>OV884013.1:55002128-55695934 GCA_930367205.1 Acanthosoma haemorrhoidale
CAACATAGCAATAACTATCAGCAACGTTGTGAATAACCCCAACAGAACTTTAGAAATAATGAACAACGACTTAACTTTCAAAGACCTCAACAAACATCATTCCCATCACAACCCTTCAATCCACATTCAAAAAACACGGTGTCAATGCGAACTGTTCGAAGTAACGGCGTGCATCACTCGGATGAACCTCGCTCACTAGAACAAGAGAACGAAACATTGAAACAGAGAGTTAAAGACTTGTAGGACAAAGTGGAACATTTCTTAGGACTAAGTGAGCCACAAACTGTCCCCCAACATCAACTAAAACTAGTGAAGGAAACTCCATCATTTACTGACTTACTCAATTGGAGACAACTTACTCAACTTACGGAGACAATTGGTTAATAGACACAGGATCAGCCATTAACTACATACAGCCATGTTCCGTACCCGAAGGAACTGAAATTAAGTCGGAAGATTTCATAGTGGTAACACCAGCTGGTAGAGAAAAAGACAATGGCTCAGTCATTCTAAATTTGGCACCAAGATTGGGTTTTACCCGTGATCTGTTAGTTAAGTTTAAATCTACAACTTTAGTGACAAATACGAAATATTAGGGATGGAAACAATGTAAACCCTAGAAACAGAGATTAAATTGGGAATGAATAAGGAAATTATAATGAACAAAATAAACGTAACAATTAATAATGGCCAAATAATATGTAATGAATTATATTTATTAAAGATTGAAAAAAGAACTAGAAACTCTTGTAAGACATGAACACACAACTGAAGATAATAAAATAAAATCATCACATGACTTAACCTTTCTAGAAGTTGACGATAAGGAAACAGAAGAAGACATGGACAGATTAATAGAAGCAACACATAATGACTCAGAAGAATACAACCAAATTTTACAAGAACTCAACCCAGAAACCATGGAAGACGAAATTAGTGTAGTAGCTACACAGCAAGACTCCCAAGACCAAAACCCGAGTAACGAACAATTTTTTATAGTCCCTGATGACAAAGCAATAAATGTTGAAAAACACCAAATTATAATAACCAGAGAACATAAAAACGTAATTTACTAAACCGTTTAATAAATGACATTTCTTTCAATAATGAGGAACCATTAGAACAAATTATACACCCAAAACATGTTTATGGAATTTATTGTGTATCAAAACTCAATGCAAGGACTACTTGGTATGATCAACAATTCAATACTTCACCAAGAATTATACAGAAAAAATATCCAACTGTTAAGATAAAAAGATACAAAAATCATATTCTAAATGTAACAGATAAGGACGAACAAAACGAGATTATTTCCAATTATCACACACAAAAGACCCTCTATGAAAGAAATTATTACAGATTTATCATGGATAAGTGCATGATATGTAGAAAAACTAAGTATGAAAGGAAACCAATTAAAGCTACATTTATAGTAACACCTATGTAATGACTGCTAACTACATAAGATAAATCATCCTATACTCCATTGCATATATATTGTAAGAAAAAGTAAAATAACATGAACTAAATGTATTATAAACAAATGTAAATCATTGTAAAAGTGTTAAGCAATAAAAGGCGGAAGCCAACTAAGTCACACGAGAAAGGGTCACCAGCTGGCAGTCATAAACTTAACAACCCTTTAGGGGGCCTCTCTACTTCCAGGGGGCAAGGGGTCGGGTAATTAAGCGTGGGTACAGCACCACAGGTGTCCACAGCCCCCAACCGCCGGATTAGACCCTCACAGCCTCCCAGCCAGAAGTAGAGAGGGTACTTAAGGTAGGGCTACTGGCCCTGATAGTCAGTCTCTTAGTCTCCTCGCCAGTCTCTTTCGCAAGTCTCTCACGACCTTTACTTGGTGACGCTTGCTTGGTTTCCGCTCGAACTCTGAAAACTTGACTAATTCTTTATGAAAACTCTGTACCTCTTCTCTTGAACATAGTGCATTTTCGGGAAACATACCTATCATAAATGGAGTCAGATAGTAACGCCGTCATGGAACGATTGTCCAGGTTATTAACTCGAACAATCCGCTCTTGTCACCAGGGCTAGGGTGATCAGGCACCCCCTAGTGACGACCCGACAAACTACACCAGAAAAACCTTTTGAACATTTAATGATTAATACTTTACGTTACGAAAGATGATACATAATCACTGTAATCACTTTAATTGGTACCTTTTCAAAGATTATTCACAAGAACCCTGAATAGTTTTATAACAAGTACTAACATATGTGACGTTATAAAACGATACTTAGAACATTACCTGACACCAAATTCTATTCGAATGGACAACGGAAGAGAGTATGAAAATAATTTAGTTACTAACTTCCTTGAAACGAATGGAATAGAACCAATGTATGTAACGCCTAATAATTCGAATTCTCTAGGAGTTTTGAACTGTGCACACAGCACATCAATCGAATTATTAAGGACATTAAATAATCAAAAATTAACTAATAAGATGCTAACTAACAAACTTTCTTTAGCAACTATTGCATACAAAAATACCTTAAATAGAAAACTAAGTATAACTCCTGACGAGATTCCGACAATTTCTGACCAACAATTAATGATAAAAACTACTGCCCATCAAAAACCTGATAATTCTTATAACCCAGTCATAAAATATAGAGATACAAATGAAATAAAAAAATCGTGTCCTACCAATATTAAACGACCTCGTAAGAAACATCTGACACACCGGAAATGTGTTTCACATAACAATAAAGAAACTTCTGCTAATTCAGACAATGGTAAGGACTGCAACAACTTCACTCAAAGTAACTGACCTAACCAACAGTAACGGAATACTACTTTACTTTGCACGTTAAATAATATAAAAATACTTTAAAACTTACCACTTTTATAACATGAGCCTATTAGGCTTAGAACTAACTAATATACTAAAACATATTCTACTCTATCACGAGTTAACAATCTACCCTTTAATAGTAGACATGATACATGAAACTAAGAATAAAATTTACTTACTGAGAAATCATAATATAAGACAAAAACGTGAATTAATGGACTAGGGACGGCTATTAGCTGACTATCTGGTACTATGGATAATACGGACAAACAACATTATGTCAATGTCAGAAGTGAAGTTGAACGAAACAACTATAATACAGAACATAATATCGAGCAGACAGTAAATATGAACAAACAAATTATAGAAACTTTCAAGAGTGATATTAAATTGATAAACGACAATTTTAATAAGGGAAGAGGAAACATGATAAACATCGGTGAAGAGGTAGCTTTTCACGACATCTATTATTAACCAAAGCTATTATTAACTAATTCTAAGTGATTTTCCAGCCATTACTCTCGTTAATCGGCTACCTGTTTACTGCCCCCTTAGCTAGCCTTTAAAGGCCTTTTTCATAAACAGCCACGCGTGGACACTCAGGAAGGTTGGCGTTCAACCGCCTAATAGGGTCCGACAGGGAGTACTTTTATCTATTCAGAAATACCAGGCCTTTTGCAAGAGCTTTTGTTCATCAAAGGGATCCTCATTCCCTTTATCTCTCTAACGGCGTATCTGATAGTCTCGTACGTTAATTTAAATGTTTTTTTACGAATTGACGATTTAAATAGAAAATGGCTAAAAATTAAGCGATGTGTCGCTAATGTAAGAATAGTCTATTTTGTTTAAAGTATAGAAAAGATGAACATAGTAGAAAACATATAAATAAACACCGCACTCACCCAAATAGTAAACCATAAACCACCATAGATCTAAGTTTACATGGTTTTTATCTAGAACCTACGGTCATAAAACACCAGCCTCGTGTACTATAAAACACTATAGATAACTATCAAATGGGGACACTATCGCCTAGCATGTGGGACTGTTGTTCCTCCTAAGCCTCCTAGGTCGAGTACGAGGAGCCCGACTTTCGTTCTTGTACTAACTTGGGCCCGCATCGAAGGGCCCCAAATTGGCAAAAAATACCCCCCTCAAAAAAACCAAAAAAAAACCACTAGCAAGTCACTACTACCACCTTGAAATAAAGAAACCAGAACGCTCTGATTGATCCTGAAAGCTATCAGGTTAAATTAGTTGTAAATAGCTATAGTCAATGTAACCCGAGGATAAGCGATATTAGCCTGTCTCCTTTAGTTAATTTTAAGCCGATTAGTAATGTCTCATCTTTCTTCAAATGTCTCAGGCAGTCCCCTCCTCTTACCGTAGTATTGTAACATTAAATTTTGGTAGGGACTTTATAAAGCTTTTCCAATATTTTTCCGTATCTCCAGAATGTCATGAATAAAAAGCGTTTATAAAAAACTATGTAATAGTCTAGAGTCGTTAGAACTAACTGTTACCTCGTAGCAACAAATTATATTAGAGGACTTGTTATTTTTGTATTCACGTAGCTCCTCATTATCCCCCCAAACAAAAAATTCTTGGACCGGGGATCGAAACTGGGTCTCCTCAGGCTAACTTCTTGGCTATGGGTACAGTCCTTTTTCAAATATTTCAACCTAAATTCCCTGAATATTGAGCAAAGAGTAACTGAGTATCAAATATTTTCCATCACAGCTAAGTTGCAGACTGAGCAATTATATTTAAGGCTTCTTATACTTTGAAAATGCTGGTAATTGGGTATGTGTATCGTATATTAGATTTATGAAGATAGCATCTGTAGCTTAGTCGTGTAATGAGAAGTAATTCTGTTCTTCTTGCAAATCCGGTCAAATCTTAAAGCAGTTTTTTTCCATCAGCCGATTACTCCATAGTAGGATTTAGGTAAACGAATCTGTGTAATAATTAGTAAAGTATTTTAACTTTAGTAACACCTTATCGCACACCATTAGTGAATGTATTCTTCTGTCTCCTCGAGATCTTGTTCCTCTATATTTCATTTATTCCATCTGGATGTGTTGAAGTGAGCCGGAGCGTTCACTATCACCCATTCATTTACAAAGGGAATTTCTGGAAGGCCTAACCTGTTCTTGAACAGAAAAGGTCCTATTCTCGTTCCCAACACTCTCGAGTCCGTGGGTACAGAATCTCCCAGGTACTGTTAGAGTACGCAAGCTCCGATTCCGGGAATATCTAATTCGTTTTCAGCCTATCCTTAACTGGTGGGAATTACCAACAAGGTATTATAATCAGCTAATAGTTATTTTATAGTAAGATTTTTTAAATTTTACTATTTAAAGCGACATAATAAAATATTTTATATTTTCATAAAACGATAAAGAAACTAGATCTCAACGGTACATTACATACATTCTTTGCAAGAGTTTGGTCAAAAATTTTATAATGCTAAGAACAAGTAGAAGGTGCTTGAGCAGTCCCTGTTATTTTTAAGTAAGCAACCGCATCCCTTCAAGTCCTCCCTACTTCCCAGAATCTTATCCTTTTCTTATACATATATGTCTCAACTTTAACTCCAGACTTACACTTGTAACTTAACTCCACTTGTGTCTAAACATTCCACCAAGTATGTTCTAACTGATCTCTTAATATTTGTATATACCGGTGTTTTGATTGTACTTCATAATAATGCTTTTCTTTCTTTTCTTTTAAAAGACTCTCCTCTACAAAGATTATTTAACTAAAGATAATTAATAATGGGAAGGACGTGAAATCGTGCAATTTAGCTCGATCGGTCCCAAATGGTTATTGGGAAGGCCCAGTCTCTACCCGGCCACTATATCATTCTTCGGTAATTTTGAGGGAACCAAGTTTGGACTAGTGCGTGATCGTTCCTCTTTCATCAATAAGTATTAAAATCTGGACCAGTAGATCACTTATCATAAATAAATACAATGATGAAAATATGGCAATTTGTGAACACGATATAGTGTAATCGGTAAGGGTTTGTGAACAGTAATCCCAAGGCCCAGGGCTCAAAACCCTGATGTGTTACATTTCTCTGGTACTAGGATAAAAGGGGTTAACTACCTGTTTTACTACTTTCGGGAAAACACAGAAAAATTAACTTCAAAGTATTTTCACAAACTAGGTTTTATGTTTTTATGACAATGGAATACTATAATATCGATTATAATATATTATGCATAGGTTTAAATAATGTAATACATTATAATAATATCCCCTTTTACCCTAGCACCTCAGATTTGTTTCCTTGTTTTAAAAATAATTATTATAATAGTCACATCCTTAGAAAATCTTAATATCATCATAAATTGGATATAGAAACAAGGAATGGCGTTAATTAACAAAATTGTTATTTGTCAATTATTCACCGAATTACCCAGCGTAAAATCCATGCGTTACTCGACGCAATAAAAATTTTTGTTATCAAGATTGGATTCTATACTTAATTGTTTGAATAGCTCTTCAGTTGGAAATACTAGTAGATTCCCCTTCTGAAATTCAGCCACTTGTTTTGTTTCACCTCCCGTATACAACACAGGTGAAAAGGGTTGGAAGAAGAGTTTATTTATCACCTCGATTGCAGAAAATGTTCTTAAATCCATTAAGAAACACTAGATAAGTTATTTGAAACAATTTATTTTCAAATAATACAGTATCCTTGATAATTTCTACTGATTTGTCTCGCTATAGCAAAGTATTTCAAACATCCAATATACTGGAAGGAGTGAAATTCTCTACATGAAGGAATTTATATTAGTTTAAATTATTCTACTATATATCAGAAAAGTTAGATTACCAGGCACAATATATAAGTATAACATCTTTATCATCTCCCAGTTACAAATGTTTTTGTTATTATTATATTAGGATATTACGAATATAATTTAATGTTACATTTCCCATCGCGTTAACTGTAACGACGATAAAAAAGTTCAATGGGCAGATAATTTGTTGTTTTTTTTTTTGTTTTTTTTTCTTAGCTCTTAAACTTATAAAATAGGATGTGGGAAAATTATTTTGGGCTAATGAGTGCCTTTCACTAAGGGGAGTCCCCCATTTGAAGGATGTATGAGAAGGATATAGGGTGTGGAACGCCTAAAGGAGGCGGGTGGAATCAGGAAGGTAGTGAGAGTCTACCGAGGGTGGAGCCTAGGGGTGCCTAGGCAAGGGTTTGTAGTCGGCCAGGTCAAGCCTGGCCAGCCCCGGCAGGGGCCTGAAATAAGTCGGCCTCTCGGCCGGAAGGTCGACCCTGCTTAAACAGGTAGATGGGGTCTTGTAGCTTCGGAGATCGGCCTCGATCTCTTGGCTGGGTGTTGATCGTCAGTCTCCGTCAGGGGGCTAGGGTTCGATCACGTCCATCTGTCTCCAGGCTTCAGCGGTCCAGCAGTGCTTCCATCTGACGGGCATTGGTGGTGGTTGAAGGTCGGAGAATAGTGGGTTGTGGCTGTGTCGGAGTGAGTCAAAAAATTTGATGTGTCTTCTCTTGATGAAATCTTGAATGGTGAGCACTTCAAATTTTTTATGCATCTCGTCTGCCTTCATTCGGTCGAACGGGGTATGTTTGAGGGAGGTGCGGAGAACTCTGTTCTGAAATTGCTGGAGCGTTTTGAGAGTGTTAGGAGTCAGATACTTGAAGAGAGGGGTCCCATACATCAAAGCAGGTCTTAGGACGTTCTGGTATATCAGCAGCTTGAGGCGTACCGATAAAGCCGGGCTGTGAAGTAGGTGTCCGAGGCTGAAGAATTTCTTCCTAACACTCTTTAACTTCTTGCCGAGATGTGTTGTGAACGACAAGTGTCTACCGAGGGTGATCCCAAGGTAGCATAGCTTGTTGCTTACATGGCACTCTTTGCTGTCTAAGACGAAGGATTTCGGGAGCTTCTTTTTTCCGGATTTATAGCTGAATATAATTCCTTGCGTCTTGGCCGGGTTGACTTTAATGTGGACGGCATCGAGTTTCTCGGCGATCTGTTGACTGGCGCTCTCAGCGAATTTCAGGGCTCTGGTGGGATTGATGCTAGTGCTGTAAACACCAATGTCGTCTGCATAAGCCGATACCTCGCAGTTGGGGTACGAGGCTCCTACGATGTGGGCGGTGTAAATGTTGATCAGCAGGGGGCCTAGCACCGATCCTTGGGGGACACCGGCAGTGTAATTTCTTCGGGTCGTAGACGTAGTGCCTATACGAACGGAAAAAGTTCTGCCTGTAAGATAGGATCTCATCAGGTTCTGCAGCTGATCCGAGAATTCATATTCCCTCAGACGTTGGAGTAGGATGTAGTGGTCGACAGAGTCGAAAGCTTTCGAACAGTCCAGTGAAATCATAGCGGTAGCTCTGTTGCTCCGGACGTTCGATGCGACGTGGTGTTGCAATCTCACCAGGTTGTTGTTCGCACTTAAGCCTGTGCTGAAACCAGTCTGCTCTGGTGGGATGACTTCGTGTGACTCGCAGTTCCCTGAGAGATGTACGTGGATGATTCTCTCGAACAGCTTCGAGAGTTGAGTCAGCAGACTGATGGGTCGGTAATGAGATGGCTCATAACCGCTTTTCGCTGGTTTCAGAAGGGGGACCACTACAGCGTGCTTCCAGTTCTGGGGGAAATAGTGCAGCCTGAAGCAGGAGTTCAACACGTTCGTTATGAATGAGATTCCTTTCCTCGGCAGCTGCTTGAGCAGGATGTTCTGGATGGAATCCTGACCTGGGGCCTTCTTGCCGGTCGTTCTTCGAATGAATGCAGCGCATTGCCGGTGTGAGGTGTAGATTTCGGTTGTGGTGGGGAGGGTGGGGGAGGGAGGGTCGAGGGCTCTTATTGGCTGTCCCTGGCCACGACTGACTTCCTCATAATGGGCCGCCAAGATGTCCGCTTGCTCGGTGGTGGGAATGAACTGCCCGTTTACGGCCAGCCTTACACCGTTCTTTTTGGACCTGCAGGTCTTCACAAGCTTCCACAATTGCCTGTGGTCACCGTGGAGACTGGTGAGGCGATCTTCCCAAATCGAATTTTTCCACTGGGCCATCAGGGACTTAACTTGGTTTGTGAGAGCATTTAAAACCGGTTTTAGGTCCCTGTTTTTGGTCCTAAACCACCTGTTCTTGATGTTATTACGCTGTCTAATCAGTTGTAGGATGTGATCCGGAGGTTTTCTCAGAGAAGGGGGCTTCGGAGAAAATGTCGGGATCAATGCATCGGCAGCTCGATCGATGACGTCCTGTAGCTGATAAACAGCGTAATCTATGTCCCAAGTGTGTCTCAGGGGGGCAATTGTGGGCAATTCGGTCTTGATGAGATGCTTGTAGAGGTCCCACTTGGCCTCATCGTACCTGTATCTAGAAGCAGGCGGCTCTGGCATGTCGCCTTCTAGTTCGTAGAGCACAGGCCGATGGTCGGAGGTGGTAAAGTCCAAGGCGGAGCACCCAGTGACTCGGTGTGGCTGTTGAGTCAGGAGTAGATCGGGCGTGGAGGTCCTGTCGGGGTTCACGAAGTGACGGAAGGTTGGCAATCCTGAGTGGATGACCGTAAATGGTGTCTTTGTGATGTAACGGCCGAGGGCGTTAGCCCTCGTACTGCTCCACCAACTGTGGTTCGCATTTAGGTCACCCACGATGGCGTGTCTTCGGTCCTGAGCTATTGTAGTGAGCAGGAGCTTGTCCGACTCGCAATTGGCTCTCGGTCTTCTGTAGACTCCTGACACTATCATGTTTTTTGTGAGCCGTAACTGGAGCGTTACGATGTAGTGGGAGGGGCCTAGGGTCACGGGTGGGGGTAGTCTCCTACAGGGCACTCCGTTCCTCACTAACACTGCTACTCCTCCAGAGATGGTCTCAGTGTCGTGGCGGTAGGCGGTATATCCCGCGAATCGGCAGAAATGAATCTTCTTCAGTCGGGTGTCTGTCAGGACAGCGACGTCTGGTGAATGGCACCGTAGAAGTGTCTCTACGTCAGCTTGTTTGGGCCGAAGGCCGCAAACGTTGTAATTTAATATACTATGACCCATCATTTGGATACCCGGTCAGACTGTGTTAATAGCCGCTCTACCAGTGCGGCGAGATTGTTCATGGTAGTGAGCATAGCGCTCATCTTACTCATCATAGCATCATTGTTGTTAGCGGGCTGAGGTAGAGGTGCTGGGAGTGCTACTTCCGGAGCCCTGGTGTTACCTGACGCCATCTGCGCATAAGAGGCAGTCTGTCGTGGTGGTGGGGGGGCAGTCATAAATGTGGCTTTTATCGGCCCGGCTGTGAAATTCTGTGCCTGTTTCTCGATTTCTGCAGTCTCTAGGAGTTTAATCCTGTACGGGCACTGTCGGTACGACGCGACATGATTTCCCCCCCAATTGGCGCATTTGAGAGGAATTGAAGCGTCCCTGGGGCAGTCTTTTATGTCGTGAGGTTGGCTGCACCTCACGCACTTGGCCTGCTTGAAGCAGTACCGTCTTGTATGGCCGTATTCCTGACAGTTAAGGCACATCGGAATGCCTCTTTTGTCATGAAAGGTGCTCACTCTAAAGAGTACATTATTTATATGACGGAGTTGCTTTAAGTTCTCCGCCTTGAGAGTATGGTCGCCGATTACGAGAATCGGCTCGATCTCCGTCTTCCCGCCATTTTGGTCAGAGCGCCTCAATCGATATACATCGATTATATTGCTACCCACGCTATTAATGTGGGCTTTTATCTCCTCAATCGGGTGAGAGAGATCGAAACCGTGTAGCAAGTACTTCTTGTTGGGCTTAGTACCACGGGGGGCGAACGTATGAAAGGGGATTTTTGATTCCCTAATTGCAGCAATTGTTTGCTGTTGGTCATGCACGCTGTGGCAGAGCACCTTTTTGTTCTGCTGTGTCTGTACTGTTTTAAAGTTCTTAACGTTATTATCAGCTAGTAACCTCGTGAGGTCGTAGCTGTTAATCCGCCCTAATATTAGGGGGGGTGGTGATTTGGGGGCAACAGGGGTGGCGGATCAAAAATCGATTGTTGCAACTAAACTTGAAACATTCAAAAAGGTTATCTTATCTTGAAATTAACCTAGCTCTCGTTCTGTCAAAACTGCATGCATAGTTTCTGAACAACAAGAGACGCTATCCATCTTCCATTGTGTCAAGAACTCAAATCTGGTAAAGTTTTGATATTTTAGTCAGTGGCGCTTTGTTCCCTTGAAGACAGGTGAGTCTTTTTAATTATTACAAGTGAGGCTCTCCCCCTTAACTGGGACGTGCGTCGCACGGACCTTTGTAGGGCATGGAAAGCAGTAGGGACCCCAAAGGTGATGAGTTTCATCATCCAAAGAGAGTATGCCGAAAGCGTACTCTACCACAAGCCCCCGGAGTAAGTACCTCCAATTCCTTCACCCCCCTAAACTCGAAAGCTCAGTCCGAGGCCAAAAAAACAAGCAAAAGAAAATAAACATTCCATTATGTTGACTTTAGCAACTATAGCGAGAAGGTCAATTAATTGAGGATTTATTTTTTAAAATAATATTATGCTCGTAGAGAGTTGCTCTTCGCTGCAACGAAAACAACTCTGCCCACCCACATCGTGTATTTTTAGGGATATGAATAATAAACTTATTATTATTATTTTTATTATTAATCCTTAATTGTGGTAAAATTACAATCTGCCTTATAAGGCAACAAGTAATTAAGATAAATGTTATCATTCATAACATATTTACAATTCATCATTCACTTGCTCATTCATACAATATTTACAGACAGCCCAGAGGCCTCCCAAATCCACATTCGAAAGAGAAGTGGAGTCTAGGGAAGTCCCCCACGCTCCTCCGTCATCCGCGTCACCGGTTACTAGCCAGTGGAGGCTGACCAAGAGCGGGAGAGCTACAGACGCTCAAGACATGATTGGAGAAACTGGCCATGCCAGGACTCCCACTGTCACGCGTTTATAGCAGGTCACGCGGCCACTGCCGTTTCAGTCTACGAGGAGGAATATAGGGATGAGTGGTGCAGTGACTGTGGTAGGGAATTAGGGTGGTTGGAAAGGCTACTGTGGAATTTCATAAACTTGGAAGGGATGAGTTCAAGAATGTAGGGTATATTAAGGTCGTTATGAAGGGTTTTGTTGCTGACATAATAAGGGGCATTTACTATTGTTCTCAGGACTTTTGATTAAAAGGATTGGATGCGCTTGATGTTCGACTTTTTTGCTGTCCCCCATAGCTCTATTCCGTATGTCCAGATTGGCTTAAGTGTAACTTTGTAAATAAGTAGTTTATTTTCTATTGAGAGATGGGATGTCCTTCGAAGTAGTCTGTACAGTTGTCCAAAGCGTCTTTTTAGCTCTTGTCTTTTTAGTCTCGTATGTGGGTTCCAGGTCAGTCATTTATCGAGATGGAAGCCTAAGTACCGTACTGTCTTGGATACAGCGAGAGGGATAGAATTAAAATAAACTAGTGGACAAGACTTGGACAAAGGGTGAAGGTAATGTGGGAACATTTTACTTCATTAACTTTGATCCACCATTGGTAACACCAATACTCGATCTCGTCAAGGTGTTTTTGAAGGTCATGCGATGCTATATCGGGGTCTGGGTGGGATGACAAGACTGCAGTGTCATCTACAAATGGGGGTAGAGGGGACATCAGCGGTGTATAGGTTATAGAGGATGGAGCCAAGACGCTGCCCTGTGGAACTGCTGCATTTATGGGATAGTAGTTGGAATATTCTAAGCCACAGCGGACTTGGAAGAAGGTTTAAAAGGTAGGACTGTAGGATTATGAAAAGGGGCTGTGGTAAATATCTTTTGAGCTTCTAGAGCAAACCTGCGTGCCAAACCCTGTCAAAAGCTTGAGCTATATCAAGAAGGGCAGCAGTGCAATACTGTTTGGTTTCAAGGGCTGAGGAGATGTGATCAACAACGCGAAGGCCTTGTTGAGCAGTGGAATGTCGTTGGCGGAAACCAAACTGGTGTTTGGGAAAAAGGTTTTTGGGTTCATATATTGGAAGTAGACGTTTTAGTAGGGGTTTCTCAAATATTTTTGAGAGGATAGGGAGTAGGCTAATTGGACTGTAAAATGAGGCGTCATTGGGTGGTTTACCGGGTTTGGCGAAAAGGGCAATAATGGAATGTTTCCAGAGGGGAGGAAAGTGTGTCATTCTGATAATGCAATTATATGTGTAAGTTAGGAAGATTATGGCTTTAGGAGGAAGTTGTTTGAGTAAAGAGGAGTAAGGAGATCATATCCAGGGGATTTTCGGTAAGGTAAGTTTTTCAGAAGATATTTGACCTCAGAGTGGTTAATGGCTTTTGGTGGAAGGGAGAGAGGAATAGGTGAAGTGAGGAAATCTTCCACAGTTGTGCTGTGAGTATGGTTTTAATGAGAAATGTGAGGTGTAAATGTATGGGTAAGATGCAGAGCAAATTCTTCCGACCTATCCCCATCCGAAGCCGCCCAGGACCCGTTATAACGACGGAGTGGGTGTGAAACAGGATGATACTATAGGGTTTTTTTGGTTACATCCAACAAGGAGCTATCCCTGGTAGACAGAGAGGGGAGGTAGGAATTGAAAGAATCGGAATGGAAGGATGCCAATCACCGCTTTGCCAATTGGCAGTACTGATTGTACGTGCGGCGATCAGCAGGATGCCCGGGATCTTTGCCACACTGTTCTAGAGCGGCGTTTGGATTGGATTTGATCTTTGAGATGCTGAGGTAAACGATTATGATTGTGGAATTTTTGGGTGACGATGCCTCCCAAGCCGACCTCTGGACCAGAGTAGTGAAAGAATGCACTGCATCGTCTAGGTCTTGGGATGTTTTCAGGGACAATTTGAGGTCTACGGACTCTGTAAGAAGCTGGCGGAAGTGGTCCCAGTCAACTGGGCCCCTAATAAACGAAGGAGGAGGCAGTTTGTGAATCGGTCTCAGGGAAATGGTTAATAATAAAGGACTATGATCAGAGGAGATGTTTTTGTCGTGGAGTAGTGCTGTCAGTTTGTTAGTGTGGGCTCGAACACCATTCGAATTCCAAAGGAGAATGGATAAGGAGTCAGAAGGATCCACTTATGGATTTTGTTTAACGGGGATAAGGTAGGAGACAAGATTTGTAAGAAGGGAAATGAGAGGGGTAATTAGGGTTCTGAATTCTGTAAGGAATGATGTTTATAGGCTAGTGAGATCTGAAGAGCTTGAAGGTGACGGGATATGCGAGATGTGTGGTTGAGGATGGGATTGGGTTTGCTGGTTGACGGGATGAGCGGAATGCTGGGGAAGATAAACTTGCTGACGAATAGTGGGCTGTGCCTGTGGCAGCTCTCTGTTCCAAACAGCATCAGCAAAAGAGACTGAAGGCCTCAAATTTCTGGCGGGGGCGCTTTTTGAGCTACCTGTGACTGGCTTTTCTTCTTCTGGCCGACGACGTTGTTCGCTCCTAGACTTTAGAATTCTATATGCCTCACAGCCTTTGTAGTTTGCTGGGTGGTCTTGCTGGCAGAGCACGCATACAGCAGGTGATTTTAGTTTTTTTTTGCACAATTCACCTTTGTGCTGCCCACTAAACTTTATACACCTGGGAGGGTGGTGGCATTACGATTTTATGTGCCCATTATGGCATTGGACGATGTCTCGTTTGGAGTAAGGTTTTTCGAACTGTATTCTTGTGTAATACAGGTATGTTAAGTCGTATATTTTCTCCACGCCAGATGTTCGCTCGAGATCTACAAAGAATAATGGTAACGCCGTTTTGCTGATAGTTCGTCTTCAATTTCATCAGCTGGTGTGGTCGGGTGCAGATTTCTTATCACTACTCGTAACGATCTGTCCTGCTTTAGTTGGTATGTATGGAAGTCGGCATAGGTTTCTTCCAAGTATTTACCAATCGCTCGATAAGCATCGGGAGTGTCCGGGGAAATTTTCTTATCATGAGAGCGATTGAGGCACGTATATTTTCCGGTATCTACAAGTTTGCTCATTTGTGAGCATAATAATTTGAAATTGCTAATATTCCTTACGAATATAGCAGGCGGCTTGGGCTGTGTTGGTGTTTTGATGACTTCCATGTCGTCAAGTTGGCTATTTCTTAATGATTCGAAGCTGTTAGGCGTGAAGAATGGAGATCTGTCTACTGTTTCTTCTTTTGAAGTGCTGGGGCTTGTGGTGGTAGGTTTTCCATAGAGCTGGCGGCAGATGAATTTATTGAAACGTTTCCATTTGATCTTCTAGGCTTTCGCATAACAGGCGATGGGGTCAGCGCGTTGGCCCGAAAGACCTTGTTCTTTTTATTTTATTTTCAGACATGAGCTGTTGATAAAATCTCATTGCACTTTATATTTTAAATATTTATTATTTTGTAATTTAATTATGGTGGTGAGATTCGAACTCACGGTACTCACACTGGAGTCGTTGACGATACCAGTCGGCTAATACCACCTCACTGGAAATGTTGTTTACTGTGTGTTCTTATCTAGTATCCAGTCAGAGACTTGGTAATATGACCGATTTCTCTGTGTGTTATATTCTAAAACACACACTGAGGGAGTATATTAAGTAGTTACTCACTTGGGCTACCTCGTGACCAGCTCACATAAGTTGCCTGTGAGACTCTTTTAAAGTTTAAAGAAACTCAATGAACTGTAGTAATTGGTGTAAATATGAAGAGCTGTAATAGATGGGTGTTATCAACAATAGCGCATGCGCAAAAACTACTAAACTTCTTATTATTATTATTATAAACGTATTGGTTAAATAAAAAAAATGTATGCCGGGACTCGAATTCACCACAGGTGCCAGGTTAAAGGTGTAAATACGCACAGGAGAAGAAAATTATTGGATAAGGAAGTCAAGATCGTAAGGAGTAAAACAATTTGGAACAAGCTGAAGTGAAGGAAGACTAGAACAGATGCTGCTGATAGAATTAATAAAATTCCCGCTGCAACTCAAGAGTTTAGCGGGGTCAGATTTATTTCCCTCTTTCCCTCTTCCCTACTTAATTCCAAGTCCGTTCCTGTCTTTTCCTCCAATCTCTGCTATCTTTTCCACCACGTCCGCAAATGGAAGTTCACGACAAAGTTTTTCTCCATATATTTTTAATGAATTTTATTTAAATATGTATCTTTTCTATTTGAAATGAAACTGTAACCGTATTTCAAAAATACAACTGATATTTCATCGTCATAAAAGAATCAAGTATTAATGACCCTCCAGAGAGTCTTCTGCCGGCATAAAAGAAATGGGTTTTCATTCAAGGGGGTAGTAGGGCCATCCATTTTTCATCGGCCGACGAAACTTATTTAGGATAGCTGTACAAATAAACCGGTCTAGCTACAATTTATCATTTATATTGAGAAAAATTAATCATAAGGAATTGTCGGGATATTGGGTGAACAATTGTCGGAGGTGCACAATTGTCGGAAAAGGTGAACAACTGTCGGATTGTTGTAGTTAATAACATGGACCATGTTCCATGTAGGCGTTAATATCTGACTCCATATATGATTAGGAATGTGTCCCGACAAGACACTGTGTTCAGGATGAGGTTCAGAGGTTCATAAAGAATAAGACCAGTTTTAGAGTTCGGGCGAGAGATCGGCAGCGTAATAAGTACAAGTCGTCAGAGGTCTGGTATAGGCTGTGAGGCTAAGGGCCGTCGGTGGTAGCGGCTATCGGTATGTCGAAACTAGAAAAGAATGAAGAGTGGGGTCTACCAGGGGCCAAGTGCCCCCGGTGTCGAGTTACTCGGAAGACTGAGTGGCAGAGTAGCCCACCAGGGCCAGGTGCCCTGGGGTTAGTGATAAGTCGTGCGCTATGAAGACTGAGGGACTGACTGGGCTGAAGAGTGAAATTTACTGATATAAATATGATAACCCCCTCCCTCGTGGAAGGCCGGTTTGTCTGCCCGGCGTAAGTTTTACGATACACAGGTAGTCAGTTTATTGACCGTTGGGGTACGAGGGTGTGTTTTTTATAGCTGTTAGGGCTTCACCCCCTTGGGTTATTTGACCACCTATAGCAAGGTTATTATCCCATGGGTCCCAAAAGGGTTCCTAGCATGATTTATTGACCGTGGGAACGTGACTGAAGGTCTATTTTAATAGGGGTAAGTGTCCTTTGCCCAGGTTTTATGGTACCAGGTGGCTAATTCTCTTGGTTTATTGCCACACCCTTTTAGTTACCTGTCTACGACTTCCGACCTCTCTATGATTTATTACCAGAAGTTACATAATGAAGTTACATGACATTTTCTATTATAATACATTATGAACCAGAGTGTAGGGTAATTTACATATATAGTTAGCAGTCGCTACAGGAATGATACTCTTTAGCACTGTAGGTATAGGACATAAATATTTTGTCGTTTGCAATTCTTTTTAGCTTTTAAGAGATGATTACTGCCTATATGGGGTGAGAAAGCCCTGAGATTTAAAAATCAATATCATGTCCGTATTTTAGTGTTTAGATACAATCAGATCTGGACCTTACTCATTTTGAGAAGTAAAACTCCTGTGTTTTACCACAGCTTTATTGATTTCTAGCTAATGGTTTTCGAAGTATTATGCCGTCAATCTCAAGCGGTCGAGCTGTATATCTCAAGAGATTTATAAACAATTTAAGGCACCCAGTAATAAAAAGAAATATATGAGGAGAAAATTTGTCGATTATTTTGTTCATATTTTTACACATTGTATTAAAATTTAAAGGGGTTTAGGAAAAAAAAAATATATAAATAAAATCAACAGATTTGTAATAAATACATTGTATGAAATATAAATTGTAGGAACGATAAAAATATAACAAAGGAATAAAATATTTCCATGGTCAACGCTAATTTGCCACGACTATAGTCAGAATGGTTAAAGCAGAAGGTGTTTAATTTCTTAAAAAACACAGAAACAACGATTCACCTTAAATATTTTTACATTGTATTAACACCATGAAGCATTAGCAAGTAGGAAATCAAGAGGACTTAATTTGGTAAACCTAAAAAATTATTATAAAAAAACCTAAACTTATTTCATACATTTTTTAATGTACTGTTACCAATACTAGTATTGCCTAATATGAATTTTTCGTCCATAATTTTATATATTTATTAATTCTAAATTCAACGTTTGACTTGGCGATGGTACTTAATTAAGGGGCACTTAATTTCAACTTAGGTAAGGGAGGATGAATTATAAACAAATGCTCTTTTCTAGGCAGAGTGGGTACGCTAATTTTATTCCTTAGATCCGGTATAATAACATTTGATTTTTTAAGCATTACTTTTGAATTATCGTCGCCTAAATTAAATAAGTTTTAATATAACAATTTGACACAACGGATGCATAATAATAAAGTTTAATTTTGAAAATTTTTCATTTTGTAAACTTCTGTTTCTCATCCAAACTAAGTAAAGGTATAATATTCTTAAGAGAGAAATTACAAAACGCCTACGTATTATTATTATCTGTCAAAAAATAAAATTTCAAAAAGGGCAGTAGGCTCTCTGTATCTCTTAGTATTTATGGCACTAGATAAATGTCAACGTTTCGCTCATTTAGATAATATCTGATCTAAAATTGTTTTCAAATAAAACTTGTAAGAACCCAAAAGCAATGAGACTGAACATGATCAAACCATTAAATGAATGGGTTTAATATATGTAATCAATCTGATACATCCGATTTTATTTCTACTAAAATGAATAAATTCTACAAATTGGAAAATTTATAAAGCAATAAAAAGGCGTATCGGTAAAAATTATAACCACCCACTTCCAACTTTTAACATGAATTTTTATCATTAAACATGAAATGTGAACTCCCTACCATCCACCCCCACCATGTGGCTAACAAGTGGAAGAGCTTCATTTATTAGTATTAAAATGTTGAGGGAGGTTATTTTGCCATATAGAGAATATAAACTCTTGTCTTCTCGATAGTCAATTATATATATAATTATAATGTATCATGTATAATATAATTATATAGATTACTTTTAAATCTGGATAAAAAATCGCACTTTCTTGGCTGCCACTCTGGAGGGCGCTTCACGTATCTCTGGTTTGTCTCCAGAGCTTTTAACTGAGGCTTGTATCAGACTCCTCATGGATTAGAAGCCCTCGATATACAAGAGTAATATTTAAGTTTTATTAGTAGCTAGTAAGTTAATTTTCATCGTTCATGTTCGTATCTAAGTTAATCAGTTTATTAAACCATTTTAATCACATTACAGTAAAACCTTTAGAAACCTTAGTAATAAAATACTGTGTACATGAATTTCTATTTCATACAAATGAATCCCTTCCACTCGATAACAACGCGAATTTATTAAGGTAAGTTACTTTGGGTTTAGATTCCAATTGGGACAATAGAAATAAGAAGAATATTTGAGTATTCTTGAGAAAAGTATAATAAAGTATAAAATTACGCTAATGCGTAATTTAAATATTCTAATTATTCAACTAGAAGGTAGCAGCGTGGGGTTTGCGGGTAAGTCAGGTAAATATATAAACGGATATATGTATCCGTAGATAAGATACATCTTTTATATATTGCCTTACAGTTTGTGTATTCAGATACAGTTGTATATCAGATATATTAGTGTATCGATACGCAAGTGAGTATCCGTTGCATTAAATAACAACCATCAGATCGCCAAACGTAGCACTACCTTTCAAAAAATATGTTTTGTTTTTCCTCATCGTTTTTTATCTACTATTTGTTTTCATCAAATTCGGATTTGTTTGCAAATTTATGATAAAATCATTGTTCCCCAGAGAGTGCATTATGGAGTAGAGAATGTAGAAGTTTCTGTTCTTTATATTCTATACACACGCTTAGATAGCGCACTAGACGGAACCACTAAGTCATGTCACTAAGCTATGATTGATGTGAGTTGGCAACTCCTTGGGCTTTGATAAAACCGACCAGGAGCTCCTCGTCGATCATGCAGTGGACTGACCACTGGCCAATGGTGCAGCCGTGCCTATTAGTAAATGTCGGCGTCTACAGTGAGACGATCATTAACTTCAAGCTCCAGTCCCTGAATACATCACAACTTGGAGACACCCACTATTCAGCCTGGTCAGAATAAACAATATTAACCCCTTGCAACCACTGTATTATTCATGTTGGTAGTTAATATTTCTGCATTAGAGATCTGAATAAATAACCGACGTAAGGCCTATGATTCATATTAAACATACTTTAGGGCTACTGGTGAATTAAAAATGTAATTAATTATTGTATCTATTCCTTGGCACAAAAAGAGCTAACGTCCAAAACTTTTTAACTTTATTACTTAAATCAGGTTAATATTTATGTCCTGTTACTAATAGTGGTGGACGTTGGCCTTTATAACAATTAATTTATATTCAACCCCGATTTCACTCAAAGTTTAAAGTTTTTGACATTGGTCCTTTCTGTTCCTACACAACATAAAGTATACTGGCATACTGCCTACCTCCTGTGGAAAGATAACTCAGATGGTGGACTCCGACTAGATATTAAAGGTTCCCTGGTTTCCCGATCGTGCCAGTAATGTTGTTTTTTTTGCTGTTAAGTGTAAATGTTATCAAAGAAACTCAAATGCTTTTAAACAATAAAACAAACACACGATAGTGACCTTAACGCCGAAATCTTTTTTACCGAAATAATATTTATATGACTGCCTCACTCTGTTATGTTTACTAGCTTCTTGAATACCTTTCCATCTTATGTATAATCAATCTCACCCATTTCAACACTTGTGCGACATAAATACAGTCGGCAAAGACCTCGTTTCATTCGAGCTGACATTGGTTTACACAGAATAAATTATCAACTACAGGAACAAGTCGAAAGCCTTAAATTTCTTCTTTTTATTTTATATAAAGCACTTCTTTCTATCCAGCAGAATATCCCCTAAAAAGCTTAGCATCATCCCTTACGTTATTTAGTTGGTTTTAAGAGAATGAATTTCCGGTTTAAATCATCTGTATGGAGTATTTAGCACCTAGTCAGGAAGGAGTTAACCCTTACATCATTTGGGAAAACCTCTATTGTTATAGTTGGGGTAGGTTGCCAGTAAATACTAGACCCAGGTAAAGGTAGACCTGTTCAGATCCTCGTCAAGGCAACAAGTAGTATACTCTCGGTAGAGTTTTATTGCTATTATATTGTGGGTTTCTTCTACTCCTATTCTAAACTTCTAATCCTCCTTTAATACTCGTCTACTTGCTTATTAAACATCTTTTCCACCCAATGATTGCCGAAAGGTACAAAATAAGATACCGAGTTATGTGAATTAATTTTACAATGTCTAACTGTAAATGTTTCCAAATCAAGCCGATAAATTAAAAAAAAAAATACACATTATATCATGAAAAAGTACTTTTACCCAGTATAACCTGATTAAATGAATATAATTGTAGGGTTTTAAACATTTATTATGTTGAAATTGATTATTAATAATTAAATATCTTAAAAGGCATTGGGTTGGGTATAGTATATAGGAAGTTACTACCAGTCTTTTTTAGCCTCATCTTTGTTAACCTAAGCAGTCACTCCTTGCGAAAATCGGGCATCCATACTATAAGAGAAAGTGTATAAGATAAGCTTTGTCGTTTAAGCCACAGAGGCGGATAACATTGGGAAAGCTAAACCAAACTTGGTGAAACTCCTTACTGAAAGATGTAACAAATTTCGGATGCCGAAAAACTTCGTCGTAGGCCTCAGTACCAGTGGGTTATAAAAGTCTTGGGCCAAGCATTCGATTCTGTTTTATACAAATTGATTCTCGATAAGACTTCTAGCGACAAGTTGCTACAGCGATTTCACTCAAATGTCAAAGTGTCGCCATAAGAATGTTCCAAATGTTTGTTGCTTACATAATTCGTAAAATACTTATAATAAAATGCGAGGCTCAGTACTACATATTAAGCTCTCTCAACTTGTAGCTCAAAAGTTATTTACAATAGAAATTTACCCTCACCGGTGTAGTGAAAATCTTTAATTTTCATATACAGAAGAGGGTGGCTCTAATAGAAAAGTGTCATTCTTAAATAAGTGTAAAAGTCCTGAGAATAATAGTTAATTCCCCTTATTACGTGACCAACAAAACCGTTCTTAACGATTTTAATATACCTTACATTGGTGAACTCATCCAACTTCCAAGTTCATGATATTCAACTGGGACCTATCCAATTACCCTAACCCACTACCACAGTCAATACATACTGCAACACACATCCTATAATCCTCCTCGGAGACTAAAGCGGCAGTGGCCCCGATACCTGCTACAAATACGTGACAGTGGGAGTCCTGGCGATAGCCGCTTCTCTAATCATATTCCGAGCGTCTATGGCACTCGCCCTCTTTGTCACACTCCACTGGCTCGTATCCGGCGACGCGGCTGATCCTGGCGGAGGAGCGTGGGGGACTTCCCAAGACTCCGATTCCTCTTTCGTATGCGAAGGAGCTGACAACCATGTGGATTTGGGAGGTCATAGAGCTGTTTGTAAATACCGTATGAATGAGTGAGTGAATGAAGAATTGTAAATATGGCATGAATGAGAACATTATTCTGTGAATTTCATTTCATAATTTAAAAAAAAAAACACAGATATTATCATAATTTAAAGAACAGAAGCAAAAACATCGGTATATGTATTATTTTCAAATTAATTAAACTGGAGAAGAGCGAGATTTACTTAGTTCAAGAGGTGTTCATTTGAATTATTTCCAAAGGTATTTGCAACTACCTGTGTTTTACCTGTGTACTATGTTTTATCGGGTGCTCCTAAATCTTCAGATTAACTTTACCGATAAACTCTTAGGGGAAATTTGTCATGTATATGCAAATTGAGGATCAAACAAATGCTAATTTTCAAACGATCCCAAAGCTTCCCATCCAATGGCCTCTAATTATTTATTCTCTTGCAGTAAGTAATCAAGTTAATATAATAATAGTATAATGTGAAATCAAGTTATTTAGTTTGTATATGCTCACATATCTGAAATTAGCTCCATCCTCCTTCGCGAACAGACGTGGAAGCGTTTTTTAAATACCTTTTTTAGTCTTTATTCCGTCTTATTTTTCTTATTCCGTCTTTATTCCGTTATTTAGTCTTATTTTAAGTATCCAGACCGTCTCTGTTAGCAGGATTCGACCAGCAACAACTGGTGTGCTGACCGTCCTTTGCTCTGTCCTAATTTCCTTCAGCTGCGAAACGGAGTCCTTTCAACAGACCTTTCTGATATATGAGGGCTTGAGGATGGTCAATGGAGCAGTGTCTTCATTAAACCTGGAAAAACATGCAAACTTTTCCAATTCGTTGAGGATATCCATCAACAGCTCTTTCTCTAAATAGCAATCAGTTAATAATGGTGTTTTACTCTCCATAAGATCCTGTAGTAGGGGAAAACACTAAATAAAGTTTTTGATTTTTAAGACTTCAACTCGTATATCATTGTATCAAATCTGGAAACTAGTTTTGTCCAGAAGAAATTTTTTCCGATTTTTTAAGGCTTCATCCTTCATTTCGTCTTACCAAATGTTCTTTGGGAAAAAAAATATCGATTTCATACCTTATTCCGTTGTTTAAAATCTTTAACAATTGGCTTTATAACAACAATTTATTATTCTATTATTATTTAATTTATTAAATTAACGATTAATTTATTATTCAGTCTATTATGATTTTATTCCCTATTTCGTCGCACAAAACTTGAATTGTTTTTTTAAAATAAAATTTCAAAATATTTGTACGACAAAATAATAGATGACATCCTAAAAAATCTAATAAAAACAAGTTTTCAAGGTATATGTACGACAAAATAAGGAATAATATCCTAAAAGATCTGTTGGGTTGCCACTAGGGGAGTGCCTAATCACCCTAGCCCTGGTGACAAGTGCGGATTGTTCAAGTTTACAACCTGGACAATCGTTGCATGTCGGCGTTAATATCTGACTCCATTTCTGATAGGTGTGCGCCCCGACAATGCACTATGTTCAAGAGAAGAGGTACAGAGGTTTCATAAAGAATAAGTCAAATTTTCAGAGTTCAAACAGAAGCAAAGTATCACTGAGTAACGGTCGCGGGAGACTGGTTTTCAGGGGCTATGCGCTCCCGTTAAGTAATTAGCCGGGAGGCTGAAAGGGTTACTCAGTACCTGCGGTTTCTGTGCAATGTGTTAAGGGTACCCCGCAGGCCTGGGGGCTGTAAGGGTCTCTTAGATTTATGACTGACAGATGTAGACCCGTATAATGTTACTTTGCTTCTGCCTTTCTTTATTGCTGATAGATTTATAATAATTTATTTTTGTTCATATTTTTTACCTTTGTCTATAATATATTTAGTTCATGTTATTTTGCTTTGCTTACAATATATATGCAATAGAGTATAGGGTGATTTAACTTATGTAGTTAGAATCGCTACAAGATCAAAAAATTCGTTTTCAAGATATTATTCGCCCAATCGTTTGTACGACGAAATAAAGGGTGAAATCTTAAAAAATCCTTAAATAGCACCCATTACCTAACCCCCTAAAAATATACACATATATGAGATAGTAGTAAGTAGTGCTTTTCTACCATTAGCGTATGCACTATTGCTCAAACGTTTATGTGATCGGATCGGTCGGTTGAAACGCAGACGGACAGAAAGCTATCGGTTCCATCGATAATTCTCATGAGATACCAGCTAGTGATGTATTTCTCACGTCATCCCACACATCCCTGTGTGGCTTAATGTTAACGGTATACAGTAATGTCCTTTCAGTCAATGCTCTTATCGCATTACATAAGCTAAGCTGAAGATCATCATGACATTTTCCTGATGATATCAGGTATGTATAATTCGTGTATAATTATTTTATTTAGCTATTAGATGTTTTGGGCAGGATTATGTGTTAATGAATAAGTCACTAATCACTTCTTAATTATAACCTAAAGAAAACATACTGCAGGGATCTCCCCCACATTCGGTCGGGTGCTTTGTTGCGAAACTATTAATCGTAACCACCAGTCTTCTTATTCCTATTGGCAGGACTGAAAGGCTTTTCAGGAGAACTGGGCATCATTTTTAGTACTAAAATGTAGAACATATACAGGTGAAGAGCCACGTCAACAGGTGGAATCGGCCATCTAATGGCTGCTACCATTTTCTATTTATTCATACCATAGTCATTTATTATGCTCATTATGTGTCAGGACCTTCTTAGGTTATAATTTTAATTAGTTATTCAAATTAAAATGTCTGATCGATAATATTTGACATAAATTTGTTTGTCCTCATAGTAGATAAAGTGACTTGGGCTACTGATGTGTAAGGGTCATTGAACTTTAATGTACTTGCTACTTGAAACTTAAAGTACCAAACTTCACAGTAATTACTAAGCGCTCTAGTCTAGAAGCTAATGACACATTTATGCAACGGACGAACGTAAATATCCTTAATCGATAGTCCTTATTGGGTACATCCAGGATCGTCAAAGCTGTCCAAAGCGTGTGGATGTCTGGTGAAAGAGATTGCATTCAACATGGAATTTTACAAAAGTTAAATACCCAGTACGTTATAAGTCTTAGCAGAAACTGACGTATTGGACGCCCTTACAAAACTGACGCCCTCAAACATGTCAAATTTTTGAGTTCCAATGAACCGAACGGTAAATGGCTGCGATTTGTTATAAAGTACTTACAACACGGTAAGGTAAGTAAAATTCGAATCGCGCAAGGCGAACCAGGCAAGTGCGTGTCCCAAACTGACGCAAAAATAAATTTTAGTTGAATCGAATAAACCTTTATTATTACATGTTTAAAGTGCGTCAGTTTTGAAAATGCACCCGATTATGACAATTCCCGATAAGGCTTATAACTTACTAGGTTTTATTTAACTTTTGTATAAATTGGAGGTTTAATGAAACCTCAGAATTCGACTAATTTGACTCAAAATATCACGAGAAATGCAGCCGTTTTGGAAAGGAAGGCTTGACTGTCCTAGTTGTACCTAAAATAGACAATGGATATCGGTAGCTTTACGATAGTCCTCCTTTGAATGCAAAAGGACGACCATTAAAAGTAGCTATTCTCTACACCTCACAGGTAGTATCTGAGTAATAATTTAAAGTGTATTATAACTGAAATCTCTGCATTAATAATTCAGTTATTCAGATACCGGAATAAATCAGATATTCTCAAACCAGACTCCTCCGAGTTTATTCATTAGTGTTCTTTTTTTTCTGACGCCAACTTTTTTTAGCTATTACCCTTTGGTTTTTATTTTTTAGCCCATGCAGCCTGTGACATTCTCATAGGGTGTTGTTGGTTTTCTATCGACTTTACGACGTTACATATTTGTACAATTGCTCATCGAAATAATCATATTTAAAAAGCCAGCCAGTTCTTTTACTTGATACTTATCCCGGCCTATTGACCCGTTATCAAGTAGGCCTTCTCCAAAAGGCTTTGCAAGTTGCAATCTATTCATATCGGAGAAAACCATCAAAAATATCTTAATATTAAAATTTACCCTAAATGAAAAACAAATTTTTCAAAACAAAAAAAAAAAGAATCTCTAATAATGCTTTTTTTTTACACCACCAGTCAACGTTTCACTTATTCAAGCATCTTTGGGCTATTAGCAATATAATTTATTTTATATGGTTTTGAAAAGTTTGTATATACCTTACAGAAGTTAAAAATAGCTGAAAAACTCGACTATTGGCTGAGCTCTCTCTCATTCTAAATCACAGATCAGCCAATCTTCTCACTGTTAGTATTACATAGGCCACCCCCTCCCTCCTCATCTGAATAAAAAAAGCCCATGAAGACATCGACAGTCAGCAACAATTAGGTAATGAATATTTTGAGTTCATGAGATTATTAAAACATTACTTCAGAGTATTATTGTGTAGACTCAATTAAATTTTTTATTATTTTGATGCTTATATTTGATGCTTATATTTGATGCTTTATATCATTAATGTCTTCTTATTTAATATACAGGTATCCCTTCCAGGCATAATAAAATATATAAAAATCAATAGTTATAATATAAGTGATAGCTTACCTATCACATGGCTTCCCGAACATGGGACTTCCTAAATATATATTGTATAAGTTGTGCTATGATAGATAAAATCGGAGGACATTCCTCTGCAATCTATATATGAAATCTGAGGGTGCAATAATGATTCAAATGAGGGATAAACCCTCCACTTTGGCTTTCCCACACTTGTCATTCCGTGCAACTCCTCAGTCGTCACTTTCTTGGGGATTTATTTACTGCCGCTCATTCTTGCTATATCCCCTGCCCAACTCACAATTTGAGCACGTGCTACCACGTTGTAGAGGCTGTTCAGCCCCTGCTATCTTCTTCTTATTCATCTGCCTCCTCCTCTTGTGGGCTATATTTCCTCTACAGAATCGTACTTCAAAATACGAGGTTCTACGGGAGCTTATACAGACTTGTCCTGAGCAAACCCTGCTCATGAAATGCTTGGCTAGGACGAAGCTTTTGTTTGCTTCACTATTCTCTTCGAGATGGATTTCTTCGAGTTGATCAAGTACGAAAAGCAGCTAATTCTCTTCCCCAACTTTTAAGTAGCTCTACTCCTGCCATAACCTCCTACTCCGTCTTCAACTCGTAAGTAGGTTGAAACCAATGCGCCATTTCAAATCATTAAGTTTTTTTCATTTAAATCGGAAATGCTTTTGCTTGTAATAGACATTAAAGAATTTCTGAAGAGTGCCGGTTGGGCGAAACATTTGTTAATAGACTATCGTTATGAGAATAGCTAAAAGTTGCTCATTTACAAACGTTTGCAGGATGAAAACGAATTTCAACGAATGTTTAAATAACGAATGCTTTATGTAATTAGTACTTATATAAAATATTTTATTATATATGTGGATGGGACTTATATCCGAAATTAGTATGCTTGTGTGTGGAGTTTTGACTTAGTATTATCTATACAGAGAAGAGTAGGTACTTATTACTGTTAGAAGAAATGTGGATATGTACACTTACTTGGCCCAGAGGAGGTATATCTCATGCGGGATGCCAAATATGAGAAGGAGCACGTCCGATACCGCCAGTGAGAACAGATAGTAGTTGGTGGCAGTGTGCATGTGCCTGTTCTTGGATATGACAACGCAGGTGCTAACATTGCCGATGAGGCCAGTGAGGAAAATGATCGTGTATAACACCGTCAGCAGTACCACGATGTACCTAGGGTCCCCGTCCGGGTCCGCCATACCGCATCTGTCCTAGAGCCTTCTTCTGCACAAAACAAAAACAAATAATACTTAATTTTTATCAACACCCTTTATTATGATAAAATTACAATCTGCCTTATTGGGCAATAAGTAATTGTGATCAATGATCTCATTCATACCATATCTACAGTTATGAATTTACTCGCTCATTCGTACAGTATTTATATACAGACCACATATATCCCAATTCCACATGGTTGTCACCTCCCTCGCAGGTGAAAGAGAAAGTGGACTCTTGCAAAGTCTCCCATGCTCCTCCATCAGCCGCGTCACAGGATACGAGCCAGTAGAGGCTGACCAAGAGAAAGGACGTGGTTGGAGAAACTGACCATTGCTGGGACTCCCACCGTCAAGTATTTATAGCAGGTCACAAGGCCACTGACGCTTTAGTCTCCGAGGAGAATTATAGAGTTGAGTGGCGCAGTGTCATGACTGTGCAAGGGGATTACGGTGGTTGGATAGGTTGCGATGGAATCTCTTGGAAGGGAAGCGTTCAAGAATATAGGGTATGCTAAAAATGTTTTGTGGCTTACCTAGTAAGGGGCATTAACAATCTCAGGATTTATGAGTGAAGGGATTGGATATGCTTGATGTTCGCCTTTTTTGCGGTCCCCCATAGCTCTATTCCATATGTCCATGTTGGCTTTAGTATAAATTTTTAAATTAGTATTTTACAGAGATGGGATGTCCTTCCTTGCAGTTGTCAAAAGCGTTTGAGTAGTACTTGTCTTTTAACCTCAGGCGTGGGTTCCATGTCAGCCTTAATTAAGAAAGTATAAAGAAAAAACTAATCTTTTCTATGGTGCCATAATTACAGGAAATATTTATGCACAAACGCTTGTCGGAGCACATGCTACCATTGTCGAGTGCTAAATATAACAAGAAACTGAATGCCATTTTGCAATGCATCGACTATAAAATGGAATCGCAACCAGCGAGTGGGAAAGACACATAAACACACAAAGCAGAAATGGCATGCAGTCATGACATGATGACAAAGAACATCCAATTGTATCACCTGACAATTATATTTAGGATTAGCCGCTCTTCTTAACCAGCTTATCATAAGGCGTAGTGGAATATGGGGTAATTCAAGTGTGGACTGTTTCTGAACCAGTGGGCTCGAATGTGACATTTCAGTCGATACATTACAAGTCTATACTACAAGTTTCCTATTTCTCTGTCAAGTGTCTGGTTGCTTAAGTATGGTGGTGCGGCATTCATTAGCCTGAGTCCTATAGATTAAATTGTCTATAATGTCATGGTGTGGAATTTTTCCATTTCATACACAGAAGATTTCTGTGTTTCATGTGTCCAAATAGGTCTTAAGTATATGTCAACGGCTCTGTTATTGGTAGAATATGACATTAAAACATTATTTTACGATACACTTGTAAAACCAAGCTTTAAAGTATTTCCTAGTAATTTTGTAATAGAATGTGATGATTTTAGATGTAAATTCAATCAATACGAAAAAAATGTCATCTTCTTTTTAACATATTGAAAGGTTGAAAATAACACTGTTTTAGATTCATTTATATACATTTTGTTCTCTTGTTCTTTTCGCACAGAAAACTGTTAAGGATTTTCTAATGAGTTACTTTTTCTGTGATATCTAATAATAAATATGTTTTTTTTCTCTTTTTAAATCGGCCTTTATTTTATAGTTGTTATTGTTAATTTATCTTTTATGTATACATTTCATGTTTTTCTGTTAATTTATTTTTATAATTACAGACTTTCTAATTGTTTTTTATAATTTAATAATGATGTATGAATTGTTGTCTTTTAAATAGTTTTTGTTTTTTTCTTAATTTAGATTACACTCTTTGTCATGGCGAGAAGAAATGAGTAGCTACATTAAAAAGGAAGTAATCAATCCGGGTCTGGAAACCATTTTTTTTTTTTTTTTTATTCAAACCAGAATCAGACAAATAAATTACAATAAAGTTCAAACCAGAGTTATTCTATTTCCGAACGAAAATGTCGTTCTGAAGGATTTTCTCCAACTCGTTGCTTCTATTGAGACCGGGTGTGAACTTGGAGTGTTTATTCTTGTACTCCCCATTTTGTTTGTTGCTGTATTGTTTCATTTGAAGTTTGTTAAAATAATAAACCAGTCGCTATTTCAACACATTAAGAAAAGTCCATGTGATTTATTATAAAATCTCACCGGGACAAGGAACTTCTGTTATAACAATAGTACAATATTAAATATAGTGTTTATTTATTTATTGTCTTTATCAGTTGTTCTACCGTGAAGGATCAATAAAGCACACTTTTTTTTTTTTTATATTTCATTCTATGTACATGGGGTCATTACATTATGCCAGCGCTCCTCTAAACTAAACTAACATACAATTAATAATACCTAAAATAACTATATTAATAACACTATAAGAATCACTTATTTATAAGTAAGAAAACCTACAACTCAAAGATAAATTCACAGTTGGCTCTTAACGATTAAAGAATGTCTTAATGTCTCTACTTCCTAGTAAAACTAGTCACTAACATAGGCTATACTCCAGAATGGCGATGCATAGATTAACACACGTTTGATGACCGAAATGAGGTGGCAGTCTTGCCTTCTAATAGAATTGATGATTAATGCCAGGAATGAAATCAAAAATCACACCTAAGTATAACGCACGCTTATAACTAAAGTAATTACATAAGTAATCCGTATTGTAAAACGTCCCAAAGAAATCGGGTCTTTTTATGTTGGAGTTATGTAGAAGTTTTTAACTGGTTTAATGTAATTGTTTGGAAAATGAGCAGCAACTTTAAAAAAACAAGCTCTACATAAATTTAAGGTATTGATAATACGTACCATATCGGTCGACGAATTCGGCTGGGAATGATAACTAATGTGAGGAATAGTTCGCTGTCACTGGATCGACCACGAATTGCCACAATAAGTTGTTCATATTTTCAATTATTTATATTTAATTGCATCTAGTAGACCCATTCAGCAGTAATCTCTTGGGCTGGAAAGTACAATTTTTTCAATTTGTACCGTTTCTTCTCGAAAATGTAAGATTGTTTTTTTTATACCAGTCTAATTCTTTTTGCTTCAGTATCTTTATGTGCCTTTATCCATGAAGACAAATTTAGTAATTTACTCTATTACCTAGTGAAAGGTCTCTTTCCCCTTTTAACATTTTTAAATCGCTTCATGCTCAACAAAAATTGCTAAACATTTACAAAGTGAACACAGAAGATTAAACCGGGACATACTGCCATAACTTATGGTTAATGAACGGCCTGACTCTAAAAACTCATTTTTGTCCCTCAAAGAAATTATTATCCCTCTTTTTCTTCTATTACCATATACTATTAAGCAAATTTATAACTTTCTTAGTGTTGAAACATCAGACGTGTCAGATCTAGTTAAGCGGAACAAGCATAATAACTCTGTCTTTTTTGTGTTTTTTTTATGAAATAATGAACATTCAAATGCCAAAATAAAATTGCTACCAGGGTTTTATGAACTAACAAAAACTATTATCATCACTAAACCACAAAGTAAGTTTAACCAAAAAATAGATTAGATTCATCTTAGTAAGGAATCAACAGATTTCGGGAATGTATAATATTTTTTTTTTGTTTCATATCCCCTCGTTACAAAATTGTCGGGTACAGATATGTGAGTCCCTAAGGTGGGGGCGGAGAGGCCCGCCGCGGGGCCTCGCTACAACCTCTTAGCCTCAGTCCGGCGAGCACCAAGAAAGAGATAAGGGTGGACCTGTGGTCATTCACCCTGGCTGCCGACCTAGTCGGTGGGCAGCCTAATTCGTTTTCATCTGACTCCATAAGATCTTAGAAGGTGTGCCCCGACAAAGCACTATGTTCAGGAGAAGAGGAACAGGGTAGGTTTATAGGTAGTTTATGTGGTCTTAGAATGACCACGAATTCACACTCGGTGTCTAAGGGTAGGCGAAAACCGTCCGGATCCCAAAGGCGAGTGTGAACCACAGAGAAACAGACTGGATTGCCGTGAGAGACGCTACGAGGTAAATTTGTAGGGCCACGGCAACCAAGGGAGAGGTTTCTCCCAAGGAGGTGCAAGTTTTAGCAAGACGAAGGCAGAGATTTCCACTAGAAAGGTGTGGGGTCTGACAACGCCGGACTAAAACATCGCGAGGCTAGGAGAGAGAAATGCAGAGGTAGTTGAATGTGACGACCATGGTTTCAGTAGAGCAACAAGCGTCAGTGCACTAGTGTTCCTAGTGACGGTCCTGTTTATTATGCTAATTCGGTCTAATCCCGGTACTTATATAGGTGGCCAGCCGTAGTGGGGATGGGTCCCCACCTGCGGCTGTTTCCCCCACTAGCTCCTCCCCCCACTCTCACTGACGTCATTTTTTTTTTTTTTTTTTTTTCCTTAGCTCTCAAACTTATAAAATAGGATGTGGGAAAATTACTGCCACTGACGTCATAACCTTTATTAAACATAACGGAACATAGATACATATTTTCTGATACGAGAAGAGGGGAACTTCTAATTATTCGTAATTAAGAGGTGGCCACAACAAAATTAATATATGTTACAAAATATAGATTTTACAAACGAATCTATTACCGTTGCATGATTATATTTCCCGTAGGTTGGCTACATTTTATACAAATTCTTTTTTCTAGTAATAGTGATCTGCATTTTACAAAAGTATAATGATGTACATTATACATTAATGGACCGAATTCATTGATGGGGCTTACCTTTTGTATAATAAAAGTGATCAATTGTCAATACATTTCTGCCACGTATAATTTAGTTAATGAGAGGCAACTTGGTTCCAAACTTACCACACACTTTCTTTGCTTATTTCTCTTCTGTGGATAGAATGAACAGAAACCTTATCTCTCACACACTCTCTTTTCGGTAATCGGCTCATCTTTAAGTCCTATCTTTGAGGACGAATATGACCCATTTTAAAAAGAACTAGCACAAAACTGTAATATTACAATGATAGCAAAAAAAAAAAAAAATCAAATGCCGTACCAACGAAAACGTGTCGTGGCCATTCCCTGTATCCACAAAAACTCTCATGTGCGAGGACTAAGGACGATGAAACATGGGATGAGGGCGATAATCATGTAAACACAGCTAAACGAATCCCCGATCTCCATACCATCCGTTCTCCACGGCGTCCTAATTTCCCGTCATTTTCAAACGTCAGAGAAAATCTCAAGGTCCGTGTAGCGAAGTGCTAAATATATGTAAATTACCCTACACTCTGGTTCATAATGTATTATAATAGAAATGCAAATCTGTGTAAACTTCTTGTAATAAATCATAGAGAGGTCGGCAGATGTAGACAAGTAACAGACGATCGAGGGTACGGCAATAAACCTAAGAGGATTAGCCACCTGACTGCCCCATAAATAGACCGGGCAGACCTTCAGTCACTTCCGGCAGTCATAAAATCTAAAAGCCATGCAATAAACAGTCCTTTTGGGGACGAACGGTCACGATCGCTCGGTAGGGATACATCATAAAACACACCCTTTCGGACCAACGGGATAATAAAACAGACCACCTGCAGACAGACTCCACCTTCCACGGGGGAGGGGGGTGCAATATTTATATCAAGGGGTTTTCGCCCTGAGAGATACTCTGTTTCTTAGTCTCCTAAGCCACACTACTTGTCACTTTACACCAGGGCCACTTGGCCCTGGTAGGCTCACTCTTCACTCTTCTCCCGTCTCTGCATCTCGAAAGTCGCGATACTCCAGGGCCCCGGGGCCCTGGAATCTTCTACTAGTCTACTCTCTCTGCCACACCTCTGGACAGTCACCTCACAGCCTCTAGCAGACCTCTGACGACTTGTACCTATTACGCTGCCGATCTTTAGCTCGAACTCTGAAAACTGGTCTTATTCTTTATGAACCTCTGAACCTCATCCTGAACACAGTGTATTGTCGGGACACATCCCTATCAATAAATGGAGTCAGATATTAATGCCTACATGGAACATGGTCCATGTTGTAAACTATAACAATCCGCACTTGTCACCAGGGCTAGAGTGATCAGGCACTCCCCTAGTGACGCCCCCCGACAATTGTTGACACCCGACCAATGTTCCCCCCTTTTCCGACAGTCCGAGTTCTCCCGTGTTAACTATAACAATGAATGTGATGTAATGAAATACTTTATTGGCCTAAAAAAATGAATTTTAAATAAATAGAAATTTAATTGATAATTAAAAATTAATTCAATACATTAAAACTGCACTAATGATTTATTAATCCTATAAAGGCAAAATATTATCCACCTAAAGGTTACTAATCATTGACTTCTTCTATCTTCTCGCGGTGGACTATCTCTAATTAGGGAATCCTTGATAAATACTCACAGACAGCTAGAATTAGTTTCAAAGACTACAGGAAAAATACTCCAATCCTCGAGCTTCTATAGTCCCCGCACGGTAGGATGTCTATTAACAATCTAATGGGTCAAAAGTAAAAAAAACTTATGGAATATATTTGCTATAAAATTTGATTCTAAAGTGACACTTTTGAGGAGGTGGGTTTATCATTATACCGGTCTGACTAATTGACATAATTTTTTGTAAAATTAGGAAAGTTAACGGTTAGTAATTAAGCCCTTCGAAAAGCCAAGTACTTTGCTAGCTATTTGGTTACATTGTTGTTTTTGGCCTTGTGACAAGTTGAATTTTAGAACCAGGTGTTGTTATAGTGTGTTCATTTTAACGTAATGGGTACAATGTTTGCTCATTCTTTCATTTGTATCCTATGCCGACCTTTTCTCAATAGGAGTACATAATTATTTTTTGGAGTTTTATTGCAAACTCAGAGATGATCCAAAAAAACTTGAAAATTACTGAAACAATTTGATTCGATTATTATTCAGTACTGGGTTAAATGAGATCTCTCACATATAACAACGGCAAAGTGAAAAGTTTCAGTGACCACAACTTTCTGTTTCGGTCTCCCACGACTGCGGGCAAAGTTACCCTTTCATCTCAGCCCGATACAAGGTTTCAACTTTAGAGCTTGGTTAAGATTGGTTGTGAAATTCATTATAATTAAGTGTTTCATTGCCAAATAACTCAATAGTACAGAACATAACAGATGACAGAATACATGTTCTGCAAGGGATCGCAAATGACTCTGAGATATAAACTCGTTGTGCAAGTTTCGTATGCTAATTAAAGTAATTATCAATTTTTTTTTTTAGACCTCTGTATTTTGATACATTGATACAAGTATATATTCATAGCCTGTGGAAAAAAAAACTTTCTAAAATATAATAATTCTAAAGATAATAACTATAAACAGATTTAGTAAGGCTAGTTAACTAGAATTAATTAAGTAAAAGAAAAACTACCCAAGGAATAGTTATTTCATTTTACTTGCAGCCTTAACTTTTTTTTTTTTTTTCCAAGCCCCTTTAAATTCACAGATAATTATGTACAATTGTATATCCTCAGGCGAATCTATTTATAATTTATTTTTGTATTTCCTATAGCGTTGCTACATTATATACAGGTTTTGTTATTTTTTACAACAACTTAACTTAACTTAAAACTAATTTACATACTAATTCTTAACAAAATTTTTCCCCAACAGTCAGTTGCCATTGATGCGGGAGGAGTGGTAGGGTTATAGTATTAAACACTGAGTTGGTTAGGTGCTGCAACGACCCAAAAAACTTTGTGCCTCCAGCGGATGAACTCACCCACCGATGTCACACCAAGCAACTCAGTGTTCTTAAACCTCAGACAGTGCAGGTCCGCGTTCTTTAACCTCTCGAGAGAGGTGTGCCGGACCACTTTTCGCTTGTTCCCATTCCTGAAATGTTTGAGACATTTAGCTGTATTGTCTGTCAAGTGGGTAAATAGCGGGGCACCGTACAGCAGAGCAGGCCGGAGGACACATTAAAGATCATCATTTTGAGACGAAGCGACAGATTGGGTGAAGTTAGCAAGTGCGATAGACGCTAAGACCTGTGTCGTAATTTTTCTATTTTATAACCACAATGAGTAGAGAAATGGAGATGCCTATCCATTTTTATACCCAGATAGTGCATTGAGAAAGCTGGTGAGTTCTCTTGCCCTCCTATAGTATATGATTTTGGCAAGGTTTTTTTCCCCTTTTGGAGGGAGAAGATTACGCACTCGGTCTTCCCTGCGTTTACACTGATGTTTAACATGCAACATAGTTTGTCACTGATAACGTTACAAACTGACTCGGCCTGTGTAAGAGCTCTTTGTGCACTCATGCTGCTGCTGTAAATCGCAATGTCGTCGGCGAAAGCGATTACAGTAGCTTTCTTATAGTTGGTCCCAACATTTCACATGTGTACATGCTGAAAAGAACCGGAGACAGAACCGCTCCTTGAGGAACTCCATTAGTCAAAGGGAATAGGTTAGAGAAGCAATCACCCACCCGTACCCTCACCGATCTGTTCTTCAAGAAAGAAACCAACATTGTGTATAGCTGCTCTGGGCATTCCCAGTAGCAAAGCTGTCGGCACAGCATCCCGTGGGACACTTAGTCGAAAGCCTGCGTGCAGTCCAACGAGATCATAGCTGTACTCAAATGAGCCTGAAAACCTGTCTGCTCGTACGGAATGATAGTATTTTCCAAACAGAACTCCTTCAGGTAGTTCAGTACTATCTTATCGAGAATCATCCCCATGTGACGGAGGAGACTGATTGGGTGATAGTGGGCTGGGTGGTTGCCTCTCTTTGTGGGCTTGCGCAGCGGGAACAAGATAGCTTGTTTCCACGCTGTCGGGAACTATCGCAACCTGATACATGAATTATACAGGTTAACGCGGGAAACCACTTTTAATAATAATAAAAAAGCAAAAAAGTAATATACCATTTACCGCAGAAATGTAATTGGCAATTAATTTTAGGGGTTGATAGGAAGAGTGTTTTACTTTTATTGAAAAATAAAGATTTTTTTATCGTATTGTGTAAAGTATCAAATTAAAGGTCTCGCCGTCCTGATTAGTAAAGTGTATTATATATTGAGGACTTTTAAGACTGTTATTACAAAAAGCAATTGAAAGAGTAAAAAAAAATCATTGTCGCAACCGGAACGAAACCGTTATTAATAGCGTGAAAGGAACAAATTTGACTAGATTTTTTCTTTGCAGAATAGACGCTCAATTAACAGATGTTGTGTGGCCAGTTTTTCTTAGAAAGTGTTAAAGGTTTGATAAATAAAAATGTTTGTTACACAATTATCAATTTTAATGTTATTTATTAGAAATTATTAAAGTCATTGCCTTATTCGACAAGATCAAAGACACCTTTTTAATTTTTAAATGAAATTTAAACTGAATGCAAAACTTAACGTTGTAAATCATATTTCGTAAAGTATTTCTTAAACAATAATTACATTGACTTGGTAGTGGGACAGACATTGTTTGATAAGCCAAGCTATATTTATATAAGGCAAGTGCTACATGTACCATCACAGAGAATTAAGGCTCCATTAAAACTGACTGGCTTGAAATCTGTGGTTGAAAGCTGTGGAGAGACAGAAGGAATAATGTTTTATTTCTTAATATGCACACTCCACAAAGGCACCACTCCATCAATAAAGTAGTACAAATTTAATGAGAATCTTTTTATGAACATTATCAGTTCCTCGTTGGACGTTACTCGAGCGTTCTAACCGACAAACCTCCTAGACCCAAAAATTGTTAGAGTGCCAAAACGATACAGTAGATAGGCCTAGGGCCACAGTGAAGTGGAAGATTGGAGTGTGTGGACATAGACCTGATTTGTCCCATAACACTGACATGATTTTATCTCAGGAGTACGAATAGGTGTATTCGGAATTTCTCCATCGCCCAAAGTTTTTTTGTGATTTTTTTAAATATTAGAAAACATTTTTTTTCTATTTCTCCATTGTTAAATAAAAGCTCCCTGAGAATCGTAAATATAATGGAAGTAAATGAGCTAACTCAAAGGGTAGCATTGCTACTGTTGTGCAGGTTCAGACATGTACGTACAAAGGTGATCTAGTGTAGCACACATTTATCAAAACGATGCCAGTTGTGAGATAGTAGTGAACCAGTAAACACGTCATTGAGCGTGCTTTGTGTGTCTCAATTATTGTATATTGCATATATTATATATGTAATGAAAGTATTTTCTCTTTAATTTGAATTTGCCACGCTGCTTCCACTGGCCCCCACCAGATGGAGCAGCTATCAGCTGCAGAGATCATCTAGCTATCAGATAGAGAAGGTTATGTTAAGTAACAAAACTTGTAAATAGAGTGTGAATATAGAAGTGATAGTTATAAACTGTAATTGTCATTTCTTTGTTTACAGAGAAACTGATTTCAGTTTATTCACCCCATCTTCAATAATTGTCTTACATATATATTGAAACTTCTTGATTGTGCTAAAATTACAGTCTGCCTTATTAGGCTATAAGTAATTGAGATAAATGTTCTCATTCATACCATATTTACAATTTTCATTCACTCGCTCATTCATACAGTATTTACAAAAACCCAACAGCCCAAGCTTCTCACAGCATGGTAAAATGGCATAGATCACATGCCATTTGCTATCCCTTTGATTTGGAGGGATCCAAAAGATCACTGTCCTGACTGTTATTTCTGCTAACAACCATTACATCACAATCAAATCATACAGTGGTGTACCCTAACTTGCAATCTGCAATGACCCTAGTTCCACACTGCGAAGAAGTGCCTAAACCAAAGCCTCCAGAACATGTGACACTAGACGAAGGGAGCTCAGTCTGATGGAAGCATATTCGGGAGATTCAACTTTTGAACAAAGCGGTTCATCTGAGCCTCATTTACTGACTCAAGAAAACCTTAATGTTAACACGAGATTTAATGTTATCCCAAAAACAGTCTGATATGCTTCCTGGCTAAAAGGATGGAATTATCTCCAAAAGAATACAAAGATATTTACTTATCGTAATCGTCAATCTGAATTTAAAGACTATTTTTTTTGAAGAAAATGGATTAGTGCTTAGCAATAACATTTCTTCTATTGTTCGTAATGAACATAACCCAACTGGCGCTTGTTCATTGATTCCTCTAAAGTTAGTTTAAAGGCTGAGCTTCTGCATAATGGCAATATATTCCCATATGTACCTGTGGCTTAATCTGCTAGTATGAAAGAAATATATGAAAATATTAAATGTAAATTGGAACAGCTTCAATATCCAATGTATGAATGAAATATTTGCGATGATTTAAAGGTAATTGCACTTGTTCTTGGTCTGCAAATTACTGTTGTTTTTTATGTGAATGAAACGGTAGGGGCAGTGAAAAACCATTTCACTAGAAAACAATGGCTTAAACGCGATCTCTCATTCCAGAAACAGAAAACTTTGAAACATGGCCCATTGTGTAATTTTAAAATGTGTATCCCTATTACATATCAAAGTTGGATTAGTGAAAAGATTCGTCAATGACATGGACAATACTCTTAGTTCTTGTACTTAAAACAGAAGTTTCGTAAAGTTAGTGAGGAAAAAATTACAGAAGGAACATTTGTAGGCCCACAAATACGATCACTAATGCATGATCAAAAGTTTGAGGAACTATTAAATTTACTGGAGAAAGCAGCTTTACAAGTATTAAAAAAAAGTTGCTCAGAGGTTTTTGGGTAATCGAAAGGCGGAAAATTGCAGTGATATTGTCCACGATCTCCTAAAGATTTGGGTAGGGATATGTCCTTAAAAGTGCATTTCTTGCACTCCTGCTTAGAATTCTTCCTGTAAAATCTTGGCGCATTGATAAATGAGCACGGCGATCACTTTCATCAGGAGATCTACCGATAGAAAAGAGGCATCAAGGCAAATATCCTGGGTGATTATTGTTGGGTCGTCAAAAGGGATGTTCCATAGGCGAAATATGGGAGAAGATCGTCATTTCTCACTTTGTAGATAAGTCAAATATTTGAATATTGTGTCGCTAAGAAGGCAGAAGGTATTAAAATGTTTTAAATTATAAACGCCTCTCTCAAAAACCATGGCGTGATTAGAAAAAACCGATATTATATTTGAATTAAGGAGAAACATATTTTTAATTAGAATCACATATATTTCTTTCCGAATAAAAAAAAATCTATTTTGTTCCCCAGTGATTATAATTTTATAATAACACTAATTATAATTAGCCTCAGTACCGAGTTAGCTGCGGATTTGGTGTTGGATTGGATCCAGCTTAGTTACCACCTTCCACTTCACTTCCCGGCCAATCTGCATTAGTACCTACAATCCCATTTAGGTGATTAGTAGCACTCCACGCTTTTTTCTCGGGCTGTTTTAAGTGCAGAAGTGGTAGAAATAATGTAATTAAACTTGAGAGATTTTAATAGCTCTATAAATATTAAAGAGAGGGAAGTAATGGTCTCTGGATGTGTGCAGAGTTAATGAATAAAATTAAGGCAAAAAAGTCAAAAAGGCTTACCTTTATGTAACTGGTAAAGCTGATAAAAAGGCTGCAATGTAGCTGTTCAAGGGAAGTTAAGAATAGGGAAGAAGGATTTAGGGTAGGGTGTATACAAACCTCTGACACAATATGAACGGTTGGAGGGGGGGGGGGGAGGATAATTTCTATATATTTAATTATTTTTAAATTTTGTATAGACACCTATAAATCCTTACATAGTTCTATAATGAGTAGTAAGTACGCGAAGGCGAAAGACTGTTATGTACTCAGATGTAAAATTAGAAGTGAAGCCAGAAAAGATAGAAGACAAGTATGGAACGGTAGCTGGTGACGTAGGATTGTCACACCAAATCGAGAAAGATGGAAAGCCAGACAAAAAAAAAAGTTAACTGCAGATAGTGATTCAATATAAATTTTAAAAAACCCTCATAATGATCACTATTTACAACTGCGGGACGCCCGAAAAATGGTATAATAAAAACCGCTACCTAACCATTTTCTTGGTCATTAACACCTATTACAATTGTTCTGATTTATGAAAATACAATTTATATTGTTAAGATACTGCAAGGTCTTGCATATTTTGTTACCTAGATCATCACAATGTAGTTTAGACCCTTGAGAGAGGACGAATTGTAGTTGTTTAGAAGGACCGTCGATACGTCAGTACGTAAGATACGCGCTGTGGCCTAACAGCATAATTAGTAAAATTTAATTTTGTTTGATTTCAAAAAATATATTTAGTTCTGGAAATACTTTTTCTTTTTTGTGATTCCTAATTTTTTTTCCTAATTGTTTCCACTAGGTGTTTCTGAGATCAAATCATATTGAGCTTTGCGGCCTAATATTCTCATTTACCTTCAATTTAGGTATATTCTAGATTTTTTCATGGCACAGTAGAAGTTTTAAGTATGTATTTATTGAGAGTAGATAAATTTAACTACTACTGATTGTAATAAGTGGGCCCCGGATTTTTATTCACTAAAAAACTGTAAATATTTACTGAAAAGAACAAAATATGTATTTAAACGTTCGAAATAAATACTTTTTTAGTAGTAGATAAGGCTTTATTAGCCGGCATATACAAAGAATGTATAAGAAAACAAATATAAATAAACATAAATACAACGAATTAAATAGAAAATACATTGAAAAAAGCAAATATACTAAAAAATGTATCAACTGTTATACATAAATATGTAAGTAAATTTAAATGACATGATTTTTTTAATTTGAAAATTTTAATTAATAGTAAATTTATATGTAGAGTAAAAAATGCATTGTTTTTAAAATTTATTAACAGAAAAATAACTTGCCTATAAGTCTCAAATCCGTTTAATTATAATAAACATATTTTTGTTTTAATATTAGGGATTAATGTCAACACTTTGGATGAAGAATACGACGTTATACAGCTGACTGGAAACTGGAATAATATCAGAAGTTCGAATTTCTAGCCATTAAAAATTTGAGAAAACGAAATTACCAATAACATTGATCACATTTTTTTTCCCAATAGTCCCTTCTCATAGATCTGCATGCTTTAATCGAACTTTTCTTATCCTAGCCGTAAAGCTCGGGATTACCCTCGGTAGGCACTTGTCGTTCACAACTCATCTCGGCAAGAAATTAAAGAGTGTTAGGAAGAAATTCTTCAGCCTCGGACACCTACTTCACAGCCCGGCTTTATCGGTACGCCTCAAGCTGCTGATATACCAGAGCGTCCTAAGACCTGCTTTGATGTATGGGACCCCTCTCTTCAAGTATCTGACTCCTAACACTCTCCAAACGCTCCAGCAATTTCAGAACAGAGTTCTCCGCACCTCCCTCAAACATACCCCGTTCGACCGAATGAAGGCAGACGAGATGCATAAAAAATTAGAAGTGCTCACCATTCAAGATTTTATCAAGAGAAGGCACATCAATTTTTTTGACTCACTCAGACATAGCCACAACCCACTATTCTCCGACCTTCAACCACCACCAATGCCCGTCAGATGGAAGCACTGCTGGACCGCCGAAGCCTGGAGGATGATCGACGTCATTGAACCCGATGACTGAACGAACTACACCCAGCCGAGATATTGAGGCCGATCTCCCGGCCGACTCAACCGAAGCTACAAGACCCCATCTACCTGTTTAAGCAGGGTAGACCTTCCGGCCGAGTGGCCGACTTATTTCAGCCCCCTGCCGGGGCGGGCCAGGCTTGACCTGGCCGACTACAAACCATTGCCTAGGTACCCCTAGGCTCCACCCTCGGTAGACTCTCACTACCTTCCCGAATCCACCCGCCTCCTTCAGGCATTCCATGTCAAATTATATGATTCAGGCAATGGAAAAATATAATAAACTAGCGGCGCACAGCCAGCACATTACTTGGGAACAACTTTATTACACACACTGTTATATAAACTCCCACCTAACCATGGGTGCCTACATCAACCAAAGAGATACAATATTTCAACACCCCTTCTCAATTTTGATTTTTTTTTTTTTTTTTTTTTTTTTTTAAGAAAAAAGAATTTAAAAAAAATATACAAAAAACAAAATTGCCACAAAAGCATAATCTAAAAAAAACAGTTAAGTACATAAGTTCATTACAAAATTGACAATTTCTCTCTTAAAAATTCAAACCTTTGAGCCACTAAACCTTTTGTTAAAATATCTGCTATGTTATTTTCTGACTGTACATATTCAATTTTAATTGTATTATTTGCAATTAAATCCTTTATAAAATTTACTTTTATGTCAATATGCTTTGATCTTTTTGAATTTTCATAATTACTTAACATAAATATGGCACTTTTGTTATCCACCTTTATTAAGGGCACTTCATCACTAGCACTCACTGACACACTTCTTGCTAAGTTGTGGAGATGTATGACCTCTCCCGCTGTCTGTGCTGCTGCTACATACTCCGCCTCGGCTGTAGAGAGTGCGACGCTCTGCTGCTTTACAGACTTCCATGAAATAAGATTCCCACCGAAGTAGACAGCAGTGCCACTGGTGCTTTTTCGGTCTCGACGATCGCCTGCCCAGTCCGCATCAGAGTATGCTATGATGTCCAATGATGGATTCTTCTTAAATACAAGTTTAAAGTCTTTAGTTTGGTTTAAATATCTCAATATACGTTTGGCTGATTTCCATAAACTGGGATTTGGTCTATCTAAAAATCGACTCAAATATGAGGTAGTAAACATAATGTCTGGTCTACTTATCATACAAAGGTACATTAAACCTCCAATCAATTGACGGTAGGGAACATGTATCACTTTTCCGTCTCCTTGTGGTAAACCGTCACTAGCTAAAGGAGTGGAAACACCTTTGCAGTCAGACATATTGAATCTGTCTAGCAATGCACTAATCATGGTTTTTTGTGAAATCTTGATTTCTTCTTTGTTCCTTGAAATGTTGGCACCAAGGTAACAGTTAATTTCTCCTAAATCCTTAGCATTAAATTCACCTTTCAACAATGAAGTAAAATTACTTAGCTCTTCTTTCTTTCCAACAAGTAGTATATCGTCTACAAACAGTACTAGCCATATATTTCTTCCAGAATAGAGACAAACATCACAACTTGATCTAATAAGTCCATTTTTTGTTACAAATTCGTGAAATTTCCGGTTCCAGCTTCTTGGTGCTTCTTTAAGTCCATATAATGCTTTCCTTAGTTTTAACACTGGGCTTTCACTATCTACCCCTTCTGGAGTCTTGATGTATATATCTTGTTCTAGCTCACCGTTTAAAAATGCAGTTGGAATATCCAGCTGTCTAGTCAAATAATTTTTGTTTAATGCAAAAGACAACATCATTCGTACAGTAGACATTTTTGCAACAGGGGAATATACATCGTAAGTACATTCTTCTTGAAAGCCACGAGCCACTAATCTGGCTTTTTTAAGACCATTCTGTTTAGTCGTGAAGACCCATTTAGTATCGATGGGCTTAACACCTTCAGGAAGTTTAGCTGGCTCCCAAGTTTCAAACTTTTCAAGTGCTTCTAGTTCGGTTTCAATAGCTTTATTCCAGCCTTCACCAGATTTTACAGCTTCAGAATATGAAGATGGATCACCAGCTAATAAACAATATGCACTATACAATTCATAATCATCAAACCTTTTTGGAAGTCGCGTCTCTCTTCTTATCTTCTCTCGAGCTTCTTTCTCTTCATCATCTTCAAATTCATGAAACGACTCCTCATCACTGTTTTCATCTTGCATTGCCTATTCTTTTTCTTCAGGTTCACTATTCCCTTCCGTAATGACTCTTATTGGTGTTTTGTCGGTTGTTTTCCAATCACTGTATTTTATATTATTTTCATCGAATGTGACGTCTCTGGATATCTGTATGGTATTAGCTTCAGGGTCCCAAAGGCGATAGCCATTTGAGGCGTAGCCTATAAAAATAGTTGGTTTAGCACGAGGTTCTAATTTCCTTTTCTTAGGCAACTGTAAAGCCCAGGCTTTGGCTCCAAAAACTCTTAATTTTTCTAAGTCCAGCTTTCCGTGATAAATATTGGCGGGTATTCCTCCTTTCAAAGCCGCTGTTGGGGACCGATTAAGCTGAAAGGCAGCTGTTCTAATTGCCTCGCCCCAAAGAATCTTGGGCAACCCTGTATCGATGAACATAGTTCTCACTTTGTTAAGCAACGTTCCATTCATTCTCTCAGTTCTGCCATTCATTTGAGGAGAATATGGAGCTGTGTATTCGATACGTATTCCTTTATCTTGACAAAACTTCTGAATGATTTTATTAGAGAACTCACCTCCGTTATCACAACGTATACGGCAAACAGGCCCGAACTTGGTTTCTGATTCCTTGATATAATTTATTAAATTGTAGGTAGCTTCATCCTTGCTTTTTAGTAAATACACCACACAAAAGTGAGAAAAGTCATCAAGAACAACTTGGAAATATTTTTCTCCATTGATTGAATGAGGAGTCACTGGTCCACTTATATCGGTGTGGATGAATTCCCCAATCCGACTTGATTTTGGTTCAACGGAAGGATTAAAAGGAAGCCTAACAGCCTTGCCCTGTCTACATGAATCACAAACGTCTTTAGAATAAGGCAATCCCATTTCTTGGAGTCCTTTTCGCCCCAAATGCCCCAATCTTCTGTGCCATAAATTCAAATCGTTCGTGATGTTACACTTTTCAACATTAATAAACAGGTTTAGTATATAAAGCTTTCCACATAATTGGCCCTCTATAATGTTATTGTTATTATGAACAATCATTGTCTTATCATTTCTGAAAATTACCTCCTTTCCAGATTCCACTATTTTCTTCACTGATAGTAAATTTAATGTCAGATTTGGTACAACAAACGCCTCCAGTCGAATTTTTACTTGATTATTTGTAACGTGTAAAATACCTTTTTCCTTGGCTAAAAGTGATTCTCCGTTGGCCACATTTATTCTGATGGGTGGTTTCAATTCCACTATACCGGACATATATTGTCTCATCTCTGCGCGAACAAGGTGATCAGTGCATCCGGAGTCCAAAACAAATCGCACTTGTAGGTCACTTAAATTTCTACCCGAAAACACAGCATTTTTTACACTATTTTCAACGGCAACGAAAACAATTTCTTTTTCCTCGGTTTCACAACAATAACCTCTCCTTGGTTGGTTGTTGTTATCAAAAGGCCGATGTCGATTGTTGTTATCGTTCGATGATCGATTTTCCCGATTACCAACTTTATTGTAATTAGCATTATTTTGTTTAGAACTGCTTTTGAATTTGAGTTTTGGACATTTCGCCACTAAGTGTCTGGTGTCACCGCATTCGAAACATTTCCTGACGGAATGTCCACTTTTAGGGCGTGATATGAATGATGCTTCGTTGATAACGGTGCCTTGCATATTCATTTTGAGTTCTGCATCTAAAAGCCTTGATTTTACAAAGTCCACAGTGAGCTCCGTATCCATTGCTTCCAACACTGTCACAATATGTTCATATTTATCGGGAAGAGTTAATAATAAGTGACAGACCTGATCATCTTCTGCCATCTTGGATCCCATAGATTCAAGATCTCTGACTAGAGCATCAAATTTATTAAAATGGTCTTGCAGACTCGTAGTGCACTTTAATGTTAACAATTTCTTCCGAACTAAGAGTTTAGATATCGTACTCTTCCGTTCAAACACATTACTAAGCGATTTCATCATTCCCTTGGCTGATTCCGCGCCTCGAATGTAGTCTATATGACGATCAGTAACACAATTAATAATTACATTCATTGCCTTTTTATCCATAGACTTCTTCTCGTTGGTGTCCGGCTTCCAATCATCTTCAATCGTTTCTTTGAACCCTTTCTCATCCAGTAAGGTGGTGACACGGAACTTCCAGTTTTTAAAATTTGTATCTGTTAGTTGGGGAAAGATCGTTACGTTGTTGTTGGCGGCCATAGTTCTCGAACGGATACGTCGGATTTATCAGTCTCAATCACACGATTCACGACCCCGGTACTTTCCACGATTATAACACGGCACTACGTACTTCTGGGCCCATAACCTGTCAAATTATATGATTCAGGCAATGGAAAAATATAATAAACTAGCGGCGCACAGCCAGCACATTACTTGGGAATAACTTTATTACACACACTGTTCTATAAACTCCCACCTAACCATGGGTGCCTACATCAACCAAAGAGATACAATATTTCAACATTCCACACCCTATATCCTTCTCATACACCCTTCAAATGGGGGACTCCCCTTAGTGAAAGGCACTTATTAGCCCAAAATAATTTTCCCACATCCTATTTTATAAGTTTGAGAGCTAAGAAAAAAAAAAAAAAAAAAAAAAAAAAAATCTCAACAAATTGGGAGCAATTTTATTCCATACTGGTATTCTTCAAAAGGTACCGGACAGTGAGTGAAAGGGTGGGTGACACTCTGGCGCATTTCCTCTGCCGTGCGGAGTACCACAAGGACCCATAATTCCTTCGATAATTTTCAACGCATGCACTTCAAAAACTGTTTAAGGTAAATAAAAAGGATACATGCGAACGACATGGGCTCTCTCATTGGCCTAGCCAGCTATTAATGAAAGCAAAGGTAATTTGGAAATACTTAACATTATATTGTCATACAGAAAGGGTAACTACGTAACATTTTCATATTCAAAATATTGTAATCAGCTGCACACACCCAATTTTTTAGAAGAGAAACAGTACTCCAAGGCTGAAATGATTGTCTACTCGGGCTTAAGAATGGATAGACATATCTGTTTTCCTGCCCCTATTAAAACCAAACCCTAGCAAATGCACACAGATAGTCTTACCTGCTTTCGCACTTATCTCTTACAAACCTATCTATTCAGAGCCTGCCCACGGAATAAAAGCTAAACTTAAAAACAAAAAAGGTAATCCATTGTACATTTTACTGTACCGAATACCGTAATAAGATAGGTAAAAAATCTCAAGAGCAAACATAAAGATGTTAAAACAAAGATCAGCATAGACGATGGCAATTGTGTAATGCTTTAAGGGGAGTATTCAACGAAGATAAAAAATGATTAAAGTTAAAAATGAAGATATTAAACCACCCGAGAAAAACTAGAAGCCATAGATTATTGAACTCCCATATGTCGGCAGTGTATTCAGTGAGACTCAGCACATGTATGAATCACCGTATTGGCTGGAAGGACACAGGTGCCAAGCACAAATGAAAGCACGTGTAGTATCCATCACGAAATGAACAGCTGTGCAGAGGTACGAGCTAAAGTAACAATTTTGCAAAGAATAATTGTTCACTCTTTCCCCACCCTCAAGACAGGAATTTTTCAACATTCTTTTGATTTCTTATCCTACTCTGGACGCAATATTGCAAAAAGAATTCGTTTAACGGAGTTAAATCTGACAACCATTGTTGAGAGAAAGAAATAACACCAAATTAATCTTATCTAGAGTACACTTTAATCTTCTTTAAATTATAAAAAAAACACACTGTAATAAAGAAATAAAAAAACCATAAATAAAAAATATATATGAAAAAAGTCTTGAAGTCGTAAGAAAACTAAAAGGTCGTAGAGTAGCGTTATGTTTATACGTTCACGGTAATAACTACTTGCTATAACCAAAGCAGCCATACAACATGCTTTTCATTCACTCAGTGTTTTGTTGCATATCGATCGAAGAACCTATTAATTAGCCATAGCCGATTGCTAACCGAATCCTTCCTGAGCGTTTGCATAAAGGCCATTGCTAAGCTACTTAACAATGAAACATGCAAATTTAAACCAATTTCTTCCTTACATTTTCAAAGTTTTGAATTTTTTACTATGCTAGTTCATCCCAGTACCAGTGGCCTCATACTTTATTACATTTATACTTTTATTGGCTAGTACTTTGTACTAAATATGTGTAAAAAAACAAATCTGGGGAAGATTTCGATGCGCACCTCTATTTGCCTTTATGTTTCTGGTAAACATAAAACGGAATTTCTCGCATAACAGCAAACAATATAATTAATTGTTTAAAATATAATAACCCACTGGGTAAAAGCGGTCCAATAAAATGTTTTTTTTTGTTTAATTAATAATATTGTTTATTCACAATTGTTTTATTGGAGCACAATCACTTTCAAATGTACTACATAATCATTATCAATTGATGTAACAAGCAATTAACACATGATCTATTAAAAAATATGATAAATAATTAAACCCATTTTTATTTAATAAAATATCATGTGGCATTTGTCAAATACATTGCACATACAAGTACAGACAGCGTGCTTAAACCATCTAAAATTGCATAAAAGAGACAGTCTGAAAATATTACCAATTAAAATAAAAAAAAAATTACTAATTACAATATTAAATAAATTAACTAAATATTTAAATCCTATAGTAAATCATAATCGAATCTTTAAGAATTGGATGGCTAATTATAATTGTGGGTTCAGCAAAATTAACAGTATGTACATATCTCATGGCTTCGTACCTACTGGAAGTTATAACATAAATTATGTACTAAAAAATTAAACATTTTGTTAGGTGGCATGTGTTAATAACTCGATAATGATTGAGCAAAAAAATCGAAAGGACAATAAACAAAATTGTGGACAAACAAAATTACTGATATATCAAATTATTAATCTATGATACCCAGACGTGACATTCGATTTGTTTGTGTTTATTAATGATTTGACAAATGTGCCTTCATGATTGTGAATCTAGAAACACAAGTGTTCACTGATGCACGGTATCACCGTGATGCATTTACATAGTTTGTTTGGAGGTCAGACTCAGTCAAGGATCCACTAAAAAAGTTTGACGTAGGTATATTTTTGCACCATTTTAGTGACCATTAAGAGATGTTCCTAATACACATGGGTTTACACTACACGTTTAAGTAAAAGCTTTTCCTTATCTAGGTTCTACATAATTTTCGTTTAATACACGTTGTGGTCAAATGTGATTTATACATCGACAGTCACTAAGACGTGAAAATGAAGCTTATTTCATCGAATATTTCGGCAGACGATTGAGTTTTATGAATTGTCGTTAATTTCTAACAAAATATTTATTGACGACGCCAAAGGATCGACTTTTACAGATGTGCGAGCGAAATGTCTTACGATGTTTTTATGTTCATTCTACGGCAGTGTTTAAATGAAATTATTAAAAAAATGTCTCAAATAGCTAACTAAAATATTTTTTAAAAGTATATCTCTAATGTTAGCATTATTTATTTGCATATATTAAATAACTAATGCATTTATTAGTTGGATAGGGTAAATTCTTTAGATAAACAAAATATTAATACTCCTGTCCTTTGAAATGATTCAGAATTCTATTGAATTTGAAGGTAGTTTCATTAATTCTTTTAACCTTCTGTATTATATTAGTTAATCGGAGAGTCCTATATATTTTTATTTATTACGCAAAGAAGAGCAAAGATGAGATGAAAAACTTAATCTAAATACAAATCCAATGACATTCTCAGCTTGAGATTGTCGACTCCCTGAATAGTTCCATGAAGTGTCATTTGCACCCTTCACAAAACAATCGCTAGTAGGGAACTGCAAAAAGGCTCTATGGTGGTGAAAAGTTTCGAAAAACCATTGAAGAAGAAGACCCAACTTGATCCCTGAGTGCTAATGCGCAAGACTGTAGTGAATAGTAGTTAAAGGGTAACAAAATTTCGGAATTCGTATTGTTTAGTGACTAGTAATAAGGTTAAAGTGACCGCCGATCAAATATTAACAGACGTTTAAGATTCTGGGGAAGACCGAACACTCGTTTTGAACCACAATGGACTACCAAGTAGAAGTGAAATCGTTCGGGAGTATGCCTCAGAATTCCAAGACGTCATTGGATCACAATATGTTTTTCTAAGCGACAATGCTCTACTTAATAATAAATTCCCCGTACAAGATCTTCCCTACAATAGGAGGTAGGAAAAATACATATCTAAATCCAACGCTATAAAAAAATCCCATAAGTCTCCAGTAGGCAAGGAACAAATAAGGCCTATCTCCACAGATTTTGACTTTCAGAACAGGTTGAGCAGACTTGTAAACACCTTGTATTTTATTGCCCATTCTTCAGTATCCATTCATGGCCAACCAGGCATGTTATGACAACATAAATAACATGACTAGTGGGACAACATACGCCACTTTACCACATACAGGTATAACTGTATCCATTCAACAGATTCTTTAATGAGACGGACTTCGATCAAACGTGACTCAAGGAAAATGTACCAGATACGATACTTTACGGGCATATTTCTCTTATTAAAATAATATAAAAATTTCATTTATTCATAGATCCGGAATCGCTCCGTTAGCAAGCTACAGCTGGCAAAATATTTCACCCAGATTTCAGCTTGGCCGGTGGAATGAGGTCATACTGGAGGTTCTAGGACGTTAATTAATGAGAGATGGGTAGTTTTTTTTATGTTTTTTACCTATTTAATCAAATAAAATAGTTCCCAGAACTGCACCTACGGGAGGTTTTTTAGAAATCTAGAGTAATAAGCAAATAAAAGTGGATGCAAAAATCAGTTTTTTTATTTTATTTTATTTCCCTTTTTAAAGAATAGGGAACATATTAAATTTTTAAACGAAACTTCTAGAGAATTCAATTCTGAAAAAATTATCTAAATGAACTACTGCAGATACAGTTCAGGGGTCTGTTTTACTGGGACCTGTCAGTTTTATCACCAGACCACATATGGCACAAATTACAAGGATACAAAAACAACCAGCTCCCATTCTTCTGGGACCGTTGATAGCTAACAAACTATTTTAACGCTACTCCGAGATAAAATTCCATAAGAGGAGATAACGTTTTGAAGCGGATTAGAGAACAAGATGGTGGCTGTACCACGAGGTACCAAAAATCTAATAAAAGCCACAACATACAATAAATGACTGAAGACATTTTCCACAAGATCCACAGAATGTTTTAAACGTTTATATATTTATTTTTTAATGCTAGGTATATTTCATTGAATTTTTAGCAGATTCTTAATTGTTTGTTAAACGTTTATAAAGAAAACGTCATTCATTATAACTTGTTTGACCTTTTATCAGAGTTATGTATGAACTTTCTAGTAGTTTATATTGGAAAACGCTCGCTCTTAAAGGTCAAAATATTTCAAGGGTTGAAATAACGAACTTTTTGCCTAACCATATAGAATTTCATTCTTCTAACCACAAATTTTCAAAGCAGTTTCATTTTGGTTGACGAAACCCTTGAGATATTCTGGCAATTAGTAGTAACCCACATCCGGTAGAATAATTAAAAAAAAAAACTCTATCTAGAACTTTTCAGCCCGACGGTATTGCCTGGTTAAAAATACCTAATAGCAATGGCTCACCTTAGGACCTCACCAGTATCCAGGGCTCTCATATACTTCGGTATCGCCCTTTCATTTATGTTTCCCGTCGGTCATCAAGGTTTTCCTTTCATAGCCATTGGCAAATATTAGTTTTATATATAAACATTTGTACTGCAACATATAGGGCATATTTCGCGTCCTAATATCCCAGCCAGCCATGCCCTCCTGTCCTTCCAATACTCCAGCTACCTTACCATCACTCTGACCTCTAGATCTCATAGCTTGTCGTCTCACATCCTTCCGAAGCGATGATATGTGCTGAAGAAATCTTCATAGTCAGCGGTCATCGTTGGCTATCCAGGTAAGTCATGTGTAGCGATTCTAACTATCAAGTTAAATCACCCTATACTCTATTGCATATATATTGTAAGCAAAGTAAAAAAAAGACGGGTCTACATCTGTCAGTCATAAATCTGAGAGACCCTTACAGCCTCCAGGAGTTATTTATGACCGGCAGGGTACTCCTTAACACATGCAGAAACCGCAGGTACTAAGTGATCCCGTCAGCTGCCAGACTGATTACTTAGGACCGGCACGGTACTCCTTAACACATGTTAGGATCTTGCAGGCACTAAGCAACCTTTTCAGCCTCTTCTAGGAGGCTGATAGATATTTAACGGAGGCGCCTAGCCCGGGCCCACCAGTCTTTCGCGACCGTTACTCAGTGATACTTTGCTTCTGTTCGAACTCTGAAAATTTGACTTATTCTTTATGATACCTCTGTGCCTCTTCTCTTGAACATAGTGCATTGTCGGGGTGCACACCTATCAGAAATGGAGTCAGATATTAACGCCGACATGGAACGATTGTCCAGGTTATAAACTTGGACAATCCGCACTTGTCACCAGGGCTAGAGTGATTAGGCACTCCCCTAGTGACAATCCCGACATCATGCTTATAGCATTTTTTAATTACAGTTCATACAGAAGATTTCTGTTCTGAACGACATTCCTTATAGTTGTAGTTGCTAAATTAATATTAACTAGTAATTAATATATTAACTAGACAAGTGGATTATTATCAGACATGGTAATGTTTTGGAGCTCAACTATTTCAACTCGGCTGCTAACTACTTAACTTGAAAGTTCATTGTACTTTAATCTATTTTTGAACATTACTTAGCACTGAAGTTCAAAAACTTAAGGCTGATTAGTTTCGTATTTACAATTACTTTGTGCTAACTAACATAAATTCTAGTACTATTCAACAACTTTTAATTTATTTCAGATTCAGTGGTAGTCAGAAGTAATTTAAAAAATGTAGTTAGAGACTAGTCATTTTTTTTTTTTTTTCATTGTGGATTCTTTGGTTTTTAGTGATGAGCTGAGTATAATCAACTGGTCATTTTTTATTAAATAAATTACTTGCACTCAAAAAAAAAAATTGTTTTGAAATTTCAATTTAGATCTTTATATTAAATGGATTCACCAGAAGCACGTGCGTTAATAGTAAGGTAATTAGTTTTTGTGGCTCAATAAATATTTGTAGCTCTCTCTCCCCATAACATTTTAATGCTTGTTCGCCTGAAGTTACAAATATCATCTAGATTCACGTCCTGAGGCGTACTCCGTACTCTGCCACCATTACTGACCAGGTGACCCTAGTCTCTAAACTAAACTACCTATTCCTCATACCTCACTATTTAAGGAAAAATATGTTAGGAACCCCTGTTCCCTTCCCACATTTCAAATTAAGTTCCCTGCAAATCAAAAACATTTTAAAGTCGATAAAGATACCATGCCTCAGTCAACAGACTGTCGGGGAAAAATTAGGATAAGAATTAGTATGTAAGTTAGTTTTAAGGTTGATCAAAAAGGTGAGCCCCATCACCTTATTAGTCAGTTTAGTCAAGTCACGTAGAATGTATATCATTATACTTGTTTATTCATTATATAATTTCTATAAAATAACAAAACCTGTATATAATGTAGTGATGCTACAGGAAATACAAAATAATTTGTAAATAGATTCGCCTGAGGATCTATAATTATATATAATTATCTGTAAATTTAAAGGGGCTATGAAGGAAAAAAAAAAAAAAAAAACATGCCTCAAGATGATACACTTCGTTTACACAAATGTTTACAATAGCGATCAGACCAGTCTAAAAGACAATGGAGGATCATCATTGCCCAAGAACAACAAATATTTAACTTCTGCAGGAAAATATACGCAGAGGAAATCGTTTACATCGCAATGAGACAAGAAAGAAATACTATAATGGAGCGCAGAGGTCTGTAGAAAAAGAGCGAGACTAAACATAAATTAGTGTATTCCGTTTGGTAAAAAGGGGAAGGTGATCCTTGAAAGCGGCAAAGTGAAGGAGATAGCTACATATTTATATCCCCACATCTAAGATAATCTCAAGACGTATAGAACTAGCAGGATGTGCACTGAACTTTGAATAGGATAAAAAAAGGAAAACCCCTTGAAATGTCAGAAATGATGTACGGTACATCCATACAGAGATGAAATTCATCCATCTCATCCCCGCAGTAGGGGGATAAAGGAGGACTTCGCGTGTGCTCTATAAAGAAAGGCAACGATAAAAGACAGCTCAAATGAAGAATGAGCTTGTTTAGGAATCCTATAGCTATTAAGTTGATAGGCTCCTGTTAAAAATGAAACTGTTCATTAAAAGTCAAACGGTGGATCCTCGTGAAGATATAGACCAAGCTAGGAGAAAAAGAGGAAACCCATTACCAGATTGGAGGTGACTTCCGTCTGTGACGACTACAAAAAGTTGCTCGAATCCATAAAACAGAAAGGTACATTAGGTGTTGTGTTAATGGCTGAAATAGAACTAAATCATCTTCTTCACTTTGGTAATTTCACTCAATTTAATTTTAAAATTTCAAAAAGAATGTCACAGCAAGTAAAAAAACCAGTGACCACTTAAATAGAACAACTTTCACTACAATGAATCTCGTATCTCGTATCGTATCGGACTAATAAATTATTAGCCCAAAGTGACCATTCAGAATTCAGTTGTAAACTGAAATCGAGCACCAACAATTGTGATGTCTGGACTATAAGATAATTATTAATTACTTTCTCCCTCGTACCTTCGGACCTTGATAGGAATTTGTTTTAAAACCTATCTTATTCTGCTTAGTTAAAAAAAAAGTAGCGAGATATTTTGTTTAATTTTAGTTTTTTTTAAAGTAGCCATTGGTGTATGAGGGTAACTAGCTTATTATAGGTGAAAAATGGAGGTAAAAACATCCAACTACTTTGTGGAAAAATGTAAGTCCATTAGAAGAACTTAACTCCACCAAATGGTGGCCAAACCTTGATTTTCATATATGACAGGACGATTCTAGAAGGAACTGTAGCATTAAATGGCTAGGACGTGGCCAGGAAATCGCTGACAAAAATCGCTGAACGTCTTGTTGTTTGACCAACAAATCTTTAATGTGTTATATGTGGAACTTACCATGTATTCGTAATTTGTAATTAAATATCAAATAGATAAATAAAAACCAAATTCAGATCTCAATGTTACCTATTTTAATGATGTTACTTGGATTTGCATTACCTTACATTATAAGAATGAGAAGTGCAGGATGCAAGAAGTTTTAGATACTCAAAAAATCCAAAACCTTTTGTGACCAAAATCTTTATGAACACTTAGATTGAAAAGTAAATTACTCTTGAGGTAACTTGTACAGTAGAAAGCACAAGCATGAAAGACTGAAGTATTTAATGCAATAACTTTTATAATTGATAAATATAGTTGTATTCATTATTAATTTTGTTTTATTTATTATTGTCTCCAGAACGAATTGTTTTCTTTTTTTGTTGATTAAAATTGTATTTATATAATTTAAAAATTTGAACAATAATAACCGAATGACTTAGAAATTTGTGTTATTTTGTTGAGTTTTTCTGTATCGTTTCAGAAAATCTATAACGGTATGATAGCTGTGTTTTTTTTAAAATGATTCTTTCAAATTCTTTTAAGTATTATAGCTACTGAATACAAAGGCTGAATAACTCGAAAAAAAAACAACAAATATTAGTTCTAGATGTTTGATTATATGTTATATGATACAAATTAATAAGTGTAATAATACATTGGAGTTGCCTATTTTACATCAAAAGAGCAAAAAGCCAATGGCTAATTTGAGTCAAAAATATTTTCAAGTACTTACAAATATGTGTTGAAAGCTTTTGCATGATTAAATGAGATCTTTTACGAAATAATCATGTTTAGATGTCCTGAAAATAAACTTATTGTATTTTTAAGTAATAATATATTTATTAGATAATCCAAGTTGAGAAGCTATCCCTTGTCTCTGTAAGAGGAGAGCCATTAATGTACTACCTGGCAATGACTGAGTGGCCTGATAAATCTCCTACAGCATGGAGGACGAAAATTAACTGGCGAGCATTTATTCTCATTAATAAAGTGCCTTTTAGAGAGCTCCTGTCTCCTTGTCCCTTCATTCTCAATTAGCCCCTTCGTTTTTCGGGCACTGATTACAAACAAGTCGGGCATATATGTCTAGGAAGAATGTTAATTTTATTATGGTATTTAAATCTAAAGCAGATATGGCTACATTGCCACAATTAAACGATCGTAGTGAACTATCAACATTCATTCAAAAAATTCTTTATACAATTCTTTATCTACGGTCTAAGGCATGCATTTTTGTAGTAATTATTTTATTAGAAAACCAGTTCAAATATTTTTTTCCATATTTTAGCCTTTGCTTTGACCTCAAGTTTTGTTGCTGTTTTTTTTTTTTTGATCCCTAATAGGAATTAATCTTTCAATAAAGAAACTATGTAATTTTTTTATTAATGGGAAAAAAAACATTTTTCATTAACTATTGAGTTATTAGTAAAATTTTTATTAGAAAATGTGAAATAAGGCAACAGAAAAATAAAAAATAACATTGTTAAGAGAATGAAATAGACTATTATCTATTTTATAAAAAATAAGAAGTATTAATTTCATGATTCAATAAATCGCAAATTCCTTTTTTGGGATATTGTATTGATTGAAAAATGGTATTTCAGCTAAATAACCGTTTATTTTATGCCTATACCTATGTATCATACTGTTATACCTTCATATATGTACATAAAGATATAAGACCTATTGTAGTAGCGCAATATTTGAAAGGAATGCAAGGTTTTCTGTTTTATCTGAATGTGTAGCCTCTCAACCCTAATGTCGGTTTCCAAACCAGATTCTCTACTTCTTTATTGATGTAGCTAATGATTTATCCTCGCGAAGCTGAGTGAGCCCAGTCAGACCTATCTCCCAAAGAAATAACCCTTAGGGGGTTTTGCCAGTTACAAGTCAACACGCTAACCACTGGGCTACTAGGACGGCTTCGTACAAAGGATTACCATAAAATCCCAAAATTATGGTAGTTTTTTTTTTTATTCCCCAGCACTTACAGTAATCAGGACAAAATTATTCCATTAAAGCAATATCAATCACAATCATTCATGTGCATGCATATATGGCCATTGGCAACTAATTTCAGTGCCCATTGCTGGAAGTTGGTATTTCATGTTATTGTAATTAATATAATGTCGGGCTCAGATAACTGGATATCCCCAAACTGGGCCGGAGACGCCCGCCGTGGGCTAGGGACGGTACAACCTCTTAACCGCCGGCGAGCGCCAAGAAAGAGATGAGGCGGGCGGACCTGTGGTCTTTCACCCTGGCTGCCGGCCTAGTCGGCCTTTGATCTGACTCCATAAGATCTTAAAAGGTGAGCCCCGACAGTGCACTACGTTCAGGAGAAGAGGTACACGGTAGGTTTATAGGTAGTTTATGTGGTCTTGGAATGACCACGAATTCGCGCTCGGTGTCTAAGGATAGGCGAAAACCGTCCGGATCCCAAAGGCGAGTGTGAACCGGAGAGAAGCAGACTGGATTGGCATGGGAGACGCTACGAGGTAAGTTTGTAGGGCCACGGCAACCGTCGTCCGCGAGGGAGAGGTCTCTCTCAAGGAGTACTAGTTTTAGCGAGACGAAGGCAGAGATTCCCACTAGGAAGGTGTGGGGTCTGACAACGCCAGACTAAAACATATCGAGGTTAGGAGAGAGAGATGCAGAGGTAGTTGAATGAAAAGACCATGGTTTCAGTAGATCAGCAAGCGCCAGTGCAGAGAAAGAAGGGTTCAAGGTGCCGGTTTATTTCTTTCTGATTTTCGCCCTATGGGGCACTACTTATATAGGCAGGCTAGCCGTGGTGGGGAGCCGTCCCCACCAGCTTCTCCCCCACTCCGACTGACGTCATAATCTTTATTTGTACAAATATGGAAACAGATATATTCTGAGACGAGATAAAGGTTACTTTTAATTATTCATAATTAAGAGGTGGCCACAACATATACAAAAGAATCTATTAAGTTAGTATAATTTTCTAGAGATAGAGACAAGTCATGGAGTAAAAATACGTAGTCTGGGGTTTTTGATTTCGGAAAACCCGTGGAAATTGGAAAAAAAGATTTTAGAATCATCTCAATGAATATTAAAGTAAATATATATAATACATAATGTATGACGATTATCATATATTAATGTTAAAGAACATTAAGTCATGAATTAATAAGCAGCAAACACTTAAGCCCAAGTTACTATTACTAAGTTTGCGGTGGGGAGAGTCCAGATACAACACTAAGTAGTATCTGAGCTTGTTGAATCCCCACTAGAATCATCATAGAACATATAATGCAGTTAATCATAATTTTATGGAATTACCAGGGCTGGTAAGCACAAAATATTAAAACATTATAGCAATCTTTTCTATTCTGTGTCATAAAGAATATTTGCTCCTGAGCCGGAATAGAGAAGTTATAACTTCAAACAGGCACTAGTACTATGCGGTAGTGATCCTAAGAACGATTTAATCGATCTGAAATTTTAATTAATTTAATCAAATTCAAAATAAGGATTTATGATTACAAAGCGGTTTGTAGGGAAAAAAAAACATAAAAATCAATGCCTGGTAAGATTTATTTAAGAAGTTTGTTTTGATTTTTTTTCTCCATTCACAAAAATAATTTGAAAGATATTTCAAATACGAAAATACTTCTTTAAGAGTATTAAATAAAGAAATAGATTAACGAGTAAAATGAAGTAACTTTGCGAGGCTACTGATCGACAAATCGACTAATTGGTTTAGTCACATCATGGCAACTTTATTTTAGAATGAAGAACATCAATAGGGAAATGCCAGCGAGAAGACTTAGGATGAATAATCATGGGTAATGGAACGTTTGTTTACTTTAGTTCAACGTGGGCTATCAAAGTTAGATTACATGCTACAGGATAGTATGAATGTTGAGTCAATTCCGTGGAGCAGTAACAAACCTAGATAATCCGGGCCTGGTGAATTGTGATCTGCACTGAACCTATTTATTTCGTTATCTCTTCGAGCTGAAATGAAAACATCCGAAGATCGGCTCAGATATATTTCCATAAACAGAATTAATTAAATCACTCAAAACGTATTCGTGGCATAGCTCTTCGTTTATCTTTTTTTAAGATTTTGGTGGTTTTTTTTCAAAATCAGAAACTCTTGTGTCTGTCAATTCAGGTATAAGATCGGGTGTGAGATAAAGCAATGAAACTTTACACTGATTTTATGTCGGTAGGGCCAAAAAATTATAAAAATCTCCACAAACCATATGTAAAAAAAAAGCGTCATTAATTAATTAACTGGCATAAAATAGTGTATATTTTTCTTCAATTTTGAGTAGGGTATTAAATTTAATTCTTGGCTTCCTGAGTAACAATATATATAATCTTATATATAAGTTAAAGTCAGGAGTATGACTGTATTGTAAATAAATACGATTATGGGATGTTAACAGCTCCCCAGCTGAATCACTTCCTTAAGGGAGTGACCGGCTGATGACACGGATAGAGTCGAAAAGGACAGAAGACTTAATGACACAAGGAGATGCCGAAGCGTTGAGAGCGGCTCTGGTATGCAGGGTAAAAAGGAGTATTCTTAATATGATCCAGGCCGATGAGGAGACTTCCTGGACATAGTGAAGGAACGGTTGAAAAAAGCGTTTGGAGGGGGACCCCTGGGTAAGATATTTTTAAAATGTTCCGGGAGACCAAGAAACATCAGCAAACAAACGGGCAGTACGCCGGAACACTCCTAGCCCGTTATAATAGCAACACTGAGAAGATGTGGGAGACGGTGGGCGTGGCTGAGGTGAAAATCCAGGATGGCGTTTCTGTCGACTATATTAAAGGTGCAGCTAGCGAAGGAGACCGGAAGAAAGGAGGGGCTACCAAGAAATGGTGGACACCAGTGCCAGATAAGACGAGATCACAGGCGGTGAGGAAGAAACGGGCTAGAGAAGATTGTCGTATAGAAGGCCCAATGTCACGCCAGTCAAATAGAAGAAGAACGAGGTGCAATATGGTGGAAGAGAGAGAGAGAGCAACAGTGGGTGAAAGGAGCCAACTAAATACGGGACGCTTCAGGAGGCGTAAAGACAGGAAGTGCTACGAGTGTGGGAAGGCAGGACATTTGAATGCACAGTGCCCACACACTAGGTGCTTCGAATGTGGCACGGAGGGGCACGTGGCCAGGCAGTGCCCGTATATGAGCCGACGCAGAGATGGGATCAGACCAGAACCGATGGAGATAAACGCTCAGAGGGTGCGGAGAAGGAAAAGACCGCCATCGGCGTCAGAGACCTCGGAAACTTCCGAGACGTAAGAAGAGATGGAAGAACCGGGAAACGGAGTGGGCTGGGAAAGTGGTAGTGTCCAAAAGAGCAGTGAACAGTTATGGAACCAGCTGACACCTGCACATCAACTTAGTCAGCAGTAGGATCAGCATTGCACTATCTAATCTAGCCTTATATATGTATCCCTTTCCCCTCAAGAGATCTCATTCACTCGTTACTGTACCCCTGACTTATTACTTATTACTCTTAACATATAAGTGTATTCTTTGTCTAAAGTTAATAAAGTACTTTTAAAAAAGGCCTTTTTGGTTGAGGTATTTAACTGACGACAAACAGCAGAGAAGATGCGACCGCCCGTTAATTAATAATAGTGTAAAAGGTGCACATGGCGGTCTGCCTATAATTAGAGTCGTGAGTGGAGTGCAGTGCTTAGTCGATACCGGGAGTACTAACACAATAATGTGTCGGGAGACACTAGAGAGGATGTGTGGAGAAGGGAGGATGCCTCAAATGCTCGTATGCTCTTATAACTTGATCACCCTGGGGGCCCCTGTTGCGTCAAAGGGGAAGCGGTAATAGGGTTAGATAGAAGATCGTAGCGAGGAGAAATTACGGGTCCATGTGGTGGAGAAGATGCCCCGGGAATACGGAGGGATCATAGGATCTGATCTGTTAGGGAAAGTCTGAGCGAAGATAAGGAACAGGGAAGGGGAATGGGACATTCGCTTAGGTAAGAAAACATATAGGTACCTGAGACAAGGGAGGGACACTACATAAGATAAATCACCCTATACTCTATTGTATATATATTGTAAACAAATGTGAATAACATGAACAAAATATAAATCATTGTAAATGTGTTAAGCAATAAAAAATGCGGGGTGCCAAGTAGTTACATGAGATGGGCCACAGCTGTCAGTCCCAGGTAGGAGGGCAGATGAGGCCACCCTCGGCCGAGAACCCTGCCAGCCTCTCCCAGAGGACAAAGAAACCGCACATCATGGGTTACACCAATCTCAATAATGATTGGCTAAGGGCAAGACATGCTGGGTATTCAAGCCTAGGGTCTAGCCCCTGTAAATCAATCTCTCCTGGCAACTACTCACTGGCTCGTGGCTACCCTGCTTGAAACTCTAAAAACCTGACTGCTTCTTTATGAAAAACCTCTACATCTCTTCTCTCCTAACCTCGCTATGTTTTAGTTCGGCGTCGTCAGACCCCACACCTTCCTAGTGGGAATCTCTGCCTTCGTCTCGCTAGAACTAGCACCTCCTTAGGAGAGACCTCTCCCTCGCGGACGACAGTTGCCGTGGCCCTGCAAATTTTCCTAGCAGCCCTCCTGCGGTAATACAGTCTGCCTCTCTCCGGTTCACACTAACCTTGGGGATCCGGACGGGTTTCGCCTACCCTCATATACCGAGTGTTAATTCGTGGTCATTCCAAGATCACATAAACTACCTATATACCTACCCTGTACCTCTTCTCCTGAACATAGTGCACTGTTGGGGCACATACCTATCAGAAAATGGAGTCAGATAGTAAAACCGTCATGAAACGATTGTCCAGGTTATACACTCAAACAACCCTCACTTGTCACCAGGGCTAGGGTAACCAGGCACCCCCTCGTGACGACCCGACAGGAGGATTGGAGAGGGGGCCTCAGGAGAGAGAGAATATAGTGAGGAGAGAGAATATACGGACATTTTCTTTAAGGAACGGGAGAGATTGGGGGTCACAGGAAAAACAGTACATGAGTTTCCACTCAAGCAGGACCGAGTAAGCTACGTGAAGCGCAGATACCTATAGGCTTTGAGGCAACATATTAGGACAACTTAAAGAAACAGGGGATCATCGAAGACAGCACGTCAACATATAATAAAGGGATCTCCTTCGGTTTGGTCCCGAACAAATTTGAAAGGCTTCCTACATTGCTCATAAGCTCTGAAAATTTTGTTGAAAGATGTGTGAGCCCGTTTTTTGTCAAACTATACTCCATTGCAAATTGGAGTTCAGCAATTGAATATAACTCACTCAATTCCTTACCTTGGCGTTTTTTCGACTTTTCACAGAGGTCCTCGAAAGCCTTTTTCGGTCGTCCAAAATCTTTTGGTTCTTGGAAAGGTACACATGTGTAGTCATAAAAACATTCATTCAGCCAAAAATCGTTTTTCTTAAAAAAACGGTCTTGAAGTATCCCACTTATTGTTAAATTTTGAAATAAAATTCTTCCTTAAGTCATTCCGTAAATCTTCCTCCCAGTTCGCATCAATGATATTGTACTTCTCTATTAGGTAATTCACAACACTGTCTACTTCGCGATTATTTGATAATAACACATTTACCAACCAAATATGGCACTTTTATGGCAGAAACCATGATTATTATCTTTAGAATGGTGGTAACAACTGAGTCAGAAGATCAACAAGGACTGGACCACATTGGTATATTTCTTTCATTTTTAATAGCGAGTCGAATACTTTTTTACATTCTGAGTTTCTGAGAATTTACAACAGACGCGTTTGTCTCCACTAATAAGGATCTAGAATCAAGGATCGCACTCGGTCGCAGCTAATTTGTGTAATCGCTTCTCCATACTTGTATGTACACGAATCAACTTCATTTTCAAAAGCGGGGAGAAGTGGTAGATTTATAAGCTTCTAAAAGCGTAAATAATGAATAAAAACTAGAATTTTTCATGTATTAAACGATCTATAACGTGCTAGCATCATTTTTTGCCCTGTAAAAGAAAGCCACTGAAAGACAATTTTAAAATAAGCTTGAACTATTTTTTACCCGACATTACAAAACTTTGGCTTTTCCTCGCGATTTTCTCGTTTGTTCTTAACCCCTTACTCTTTCTTCAAGTAGATGAGCTTACAATATAACGACTAGAGCTTAGAAACCAATTTTTAACATACCTTAACATTAATATTTATCAGAACTGAGTAATATTTTGTTTTCATCTCCTGATCAACCTGAAGAGAAATAAATATTAAATTCAGTCTTCGTTCCCTTTAAAATCTGAATCATGACTAAGCGGCACGATTACTATCAGTGGCAGAGTTAATGCACTTGACAGCGCAATCTCTCGGCCTGTTAATTGAATCGACTTAGACTAACAGTGATAGTTAGGGAATTTACAGCTACCAACTACCAATTGTAAGTTCGTGATAGTTTCAGTTGCTGGGATGGGACTTGTAGTTACATTAATGTAAATGGCTTCGGGATTGCAGTGTCATAGAATATCTTAAACGGTCAAATGCAGCGCTTTTTAGGTGATAAATACGTCATAAAAATGACCTATGTTCTAAAATCTTCTATCAGAATGAAATGCTTAGACAACTTAAAACAGCACAAGTCAATACTCAGATTGTTAGCTGTCTAAAAGAATTGTGGGCGTCAAAAAGTGACTTTAAATTAGTAAAACGGCGATTATATGAATGAAGATTAATTTTTGGGGATTAATTCGGACGCTTTCTAGTTAAAAATGAATTTCACATCTTCTGATTCTACGTACCACCTAACCTTATTACTAAATACAGCGAGTTCCGGCTAACAAACCCTAAAAGACCTGTTAAATAGTTCCAAAATGTCAGTCTAGAGACTTTTTTTTTTACTTTGGTCGACTGAGGGGATCAATTTTACTAAAGATATAAATAGATATTTTGTTTATGGTCAGAAGTCTTTCCTAAGTTACTTGTAAATGAGTGAGGCTTCTCTTTCCTTACTCTTAAAATTATAATAAACGATAGAGGTTCATATGTTACGCCTTATTTTGATTTTAGAGACTGAAGTACACTAAAAACAACTAGTTAGAGTCTGGAGAGATTCAGCTAAAAGATAAAAGCAAGAAACAGAAGCGGGTTTTTTTTTGGTTTTTTTTCTTTCAAAACCTTTTTATTGATAATAGATATACAATGACAATAATAAATCAATAAATTTGGAATTACAGCTGTCTCCTCGTGCTGCATTCGCAGATGCATTCGAAGGAGTGCATAAAATATAATACTTTCAGATTGTTGTTAAGAAGTCCAATACACATACACTCACCTGATGAGGCTCACCTGCAGCTTGCAACCGTGGAAAACACTAACACTAAAACCTAAACCTAGAACCTAAGACCAAAGCGTTCCAGCCGCGACAGCGTCCTGCCATCGATGGGGGAACGGAGCGGGGGTTATCGTATTAAACACCGGGTTAGTCAAGTATTGCAGGGAGTCGAAAAATTTGTTATGTCTACGTTGGATGAAACAGAAGCGTAAAGTTATTAGCAAGCAATATTTAGTAAGGGCTATGACGAATGGCGAGAGTCAAGTTAGTAAATTAAGTAAAGCTTGAAAAGATTTTTACAAGATTATAAAATATAGTGCCAAGCAAAACCACTACAAGTGTAGAAGTCTCCTAACCAAACAAATATGCATTATGGAAAGAAAATTAAGATGAGACTAGGCTACTAGAGATGAGCCTGAGAATATGCGTATGAATGGACATAAAAGTAATGATCTGACAGAAGAAGAGATGGGATATTCTATCCGGAAGATGGTGGTGAGAAAAGGCATTAGCAGCAACTATTAATCACAGGATTCATTCGGAGCGAAGTTGTTCCTAAAAGTACCCAGTTGGGATGTAAAGCAGCCAGTGAATGAAAAAGGAAACAATAGGGACAAATAATAGAGTAATAATAGAAGACTATAACTTATGAATGCACGAGGAAAAGTACATAGCAGGATCTCTAAGAGAAAAATAGTTAAAAGTTATTAAATGATTAATGAATTCCGTATTGTGGAAGGTGCAGTAAGGCAGCTGGATGAGTAGTGTGGCCTAGCTATTTAGTTTTCGGTTGAGCTGGAAAATGCGGTCTTGCCTCAAAGTAGGGAGCACATATTCCATTGATCAAAAGAATACAAAGCCTTTTTACTGTGTCCGTTTGACAGGACAGCACTCCCTTCCTTCCGGGAGTTAAAAACGAGGACAGGAGTAAGGCCGAGATATAATCTTTGCTCCCTTCTTTAAATTATTGCTACATAAGATGTTATCAAGGATCGCTCAAGAGTTTTCTTTGGGCACTTGAGATCACAGTATGTGAATGCTAAGATAAACGGAGAGGTTGGAGATATAATTTAATTGTGTTAATTAAATACCCCATTACAAACATTAATAAAAATAAACTAAAACATCTATATAATAAACTATCTATTTCAGCAAGTACAACTACGTTAGTTTGTGCAAGGTCCTTTGGATAAACCTAAAACGCGAGGGGCAAAGAAAAACTGATATGGACCGAGAATATTACATGCTCATATGTCGGAATGATTCTGTGTATGAGTCCGGGAGGGTGTAATAAGTAGTTTTTCTTAACATTTGATAATTTTTTACTTCTTTCATCGTCAACTTTAATCTAAATTTTTATAAAACTACCCTTTTCATATTATGCAAGCCAACATATGACAACTTTGTACAAATATTTTATTTTTCAAGCGGTTTCTTTTTAGGAAATGAAGAAATTAAATATTGATTTTCAACACATTGAAATTCTAAACCTGATTCAAAAATTAGATCAAAACATTAAATTATAAATTACCTAAGTCTTGAAATGCTTTTTACTTCACAGGCTACCCTGTTATTGAGGCTGCTCAAAATTAATTTAGGTAAATTAACTTAAGTGAGCTTTTCTAACTTACTTTAGTGCTTAGACGCGCCTTTTAATTCATTAGATGAAAGTTTGTTTGTTTTTTTAAGCAGAGTTATTCAGGTAACAAGAGTCAGACAGTCTTAATAAGAAAATAAATTACAATTAAGTGGCACCTATTCAGTTGAAGAGAGGCCATTTCCAACTGATGAAAATTCTTCTTGGAAACTGGTACGTGCTGATTTTTGGAGTTTAAACTTATATACCCCGTGAAATTTCTCAACTTTCCATCCTTGTTATGAAAATAATCATAATACTAACGATGTAGTAGGATCATACGTTCCCATAGGATGAACTTCAGTATGGTGAAAATTATAATTTTATACGATTAGTTTATAGTTTTATACAAAATTTGAAAACATCATGAATAATTATAAGTATCACTTTACATCATATTTACACTTGTTTATTGTATTTGAATTAAAAATTACGAACTTATTAAAATCTGCATTATAATGTTTTGAAGTAAAAGCAATATTTAAAACTTTTGAAAATAACTCACAGAAATATTTCATAGGTTTGATAAAGGTTATGAATTGAATTGTTTGGTAAATAGATGTTTATGTGCCTGCTAAGTATATTTATTTATATTGTTTGAAAATTAATTCTACAAAAACAATCTTGAAATCTCTCAAAATATATGTTATTATTACATTTAGATATGTAAGTTTGAGACCTGGACATCGTCCCCACTTTATGCCCTGAGCGTCTGTGGCTCTCTTGCCCTCTCTCACTGGTCTTCGTCAGTTAATGAACTAGTTGGAGAGAGAGGCAGGGGGAGTTCCACTGAATCCTGCCTTGAGAAAGAGAGAGGAAATGTATTCCATTCATTACTGGTAAGCGCAGTATGTTGTATTAACTTAGAAATATTGTGTTTCCGAACATATTTGTAATTATTACTAAACTTTTATGTATTTGTGACATTTTCTTTGATGTTGTAGAACTAAAAAATGGCTGCGTGTAGATGTTGAATGCTCGTATACTCGTAAACATTTTTGTGGGCAAACATTATCATTGATGAGCATAAGTTTAACCCACAACCAGCACTCACATCCTACCATTGGTATTTACATAATTAGTAAAGAATCCAAAAGTAGTGCTATAAGAACGCGCCATAAAATTTTTAACGATATGCCAATATAAGTGAGGAAAGGAACCTTTCATCACACCCTCATTTAAGGAAATTGGAGCTGAATTGGCCAGATGAGAAAGTGGGAGAAATTCGTAATATCTCCCTTAAATTTCCCCTAAAATATTCCCCTTTCCCAAATGTTAATGATCTAATTTCTCATTTCTGTCACTTTTGTGGAATTCAGTAACTTTCGAAGTTTTATCAAAGGACTAAATATCACCTTTACATATCCAATCAAATTATAATTAAGCTCATAGTTATATTGAATACATCAATTAAAATAATTTGATAAATATTTAATTACAGTTCACTCCTTTACGTCCTGAAGGGCTTCCGTTAAAATAAGACGCACTATTTTAATAAATTTCTCAAAGTGAAAAGTGAAATTAAAATTGATTCCCGTCTTAGAGCAGGTCCAACTTTCTTTTTATTCTGGCATCTACGAAGTAGCAGATTCATATAACATATATTATATTTTAATAGAAATGTATTTTATAGTCAATTAATTTGCAATAGGTCTCAAGAAAACAATATTAGTCAATGAATTAAATACCTTAACATTTTAATTTTTTTAAACGATGATAGATTAATTGTAAGATACTACATTTTTAATAAATTTATTTATAGACGACAATTCGACATGTTAAATAGGTATTTTTGTGAGATGCTCCGGAGAAAGTGGATGTAAGATTTCAATAGCTCATATAATAAGGACTTGATGCAGGCATCGATAAAGAAGCGTCCTCCATTAACACATTTGTTGAAAATCTATCATCTTAGTAGAGATGATTGCAATTTTCCAAAAATAAATAAAGTTCATAAAAATGGTCACCCTTAAATGTACTCGACTTCAGCTTCTGTTCTACTTTAATCTCATATAAGTACAAATTGAAAAGGGGAAGAAAATGTTGCTTGATTGATGATTGGCTTTCCATAATTTAACTTCAAGATATTTCGTTTGATGATTATTATTTTTTAATAAAAAAAATGAAATTTTATGAAAAGTACGTAAATCCATGATGCTTTTATCATCCTTATTATATTCAACTTAAATGATTTTCTCATAAAAATTTAGCTGAAATATATTATTAACAGGAAAAAAACTTATAAATTTATTTAGATCCATGTCAATAGCCTATCAAGGTTAGCTCATGGCCGATTTCAAACGATAACCTCTACTATATCAAAAGAAATTTTAAACTCTATTATTACTAATAGTTTTTATACAAGTTAAGGACATAAGTGAACGAATAATTTTGATGTCCAATCAAGGTTTCTCGTCAGTTTTCTGGTTAAATAATAGATGTTTGCTAATTGTATGTTAGACTTCTAGTGTAAGTTATGTGACTCCTGGTGGATGAGCTACAGTTGACGGTTACCCTTTAGTCTCCCACAAGTACAGGTAGGACACAAAATTCGTGATCCGCTCACACGACGGTTACTAATTGGTTCTAATAATGCCACCAGCGCAATATAAATTACTTATTTTTTTTTACTGAGTTTCTGGATTTATATACCTTGAATATGCCAGATATGATGGCGAAACGTCGTTCCGCACTCTATGATAAAATATTAGACTATTTTTGGAGACTGATTGGCGGTTTTCTTTTTTCATTTGCCATCTTAAATGATTTTGAGACATCATTATTTTTGGTCACTGAAAATTTCCTTACCTTTACAAATTACAAAATTTAAAAACCTATTCAAATTAGCTGGTGAAAGGGCTGAAAATCGCTTAATAAAAGTATATAGGAACTGTCCCTTCGGGAATTAACTACTTTCATGCAGGAAAGATGGCTAAAAAGACGTGCTTGATTTATCTCGGTGAAAAATAAGCACTGAGGAAGTTCTGAAGCTTCTCGTCACTCCACCGCCAGAACTGTACTCTGAAAGAATGATCACTCAGTGTCTTCGTGTTGATTTGCAAAGATATTTCTTATGTACGTGGGCTGCTTGCGAGATCCAATAGATAATAGTTGAGATGAACTTCTTCAATTGACTTTTTTTGCCTATATGTCTGTGTTAATAATGATCCCACTTTAATTTGACAATAATCCACATTAAGGTACCTACGTTATATTCAACAACACCCTGTGATAAGCTTTATCTGTTTTAGTTAAGACTCTTGTAAGCAGGACACAAATTAAACGAGAAAAATTCACTACTTATCTATTAACAGAACCGCTTCTATCTTACTTCACTACTCAAAAGCAATTTAGGATTTAATGTTCAGTTTTTCTAAGGTCGTCTCATATATATAATAAAAATTGAATAAAAATATATTTAAAATAATAATCAATATTTTTGCTACATATATATTGAAACCTACCTCATTTTCTACCATTTTATTTTCTAATTTATTAGTTCAATTGACCTTAACTAATTTGGTAGGTCCGTCATGAGATCTTTAATTCAACTTATTTTAATGTCTTTGACATAGGAAATTATCCCGATTGAATCGCCCGATCTCAAGGCTAATGTTATAGTTATTAATAAATTGAGAAACTGGGAATTGTGAAATATATACAAGTATAATGGTTATAACAAATACTTATAATTATAAATAGTGCTGACATGGTTTATAAAAAAAATATTCATTTCCTTTTGAACAAGGATAGTTCCTACTAATTAGTTATATAAAAAAAATGATAATTGAGCTCAATCTCTTTTTTAATGGATCCATAATAAAAAAACAATATCTATATCACCCAATCGATGATATCCGTGTAACCTTCTTCTTCTTCTTCTTCTTCTTCTGCTTGTGTTGATGACCGTCAACGGAACGGGAGCTTGCTCTGCTTTGCTCTCTGGCTCTTGGCTAAGACTGACTAAAACTCGCCCTTCGTCTCATCCCCACTCCTAAGAGCATAAGGGCAGATGCTGGACAAAGTGGGAGGGTGGCTGGTCATGATATTCTCAAATATCATGAATGTTACAATTGCCTTCCCTTATAAATAAAAAAAATTTATGAAAATTTTTTTTTTTAAGTGGATCCACAATATTATGTTGCTGCGTTCGGTTTGTTGAATTGGTTGTTTATAACGGGTGTTGAAATTTTACAAAGTTTATAGTAATAATAGTTCAAATTTTGCAAGGTTTTAAATTGCTTGAAAAGCGTACAAGTTGTTTTAATTTTTTTTTTTTTTTTTACTTAACTAAATTATTATGCTAATTAGTATGGATTAGTTCGAAGGTACATTGTTTTATGGATCATAACGCGATTTGGAAAACATTTGTTGAAAAGACGGTTGAGTGTGATTAGTAATACATATTGGTTTTTAATTAAAATACTAGACAATTCTACTGGTAATTAGTAACAATAGAGAAAAATTGTTGAGTGTGTGTGTGTGATTTGAATATTTTACCTGAGTGAAAAGATAGTGTTTATAAAAAAATTATAAATGTTACGAAAAGATAGGGAGGTCGTTGTCGTGTATAAAATTGTATGAGCTCATTTTATTTCCTTGCTATAAAATTAATTATAATGGACTTAAGCATTCAAAGAATATTTATGATCTGTTTTATAGATTAAGTGATAATGAAAGCAAAAACTTCACTTGCTGATAATTCCATAGACTTTACTAGGGTCAATACTTCTAATAATAGTTTTGTTTTTGTTTGTATAAACTTCTAAAGTTTATGTGTCATCCGATCAGTATTATTTTCATTTAATAATGAAAATAATAAAAAAAAACTATAATTTTTTTTCTTTTTTTGAAGTCATATTGTATCGAACAAAAAACATCCCTGTAATTATTTTTAAATGCCTTCCATTCATTAATTTTAATGTTGTTCAAATCAAACACGCAAAAAGGAATTTCATCAAGATGAGCTGGAATTTGAGATTCCAATTTCTTCATATCCAAAACTTTATTTTGAATTATTTTTAAATTTTTCACGTTATCGCTGGTTGTCTGCTGATGCTCTGTAATTTGATCTTTCAACGAAATCACTTCTCCTTTCTTGATATTCGCTGTATCTTCTAACTCTGAAAATTTATTTTCCAACAAACTCATATTATTCTCATCGTCAAGCTTTATTAGATCATGTTGACGTGAGGTACACTCATCATTGTTATCTGCCATCTTCTGTTCATCCTCCAATGACGTCATTTTCTCTTCATTATCCTTAATTGAATATAAGCTAAGATCTGTCTGACAATCAGCATCAACTAGTTGTGACTTTGTTAAATTTATTTTTTCATGATCTGTCGTATTTTTCAATAGAATGATTTCTTCTTTTAATTTTGAATTTACATTATTATTTACTTGGAGTGTTCTCTCCTCACAATTTCGCAATTGTCTATCTAATTCATAGTTTACATCCGTGTAACCTTGTTCGAATTTAGCCGATCTTCCCGATTTTATTTCTTCCCTTAATTGATCAAACTTCCCGATCAACTCTTTTTGTTCTTTAATTGCGTTAAATTGACTGTTTAATTTTTCATTATTTTCTTTAAGCGCGTTTGATTGACTGTTTAATTTTTCGTTTATTTCTTTGTTATTTTCTTTAAGTGCGTTAAATTGACTGTTTATTTGGGCAAGGATTAGTTGTAACATACATCTTGGCATGATTTATCGTGGGTTCGGGGTCGGGGGCTGAGGGGTCTCCTTTAGAGGCTGGGTTTGACCCAACCCCAGTACCTGAGTCTGACCCACACATGTTTGTGTTCGTCATTTGTGTCTGTGTTTGTGTAACAAATGTTAAATTAGAAGAAAAATATAATATGTTTGTAAATAGTTCTAGTTATTATTCTAACATGCAATACCTCACAATTCCTTTGGTTTCTTTAGAATTTTTGAAGTTAATCCCGGAGCGGCCCCCATTGAAACCTACCTCATTTTCTACCATTTTATTTTCTAATTTATTAGTTCAATTGACCTTAACTAATTTGGTAGGTCCGTCATGAGATCTTTAATTCAACTTATTTTAATGTCTTTGACATAGGAAATTATCCCGATTGAATCGCCCGATCTCAAGGCTAATGTTATAGTTATTAATAAATTGAGAAACTGGGAATTGTGAAATATATACAAGTATAATGGTTATAACAAATACTTATAATTATAAATAGTGCTGACATGGTTTATAAAAAAAATATTCATTTCCTTTTGAACAAGGATAGTTCCTACTAATTAGTTATATAAAAAAAATGATAATTGAGCTCAATCTCTTTTTTAATGGATCCATAATAAAAAAACAATATCTATATCACCCAATCGATGATATCCGTGTAACCTTCTTCTTCTTCTTCTTCTTCTTCTGCTTGTGTTGATGACCGTCAACGGAACGGGAGCTTGCTCTGCTTTGCTCTCTGGCTCTTGGCTAAGACTGACTAAAACTCGCCCTTCGTCTCATCCCCACTCCTAAGAGCATAAGGGCAGATGCTGGACAAAGTGGGAGGGTGGCTGGTCATGATATTCTCAAATATCATGAATGTTACAATATATATATTGAAACCTACCTCATTTTTTACCATTTCTCTTTTTACTTTATTTGATCAATTTAACTTAACTAATTTGGCAGGTCCGTCATGAGATCTTTAATTCAAATTGTTTTATGTCTTTGACATAGGAATTTATCCCGATTGAATCGCCCGATCTCAAGGCTAATGTTGTGGTTATTAATAAATTGAGAAACTAGGAATTGTGAAATATATTCAAATAAAATGGTTATAACAAATAATTATAATTAACATAGAGTACTGACAAAAGTATGAAAAAATTTTCAATTCCTTTTAAATTAGGATAATTACTACAAATTACAAACATGAATTTGAGCTCAATTTCTTTTAATGGATCCATGATAAGAAACAATATTAATATCACCAACGTACAATTTATCCGCCCATCTGTCTAAATACACCATGGTATTCAATAACGTTCAACTGCTTTTCTTCTCTTCTCTTCCTATATCCAACCAACGTTACTTTCTACTGTTGGTTCTTCAATAGTATGGTAACCGCCAATTCGGGAGCTGGCTAACTGCGTTCTTCTCGACTGCTGTGCTAAGACTGGTTTTCAGCTCATCCCCACTCCTAGGAGTATAAGGGAAATGACGCTTACCAAATGTGAGGGTTCATGGTCTTAATTCTCAAATATCATAAATGTTACAATTGCCTTCCCTTATAAATAAAAAAAAAATTGATGACAAAAATTGTTTTTTTTCGTTCGATTTACTTAACTAAATTATTATGGTAATTAGTATGGATGAGTTCGAAGGTACATTGTTTTATGGAACATAACGCGATTTGGAAAACATTTGTTGAAAAGACGGTTGAGTGTGATTAGTACTACATATTGGTTTATAATTAAAATACTAGACAATTCTACTGGTAATTAGTAACAATAGAGAAAAATTGTTGTGTGTGTGTGTGTGTGTGATTTGAATATTTTACCTGAGTGAAAAGATAGGGACGTCGTTGTCGCGTATAAAATAATATTAAATCAACCAATTAAATGGAATTAAGCATTCAAGGAATATTTACGATCTGTGAATAGATTAAGTGATAATGAAATCAGAAAGCTTCACTTGCCAATTCCATAGACTTTACTAGGTTCAATATTTCTAATAATAGTTTAGTTTTTGTTTGTATAAACTTCTAAAGTTTATGTGTCATCCGATCAGTATTATTTTCATTTAATAATGAAATAATAAAACGAAAACTATAATTTTTTTTTTTTGTAGTCATATTGTATAGAGCAACAAACATCCCTGTAATTATTTTTAAATTCCTTCCATTCATTCATTTTAATGTTGTTCAAATCAAACACGCAAAAAGGAATTTCATCAAGATGGGTTGGAATTTGAGATTCCAATTTCTTCATATCCAAAACTTTATTTTGAATTATTTTTAATTTTCTCACCTTATCGCTGGTTGTCTGCTGATGGTCTGTAATTTGATCTTTCAATGAAATCACTTCTCCTTTCTTAATATTCCCTGTATCTTCTAATTCTGAAATTTTATTTTCCAACAAACTCATATTATTCTCATAGTCAAGCTTTATTAGATCATGTTGACGTGAGGTACACTCATCGTTGTTATCTGCAATCCTCTGTTCATATTCCAATGAGGTAATTTTCTCTTCATTACCCTTAATTGAATATAAGCTAAGATCTGTCTGACAATCGACATCAACTAGTTGTGATTTTGTTAAAATTGTTTTTTCATAATCTGACGTATTTTTCAATAGAATGATTTCTTCTTTGTAATTATACATTATTTTGTCGTAAATATTAACTTTGCTTTGTAAGATATTTATTTGTTCGCTCTTGTTTTCAATCGTTTCTTCTTCTTCACTTTCCGGAGGGTCCGTTACGAATATCTCGTCCAATCGGTCCTGGAATATCTGCATGGTTCTAACAAAATGTTCCTTCTTTTTATTGCCCATTTTGGGATGATTTTGCGGATCTTGTCGAGATGGTTCCCGGTTTTGATTCCCGTACATCTGTTTAGGATAGTTGTAATAATTTCCTTGGTTGTAATTTTATTATATTATTCTCATAGTCAAGCTTTATTTTTATCATTATATTATTATTATTTTTATCCTGAGGAAATAAAACCGCTTACATTCGAAAACGAAGAAATTAATCGACATCTTCGTGAAAATATTACAGTATACAATAATCTATTTACCAACGTACAGAACGAGGGCATTAATGGACATGGACCTTGTAGCGATCGCTAACTACATAGGTTAAATTACCCTATACTCTGATGCATATATAATGTATTATAATATAATGTAAATCATGGTGAAAGTCTAGCAATAAACGCAGGGGGCCGGCAGTCGTAAAACAAGTCAGGTAACAGCAGGTACACTGGCCTTAAAGCCACCTGGCCGTAATAAAACAGACCCTGTTAGACCAATCGTCACCTCTCGGCGGTCATAAACCAAAATTGGTGAGTCCCTAGTATGCCATAAACAGTTGTAAACTAAGCAACCCTTGTCTCCGGTCACGCACCTTGTGACAGAGGTGCAGGTGTGCCATCATAAACATACCCCTTTCAGACCGACTCCACCTTCCGTCAGGAGGGGGAAAATACTATTTAATCCAAGAGCCCAAAATACCACTCAGTCTTTCCGCTTCCACTCGGTGACGCTTTACGCCAGTAAATAACTCAGTCTTTTACTCTCTATCTCTCTTTATCCGCAGTTACTCGGTGTCGCTTTACGCCAGGGCCAAGTGGCCCTGGAAGTCAGTCTATTAGGCTCCTCGTCACCCACTCTCTCCTCAGCACCTCTGCGTCTGGCACCTTGCCTTTCAGTCTCCTTGCAGACTCTCTGGCGACCTATAACTATGCTTGTTTCGCTTCCGCTCGAACTCTGAAAACATTATTATTCTTTATGAAACCTCTGTACCTCTTCTCTTAAACATAGTGCATTGTCGGGGCACATACCTATCATAAAATGGAGTCAGATATGTCATTAACCCGAACAATCCGCACTTGTCTCCAGGGCTAGGTGATCAGGCACCTCCTAGTGACAACCCGACAGACCTTATTCAATGAGAATCATTATAATCTCCATCGCCATCATTGTTGTTGTTCGTTGACAGGATATTCGTTGTATATTTGACAGGATATTTGGCCAAACGTTCGTTTTCAGTACACAATTAGGTATGCTTTACAATTGAGATATTGAGTGTAAGTAAACTTCCAAACATTTGCAGTTATATTACTAATTGATATTGCATGCAAATACTGGCTAAACCAGCTCATTTGCATAATAATTATTGGAGCAGGCAACTGAGAGGATAACTGACCAATTTATGGGTTAACAATAAAATTTATTATTATCTAAATCGTTACCTTACCCTGCCTAATTACCAACCCTAAATAATTTGAGTTCCTTTCGTGCCATGTAAAATATTTGTATAATTTCCCCCTGTTAAAAAGGTATAATTATGCAAATTAATATGTAAATTATGTATTTTTTTGTAATTATGGCTCTATAGAAAAAATAACATGAGAAGGATTACCAAAATATCTAAATAAAAGTAACAAAGGATATGAAAGAAAAATGTAAATAAAATCTATACATCCACCCCTATGACGTTATAAATCTTCGAAGTAAATAATACTCAAAACAGAATATCACTTCTGGAAATGCAGAAAATTATAGCCTTCATTTGATCTTATTTAATCCTTCGATTGTTACTTACTCGGGATATCTTGTTTTCGGGGGATCACTCAGCATCCTAACTATTTATATAATTACTTAGTAACTAGAATCATTAAATGGTGCACTTTCACGATATTTTATAGGTTGTAAATAATATCTTTCAGCCTCCAAAAAATATAACCTTATATTTCGTAGCATGAAGATGGCAACGTAGTTTTCGAAAGCACTCGTTTAAGACTCCCATATATGTTTTACTTATTACTTTAACCAATAATACATAATTTTTTTATTAATAATTTTATAGCTATTTATAGAAAAATAATAGGGATTTAGTAAGTTTTATTTGGTATTAGTCGTAGTTTTTATAATACTTGTTTATTAGACTTGTAGTTTAAATTAAGCCTATACCTTGCAAAATGTTAGACCATTTTATTGTTTCTAATCTGTTTTAACTATTTATTGAGAAAAATATTTTTCTCAACAAGTTCAGGAATATTATAATATATAGAAAGGAAATCAGAGGAAAACGACAGCTGAAGTGGATGAAAACCGAAAACCCTGAATTTAATAAGCGGCACGGGGCCCTACCCTCGATGGAAACCTAGGAAAACCTACCTGGACCATTTTACCGACCTCTAACTGAAAATATAGAAAACCATCTAGTAGATGTAAGAGACATATATGGGTGGCTTCGTCAAGCAGGCATCCTATTTTCCGGGATTGTTAGAAAAAGTTAACAATAGTATTCTGGTCGAAACTGAATGTTTATTAGATAGACAAAATGTAAACAATAGTATATATGTGGTATGTATAGTAGTAGTACTCCATGCTTGTATGTGAACATCAGAATGTCAAAATGACCAGTCCCTCCTGGCTGAGTAAACAAACATGCCTACGACCATAGCCATAAAGAGAAATGGCAAAGAAGAGGATGAACAAACATTTTATTTTAATGCATACATTCCCATAACCTTCAAAAACACCTTGACGAGATCGAGTATTGGTGCAATCAATGGCGGATCAAAGTTAATGAAGCAAAATGCTCCCACATTACCTTCACCCTTTGTCGCAAGTCTGGTCCACTAGTTTATTTTAATTCTATTCCTCTCCCTGTATCCGAGACAGTACGGTACTTAGGCTTCCATCTTGACAAACGACTGACCTGGAACCCACATACGAGACTAAAAAGACAAGAACTAAACAGACGCTTTGGACAACTGTACAGACTACTTCAAAGGACATCCCATCTCTCAATAGAAAATAAACTACTAATCTACAAAGTTATACTTAAACCAATCTGGACATACGGAATAGAGCTATGGGGGACAGCAAAAAAGTCTAACATCAAGCGTATCCAATCCTTTCAATCAAAAGTCCTGAGAACAATAGTAAATGCCCCTTATTATGTCAGCAACAAAACCCTTCATAACGACCTTAATATACCCTACATTCTAGAACTCATCCCTTCCAAGTTTACGAAATTCCACAGTAGCCTTTCCAACCACCCTAATCCTGTAGCACAGTCAATGCACTGCGCCACTCATCCCTATAATCCTCCTCGGAGACTGAAACGGCAGTGGCCTCGTGACCTGCTATAAATGCGTGACAGTGGGAGTCCTGGCAATGGCCAGTCTCTCCAATCATGTCCTGAGCGTCTGTGGCTCTCGCGCTCTTGGTCAGCATCCACTGGCTAGTATCCGGTGACGCGGCTGACGGAGGAGCGTGGGGGACTTCCCAGGACTCCGCTTTCTCTTTGCGGTGGATTTGGGGGGTCTCTGGGCTGTCTGTAAATATTGTATGAATGAGCGAGTGAATGATGAACTGTAAATATTGTATGAATGAGAGCATATATCTTAATTACTTATTGCCTTATAAAGGCAGATTGTAAATATTGCACAATAAAGGAATAATAAAGGAATTTAATGCATACATTGATACGTAACACCAGTCATCCGATGTAAGGTAACCGTGCTTCACCAGTATGGAGCCCCTTTGTGAAAACAACTAGAGTAAACTTAAGAGGATGCAATACTCACTAATGCGACTACCCTCACTCCACAAAAATAACTACAATTCTCGCCAACTTACAGCCCCCCCCCCATACAATTCAAGTCTGTGACCTTTTTCAAAATGAATCATATTTTAACAAAACAATGGTTTCGGAAAATCCATTAATGTGGCGATAGGTAACTACAGTAAAATTTTTTTTTAACGATACGCACAAAAAGAACAAAACAAATGTTACTAATTTAAAATTTTCTCTTTTTATTGTAGTCGGGACCCCACAATCTAAGTAATGAAAATATATTAGTTAGTTAGTTAAATTCCTTTATTGTGCAATAATTACAATTAGCCTTTTATAAGGCAATAAGTAATTAAGATATATGCTCTCATTCATACAATATTTACAGTTCATCATTCAGTCGCTCATTCGTACAATATTTACAGACAGCCCAGAGACCCCCCAAATCCACCGCGAAGAGAAAGCGGAGTCTTGGGAAGTCCCCCACGCTCCTCCGTCAGCCGCATCACCGGATACTAGCCAGTGGAGGCTGACCAAGAGCGCGAGAGCCACAGACGCTCAGGACATGATTGGAGAGACTGGCCATTGCCAGGACTCCCACTGTCACGCGTTTATAGCAGAAAAAATATATTGAATATTTTCTGTGATCCCTGAAAATTGTGATCATGTGAAATGTATCCTGAACATTTATACACAGATAAAAAAATATTTTACTATGATGTTAAACATTGTTTAGATTTAATTTGTAAACTTTTTTTGTATTGACTAAGTTTTATTTACTTTTTCCTAATATTAAAAAATTTAAAAATTATTACCGTAAAGATGTAAATACAATAATGTAATAGAATAAAATAAAGAAAAACGTAAATAATGTTTTATCTAATCATGTCTGTTACTGACTTTTTGGTTAACGAAAATGATAACGTAGAGATGTCAAAAAAAATTTGTGCAGGGAATATTATTCTAAACAACTACATTTTATTTCTAAAACACAACAAACGTATTAATCCTCAGATATAGATATTAGGGATGAGAGGTAAGGACCACAATTCTGTGTCATTTAGCAATTACTCTCAAGTTCGGAAAATATGATACTTATCTCTTTTTGGAAAGTTACCCCTTTGAAATTAATTTATTTCGCCTTAAATTTCTTATTCTAATTACCATGGTTGAGTGGAGGGGAAAGGAAAATGCCCCTAGTCATTTCAGGGTTGGTTACAGTGGATATGGGGAAATTTCGCATCTAGGCAATGTCCGACCGGAATTAACCGGCTAGTGGTTTATGGGTGCACTCACCCCTTTGGTCTTGTTAGTTGCAAGTTATTAAAGAGTCCGTGCTAACTTTAACTCACTGATATCATTTAAATGCTCTATATTAGGATTTTTTTCATGGAAATTAATAACATTACTGGTTTGAAAATAATATTCTGCAACCAGATTTCTGTTAAAAGAAAATAAGCACCCTAATAAGAAATATTTTCTGGTAATAAATGTAACATTTTTTTCCGGCATTCGGTAATGATATCCCAGTCGAGGTTCCCTCATGTACCTCGTACATTCATAGGTGGAAATGCGTAGCCTGTGCTGCTCTTATTGCAGTGCAGTTGGGTTTATTTCACTGGTCAACGCACCAAAGTAATTCTATTAAACAATTTTTATTATTCACATTTCCGATTTTTCACCCCTTAAACTTAAACACCATTTACATTTTCCGTACGCTTACTAATATATACAAAAGTTAGTAGCCTTATTTGCTATCCTCAAACTATTTACAAAAGTTAATTTATCCTCTTATCCATTTTATCCTGCTAACTTGTGTAAATATATAACATTTAAACTAGTTTGCTAATCATCAATTTTGGATGGCGCCTTCTCAACATCTTTATACAATGGTTTTGAGTGAATGCCAGTTGAATCAATAAAACTAGGGTGAGAACCGTGAGGAAGTAGTTCCCCTTGGTTAAGAACAACCTGAGGGCGAAGTGGGTCACCATTGACTGCTGGAGTTCCCGGATCCTTTCACAGCAGCAATCGTAGACTAGGTGACACTCTGAAAAATGGCGATGTGCACTGGCCTCTTTTAACCAGCACTGGCCATTCTGATCCTTCCAAGTTACATTGGTAGAACAAGAGAAGCATTCGTGACCTGCTCCAAAGCTCGGCACGTGAACTCCCCGGTGTCTGTGTCCACATAACGTGAGGAGTTTTATTCTTTGCAACCTATTTCCCCCTCAGGCTGTCCTTAAAAGAGGTAAATTATTTCCTCATAGTTCACTAGTATTTCAATTCCTAGGTTCATCTTCAATCCTAATGCGAAGGGGATGGGGAAGCTCTTCGATATGTCCTCTCACTTTATCTCTGAAGTAGTGTTCCAGAATGAGTAACTCTACTCCGCGTGACTCACATCAGTGCCATTCTCAACGCATGAAGATTGAGGATATAGGAGATAGTAAAAGAAGGAAAAATAAACAAAACCTAAATGTATTGCATTGATTCTAAATGTGAGAAAAACTGAGCTTTAAGGAATGAAAAATGATTTTATATTGACCGGCAGTTACGTAATATATATAATCATTATCATTAACAAATGGTATGTTTATCAATAACATCCTGAGAACTGTATCTCTTAACTTATAATCAGCTCTATTGTAATTATCAATAACTTATTTTCCTTTCCCAGACATCCATTCTGAATATCTGTCTCCCACGACCTTTCAGTAATATCTGTACTATTATCATTTTCATACACGCATAAATACCCCTAGGCATAAGCCAGAGTGTCGATTCCCTTCAGGCATTCAAGTGGCTAGTAAGCTCTCAGTTGTAACCATATCTAATTGTACATATTGTGTTTTATACCAAATAAAGTTTTTTTTAAAGTCTTGCGTAGCCAAGTTCTAATTGGCACCCGGCAACAGGGACCGGGTTAGACTGCAATCAGGAAATCTTGACCGTTCTAGTCATATACTCCTTCACGACAACATGGAAGGCTCCGCCACTGGACTGCATAGATACTTCAGCCTGGCAGAAGAACCTCTTGCCTGGAACGAGAAGACACCGCTCACGAGACTCATTCCAGGTACTCTCAGAGTTTTACCCCGTCTCATCTTAAAGTTATTATAAGGAAGCTCCAAGAACACCTTATCAGATACTTGAGGTATATTTCATTTATGTATTAATTTTATGGGAAAAACTGGTGATAGGATCAACCAAATACGAAACATTACAGAAACCGAAATCATTAACACAAACATGACTTACACTATGACTAAAGAAGACAACGGTCATTTGCCTTTTTATAACGGGAACCCCAGTGATCTAATATTCTTTGTAAATAGTGTAAGAGAAATCCAGTACTTTCTGATGAGATTCCAGTACGTAAAATCCAGACTTACTAAACAAGCTAGGAATTACCTAACACAACAATTTAAGGACGCACGGAGTACTGTCAATTAAAAAAGGAACTAATGCATACTTACCCATATAAAAACGAACATCCTGTAGAATTTATTAATCGCATAGCACGGATAAGATCGTTAATATTTTCACGTATACAGATAGATGAGACAGTAGGTGACAAACAAACCTTAATGAAATATCAAGATAGGGAAATAAACGATCATCACATAATAGGAAACTTACATCCCCAGTTAGGAGACTTTTTGGCTCACATGGACCTCCTAGACATAATTTTGAGCAGAGACAGTATAGCAACTATAAACAAAATGACTACCAAAGACACGATCAGCCTCGATATAATGAAAGATATAATGGTAGGTATAACCAATATGAAAACCGAAATTATTTTGCAAACAGACAATAGTACAACAGATCCCCAACGATGGCACGACAGGCCAAACTGGCATTAACAAAATAAGGTGAAAGAAGATTTTCCTTCCAAACCTTTTTTTTTTTTACATTAAACATTTGTTAATTTGTTAATAAACGCGTTTTTACATCAAACGCGCTACCACATTTTATAGACTTACATGGACAAACATGGTTAATTGACACGGGTTTGGACATAAATTATATCACACCAAGTTCTGTACCCGATGGAACAGAAATATCGTCGGAAGAATTTATTGTGAACACGCCAGCCGGTAGCGAAAAAGGACATGGAGCGATCTTCATTGATCTATCACCACGATTAGGATTGTCACACAAATCATTAGTTAAGTTTTAAACATTTGATTTTAGTAACCGTTACGTGTTAATTGGTATGGAAATCATGAAAAAAGTTGGTATGAAAATAAACTTAGATAAAAATTAATTTATAATTATCGGGAATATAATTAAAACAGTGAAAACGTAACTTTAACAAAAGAAAAAAATAACAATAATAAAAAGAAATTGTTGATAACAATGGAATAAATAAAAATGAAATAATAAATGTTAAACGCGTAGACCCTAAAAACGGGAAAAACATTACAGAAAATAATATAAAGACATACGATTTAAACGGTATCGAAGACATGGACATAAATACAGACGAAGAGTTAGAAAAATTATTAACTGAAAGTGAGAACATAAGCCTCAATACCTTCAACCTCTAACGAATACCAACAAACCCTACAAGACTTGGAAGACAGCCTTCCCCAAGTTGGACACATCCCCAAGAACTATTAGATACATAAAGCTTAGCAACTCAACATTCACAAGAAAGTAGCCACAACCAAATATTTATTGCAACAGACAAACCAATTAATGTCGAAAATAATCAAATTTTTATAACAAGAGGTAGCGGCCCTCATCATCGCAGAGTGCCGTAAATTCCTAACTCCTCAACAGAGAAATGAAGGTGTGAAGCATGAGTAATTCCATGAAACGGGAAACTTTCTTTAGACAATATCAACATATTTAAATAGATAATGTAGCCATCGCTACATAGTACCTATGTTTATGCGAAGTTACATAAATAAAATAAAATTATAAACAAAAATGCTAGTGGTTTTAGTATAAATCATAAAACGCTCTCGAAAAAATAATTAATAAGTTTAACAATTAAACTTAAATTCAGAAATAGCTGATTTCCAAAAATATATTCATCAGTGTGTCAAAGTGTGATAGCCATACCACGGGCGCGGCTGCAGACGTGAGCCGGTTGAGTTGAAACAAGGACACAGTATAATGCAAAGCAGCATATTAAATTATAAGTCAAATTCTGACTTGATACTTAGCTTCCTGAATTAGAGGAAAGTACAACTAAAAATAATATTAAGAATTTTTGAGAAAGAGGCACCCGTAGTCTAGTGGGAAGAAAAACTCTTTCACTTTCCAAATCGTACATTTTTCGATTTATCTTTCATCTTGACTTGCCTGATACAACTTTGAATGCTACCTCACGGTCGAAATTCATTAAATTGTATCTCTTTAGCATGAGCACCAATCATGAATTTTTATTTTTTTATATCAGCGAGCCTCGGTTATATTATCTAGGAAACTTAATATAATATAGACGGAATAAAGTGTGTGCTTCATTTCATTTTATTAAACACAGTTTTCATGAAATGACATCTACCCTCACAGGAGAGTAGGGTCGTACTCAGGCCGGAACGGGCTATAATCTACGATCCGCATATCCTTCCTGTTTGATACTACTATCTGTTACTGCTGCCCGAATAACGCTCCGTAATAGCTTAAGAGACGCGACCTCCCAGAAGTTGAGGCCTCGCCGCTCAGAGCAAACAGAAGAGTCCGGTGGACACAAATAGCCCGCCGTCCTTCAGGATCAGAGCCGCCAGCCCATACTTTAAAAGGCCCCAGCCATTGTTTACTATCTGTGAATGTCCAAGCTTTAATCTACAGCTAGGATTAGACCCTTGACTGCCAATGCGGAAAGTTTTGTCGATAGTAGTTATAGTTCAGTAAGGTAGAGGCACGTACTGATTACGTCATTGGGCAGAGGGGTGAGGGGCTTTCATTTATAAGTCTTATCGTAGTTGATCAAAATATCAATAGTCGCGTAATTTTTTTTAGAATTATTTGAATGGTTTTTGAACTTATATTACAGGATTGTCCAGAGATCCTAATCTCTCTGCATGGTCTCTATGTAACTCCACACTAAATCCTCCTTGGAGATGGACGTGGCGATGGCTTCTCTCCTAAAATTAACCCGTTATTGGTAGTCTTGGCTCTAGCCAGAATACCGGGCCACCTGTGGCTCTCGTGCCCTCTCTCATTCAACTTAAGTTTGTTTATAATGCTAAGAACAAGTAGAAGGGGCCTGAGTAGAACTGTATACCTGCCTCATGACTTCAAGGATGTCACTTATGGTTCCCTATTATTTTTAATTAAACAAACGCATCCTTCCAAGACCTCCCTACTTCCCAGAATTCTATCCTTTCCTTATACATACATGTCTCAACAATAGCCACATTTGCCCAGACTTTCCACCCACTGATCTCTTAATATTTGTATATACCGGTGTTTTGATCGTACTACATAATAAAGCTTTTCTTTTGTTTTCTTTTAAAAGACTCTCCTCTACAAAGATAATTAACTGGCGCCGCGAACAGGCGACTGGCAGTATACTCAGTAAATTCACGGTAGTCCAACACCTATATATAGTAGTCTTCGGAATAATACGGGAGGATTGTAATAGTGATTTTGTGATGTTCCTCGATCTTGAAAGAGCTTGTAAATTTAGAGTACCGTCTGTATGATATAAGATATGTCAAATTCGTAACATAATGTAACTTTACTCATACAGATGGAAAAATTAGTACCTTCAGTTCAGATGTTTTTCGATTTTTGGTGGCTGTGCCCCATGATTTTAGATCATGAACCCGCAGAGGTTTAATCAGAACTTGGTTCAAAGTAAGTTTGTTTCATCCATTAGTCTCTAAATGAGTTGGTTGTGTCTTTCCAGCTATGTTCTGTTCTGTATTGTGTGATTTGCCACAGTCTTATAAATTAAATTTTAAATCGATCGCCCATATATTGGGGTGGTCTAGTTCTCAATTTCTTATCAATCTCATAGTTTTCATATTTTTTTATTCTGGTGTTTAATATCAATATTATGTTGAGTTCATCGTATGACTTTCCGTGATATGTTTCTCGTGCACTTAACAATGGGAGTGTAGGTAGTGGAAAACGCTGGCGCACATTGAAATAACGATTTAGTTGTGATATAAACTTACTTTTTTGTTAAACATTGTATCACTATTTAACGGATTTAGTGTTAGAAAAAACTTTACCATACACTTGGGAACAATTAGACAGTGTCCTTCCTTGAATTAATGACGTCAGTTAATAAGTTAAAACATTTACTATACACAATAGGTATTCTACAAATTCCTGTAGACCACGCCCCGTCAAGTTAAATAATTATTGTAGAAGAGTCTCTTTTAAAAGAAAAGCTTTATTTTGAAGTAAAAGCAAAACACTGGTGTCGGGTCGTCACGAGGGGGTGCCTGGTTACCCTAGCCCTGGTGAAAAGTGAGGGTTGTTTGAGTTTATAACCTGGACAATCGTTTCATGACGGCTTTACTATCTGACTCCATTTTTTGATAGGTATGTGCCCCGACAATGCAGTATGTTCAGGAGAAGAGGTATGGGGTAGGTAGGTAGGTAGGTAGTTTGTGTGGTCTTGGAATGACCACGAATTCACACTCGGTATCTGAGGGTAGGCGAAATCCGTCCGGATCCCAAAGGCGAATGTGAACCGGAGAAAGGCAGACTGAATTGTCGCGGGAGACACTGCTTGGTATGTTTGCAGGGCCACGACAACCGTTGTCCACTAGGGAGTGGTATCTCCCAAGGAGGTGCTAGATTTAGCGAGACGAAGGCAGAGATTCCCACTAGGAAGGTGTGGGGTCTGACAACGCCGGACTAAAACGTAGCGAGTCGAGGAGAGAAGAGATGCAGAGGTTTTTCATAAAGAAGCAGTCAAGTTTCAAGCTTAAGCCACGGGCCGGTAGTTGACAGGAGAATGATTTACAGGACCCAAATCTCCGGCTTAAATACCCAGCTGAGCTTGCCCGAAGCCAATAAGCATCACCATTGTTGTAGCCAATGATGTGGCTTTCCTTTGTTCCCTGGCAGAGCCTGGAAGGGTCGGCGGTTTTGGCCTTATACCTGACTGACAGCTGGTGTCCCAGCTCATATAACTAATTGGCCCTGGCAGCTTGTTTTATTGTTTAACATATTTACAATGATTTATATTTGGGTAATGTTATTTACATTTGTTTACAATATATATACAATAGAGTATAGGGTAATTTCTCTTATGTAGTTAGCGGTCGCTACAACTGGTATATACTAATATTTACGCTACTACATACTGGGTAGAATGTCTAGGAACAAGTGGGGTCTGGGGCTAAAGCTGAGACATATATGTATAAGAAAACGATAAGATTCTGGGAATCAGGGGGGTCTGGAAAGGATACGTTAGCTCACATAAAACTAACAAGGGTTCTGCGGAAGCCCCTTCCACTTGTTCTTGGCACTATAAAACAACGGATACAAGGCCTACGATTTATATTTGACTAGGTCGGTAGGTCAGCCATGCTCTTTTTGTTTCATTGAATAAGAATTTCCTTTCAAATATACCTTATACTAACTAAGTGTTTGACAGAATATGATGGTAGGATTATGATAAGCGCTAAGAAAAACAGTGGCCAAAATTACTCCTTTGGCTAACGTAAACTTGTGTACAAAAAGTAACCTTTTCTAAAGATCTCTGAAAGGCCGAATACTAATTTAATTTTTCCTCTATTTTTATATTTTAAGCAACGATTCGAGTTTTTATTAATATTATATTCCCTTCCTTTTTTTTAATCGTAAAATTTTCAAAAATTTCGTTTATTCGGGTTTGACTAAGCTTGTTAGGAACTAAGAAAGGAGGGTAAGTCATATGCTTGAGTGTAATTAGTATCTTCGGGGTCCCCCGGGCTATTCCCGTCAGACCACAGCAGGCAAGCCTTCAGGTATTCATCCAGGGGATATTAAACTGGGTTACACTTTACTCTATGTAACAGTAGAAACATGAAGTAATAATTCACAGACTGAATTTGACTCGTATTTGTGATTTGTTTCTTGCCTTCGGGGCGCTGACACGAACTGGCATCGATCCATCGTGTCCACGAATATCATTCTACTAATTGTCATCTAAGGGCCATGGTCAATCACTGGAAACAAGAGGACAATTGTTCTCCTGTTGCATTTCTAATTTTATATTATATATTATAACAATATGGTATAGAATATATAATCTGATACCATACTCAATATGATATAAAAATATAACGTTTTTAAATTTTTTATTAATTAAAATTTAAATTTTACATGGTGTTCCATTTATTTATTATCATCGTCGGGCCACCAAAAGTAAAATTTATAAAAAAAAAAAAAAAAATACAGATCGATTTGAAATTCCGAACATTGACAGTTTTAGAATATTTGTGATTTAAATTAAAAATACAAAACTATATTTAGTGATGGGTTTCTAATTAAAAAATATATATATTATTAGCTATTAGGATTTTGTAGTGACCTGGCTATCTGTTTGCCTATCCTGGCGATTATGAGTCCCCTGTTTGATCTTGTTTAAATTTTCAACCCCGAACATGGTGAATGTACTGTAAAATTATAAAGTAATGTTAAGGGGCAACGGAAGACAAGGGGGTTGCTGAGTGTCGTTTAAAGGCTGGAGGATTTTCCAGTTTACAGCTCTTCTTTTTTTTTCTGCCATGAAAGTACCAAAAGGGAAATAGGATTCAGCAGCTAGGGTGGCCAAAGAATAGTATGCGTAACCCATTCTCAAGAAGGTGTGAAAAGGCATAAACAAACACAATACATAAAGAAGCCTTCTATTGAAGAGAGAGATATAGGGTCCAAGACGAGATGATATATACTTCGGGACGAGACAATGGAGAGGACTCCCTAAGCAGCTCTGATATGAGAAGGACTTCCTTAGTAGCTGGCTGTGAGGACTTCCTTAGTAGCTGGCTGTGAGGACTTCCTTAGTAGCTGGCTGTGAGGACTTAAGCGGTGGGCTGCCACCGAGAGTTTGCTAGCTAGTCTGACTTGCTTGACAGCTATAGGGCGCTTCGCACGCCTTTGGAGCTGTTGGCTGCGTACTTGCACCAGACTCCTCTTCTTTAGATGTCATCGATGTACCATAGTAAGAATATTGTTAGTAAGTAAGATCTATGAAATTTATTCATAATTTTTTAGTAGTAAAATAAATTATAGTAAAGAAAAAATATTTTAACAATTTGTGATAAAACATATCCTACATATAAAATCCTATTTTATAATTGAATTCCTACCATTTTGATCAGCACGTTAATTTATTAAGGTAAATTACTTTGGGTTTAGATTCAATTGGGACCAATAATAATTGAATTGAATATTTGAATAAGGTATAATTTTGTACAAATTTACGCTAATGCAATACGCTCAGGATTTGATGGAGTAATGAAATCTGCCAGTAGTTGAATAGTTTGATTACATCCCTACAAATTAACTATTATTCAATTAATTTATTCAAGTAGAGCGTAACAGCGCGGTGTTTGTGGGTAAGTCAGCTAAATATAAAAACGGATATACGTATCCTTAAAAAAGATACATCCTTTATATATTGCCTTACAGTTTTATTTATTCGGATACAGTTGTATATCAGATAGATTAGTGTATCGATACGCAAAAGTGTATGTCTATATTCAAATAAAAACCAGCAGATCGCTTAACGTAGCAAGATATGAAATTTTATATCCAGATTGCGTTCGATTACTTGACATCATAAAAAGTATTTTCAACTCCATTCCATAAGGAGATTATATATATTTTATACTTCGTAATAAAAGATGATTCTTTTTCAATCATTTCGAGCTATAAAATTAAAGGTTTACTCGCCCATATTAAACGCGGGCAGTTTATTAATTTTTAACTGTATTTACTAAAAGTCATTAAAATCTTGTTAAAAATTTAAGATCATTCCACGTTTTACATAGAGAGATGATATTTTGCAGATTAGTTTCAATTTAAAAACCGGATGATACTAAAAATGAAATCAGCCCCATGGTAAATTAAAGCGTATCATAATTAATTAATTGCTTGGTAATCTTATTTAGTAGAGCGTCGAATTAAAAATAGCCTTGTTCTAATTAATAATACTATTTTTTTAACAGTAATTAGACAAAAACATTTCAACTCTCATTAAAATCGTGTTACCAATTTTAATTCGTCCCATGTTTTACTATGAGAGCTAATGTTTTGTATGTTGGTCCCAATTAATACTATGACAAAAATATAAGTCAATTACTGTATGGTGAAAAAAAAGGGGGTTTAGGGGACTAATAAACTGGTACAAAAAACAACAACATAAAATCAGATTTTGGCCAATTGTTTGATATAAATTATTTATAATTGTTCGAAAAAATTTACAATTAGGAAATCAACTAAAAGGGAGTAGTAAGTAAGATAAACAAAACCCTTAACTGTGTGATACTAAACATCTAACTATTTTTTTTTTTTTTTGGTTATTTCAACCAATACCAAACAAGAGCTCCTTGTAAAATATTATTTGTCTAGCTTGAACAGGACAGACGTTAATCGCTTCTTTGACCCTATTTTCTCTTCACATTTTCTCTGTTTTTAGTGTCTGAAGAACAAAGAGATAAAATGATACTTAATAATAAATAATTGCTCTCTACCTGCTGATTTCTCTAAATCTCTAATGCCTACGAGCTTTTAAACCACTCCCTGAGTACAGGATTATTACCTCAAACCACACTGATGAGGCTTCTGTATCTTATTAAGACCCATTAAGAGTAGGTTTTTGTTACAGTCTCTTACTGCAACCAGAATATTAAAAAAACTTCTGCCATTTCTGCTGATTTCTTCAGCAATACACGCCACTAATTCATTCAACATTATTTAACATTGCATTTTTATCATTGGACAAATATTTTTCCATCAAATAGAAATTAAATTGAATTTAAAAAAATTGGAGCCGTCATGTGAGTGGTTACAATAAAGACATTAAATGAAGCATGCAATAAAATAAAACCACCTATAAATAACATATTACAATACGTTTATATATTAGCTCATTATACATGTAGTATAATGTACATGAGGTATGTACACAATATAGATATTTATATATATATATATATAAATTTAAATTTTAATTTTGTGTTTTTTAATGTTGTCTCATTTGATTGTTCGTAGGAATAGATAACTAAAAAACGAAATTAGATAATTCCCAATTGCAGTATCGTAAACTAAACAAAATTTTATTTTAAATAAGTAGAACTTTTCTTTAAACGTTTAACGTTAACCATTTGAAGGTGACTAAATTACGCAACATTCCGTTTTTCGCAAAATCATGGATTATTCGCGATTTGTTTTATCAGCCTCCTACTGGACTACATTCTACACATTCTATGCATACTACATAGTGTAGCGACCGCTAACTACATAAGATAAATCACCCTATACTCTATTGCATATATATTGTAAGCAAAAGTAAAATAACATGAACTAAATCTATTATAAACAAATGTAAATCATTTTAAAAGTGTTAAGCAATAAAATAGGTAAGCCAACTAAGTCATAAACAAGAAAGGTTCACCAGCTGGCAGTCATAAACATGAAAGGGTCACCAGCTGGCAGTCATAAACATGAAAGGGTCACCAGCTGGCAGTCATAAACATTAACAACCCTTTTACAGCCTCTACCTCCAGGGTTTAGGGGTCGGGTAATTAAGCGTGGGTACATCACCACAGGGGTGAGCAACCCCCTGTAAAGAGGATACTTAAGGCAGCCTCCTGGCCCTGTTAATCAGTCTCTTAGTCTCTTAGTCTCCTCATCAGCTTCTGAGTCTCTCGCGACCTTTACTCGGTGACGCCTTAAGCCAGGGCTCCTGGCCCTGTAAATGAGTCTCTTAGTCTCTCGTGGCCTTTACTCGTGACGCTTGTTTGGTTTCCGCTTGAACTCTGAAAACTTGACTAATTCTTTGTGAAACCTCTGTACCTCTTCTCTTGAACATAGTGCATTGTCGGGGCACAGACCTATCATAAATGGAGTCAGATAGTAACGCCGTCATGGAACGATGGTCCATGTTATAAACTCGAACAATCCGCACTTGTCACCAGGGGTAGGGTTATCAGGCACCTCCATAGTGACGAGTCGACAATAGATTCTCCACTTTTATAAAACCTTCCTCGTTTAATATGCTTTATGTCTATGTTAATTAAGTTGAGATTTATAGCATAATAAGCTGAGATGTGCCTCCAGTTTTGTAAAACAGTTATGTGATATGAAATGTACCAGTGTTTTCAGCAAAAATAATTTCAATTTATATTGTAATTATTACAATTACAATTATATAATAAGTATTACAAAGCGTTTATTTCTTTTTTATAAGTGACCTGGTATGTATTGTAATAAATTAATTACTAAAATACACGTTTTATTTGTAAAAAAAATCTTAAAAGTGATATATTAAAAATATTTAATGTGGATGAACTAGAAATCCTCCTTTGAAAACTAATTCAATTTTCAAATTGGCCTAAAATAATAAAATGTAATAGTAATACTTAATATTCCTTGTAATGATAATATAAAATATATTTTAATAAAAAGTTTCAGTGTGATTTCCACCCTGGGCACCCCTTTTTAACACAGCATCGGGTGTTCTGCCTCGTTAACTCACATTTTTGAATTATATCTTCAAGTAACTGGTCCCTTGGCTCAATGGGTTGGGAATTCACATTTTTGGTTAAAAGGGGGCACTGAGAATCACCTTTTAAAAAGATATAAACAAAATTATCTCAACTGGCTCGTAATGAATTTAATACACGCTTTCAACCGTTGGCTCTCAAACCGTCAATAATATACCGTCAACCATACGAAAACGGTAGATTTTAAAATTATAACCAGCTTCTGTCCTGTGATTTCGGAATTTCATGCCCCGTCCGTACTTTTCTCTGATGTTTTTTTAATCGAAAACTAATCGGCATATTTCGAGGTCTGTGAAAAATGTTTTGAAATATCAGATAGAATCATTTTACGAAATATACAAACAGACGAAAGAGGATCCCTGTGAGAAAGTATAGTCTAACCCTTCCAGCTCGGTAATATTGAGATATCAGTCAGTAGTGTGCACTATGTACTTATAGTATATAAATTAATATGATTACTATTTTAAACATAAAAAGGTTATTTGTGCTGATAGCGATAGCGATAGTTACTCCACATATCGCTTACAGAACAAGGCCAAGGAAGTCTCAAATTTATTTAAATTTACCCTCTTTTTTGTAGAAGCAGAGTTATCTAGTTCCGCTGTACGCAGGGGGTAGTGTTTCCTTATAGAACTGATAAGATTATAATTAGGAAAATTATCGCGAATGTCCTATCAGCGGTTTTATGCTGATATAGTAACCTTGACAAGTCGTGTTTGATAAATTTAACGCACTTAAATTGGTCTTCAATTCAGCAATGAAGCTATTGAAGAAAAATGTGTGTTATAATAAATTAAAAGTGTAGACCTGGATAAAAAAATATTTAATTTTCATGCTTTTAAAGTGTATTATTGGTAGATTTAAGGATTAGTGGTCAATTATACATTGTATATTATATTAGTGCGTACTCATCTTAATTTACTTATCATGTAAACAGTGGCTTATTTAACCGTTTTTGTTAATATCTGTCATGACGGTTTCCTGGAAAAACAAAACCACATGGACAAAAACTGCCGTCATTTATCTGGAATTTTTTTTTGAAGAGCACATGCTGTCTTTTTGTTCGATATTCAATCATCGTCTGGATTCCATGTTTTCAAATATTCATGAAGAAGCAAACAAAAACATGTAACATGTAAGCAAATTAAAAATACCGTATAACGTAATTTGAATCAAACGGATAATCAGTCCTGTACAGGGTATGTACATTGGGCTCAAATGTTTTTACAAATATAAAAGAAATAATCGTGAAAAAAATACTGGGTTTTAAAGAAAAAAAATTGTTTTTTGGTACGAATCATTGCAGTAGTTCAATTTAAATTAATTAATATTGCTACCTTTTAAAAATGACATCGTTTTCACGGGTGTCTCTTACTGACCCGGGCTTGGTGAGTCACACTTCGATTTTTTTTTTTTTTTTTTCCCTTAGCTCTTAAATTTTCAAGATTATGGATAAGGGGAAAATAAAGGAATTTATTTAGGGTGAAGCTTGGAAGCCAGAGAAATTAACTTTTACACGGAGATCCTATTTTATATAAGTGAGCATGGAAACTATAGCAATCTCAATAACATACGATTAAACATAATTAGTTAATTTTAATAAAATATATATTTTATTTTAATTTTCAGAGGGTGCCAGATTAAATATCTCAACATCTTTATTAACAATATCTTTTTTTTTTCCAACAATAACTAAACTGTGGGGAGTTTCTTTTTGTGCAATGTGACTGTGAGTGCCCGAATGTTATGTATAGGTATAGCTTAATTTATAGGAACGTTGTTAGATATTATATGATTTTTTTAACAGGCATCACTTTGAACAAACGCCAATAATCTATATACGAGTGTACATATATTTCCTCCCTTTGAATTACGTCTCTCGAGATGGGACATTCGTGTGTTGCCCGTCTTGTATCAGATGGTCATGAGCACCCCAGACCGAGCATCTATGATATTTTATTATTGAAAGTTGAAATATTTCTTTTTTCTATACCTTGTCGTGATTTCTTTTCCTGCATTTACATAATCTTATTCATGTGATGTATTTTATTTCTATAGATGTGCAGAATAGAACACATATATCGAATCTTTGTTATATCATTTTATGTTACACCAGCTCGTTACATATTGATCTGTATTGTTATAAGCCTATTTTACTCATAGACAATTTTTATAAATGTACGTAATATCAAAATTCGTAATGTATTACAAATTAAATACTATAAATTAATTAATTTGTTATTAGTTTATGGTAAACTTCGTTAATATAATAAAATCTACCATAGGCTGAGATGAAAATATTTATTATTACTATTTACAACAGATATTGAAATTATAATGATTTATTTGATCTTACTCCGTCTTATTTTATTTTTGCGTTGCACGGGGGTCGCAGGTAAACGTTTCGCGTTCCACTGGCCGATATTGACGATCGGGCATATCGATTGCGTCTCTACGCATTGGCACGTGGTACATGTTCTAACTGAATTAAACGCTGGAGTCTTGATATTGCATCAAGTTAAATTTACTTGTTTTCTTGGGGCGAGTTTTTTTTTTTTTTAAGGGTCTATTTTATCTCACTTTCATATGGAAGAGTGGACTAATGTGGATTTTGGAGCAACAGGTAACTGGCCTAAGGTAAATGTCCCAAAACTTCGATTTCCTGCGATTTTCTGATTAAAACCCCTCGCCTCACATTTAGGTCTGACTTCTAGCTTCGGTATGAATTCGGGGAGTCACGTTTAAGTTTAAATTTCTTTATTTACAGCCTTTCAGTCTCCACCCCGAGTTCACCAGAGCGAAATCTTGATTGTGTTGTAATCACTTGGAGCTTTTCTTGTTTCTACTCAAATTTCATTTTCCTTCATATCATTTTATCATTACGTATACAATCTGCTTTACAAAAGAAATAATAATCTTTCTCATTTATGTTCAGTAATTCTTAATAACCACTTTTGATTTTAGTTGAATTAGAAAGAGCGGCAAATAGCGGACAACTCAGGCAAAAGCTCTAGGTAAACCACTGATACACACCTCTTTAGATTAGCCTAATGCAAACACTGTGACACACTACTAACCGTTTAACATTTACTCCCGATTATTACTAATTTGAAAACATACTACCAGTTCAGGTTAACGGAAATACTACCCGAGGGAAGTCACAGATTACATAACAATCTCCTAGCAATAATTTATTCTTATACAATAGTAAGTGCTGAATGTTTTTGTGGAAATATCACTTTTGTTGTGGCTTATTCTTTCACTTTAAAAAAATAAGTACTTCATTCGTAAGTGATAATAATAACATATACTCGTATACTAGTCAAAGTCCTAATAAATGAAATCCTAAGGAGAAAGGAATCATGGCTGGAAATAAAAAAAAATACCAGGAAAAATTAAACGATACATGAATATTTTTTAGTAACGGATTATGTAGGTAGAGACATACCAGATTGGCATGCCAAATTTCCAAAAAAATAATTCAGGTAAATTTCGTTAAGAACCTACAATTAAATACTTAGAACTTCTCACCTTCAACACGAGTAACCTTGCAAACAAAGCTTAATTGCGTGGTCAACTAAGCCCCAAGAGATTCTTGAATGAATCCCTGGCATTCTCAGTGGAACTGGCTTGCTCTATAGTATGTTGAAAATACTTCCTTGGTGTGAATTCCTCTAAAAACTCTTCCTTAATCAACAACCTTCATACTTCTTCTCCACATTTAACACCAATACAGACATTCATTTACTCCAATCTGGCTCCCAACAATTCATAATATGCCCTTACCCTATAGAAATAAAATTTCTTCGTCATAACCACAATATCCTTCTGAAACTCCCTTCTCTCCTTGATCGCGGAGGATCAATTGTAAATTTTAACAGGGTCTGATACAGTCAAAGAATCCACTTTATCCTAAATAAATATTTGTTCTTAAAGGGCACAGTCCCAGGATGATAAAGATATTATTATATATATATATATATATATATATATATATATATATATATATATATATATATATATATCTGTACCTCGGAGGGATACAACACTTAAGGTATTAATGGGTGATCTTCAAAAATGTTTGCCGTCACCCCTTATAACAAATTGCATAAGCTTTTACAAGAGAAAACTTTGGACGTTGAATTACACCCTTTCTGATTCTTCTGATTCGTCAGTCCATTGTATTATGTGGGACGAATCCAAAGGAGCTCGTGTTTTATCCCTCCGAGGTACAGATATATATATATCTGTACCTCGGAGGGATACAACACTATGTCCATTTTTTTCCATATTGACTTTATTACAGAGTTAAAATCAGCTTTTCTCATATATCTATTTCTTTATAGAGCACTATGTCCAAAACCAGTTAGAACCGGATATAGCATGTTTTAAAACAACACCAATAGCTGTGCCAATAACACTTTTTGTTGAAAAAAAGTTTAAAACTCCTGTCCTGTAAAGTTATGAAAATGGACATAGTGTTGTATCCCTCCGAGGTACAGATATATATATATATTATATTATTACTAAACTAGACTATAAGGACTCGGAGTGGAGATTAGATCGGAGAAAAGACTGCAACTATCCGTAGTCCAAACATCCCTGATAGGGTACGTCCTCTACCAGTGCAGCCCCACCCCACAAATGTCCACTGATAATCTATTCACTATTGCAAGTTTAGGTGTCGTGAAATTTTACAATGAATACATAAAATATCTACAGATCAACTCTGTGGATCTGTGAAACAATTTTCCGTAGCCATGGTGTTCAGACCCAGACTTTGTTGTAGATTTGGAAGGGAGCAGAACAGCACGGGTTCTTTTTTTTCTGCACTAGACCCTTTTGTTCACAGTGAAATCGTGAGAGACCACCTGTCACCTTTGCTATACAACGTTGATGTCTGGTAGCCTTTAAGGTGCTTTCGCTCGTGCCAAATGCAACTGACACCTAACTAACTGCTTGCCACAAAGTTTCCCTCGACAAAAGGTTTTTTTTATATTTCTGTTCTGTGGCGTGATTTTTAGTCCCCAATGGTCTTTTGAATAATCCTTTCAATAGTAATAATTTGTTTGAATAAACATAAGCAATGGCATCATGTTATCCCATAATGAAAATATTACCAGCAGAGTAACTGTGGAAATCAATAAATACAGACTAGAGGTTCCGGACTAATAAACAAACGGACATGATATTAAGACCCTTTGTACTCCAACATTGAGTTTTCTCTTACTTCAAAGGGGTAAGATCAATAAAGGTAGGTATATTGGATTTGCTTTTTAATGAACATTCTTCGTATGTACAGTTCAATATTTGTATCTGTAAATTTGCACATTTATTTACAATTTAATTTTTTCTCTACTGCTTATTTTTATAGTCAAATCTAACGACTCATTCATTGTAATAAATAAATAAATATATCAACAAACGTTTATTTACCTCTTGCCTCCATTCATTCATTCTATGTTTCATAGAAAAGTGTTATTCATTACCAAGTGCACTGATTAGGATAATGAAGGATGACATGACCATTTCACATGAGTCCGATATCTAATATTTGTCCAGAAATCAGTAATTTATTAAAGGCACTAGCCTATTATTATATATTACTCCTACTATGACTGCTATAACAACAAACAAAAATCATCAGAAAGGAAGGATTTTACGATCTTCAATAACACTTTTGGTTCACATTCCCTTAAATATGTACATGTTAACCTTGCTGATGATTTTTTTTTTTCATATCCCCTTGTTACAATAAAAATAGAATATAGATTCTGAAAAATGAATCTATTCACACTGGGTGATTATATGTATTGTAGCTTGCCTTTATTTTATATGATATTTTTTTTTTAGAACTGAAACTTCTGTATTGTGATAAAATTACAATCTACCTTATTAGGCAATAAATAATTGTGATAAATGTTCTCATTCATACAGTATTTACATACAGCCTAGAGGCCTCCCAAATCTACATGGTTGTCAACTCCCTAGCATGCGAAAGAGAAAGCGGAGTCTTGAGAAGCCCCCTACGCTCCATCGTAAGCTGCGTCACCGGATACAAGCCAGTGGAGACTGACCAAGAGCGTGAGAGCCACAGCCGTTCAGGACATGATTGGAGAAACTGGCCATTGCCAAGACTACCACTGTCACGCATTTATAGCAGGTCACGAGTCAACTGCCATTTCAGTCTCCGAGGAGAATTATAGGGATGAATGGTGCAGTGCAATGACTGTGCTATGGGATAAGGGTGGTTGGATAGGTAACTATGGAATTTTATGGACTTGGAAGGGATGAGTTCAAGAATGTAAGGTATATCCAGATCGTTATGAAGGGTTTTATTGCTGACGTAATAAGCGGGATTTACTTCTGAGGACTTTTGATTGAAAGGATTGGATAAGCTAGATGTTTGACTTCTTTGATGTCCCCCATAGCTCTATTCCGTATGTCCAGATAGGCTTCAGTATAACTTTGTAGATTAGTAATTTATTTTATATTGAAAGATGGGATATCCTTTGAAGTAGTCTGTACAGTTGTCAAAGTGTCTGTTTTGTTCTTGTCTTTTTAGCCTCATATGTGGGTTCCAAGTCACCCGTTTGTCGAGATGGAAGCCTACTATTTCCGATACAGGGAGGGAATTGAAATTTAAAAAAACTAGTGGAAAGGAGGTGCGACAGAGAGTGAAGGTAATGTGGGAACATTTTTTTTCATTAACTTTGATCCACAATTGGTTACACCAATGCTTGATCTCATCAAGGTGTTTTTTAAGGTTAAGGGATGCTATATCAGGGTCTGGATGGGATGACAAGACTGCAGTGTCATCTTCAAATGTTTCCAAAAAGATATTGGGGGTAGAGGGGACATCAGCGGTGTACAGGTTATAGAGGATGGGACCCAGGAGACTGCGCTGTAGAACTCCTGTTTTTATGGGATAATAGTTAGAATATTCTAAACCGCAGCGGACTTGGAAGAAGCGGTTTGAAAGGTAGGACTGTAGGATTAGGTAAAGGGTCTGTGGTAAATATATTTTGAGCTTGTAAAGCAAACCTGTGTGCCAAACCCTGTCAAAAGCTTAAGCTATGTCCAGAAATGCAGCAGTGCAACACTGTTTGGTTTCAAGGGCTGAGAAAATGTGATAAACAACGCGAAGGCCTTGTTGAGCAGTGGAATGTCGTTGAAGGAAACCAAACTGGTGTGTAGGAAAAAGGTTTTTGGATTCAACAATTGGAAGTAGGCGTTTTAATAGGGGTTTTTCAAATATTTTTGAGAGGATAGGGAGTAGGCTAATTGTACGGTAAGATGAGGCGTCATTGGGTAGTTTACGAGGTGAGGTGGTCCTTGGGGTTTGGTGAATAGGACAATAATGGAATGTTTCCACAGGAGAGGAAAGTGCGTCGTTCGGATAATGCAATTATAAATGTAGGTTAGGAAGATTATTGCTTTAGGAGGAAGATGTTTGAGAATTTGAGGAGTAAGGAGATCTTATCCAGGGGAGTTTCGGTAAGGTAAGTTTTTCATAAGGTATTTGACCTCAGAGGGTCACGGCTTTTGGTGGAAGTGAGAGAGGAATAGGTGAAGTGAGGAAATCTTCAACAGTTGTGCTATGAGTATGGTTTGGTGAGAAAGGTGAGGTGTGAAAGTATGGGAAAGATGCAGTGCAAATTCCTCCAACCTATCCCCATCCGAAGCCGCCCAGGACCCATCATCACGACGGAGAGGATGTGAAACAAGATGATACTTTAGGATTTTTATAATGACATTCCACAGAGAGTTATCCCTGGTAGACAGAGAGGAGATAGGGGAATTGAAAGATTAGGAACGGAAGGATGCCAATTGCCGCTTTACCAATCTGCAGTACTGATTGTACGAGCGGCGATCAGCAGGATGGCGGGATCTTTGCCACACTGTTCTGGAGCGGCGTTTGGATTGGATTGGGTCTTTGAGATGCTGAGGTAAGTGATTTCTATTGTGAATTGTTGGATGACGATGGGTATATCATTTTTAAAATATTAACATTATTAATACTTTAGAAAGCAAGGTTCATGGAACATTTTCTGATACTAGAAAAAGGTGATGGGGCTTAACAAGCTCAATGAATCATACACACTTAAATCTAAACAAAGTCCTAATATAATTAATTAAGTCTGTATCTATCGATGCGGGAAGGGTGGTGGGGTCAATTGTTAAACACTGGGTTTGTTAGGTACTGCAACGAGTCAACAAACTTCATGTGGCTTCGGTGGATGAACTCACCCATTGACGGTACACCAAGCAACGGGTGCAAGTCAGCGTTCTTTAACCTCTCTAGCAGGGAGGTATGTCCACCATTATGTATGACCACTTTTCTCATGATACCATTCTGAATTCGCTGGAGGCGTTTAGCTGTATTGTTAGTATGTCGAATATCTTTGACCGTATAAATATTACCTCTACTAAAGATCATCTGAGAGCATACAATAAACCTGTCTTTCAGGATCTAAATAAATCACATCTTCCGATGATGTGTCTATTTAGATATATCGCTTTATCACAAAACTGAATACATTTCTTAGTTTCTGCCCTTCAACTTCCTTCCCACAGACCTTCCTTCCCCTTTTATTTCCCAGCGAAGAAACAGGAAGGAATTACAATTTTACTCACTTTGAATTAAAATTGAAAATTGACAGCTAGACCTATATTGTATTTGTCTATCATTAAAAGTAATACAAATATCAGTAAACAAAGCTTAATTGTTTTGATTTCATATCCTATTCTAATACAATAAAATGTGTTTTTAATCTTTAAGGAAATATAAATTGTTTCAATTCATAATTTTTTATAACAATCCTAAATACAATACAACAATTTAAACAAATTAATCCACTCCATAATACACCTGTGTGAGCGGCTAAGCCGCGAGGATTTTGTTGTTACAAAAATAACATCATTTAAAGCTGAGCACCCCTTTCATTCTGGGCATAGATGTGTTTAAGTCATTTACTATGACATCTATATTTCAAACAGTAATTAATCAATTATTTGTTGAATGTCACAGATTAACGTATATCTAAATTCTTCTAAAAACTTTAAGATGCCTAACCGAATTGACCTTTGACTAAAATGCAGCAAATGTTTTTAGATTTTTGTTCCGCTAAAGCTCTGACAGAGACTAACATATAGATGGGAGCAACTTTGCTAATCAAGCACGAAGTATGAAGTAACCGGTATTGCTGCAGATTACTGCCAATTCACCGTTCCAGTTGTAAATTTCTCTTTCACCCCCCTTGAGCCAATATGTTTGTAATAAGTCGCTATGTTTAGATTTCGATCTAAGACCCATTCGGTATATAACAACAAGCATCTCAAATATTAAAAAACAACATTAAAGCATTAGACACAAATATCATATTACAATAAGTGATTAGCTTAATTTAATACCATATAGTTGTAATATATTACAAAATTGTTAATAATTTTTTTCTCCTTTTTAGCGTTATTTGGATATCAATCATAACAAAATGTCATACCACCAGTTCAAAGAGGGCTGCAAAACAACCGATCTCGTCCTAATGTAAGGCTTTCCTACGTTTTCAAATGTAATCGGCCACACTAACTCCTCCACCAAGGCTTGCTTATCTTACTAACATTCTGTACTTTTGAAATTTCCACTCAAGTAAACTAGATCCACAACTGCAACCAATTATCAGTGTAAAGTAACGGCTACATGAACATCATTAACAATAGTTAATCATTAATTTGATTATTTAAATTACCTGTGTACAAAGCTATAAATGTTTAGAATCAATCTCATATTATTAATTGTAGTTAAAATGCTCAATTTTATTATGTATGTCAGTTACTGTGTTTCTTATTTGGTCGTTAAATAAAAATATATGATTATTTTTTTGTAGGATTAACTTACATTGTAAATTTTGAAATGTTATCAAAATAAAGTATAGCGGGTCGGTTTGGTATTGGGCCACGGGTCGTATTTTGGATACCCCCCACAAAACCATTAAATATTGTTAATCATAACGCAAAGGCCTTTATTTTTTTAATTTAAACTCGACTTATTAGATAATCAATTAGCTACTAATAGCTAGATTAATAATTTACTTTTGACAGGATTTCTAGTATCTATGGTGTGGTGGTGCCATCATTTAAGTTAACATAAATTTAGTGTCCGGGTCAATTAATGTGTAAAAAAAAATGGTTTCATATGCGGTTCCTCTGAATCCTGGGAACACAAAAATTTCATTAGATCATCCCTCTTGTGCAAGAATCAATGTACTAGAAAAAACGCCAAAAGAATAAAAAACAGTTTTTATTTAATTTTTAATCTTCATTTAATGAAAATTACAATATGCCTTGATCGCGCAATACATAAATAATTGTGATAAATTATCTTATTCATACCTATCATCATATTGCAAGTCCACGCTAATAGGTCGTCTCCAGCACTCCGCCTTAATCCGCCGATATTTTCGTGGTCTCTCTTGGGTTCCCTTCCTTGCACCGTTGCGTCTGAGGATATGGATATCCTCAATGGTGCTTGGAAGCAACCCTCGACTATTCCATCCTCTTGACATAACAACCCAGCTTAGACGGTTTAGTTCTACTGTATCTTCAGCTTCCGTACTATCTGGATTGATCCGGGACGAGACATTTCTCATCCTGTCACTATACGTTTTGTGTACAATATTACAAAAGAAATCTTGGGTTTTGCAAACTTCCGGTTGCCCGGAGAAATTTCTTCTCCACCGTTCTCTCGGTGGCCTCGGAAAATTGTAATCTTGTATTCGTTAAATCTTGTGATATCTCCTTCTCCAAGACACTAAGCCTCTGTTCATTTTTTTTTATTTAATTTCTACATTGATTTATATATTCACGTAGTTATGGAAGCCTGACTTATGTTTCTATTTTTATACAACGTAACGAAATCTAATGCTATCCGCTCTTCATTTATTAGTAAAAGTTACTGTTTTTGTGAACAAGAAGTTCGGAAAGTAAAGTAATTAGCTAGGAAAGAAAAGTTGACTGCTCACCATAACTTGTTTGCCAGTTACTAACAATGGAAGTCTGCAACTAGTCTCATTAGATCCAAGATAACCGCTACCCCGATACATAACTCGTTACGGAAGCAGTGGCATACACTGATAACAGCTGTTCCAACTGCTGAATTACCCATGATAACGGCCTTATTTCTCACTTCTGCTCCTGTAACGTCCAATCGGTGAGGGCATTGTCCCAGACCGACATCCTCCGGTTGTTATTGGTTTGTCGATGGAAGCACTTCATCAGCAAGTCCTCGTCGTGAAAAGCAACGGCGCCGACACGGTCATGAGCATCTTTCCGTTTATGACTCCAAGCTGTAAAAAGTAACTTTGGGAATTTCTTAGTATCTAAAATGTAAGTGGCAATCGATCCTCATCTGTCATTCTTAATATACGTATATTATGCAATGAGTATGTACATATGTGCCCACTCATACATACGTAACACACTGGTATTCCTACTCGTTAACTAAGAACACTTACACTAAAAAAGAATCTGTACCCTAAAAATAAAAAAAATATCAAGTTTTCAATGTGTTTGCTATAGGATAAAATGCACATTTAGCATTGACATAATGTTTTGGAACCAGTTTCTAATGTTCTATCCCTTCGAAAAATAGCCTCAGTTAAGGTTAAACTTATTAATTACTAGTCATTTCCTTGAATAATATATTTTTGCCTCTAAATTTGTAATTTTTATTTAAATAGTTTCCCTAAAACGTTTCCAGTGTGAGATTGCATCAGTTACTTCAGATATGTGAACTTAATGCCTTTCCTATATAAAGGACTCAGCGAAAAGTTTTGAATACTTGAAATGTCTAAAAATCTGATTATGTACCACAATCTCTCTAATTTATTTAGGTAACGTAGTTTAATATTCATATTTGTTTAGTTTCGTAATATAATGTTTCTCCTTTCATTTATTCCACAATATTGTCATGTTACATCAATAAATAAAATCTTACTCATCACTAAACAAAGTATGATAGACTAATAAATTTGATTAGAATCCCTTATTTATGTTAGTAACGGTATGCAGATCCAGCGGACGTTAAACCCTAATGCTTAACTAACGAAAATTGGCTCGGGAAAAGGAACTGTCAAGTCCTGCTTAAAAGCCATTAAAACTTCTTTGACAGGAAGATAGTGGCTGGTGGGGGAGCGTGGGGACTTCCCAAGACTCCGCTTCCTCTTTCGCTTGCGAGGGACTTGGGGGGCCCCTGGGCTGTTTGTAAATATTGTATGAATGTGCGAGCGAATAATGAATTGTAAATATAGTACGAATGAAAACACTTATCTCAATCATTTATTGCCTATTAAATAAAGGCAGATTGTAATTTCATCATAATAAAGTTGTTAACAAGTGACAGGAATATTCGAGTTTGGCAAAACAACTTGGCACCAGCAACAACCCAAAAACCAAAATCACTTAAAACAGTATGACGTCTACCGAACTTGGCAAGGAATTCGTTTACCAATGGTGTGAAGTCCTGCAAGAAAGACTTGGAAAGACACAGATTCAATGACTTAGGGATCTTGTCAGCGTAGTTATTTTCGTTAGTGATGTGGTCGCTGACAAATGGGTTCTATAAATGAACCGGGTCATGAACCATTCGTTCTTCGGTCATTCACACCAATGAACGGATAACAACCTCGCACTCTTTTCCTTCCCACTACTCATCTGATATTAAGTTGCAAATGAGAAGGAAACTACTTAAATATTTACATCCTCAAGTGATCCCATTGACGGCAGTTGTATCCCATTTATGGGTTTGTACCCGGAACTGTCATAATTTGTAACTGCTAACTGCAACATTATATGATATTCGGGTCACACCAACGGGGCTAGGACGCCAGCCACGGGCTAGGGTTCCTACGACCCGGGTGCTGTCCGGCGAGCGTCAGGAAAAAGATAAAATAGGTAAACCTGTGGTCTTTGACCTTTGGCCTAGTCGGCGGGCAGCTTTATTCGCATTGATCTGACTCCATAAGATCTTAGAAGGTGTGCCCCGACCGTGCACTATTTTCAGGAGAAGAGAAACAGGGTAGGTATTATAGGTAGTTTATGTGGTCTTGGAATGGCCACGAATTCACACTCAGTGTCCAAAGGTAGGCGAAAACCGTCCGGATCCAAAAGGTGAGTGTGAACCGAAGAGAGGCAGACTGGATCACTGGGGTAGACACTAGTAGGTAAAATTTGTAGGGTCCCAGTGGACCGTTGTCCGCATGGAAGAGGTCTCTTCCAAGGAAGTGCTAGTTTTAGCGAGACGAAGACAAAGAATCCCACTAGGAAGGTGTGGGGTCTTACAATGCCGGACTAAAACATAGTGACGTTAGGAAAGAGAGATGCAGAGGTAGTTCAATACGAAAGCCAAGGTTTGAGTAGAGAAGCAAGTCCCAGTGCAGAGAAGGAGAGTTCTTCAGGTGCCAGGTTCCGAGAGTCTGGGAATTTTTTTTTTTTTTTTTTTTTCAAAACCCCTTTATTTAAATGAACAATAACATTAACAAATTTACAGGTTTATCGCTCCTTTTCCTGCATAGCATAATATGCATTTGAAGGAGGGTAGAAGTGCAAACATTTTTCGTTTTATAGTTAAAATTACAATGACAATAGACTGGACTAGGGGATGGGGCTCACCTTCGGGTTGAAATAAAGGAAAAATAACTAAAAACTAAACTTACAAACTATAACGTTCCTGCCTCGACTCCTTGCTGCCATCGATGGGGGAACGGGGCGAGAGTGATCGTGTTGAACACGGGGTTTGTCATGTGTTGTAGGGAGTCAAAGAATTCGATATTTCTACGGCGAATGAATTCATCCACCGTAGGCAGCTGGGGGGGGATTATTAAAAGTATTTTTTTATGAATAGAACTGTCATAAACATTAAGATTGTCTCCTTATTTTTACTAAGGCGCATGACTCGTAGGAATTGACTTATCCATCCTATATTTTTATCCATTGTTAACGCTTTCAAAGTAAGCATTTTTGTGAAACGTTCTGTTAAAGTGTAAATATTAAACCTTTATTAACCCTTGATATATATGGGGGGAAAAAAACTAATCTCGGCTTTATGTAGGCAGGTAAGGGGTGGGGGTAGCCCCGCCCCGCCCCCTAGTGTGCTTCAGCTGTTTCGTGCACTAGTTTTCCCCTCTCTTCACTGACGCCTTTTGATGGTTTTTATTATTAAAACATGGAAATATAAGTGGATATTTTCTGGGACGAGAAGAGGGGAACTTCTATTTATTCGTGGTGAAGTAGCTGGCCCAACAATGATAAATTGTATACGGTGTAAATATCGCTATGCAAATATTTCACGTAACCGTCAGATCGGTAATAACACTAGCCAACTAAATTAAAAAAAACTTTACAAACAGAAACGTCGATAAGTATACCTTACAGAAGTTTGCAAGCTTAATTCAGATGGAGCCCATTTGTCTTTATCACGCAGGGATATTTCATTGTACTCAAAAGAACGCTAGAATATGTAGTTTTGTGAGATATTTAAATTGTTAATTGTAAATGTCCTTTATTTAGATAGATATAAATACGTGTCTATTTGTACAACACAGAAAAAACTTTCACCAATATCTACATATTAACTGGCTATGAAACTCGATCCGTCACGTAGGAAATTATTGTTTTGTACATGAAATATACCTATTTGTATCGATGTACCTCAATAACAACCCCTTCTTTTTTTCCTTTCTTTTTTTTTATTATTTATGTGTAAAATCATAAATAAGTTAAAATAACTAATATCCTTTATGAACAAAAAAGTAGTCTTGCACGGCATATTGTATTACATTTATGCAAGGTTGTAAAGTTATTCCTCAAAGCAAGCCGACTATTCTTCCAATCTTATAATATTCGTCAATAACTTTCCTCCTCAACGTTCTAAGATCCGTATTTGTATCCTAACTGCGTGATTAATTACACTTTTCAACACGAGTTTTACAACATAAACGCACCTAGTCGATCTTACAGAATGCTTCAATTCAGATCTGAAAACCTTTTGTTTTTATTGAGCAAGGAGTTCCTATTTTATTTATAAGGAATGTCTAAAATAATACCTAACTTGATCAGAATACCCTTCAATTCGTAAGTATTTTTAACCCTAAACTGAAATCAGAAAAAAAAATTTCTGAGGCAGTGAGAAGTGAGGCTCCTAGTCCATGAAACAACTGACCGCGACTAGCCACCCTTTTTTTTTTTTTTTTAAAGATTTAAAGACACTTTAAATTTACAGATAATTATACAAATATAGATAGATGCCGCTGGTGTTAGAGAAAACAGTGACGATTACAAAGAGAGTCGGCAAGAAAGTTTTTTCTAATATTTTTCACTCTATTTCCTAAATTACACTTAGACATTTTAGGGACAGTGCTAGAAAAGATTAGCTCCAAAAGTAGAAGACTTAGTTTAGCATTAATGTATATGTGACATACGACTGCTACATTGTCAAATCAATAAAAAAAAAATCTATATCTTGAGAGTAACGCACATATTTTTGAGGTTGACAATTTACATGTTTTTTTTTTTTTTAAGAAACCTCTTTAGGTAAATCCTACCAAAATTTGTCTATTTTCTTCTAAATATTACATGTTTTAAAATAACTAAGCTTTTTTGTCTTTCCACAAGTGATCAAGTTGTGTGATTTTACTGTACCATTCCACAATTCAGCATTAATCTTTTTATATTACATGTTTTATTTAGAAATATTTATTAGAAATAAAAATTAATCACGAGAAAATATTCTTCTATACTCGCCTTATATAAATAAACTGACAGGTCTCTAGAACAACTTTTTTAGAGCCTTCACCAAGGGTTTCCAAGATTTTTGTAAGAGAAATAGTGAAAAAAATGATTCCTCTCCCAAAAAAGAAAAATGAAACATTTTACTGTTGATTTTTCATTCTCAGAAACCAGAGAAACTTTTAAGTCTTTACGAGGGGATAGGTTGGAACCATAGGAGCTGAAGTTATTTATAATAGATTCCTAACATCAATTTGAAGCTAATTAGTATTATTCACCAGAAAATAGATAAATGAAGGGTATTTCTAGACGTCGATAAAGCGTTCGATTAAGTTTGGCACCAACTGTTACCATGTAAATTTATATATACTGGCATTCAAACAATATTTAGTCCTAACTGATCAATAATCCATGTTCCAGTCACCTACAAAACAATTATTTATACAAACAATTCTAGTATTTATGCTTAAATACTCACTGACCTTAAATGAATTGTGATTGAGTATATTGCCTCAATTAACTCATTGTTATGGAGTCCCTTTTGAAGAGGACAATCTTCCTGAAACATAAATTTTATTGCATCAACGCTTATAGCCAAATGCAAATATAAAATACTTTTTGTTAAATTGATGAAGGAAAAGTGGAAGGACAGAACTATGAAGCACTATCTCACTAACTTGAGAAGAAACTGGATTTTTACCATTAGCTTCGACATGAAGAAATATTACCCATGAGAAAACAGCCACTTGCAGAGAGGGTTGAAGGCAGATCGGTTAAATTAATCAAGCTTTAGTTTGGTAATCTCTGGGATGTGTCACCAGACTCCATCGCACTTCTACGTTCCACGGTATCATTCGCCATTTCAACCTCACTAGTCAGGTGGCAAGGCAATGGGAAAAAGTGACCGACCTGAACAGGAAATATGTCACTACCGACCACGTCAAATTGTAACCAAAGAAGGAGGTACAAAAAAACAACATTAAATAGCATTGAAATATCCACAGTTCATTACCATGAAGCAAAATGTATTACAAGAATTAATAAAAAGAATAAAATGTGATAATTTGATTCAACGCGTTTCTTTGATTTATTTGTCTTATGTGCCCAAAAAATGTACACAAACAAATGGCCACGTTGGTACAGAAGGTTTTACTGCAAGATATATTCGCAAATGACTCACTCGCTCCCCTCAACGACGTGAAATATTTTTTTCTGGTTCCCGTCAGTAAATCCTGACACCTCACCCCTATACTTAATCATTCTCTGCTTTAGATACGGCAGTGCCCGAAGCGTACCTGTTTACCTGTACTAGTCTTTCAAGGAAATCCGTGTTTTCAGTGGAATCGTCTGCGAGCAGAAACACTTTCGAACTCCATTAAGTATTCAAGTACTATTTTGCATTCACAACCAACTCCTAATTGGACGTAGCTCTTTATGTATGCAATGGTAGGCCAAGGGAGAAAAAGTTTGTTTTGAGTAATTTGACTTTTTACAAACATACTTGCTACTTGTATACTATTAAGTATGTTTGTAAAAATTAAAATTACTCAAAAGAAACTTTGTATCCCTTGGTCTAGCATTGCATAACTGCGCCCAATTGTAAAAAATAAACGAGCTTAACAAATTATACATGTTTTGGTACAGATCTGTTTCTAGTTAGGGATGAAACTAACTAGAGAAACTTACATTATAATTATTATATCTAAGGCTACGTTAACCACTCTTACTTCTGTTATATAATTAACGAAAACTTTTAACAGTACTCCAGTTTAAGAATTCTTGATTGAACGTATAGAATGTGATTCATTTTAAATATTGGTTATTAAGTGTATTAAATCAACACTATAACCTTTTCAAATATACAATAATCTAATGCATAGATTCAGATGAATTTTAATATTCCGATTAGACGTCAGCGCAATCGACTTTGAACGTTATAAAAAGAGTTCCAAAAGCTGCAGAACGGAAAATCTATAAACGATAAAAAACATGGACTAGACACCAGGCTACCCCCATTATATGGTTATTGGAAAAGTATTTGATTGGGGATTTTCTATGAGCTCAGTAAATATTGTTTGGAATGAGATATTGGTAAAACAGAAGACCATCGACAGTACAGGTATACTTTCGTATTCCATAGCGCTGAAGACCTATAGGGAAAAAAAATTGGGCATTTCCGCTGAAATATAATGGTTTATTTTTTTAATTTTATGTCCTGTGTAATTTGAGGATCACGTCTTCAGGCCTATTTAATGCCCAAAGCTGAAACCCACAGACGTAGGTCACCCTACAAACACTGCGCAACCCAGGGAAGGTCAAGTATTGAATGGAACAACAGGAAAAGAAGACATCTACCTCTCTAGATGCTCTGTATTCATCCGGCTCAGTTTATCCTACGATACCGGTTATAAAAATGATAATGTCGATCTGAAATTTCAATGGTATACTCTACGAGGTCTTAAATGCTAATTAGGTTTTGGTTAAAATACAGCAATGGTAGTAGTAGCATTTTTGGTAAAACGTGACGTAAGGCTTACTGTGAAGAATTTTCAAGACGAGGCAGCATATATACATTATTTAAGATTTAACGTTCTAATTTTTCCATATGACCATGGGAAAATGAATTCCCCAAAATAAACTTTTGTGAGCCAGCAATAAAAACCGTGTATTTACCGATTTAACCCGGACCGGTTTTATTATGTTATGTCCATATTTTAGCCATTCCTTATTGTTTTCATTTGTTAAAAAAGCTATTTTTACTGAGCGAGATGTTTTAAAAAACAAACTGAAGTATTTTTAATCAAAACCTTTGTTTTATCAATTATGTATATTGTAATCACAGTATGTTTTTTCACAATCATTTAACTTAAGAAGAAACTGATGTAGTGACTCCAGCAGGAAATCTGGTATTTATAAATATTATTTCTTGATATTACTCCTCCTCTTTTCACGTTCTTAATGTGGCATGTAAATCTTGGTAATAATATAATTTAGTACAATACAATATGACTTATATAGGTTAAGAATAATTTTAGTCAACCTTCTCAAGATATTTTATATTGGATGGGCCCTTTCGATCACTTTACACTCATACGTCATGCTCGGGCAACAAACAGCATACGTATTACTTTATTTATTTTATCTAGAGTAAAATAAATTATTCCTCAAATTGTTATTAATGAAACTTACTAAAAACAGAGATTACTCTTTGTATCACAAATAATTTTTTATAACTATTTAAAGAATAGTCTAATAAGTTCAGTAGTATCATTGGAGTTTGGAGTGCCTTTTTGTTACTTATTAACGTTGCCATCGTTTTTATTATGTTTGTGACTTTTAGTTTAAATCTAGCCTATTACGTTTATTATGATTGAGAATTTTTTTTATCAGTGTGTTTTAACTATTTATTGACAAACTCTTTAACAATTTTAGGAATAGTAAATTATTTTATGTGATAAAAATTTTATAAATAATTGGTTTTATTATAGCTGTTGATAGTTAATACCACTGCTAATCTTTTAGTGAATGTATACTGCGGATGATGTAGACCACGTAGTTGTTGAAAATCCAGTTTAATAAAAAATATTGGACGTTAGACATTATACTGAACCTATAAACGTTACTTCTTCAAACTGATACCCAATTACGTAAATTACACTATTTGGAATGGCATACGAAAATAAATATACCATGATAAATTTAGCAATAGATAAAGTAATAGGAAATACTGAGAAGACTAAATTAACAAATCAATAATAAATAAATGATTGTAAGTATGCTTAATTGTCTTTTTCTTTATAAGTCTATTCCTTTTTAATTCTCATTTGAAAGCCAAAGGGGGCAAGTGCTATAGTTACGATCAGCTTGAACCCTTGAGAATGACTGCATAGTCCGTCGAAAACGTTCGGCTGAAAATTAAATAAAATAAATAAAGCTGTGTAGAGCCAGAAGGTGTTTTCTTGCTTGATACACGCACACTCCATATTGGCACCACACTATCAATAATGATGAAAATTGCGGTACTTAGACTTTTCATGAAGTTTCCTCTTGTCATACGGTTCAAAGCAGATAATTAATTGATAGCCATTTTTACGATTGTTAACGCAACAACCCATTAGTAAGAGATCTATCCATTGCGGAAAATTGCAGTTCAATGAGAAAAAATTGTTGGTTCTTTGACTGAAAATGATTTTTTTTTTTCAAAACCAGAAATCATGGAACTACCAATATAGAGACATGAATACGTTTTGATTATAGGCAGCACAAACACTGACATTCTAGCCAGTTATAATTGGCGTGAAATTTGTTATAGCGATAGGAATCACGAGCGATAGTAATTGGAAAGTGCCGGCATAAAAACACCCTTCGACACTGCCAATAAAAAAATGACCTAACAATAAACCAATAGTTACACCAGCATAAAGTACAAATTTTCTGTAAGGTGACTATTTCAACCCTAGTACACAAACATTTGGACACGGTTGAAAAATTAAAATTTCAATATAACTTTTATCTACCCTGTATAATAATTTTCTCGTCAAATCTAACAGGATATCTTCTTGAATGCTTGCAGTTAAAATTCTTCTTCTTTGATTATCAGATCTGAGTAAATAATATTAAGTTAAAGAATTAGCCCATATAGTATTATAGTAAAGCCTCATTTGTTCTATTGTATGCTTAAACATAAAATATCGTAAGAAAAGAAGTGCTGAAAGTGATGTATTATTACTCTAAGGGTTTTTTTTTTTTAATATTATATAAATTAACCAACAATAATAAATTAACCAATTGTTTTCATTTTACATATTCAGTTTTGGCACTCTCAGCAATTTCTATTCCATTGCCTGCCTTTCTTCAACCACTCGTACCACTCGTTTAACTGGGCAAACCCATCCTGGTTTTTGCAGACCCCTGTGAATCCACAATAATATGGGTTGAGTGAAAAAGGAGAACAAGATTAATGGATATGCCTCCATTTTGAATAGCATTTCTTCTAATTTTCAGCGGGAGTGGTCAATTTTTTATTTACAAAAAATAATACACTTTATGTTTTTTATTACTAGCATCTCAAAAGACTACCGTTAGGAACTTCTGAGAGTGTTTTAGTCCATGAGGAAAATTATTTCTTATTAAGCTGTCGTTCCCTCCTTAACTTGTAGGGAAACTTTATATCAACCTTTAGTTCAAGTTTCAATGATAAATTGAATAAGGAAGTTGACAATTAAGGAAACGCCTATTTGAATAAATAGCTATTTGAATTATGGTGTTTGTCATAAATCTGTAGTAAATGAAATCAATATTAAATGGACTGTTTTTACGATGCACTATTTTCAACAGTATGAGCCCGTCCACTACTTAATTTGTACTTACTTTATCAATTTTCATTATTTCATAATACTTGTATGCTATGAGGATGTGAATAATGAATTAGAAGGAGTAGGTACAATAGATTTGGGATAAATATATACCTTATATTGAGACCTACCTCATTTTTTACCATCTCTCTTTTTACTTTACGTGATCAATTTAACTTAACTAACTTGGCAGGCCCGTCATGAGATCTTTAATTGTTTTATGTCTTTGACATAGGAATTTATCCCGATTGAATCGCCCGATCTCAAAGCTAAGGTTGTGGTTATTAATAAATTGAGAAAATAGGAATTGTGAAATATATTCAAATCCTTTTAAATTATGATAGTTACTACTAATTACAAAACATGAATTTGAGCTCATTTTTTATGAATGGATCCATAATAAGAAACAATATTGATAACACCCACCTACAACTTATCCGCCCATCTGTCTCAACACACCATGGTATTCAATAAACATTGAACTGCTTTTCTTTTCTTCTCTCAGTTCAATCGATAATCTTCCTGTAATTCAACCAACGTTACTTTCTACTGCTGGTTCTTCAATAGTATGGCAACCGCCAATTCTGGAGCTTGCCGGCTGCGTTCTTCTCGACGGCTGGGCTAAGACTGCCCTTTTTTTTCATCCCCACTCGTAGGAGTATTAGGGGAAATGACCCTTACCATATGTGATGGTTCATGGTATTTATTCTCAAATATCATGAATGTTACAATATATATATATATGTAGGACAATTATTGAAGGTGGGGTGAATAAACTGAAATCAGTTTCTCTGTAAACAAAGTTAGCAATTTTATTCACTATATATTATATTATAACAATTATTAATATTGATTTACACAATCTTACCTGTAAACAAAGAAACGACAATTACAGTTTCTAACTATCAATTCTCTATTTACACTATTTACATGTTCTGTTATCTCACATAACCTTCTCTATCTGATAACTGATGCTCCATCTGGTGGGGGCCAGTGGAAGCAGCACGGCAAATTCAAATGAAAGAGAGATCACTTTCATTACATATATATATACATATATACAGTATGATATATACATATACAGTATATATGTATACATATATATATATATATATATATATATACAGGGCAGGGTCATTACTGCTCAATCTCAGTGAAATTACCGCTCAGAGGTTTAATAAACAGATGATTTCTTAGGACCTCAGTTCATAGTTCATAGTTAAATTCAACATTAAAAAAAATCTATTGTCGACTACATCTTATAATGAATTCTATACTGGTCGTTAATGAGAACATACTGTACAGAAAATAAAGGTAATCATCTACTTCTAAGAGATAGGTGAGATATGTAAAAAAAAATAAGCTTTATTTTCGTTTTATTTTGAATTATCCACCTTATTTCCAAATGGGTTTATTTAAAACCATCATAGTTAATAGTATAATATTACCATATACCAACTAACCTGATAACACTAAAATAAACGTTTCTTCGTCTTATATTTTCTTATACAAATTTTAGGTAATAATGAGGTGTGCCAACAAAAAAATATTGATTGATGGTGACAACCATGCGGATTTGGGAGTTCTCTTGGCTATGTGAGCTAGTAAATATTGTATGAAGGAGTTAGTGAGTGAATGCAGAGCCGTAAATATAGTACGAATGAGATCTTTGATCACAATTGCTTATTGCCCAATAGAGGCAGATTGTAATTGTATCTCAATAAAATGTTTCTTATAATAATATTATAATTATAATATTATAAATTTCTTCTAACTTTAGAATAATTACACTGAAATTGCTTTTGTTTTATAGAATTTCTATAGCTTAGCTATAGTTTTGTTGCTATTTGTTTTTAGAAAAATACAATTTAGTGCTAAACTGATACAATGTAACAAAATCATTGTAGCTAGTATAAATAAAAAAATATCGTTATTAACTATTGCATAGAAACAATAGCTAGGCAATAGATAAATCATAGAATATAATGGTAAGAGAGGAGCAGCATAGTACACAGGTGAGCCCCTGCGAATCCCTACTATCCAATTACTAAACGCAGGGCAGGGTCACTACTGCTCAATCTCAGTGAAATACCCGCTCACAGGATGAATAAACAGATGATTTCTTTGGACCTCAGGCTGACTCATTCGAATGTCAATTTATAAAGCAAACACATAAATAAATACCTAAGACCGCAAAAGACAAAGAGAAGAGAAACAAACACAAAAAATAATTAGCTAACACCCCCAACAAAAAAAGCTGTTAAGTAACACTTCTGATGAAGTAACTGGCAAGAGCTGAATGGATTCTGATGGAATGATGAATCAGAAAACGCTAGCACTTCATTTCATAATATGGCATCCAAATTAATTAAAGGTCAAACCCTAGAAAAGAATGATGAAAACAAAACTGAAATGGTTGAGAATGTAGAGAGAGAAGTAGTAGAATAATGATTCATGAAAAAGACTGCCGAAAATGAAAACTTGGCACTAGTGTTAGTAAAGAAAAAAAACAATAAAGGAACGAACTCTGAAATTTCAACGTTTAAGACACTGATCAAGTTAAACTCACAAAGTTCTTAACATATTCCTGGACAATATGTTACATTTACAATGAGTGCAAGGAAAATTAAAATATATGCGACCAAAATTAAAGAAATCATCGACGAAGAAAAACTACTAAAATCGATCATGCGTTCAATCAACATGCTCAAAATAGTCATAAATTTATTTCATTGCAATTCTAATTAACTCTATTTCGCCAACAACATTTATGTCTCAGCTACAACTAAAAGGATACGAAAGAAAAGTATATGAAATAATTTGTAAATTTTTTTTTATTTTAACGTTAGTTGTTTAATTAAAACATATTTTAAATGGTGAGCAAATACTTATATTTTATTGCAGCCACAGTAAATGTTTTTTTCTTTGTTCTATATTTGGATTTTAATATTTTTGAAAGGTGGGTCTACTTGTGGAATAGATGTGAGCTACTAAAAATGTATGGATCCAAAATGTCAATTACTAGTACAAATTAAGCTTTCAGAAAAACTTATATTTCTGCTAATTTATTAAGAAACACATGTCTTTTCTCCATGCTCCATGACAAATTTTAAATTCTCCCGAATGAAAACCTGATATGAACCACCTGTGAGTGAAATAGTCAGTGAAGTTCACGCGCCCGCCTTTACTGTGCCGCATTTGAACCGCGCCGTGTAAAACCATATAAGTGTGAATCTAGCCTTACATACATAGGCTCGTCTTAGTTCACATTTTCATGAATGTATCTTGTGTTAAATACTGAACAAAGTTAATTGGAGCAATAATTGGTCCAGGTGATCCCAATATTTCAATATTTACGAGACAAAGGAAAAATATGTTCATAATAATTTGCTAGTGTTTTTTGTTCAACTTCGAAGTTCGAAGGACCCAATCTGAAGTTACATTGGCCCAAAGAGGGCCGGGTGGAGCAGAGAAATAATTTTACTAATTTTCGAAAATAAATGTGGCTCCTAAAATACATTTCACAGTTTCTGATTATTATGACGGTGAACATTTAATACGTAGACATATAAAACAAATAATCAGATAATATCAATATTTTTATTCGTCAACAGTTAAAATATTATTAAGTAGTGATAAATATGAATATATTTTCATTGCCTACATTGGTTTATAATTTAGATATAGAACTTGACTTTGAAATTATGAAGAGAAACTTTATAGCCGTTTTTATAATGGTTAACTTTAGTATGCCCTGATTGTCCCGACTTTATAAACTTCTTATAAATAACCATTTTGTTACCATGGTTCAATGAAAAGACTTTTGAATTGCCACAGTTTTACAAACAAGTTTTCATCTGATTCAATAAGATATAAAAAAGATATGTTATTCATGGTATGTCTATTAAAAATGCAATAAAAATTTATTAAAAGATTTGCTTGGTAATAAAACCGCTGAGAAGTTAATAGTTAACTTCCCCTTTCATTTCCCTTTTAATTTCCCCACCCCTTTCATTACATAGGAATCGTTAATGGAAAGTGGGAGAGTTTGGCAGTCAAGTTCATTTGAAACCTGATGAATGAAGGTCATCACTTCTTCCAATGCCTCCTAAAAAAGAAGGACATTAGTAGCTATTAAATGTATGTGGAGAGTGAAAGCTTTGTGAACTTTTCTTTCTTGGGAAAGTCACTAAATACTACTGTTCCTACACAGAGGTTAAAAAAAATGAAGACTTCGGAAATCATTTTGTTTTTTCTGGAATTTTCTACACTCTTTGATAAATTTTTATTGAAATTAGTTAGATGCTACTTATAACAATTTCAACATAGGCTAAATGGTAGGTTGTAATAGATTTTTCTTAATTAGTGGTTTCTTTTCCAGATTTTCATCCGTACCATCATCAAAAAATGAACTACTTTCAAACCACAAAAAATATTTTTACATTAGTATCTGTCGTTAATAAGAGAAAATGTCTCAAACATCGTAAAAAATATTTTACTTTTTTTTTATTAAAACAATTTATTAGGCAATAAGTAATTGAGATAAATTTTATCATTCATACCATATTTACAATTCATCATTCACTCGCTTATTCATACAATATTTACAAACAGCACAGAGGCCCCCCATGTCCACATGGTTGTCACCTCCCTGGCATGCGAAGGAGGAAGCGGAGTCTTGGGGAGTCCCCCACGCTCCTACGTCAGCCGCGTCACTGGATAAGAGCCAGCGGAGGCTGGCCAAGAGCGCGAGAGCCACAGACGCTCAGGACATGATTGGAGAAACTGGCCATTGCCAGGACTCCCACTATCACTTAGTTATAGCAGGTCACGAAGCCACTGCCGTTTTAATCTCCGAGGAGGATTATAGGGGTGAGTGGTGCAGTGCAATAACTGTGCTAGGGAATTAGGGTGGTTGGATAGGTTACTATGGAATTTTATGAACTTGGAAGGAATGAGTTCAAGAATATAGGGTATATTCAGATCATTGTGAAGGGTTTTGTTGCTGACGTAATAAGGGGCATTTACTATTGTTCTTAGGACTTTTGATTGAAAGGATTGGATGCGCTTGATGTTCGACTTTTTTGCTGTCCCCCATAGCTCTCTATTCCGTATGTCCAGATTGGCTTAAGTATAACTTTGTAAATAAGTAGTTTATTTTCTATTGAGAGATGGGATGTCCTTCGAAGTAGTCTGTACAGTTGTCCAAAGCGTCTGTTTAATTCTTGTCTTTTTAGCCTCGTGTGTGGGTTCCATGTCAGTCTTTTGTCGAGATGGAAGCCTAAGTACCGTACTGTCATTTTACTTTTAATGTAAATGAAAGGGATGCAATAATAGAGGGAGTGGCAAAAAACAGGAGGTGTCAAAAGAGATGAATAGGGGGGTTGTAATTAGTAACAAACTGTGTGCTTTGGAGCGTAGATTATATTAAAACACTTTTTATGCAACACATTACCATATGTCTCCCTCCCAAAGAAAAAAAAATTAAGTGCCAATTTTATTTGTAAACGACTGAAAACTAAAGTGTCCCCCGAGGGTCGGTGCTGTGTCCTCAGTTGTTCAATATATACACCGCACAAAGTTGCGCAGTAAATACAAATTTACCATGATCTACATACAGTGCCAGTCCTCCACACAAAAGAAGAAATGGATCGTCATCTGTTTTTCATAATTGAAGTGATCGTCGACGCTGCAGAGACTGCTATTCCAAAATACAGCTCCAAGCCACTGACCCTACAACTACCTCCAGAACATATTTTGAAACTTATTACCTTGTGCAATAATGCAAAGGAAGGTAGCTGTGAATTCTCTCCCAACTCAAATCTAAAGCTCTTGATGCGAATCTGAAAGACAGTAACGTGGCATAAGCGAATTCGTAGCACTCACGGCGATCACACAGACAGAAGCAAGCCGAAATTTGAACAGAAACAAAGCCACCACTATGATTTTGCTAGACTGCACGCAGGTCTTCGACTCGCTGTCCCACGGACTCTGTGTCGAATGCGACCGGGAGTGCCCGGAGCAGCTCTATTTGATTCTGACTAGCATCCTGAAAAACCGAACGCTGCGGGTGAGGGTGGGTGATTCTCCGAAGCTGAGCCACTGACCTGTGGAGTTTTTCAAAGAGCCGTTCTATCCCCAGTACTTTTCAACGCTTATACGTCAGACATTGTCGGAGCCCGGTACAAAAACACAACAGTTGCTGCTTTCCCCAACGACATCGCGGTGTACCGGAGCAGCATGAGCGCCAAGGTAGCTCTAAGACAGGAAACTGTAGCCTTTATCCAGATCAGTGAGAAATTGGGGAAACTCAATATCTCTGTAAACGCGGGTAAGACTGACTGCGTAATTTTCTCTATCCATAGGGTGAAAAGTCCACTGCCTCCACTGCATGCACTGTAGGAACGCAGAAAAACTCTCCAGCAAAAAGCCTCGTATATTTAGGCATTAAAATGGACCATTACCTCCGTTTTAGTGGCCATTTTACGTGGAAGTTGAAACAAACACGTATGAAGTCTTACCAGCTCACACATTTGCTGACTTCCCCCAATCTATCACTGTGCCTCAAGCTCATGATTTATGAGTGTACTCATCCCTGTTCTGCTGTAGGGTGCAGTACTTTTTAGTCATTTGACTAAAGCGAGCAAGGTGACTCCAGCAAATTCAAAACGGAATACTTATGAAAGCGGTCAGACATAATACATTCCAGCAGCGGAGAAACAGTGAGCTCCACGATTTTTTTGAGCTGCCTACCGTGGATGAATTCATTCAACGTAGACATATCAAATTCCCGTGTTTAACTTAACACGATTACCATCGCTCCGTTCCCCTGCCCATGGCAGAAATTAGTCGAGGCAGGAACGCTCTGGTTTTAAGTTAGTATGTAAGTTTAGTTTCAGCCCCTGTTTGTAACACGAAGGTGAGTCGCCTAGTGAGAATAGATAGATAGAAAAGAGAACTTTTAGAAGTAAAAGTAGCAACCCGCAGCTAATTTATATTGCTGTTTATAAATAATCTATTTTAAAAATAACATAAAATAGGGGTTAAGGGGGGGGGGGGAATGCCCCTTACGGGCACTACCCAATCACAGCCCCAATGGAGATCGCTCAATCCCCGGCCGATTCCACCACCAGCAAGATGGTAGCTCAGAAGCTCCATTGGAACGGGCAGTATGGTCGAAATAATGGCCCCTGGCCGATCAACAAGTCCCTGACGGGCACTGCTCACACCAGGGGTAGACTTCTTGATCCCTGATCGACTCAGAACCTTGGCCACCCTTGGACTCTCACCACTGTCCCTAGAACACCTGTACCTCACCCAAGGTCTCTTACATTCCTCATTTCCTACACCCATCCTTCAAATAGGTCTATCCTAGCACAAGGATTCACCCATCCCAAATGAGTTCCGTTTATTTTTCCCTTATTCTTAATTGTTCAAGTTTGAGTGCTTTAAAAAAAAGTCAATATCCCTCTCTTTTTTAACGTTTAAAATATATTTCAGAGTTTATCAAGTATTAAATGCACCAACTAGAACATATTTGATCTTCAATTAAATTAGTGTTTAATTTAATCTATTGAAACCTTGTTACAGTAGAACATGAGATCGAAACTAGAGAGAAAACTATTATTATTGCTAATAATCTATGTCATACAATGCTATAAAGGTTCCACATTGCAGGTGTCACCTGAAAGCATAGATAATATTTGAGGGAGGATACTCAAGTTTCACCTTTCTCGGTGAGAGTATCAAAACCACCTAAAAGTCTAATATGCAACAATTGTATGCTCATGTACCAATAATAAATTTATTAATGATCGGTTATTAGTTGGGAAAAAATCGATAATTTTGCACGGAACAACTTATCAGTAATTCGTTGGTGTTTTATAGTAGAATCATTGTAATTTTAAATCGAAGGCGCTTTATTTTTACTTTATTTTGTCTCTAGCTTTGTTTCTAGTTCGAACTGAATAGCTGACTTGTGCGGGCCATACCTACAACACATATTAGGATTTGAGCGATTTGTGCTTGTTGAGTGAATAATTTTCATTTAGAAGCGAGTACAAATATTAAAAGGCATGAACACATTAAAAATGATTCATCTCAGTATATCGAAATCATTTTGTATATTGTAAAACATTCGTCTGAGATAGTTTTACGATGTAATGTTTAGAATATTGACCAAATGACAGATGATAATCCTTTAATTATTATTAGGACGTAAAACGAAATAGACATAAAAATTGAACAGCTTATTGCCAAGCTACAGTGCATTTAATGACCTAATGTAAATAGATTCATACTATTCATATAATCTATACTTTTTTCCATAATTTATAATAACAATAAGGGGATATTAAGAAAACAAATTAATCACGTTAAAATTTAACCTTTCACATGATTTAGCATTTCTAGGAATTATGAAGACTTTTCTTAATTCCTATTAAGTGTATCAATAATACTCAGTTTCGTTCTTGACGCCCTGTAGGAACCCAGCAAAAGTCTAACCATGACGGGTAAAAGGACTCTTACTCTAACTTCTGCTGTAATTATGTACTATTACTGTAACTACCACAAACTAGGACGGTACTTACAGTGATTACAGTTTGTGATTAATGTAAATGTCTAACTGTTATGGTTCATTTTTCATTTGTTGGATATATATTATACTTAAGCATATTACGGACCCTGTCGTTCCATTGACTATTTTAATATGCTTCAAAAACTGCCTTGAAAAATCTATATACTCTAAAGCATACAAGTGCAGGCCATTGTAAACATTATACCCATGGTTTGCTGTTGTACCCAACTGGAGACTGTCCATTCAATAATTCAGTATAACAAATATATATTAAAAAATTAAGTCCGATTTGTAATATCGTAAATACAACTTTTAAAACATCAATCAATTTTCATTTCTATGGCAAGATATATCGTCACCACTTCGTAAAAGTATGGAATACTTATTTATATTAATTTACCAGAAACATTTTAGCAAAATAAAACTTTATAAACACAATTGTAGGGCACAGAGAAGAAAAAAGGCCTAGAGATAAAAAAAATACTCATAATGAGGAAGTTATAAGTAAAATGTAATGTTTTCTCCTGAAAAGTAGCTATATTCACATTCATTACTTAAACATGGTGGTGGTGATATTACCTTCTAGTTTTTTCTGATATAACTCAAAAAACTTCACCAAACCTGTCACTTCGTCTGGTTGCTCCACGGCTTCGATCTCATGCACCCGATTGACGAGAAAAAAAACTTGAAGTACAACAACTCGGTAATATAATCGATGTATATCGATAACGACCATAACGGTGCTAAGACTAAGATCGAGCCGATCCTCGTTATCGGAGATCACACTCTAACTCAAGCCATGATCAAGCAGATCGGCCACATTAATAATGTGCTCTTTCGTGTGAGCACATTTCACGACAAAAGGGGCATTCCAATGTACCTTAACTGCCAGGAGTACGGCCACACTAGGCAGTACTGCTTCAAGCAGGCAAAATGTGTGAGGTGTAGCGAGCCTCACGAAACTAAAGACTGCCACAGGGACGCCTCAATTCCCCTGAAATGCACGAATTGTAGGGGTAACCACATTGCCTCATTCCAACAGTGTCCCCACAGACTGCAGCTCCTACAGGCCGCTGAGAACAAAAAGCAGGCACAGCAAAATACTAAAGCCGGGCCGAGAAGGGCCACATACCATCCTGCTCCCCCTCCACCACGTCAGACAGCCTCCTATGCCCAGATGGCATCAGGAAACACCAGGGCTCCGGAAGTTCTCCCAGAGCCCCTACCACAGCTAAATAACAACAGTAACAATAACAACGATGCCATCATGCCCGTGTTGCTCAGCTTGCTCGCGACCATGAACAAGTTAACCGAAGCGATAGCTGAAATGATGAGTGCATTCAAAAAACAAGCATCAAAATGAATGGGCACGCAATTTTAAATTACAACGTCTGCGGCCTTACACCCAAACAAGCCGACGTAGAAGTAATTCTACGGTGCCATTCACCAGAAGTTGTCGTACTCACTGATACCCGGCTGAAGAAAATACACTTCTGCCGCTTCCCGGGTTATACTGCTTACCGCCAAGACACCGAAACTATCTCTGGAGGAGTAGCGGTGTTAGTCAGAAACGGTATACCCTGTAGGAGACTGCCCCCCCCCCGTCAACCTAGGCCCCGACCAATTCATAGTCACGCTCCAGCTACGTTCACGAAAAATATCATTGTTTAAGGAGTCTACAGAAGACCGAGAGTCACCTGTGACACGTACAAGCTTCTGCTCACTACGGTAGCTCATGACCGAAGACACGTCATCGTGGGTGACCTAAGTGCTAACCACAGCTGGTGGAGTAGTACTACGGCAAACGCCCTAGGCCGCTATATCACTAAAACTCCATTTACGGTCATCCACCCAGGATTGCCGACCTTCCTTTATTTCGCTAACCCAGACAGAACCTCCACTCCTGACCTGCTCCTGACACAACAGCCACACTGGGTCACCGGATGCTCCACCTTAGATTTCCCCACCTCCAACCATCGGCCAGTTCTCAATGAACTAGAAGGCGACCTGCCAGAGCCGACTGCTTCTAGATACAGGTACGATGAGGCCAAGTGGGACCTCTACAAGCGTCTCATCTAGACCGATTTGCCCACTATCACGCCCCTGAGACACACTTGGGACATAGATTACGCTATCTATCAGCTACAGGACGTCATCGAACGAGCTGCCGATGCATCGATCCCTAAATTTTCTCCGAAGCCCCCTTCTCTGAGAAAACCTCCGGATCACATCCTACAACTGATTAGACAGCGTAACAATATTAAGAACAGGTGGTTTAGGACCAAATACAGGGACTTAAAACCGGTTTTAAATTCTCTCACAAACCAAGTTAAGTCTCTGATGGCCCAGTGGAAAACTCGATTTGGGAAGATCGCCTCACCAGTCTCCACGGTGACCACAAGCAATTGTGGAAGCTTGTAAAGACCTGCAGATCAAAAAGGAACGGTGTAAGGCTGGCCGTGAACGGGCAGTTCATTCCCACCACCGAACAAGCGGACATCTTGGCGACCCACTACGAGGAAGTCAGTCGTGGCCAGGGTGAGCCAATAGGAGCCCCCCCCTACCCCTCCCTCCCCACAACTACCGATATCTGGACCTCTCACAGGCAAGTCTCAGCTATCATTAGAAGAACGACCGGCAAGAAGACACCAGGGCAGGAATCGATCCAGAACATCCGCAGCTGCCGAGGAAAGGAATCTCGTATATCACCAACATATTGAACTTCTGCTTCAGGCTGCATTATTTCCCTCAGAACTAGAAACATGCTATAGTGATCCCTCTTCTGAAACCAGCGAAGAGCGGTTATGAGCCATCTCAATACCGCCCCATCAGTCTGCTGACTCAACTCTCGAAGCTGTTCGAGAGAATCCACGTACATCTCTCCGGGCACTGTGAGTCACAAGAAGTCATCCCACCAGAGCAGACTGGTTTCAGCACAGGCTTAAGCGCGAACAACAACCTGGTGTGATTGCAACACCACGTCGCATCAAACGTCCGGAGCAACAGAGCTACCGCTATGATTTCTGTGGACTGTTCGAAAGCTTTCGACTCTGTGGACCACTACATCCTACTCCAACGTCTGAGGGAATATGAATTCTCGGATCAGCTGCAGAACCTGATAAGATCCTACCTTACAGGCAGAACTTTTTCGGTTCGTATAGGCACTACGTCTACGACCCGAAGAAACTACACTGCCGGTGTCCCCCGAGGATCGGTGCTAGGCCCTCTGCTGTTCAACATTTACACCGCCCACATCGTAGGAGCCTCGTACCCCAACTGCGAGGTATCCGCGTATGCAGACGATATAGGTGTTCACAGCACTAGCATCAATCCCACCAGAGCCCTGAAATTCGCTGAGAGCGCCAGCCAACAGATCGCCGAGAAACTCGATGCCGTCCACATTTAAGTCAACCCGGCCAAGACGCAAGGAATTATATTCATTTACAAATCCGGAAAAAAGAAACTCCCGAAATCCTTCGTCTTAGACGGCAAGAGTGCCCTATAAGCAACAAGCTGTGCTACCTCGGGATTACCCTCGGTAGGCACTTGTCGTTCACAACGCTTCTCGGCAAGAAATTAAAGAGTGTTAGGAAGAAATTCTTCAGCCTCGGACACCTACTTCACAGCCCGGCTTTATCGGTACGCCTCAAGCTGCTGATATACCAGAGCGTCCTAAGACCTGCTTTGATGTATGGGACCCCTCTCTTCAAGTATCTGACTCCTAACACTCTCCAAAGGCTCCAGCAATTTCAGAACAGAGTTCTCCGCACCTCCCTCAAACATACCCCGTTCGACAGAATGTAGGCAGACGAGACACTTTAAATAAAAAATTTAAAGTGCTCACCATTCAAGATTTTATCAAGAGAAGGCACATCAAAATTTTTGACTCACTCAGACATAGCCACAACCCACTATTCTCCGACCTTCAACCACCACCAATGCCCGTCAGATGGAAGCACTGCTGGACCGGCAAAGCCTGGAGGATGATCGACGTCATAGAACCCGATGACTGAACGACGTACACCCAGCCGAGAGATCGAGGCCGATTCAACCGAAGCCACAATGACCCCATCTACCTGTGTAAGCAGGGTTGACCTTCCGGCCGAGAGGCTGACTCATTTCAGGCCCCTGCCGGGGCGGGCCGACTTCAATCGATTTCCTAGGTGCCCCTAGGCTCAATCCTTGGTAGACTCTCACTACCTTCCTGATTCCATCCGCCTTTTTAGGCATTCCACACCCTATATCCTTCTCATACATCCTTCAAATGGGGGACTCCCCTTAGTGAAAGGCACTCATCAGCCCTAAATAATTTTCCTTTATTTTTCCCACATCCTATGTTTTATAAGTTTGAGAGCTAAGGAAAAAAAAGTCACTTCGTCTTAAATTGATGATATATAAATGTGTCCTCCGGCCAGCTCTGCTGTACGGTGCCCCGCTATTTACCCACTTGACTGACAATACATCAAAATGTCTCCAACATTTCCAGAATAGGATCATGCGAAAAGTGGTCCGACATATCTCTTTCGAAAGGTTGAAGAACGCTGCACCCGTTGCTTGGTTGCGTGCCGTCGGTGGGTGAGTTCATTCGTCGGAGACACATTAATTTTTTTAACTCGTTGAAGCACTTAACCAAACCAGTGTTTAACACTATAACCCTAGCACCCCTCCCGCATCGATGGCAACAGACTGTCGGGGGAAAATTAGGTTAAAAATTAGTATGTAAGTTAGTTTTAAGGTTGATCAAAGAGGTGAGCCCCATCGCCTATATTAGTCAGTTTAGTCCAGTCACGTATATCAATCATGCAATCATGCCGTTGCTGTTCAATAGAGAAAAGAACGCCCGGGCATTTCTTCTAATCGTCCTGAAGCGGACCATTCACCAACTCAAGGAGGATGGGGCAGGATGTGCAGCTGTGATCTCGAGAAGCCTTATCAAAAAATCATCGTTGTAAGGAATGGCACGCAATGGCGTAAATGCATTAGAGGGTAAAGGCGTTAGGGTTAGGTAGTAAATTCGAAGATTAGTTAGATTTAAATAAGGAAGGAGATGCACTATTCGTAAATTGTTTATAGTTAGTTTACAAGCATCCTTGTATTGTCTGTATATTTTAAAAGACAACCTGACCGGTGCAGCAATCCCAGTTGCTCTGTAGTTCGCGCACTACAGGCTTAGAACAGCCCACAAGTCTGCCTCTCGGACTTGTGGGGAAACCCTGTATGTGATATAGATCCTAGGAAGGGAAAAAAAGATATCTAAGTCTGAAATATGTGGCCCCGTATTAGTTTTATGTCTAATATAACTTCTAGTAGTCCAGTCACTAGGTATTTTCACCTCGCAAAAGGTCAGATAGAAGTTTTTTTTCATCTTGTAGATAGTAATAATATGAGTTTTATAACTACTCCCCTCCCCTACCCAGAACACATATTGGTAAACCACGAAAATTTGGGACTTTTTTCGGTTTTTGGAAAATAACTTTTTCCAGTTAATAGAAGCTATAATAGGTACCTTATTTATTTAAAAGAAAACAAAATTTTATAAATTATTCGTTCAGAATATTGTTTGCTAGACCCAATCTTAAGAACAGAAAAGTAGCGCAACATTCTTCTACTTACCACAATCTGCAGGCGGATGAAAAACGGATAGAAGTACAACACCATTGGTTGTGAAATAGCAAAAAATTCATTTTTAAATAAAAAGACAACTTGTAATAAATCTTATATCAGCAAAGAACGAGAATATAAATAAATTGTATATGCTGAAATAATAGAAATGATTTCACTAATAAAAACCAATTAAAAAAATTATAAATTACTTTATAAGAACAATTTTTAGTATTTCGGAAGAAAACTTGTAATAAATTTTAAAATAAAATAACATGAATATATAAAAATTAAACACAGAAATTATTCAAATTAATAAAATCATATTCAAACGAATAGACACTTTTTATTCACAATTGTTGGCGTTTTGCAGGACCTATCTTATGATAACTGTCCTCCAACGGTGTGCTACCCATGGAGAAATCACAGCCCTGCTCAACAGATGATCCAGCTTGTAGCTTACAGCAAACCTACTGGATTTTTAATCACATCATCTAAGTTGTCCAAAAGATCTCCAACTACTATCTCTGAAAAATTCTCGCAAAAAGTGCCTCGGCAGTGTTTGCATACAGATAAGCGACGATCTGCTTTTCGGCAGCTACGAGCTCCACTGCAACCTTTCTTGCAACCGCAGTAAACAAACAGCAACTGAAGTGCTACGTCTTTAGTCGTCATAATTGGACCGGTAGAGCTTTGTTCCCATCCCCATTTAAGTGGATTTTCGTTGTGACTCGACCTACTTTGAATATAATGAAGACTTTGAAGTTCTTAGCTGTATCGTCTATAGTTGGCAGCCTCGCAAGATTAAAGTTACTTTTTAAGGCAGAATTTGTGAACATCAGATATCTTAATGTATGCAGTGATTTGTTTGTTTCCTGATTAATGGATTATTGAGAGGCTTGAGGGTTTCTGAATTTTGCAGCATAGTCCTTTAAATGGTGCTGCATTTTCAGAATACAGCACAATTTCGATTTTCCTTGGCAAAAAAAAGCCGATTGTCACAACCAGTAAATGAATGAATGAAAACTAAATGTATGGGTACATACCTGAATGTTGAGAACATCAATGTCCTCACTAACAATTACAGCACTGTCATAAACTAGTGCTTGGGATATAGCTGTGTTGATGATTTCGTTGAGTACCGTGAACCTGCTTTATTGCCTCTCTCTGGTCTGTGGAAGAATATGTTAGCCCAGCGAGCAGAACAAGAACATCAATGTCCTCACTAACAATTACAACACTGTCATAAACTAGTGCTTGGGATATAGCTGTGTTGATGATTTCATCTGCCTGTTTCACTTCCATATTTTCTTATTCCAATTCTCATGTCAGCATCAAAATTAAATGCGTCTTGTTGTTTTCATTCCCTAAGAATCTTTCTTGAGCAACTATAGCATTTGTCTGTGCATCAAATATTATATCAACTGAATTTAATACCTCTGACAAGCTCCTGTCTTGATACTCCTCTTAGCTGATTCCCCCGGATACCTGTCACATATGTTGGATTTCCATTATGTTGGAGCCGTAGTGTTTCCTCAAGTAGATAATATATTTTGCATAAATGGAACCAAATTTATCATTGCGATGCCATAATACTTGATGCCATCGACAACATAGGCTTTGCTGTTGCCAATAAATGCTGGGTCCTGGATTGGTGTGACCTCCTCATACAAGAAAGATTTTGCTCCTTTCCGCAACTACTGAGAATAATGACATTGAAAAGAGGAAGTCTAAATGAAAAATAGTTATTCGAAATTATCAGTCACTCCCTCGGTACATAAAAATCATTGTGTTCGAAAATTGAACGAAACTGTACTTGATCGAAGTGCCAAAGACGTACTGATGACCTACGATAATATCATACGAATGGTTGAGAACCTATTCAAAGTGATGCCGGAATCAATTTTGGATTATCGTAGCATTGTGTACTTAGCATAATACTATCAAAAACCGGTGGTGATTGGAAATTTTCCGCATACAACTGGGTTCTTATGGCGTATTCACTTCTTTCTTTCACCAAGACAACTTACATCTATCTACGTCTTACTACGTCAATCAAACTAAGTTCACAAATAAAACAGACGAAACCGGAATTATCCATAGTTTAAAAATGTAGTTAATCAATTTAAAAACAAAGATGGAACTACAGCTGAAAAGAACGAAGGAGGGTAGGTTTGAGAGAGGGTGAATTCCAGGTACTACTAGCAAGACAATTCTTTTGATCTTTACCAAGTCCTGGTGTGGAAATGTCAATTTTGATCGTTGTCCTGGTGGGATAAGATTAGTTCTGTTTTTTTTTGTTTTTTTTTTTTTTTTTGTTTTTTTTTTTTTTAAATACTGTTAGGCTCGCGCTCTTGGTCAGCCTCCACTGGCTAGTATCCAGTGACGCGGCTGACGGAGGAGCGTGGGGGACTTCCCAAGACTCCGCTTTCTCTTTGCGGTGGATTTGGGGGGTCTCTGGGCTGTCTGTAAATATTGTGTGAATGATGAACTGTAAATATTGTATGAATGAGCGAGTGAATGATGAACTGTAAATATTGTATGAATGAGAGCATATATCTTAATTACTTATTGCCTTATAAAAGGCAGATTGTAATTATTGCACAATAAAGGAATTAACAACTAAAAAAAAAAAAAAAAAAAAAAAAAACTGTTAATATTTGTAGTCACTAAGTATCTGCAAGTCCATTGTAAACACTGTGAAACCGTAAATACAATAAGGATTCCATTGACTAGATACACAATAAATAACTATAAACCATTATTATTATCATAACAAAATGCATTATATACATGTATATAATAAATATTTATAGATATATTACGTATAAAACCTATACCACGTCATCAAAGGCAAGTAAAGCCAAACAGAATGTAGTTTTGTGAAACTATGGCGCATATTAAAATGTTGTCTAATTTTAAAAAGCTTCCAAAAAAAAATATTTTCTTTTAAATTGATAAGCTACTAATTTTCGCTACGTTTAACCGGAAAATTTTATTTTCCAAAAACCAAAAACGTTTCGTTGATTTTTGGTTACCAAATACTGTTCTGGGGTGGGTGGGGGAGGTTGGTAGAAGACTTATATAATTCATATTACCACTAATTGACCTTTTGCAACTATATGCCCATTTTAGCACCCCAGTGACGGGTCTATAGATACTTCAGTTCATTTTTTCTTTTAAATGTGACTCTAGATTCCAAGTCTGGTAATGTTCGCTTCTTAACTTTCTGTTACCAATTGAACGTGAGTTTATTGCCCCAAGCTTTTAATGTTGTATTAATTGAGGAATACTAAGATTGTAACTATTTCTGCTAGTGATACTTAGAACGCTAGGTATGCCCAGACTAGAGGCATACCCAACATACCTTTACCCAAAGCACACCTGCTTTAACCAGCGAAATATTTCGGAATAATACCGCGTCCTTGTTATCTTTGATCTCCTTCTTAAGAATAAATGACATTACGCTGGGGTTCGTTTTCATTTCAGCAGGCACTTGCTTTTCGATTCGACTTGGGGAATTTCGCACGTGCGGATTGCCAGTTTCCCCCAATTGGTGGGCTCCTCCAAATAAACGATATTGTTTAAAGTAAGAGCCAACCAGGACTGTGAGCCGACAGCTGAGCACGATGTAAATGAGGTCGGTTTAAAGTATTGACAGAATTGATATTCTAGCCACTCCTCAAGGCACGTCCCCTAATGCCTTTTTACTAGGGAAGAACATCGATGTAGTTGACGACACAGAGAACCCCCGATTTTTTTAATAAATCCTTCCTTGAAAAATTATTAACATAAGGTACTGCCTTCCGTTATTTTATGTTATGACTTGGACTGATCCCTCTGGTAAATACATAATAATACTAATAAACTTCCGACCAATTAATATTGGGCAAAACCCTGGGTGTTATCTATTAATTGTTTGAACTTAGAAACCCCTAAATACGAGTATACTAAATAAATATTGCTATGACTGTCCAAAACACAATCTAAAATTATCTTGATATTTCCTCGCTAATTTTGTACGGTATGAGTAAGGGTCAAAGACTTTTTTTCTGTGTTTTTAGACTGATTGTTAGGTGAACATTTCATATCTTTACAATAAATATATATTTATTGTCGATATAATTATTTATAGTGTTAATTGGTATGTAGTAATTTAAAATTTGTAATGTCATTTATTGCAAATTATTTATAATATTTTACGCTTTAAATTATGTTATATTTAATAATTTTATATGATTATGTTCATCGGGGATTTTAATTAAATCACATCGTAATTGTAGTCCGTCAATCATTTATATTTAGTTGGTAATTAATTTATATGTAACTGTGCTTCTCATGTAGTACCTGAGGATGATCGTTGAAACCGTTTTTGTTTGATAAATAAACTATGGTCAGGCGTAAATCTATAGACTTAATAATTGAGATATATAGTCGAAATATGTCATCGTTTTAATTTAATTTCTTGGTGACCGTCTTTGGTATTTTGTCACCTTACAAAACAATATTTTTTTTGTCGTAACGAACCTGAGCACTATAAGCAATAATTTCATCCCTCAATAAAATACAAAACAGAAATAATGCACAGAAGACGGTCCTCCCACCCAATTCAAGATCGCAGGTATAATACCCCTCCTCCTGTTTCATGTTTGGGGGGGGGGGGGAGTAGATATCTCAAAAATATTGCCATAAATAAAGTGTTTACACTAAGGAAAATTCCTTTCCTTTTCTCTTTGTGGTTTCTAAACTAATCATGGAACCACTCACCTTGAACGTGGTGATAAATCGCAATGCAGTAAACAAGGAAAGAAATGTAATAAAAGAAAAGCTTGGAGGACGAAGAAAAAACTAGACAAACTGCTACCACTTGGAGATAAATACCATGGTCCTTGTGTAAACCTATGTACACTTTGGGACAATGGCTATTTCCTATAGTACTTTTCCTCGTTTTATAGCGTATAGCTAAGTCAACATGTCTACCTGCTTTATGCTAGTTTCCCAATATCACTGTAATATATTTATAATATTCTGTTCCTGACAAAATAATAAATTCGCATTACACATTCCGGCATGCAGGCTCATTCTTGCGCCGGATTCGAATAGAATTACATTGAATTATTCTATGGGTTTCTTATAGATTTTTTTGGATGCCTTTTTTGTAAGTCCAGACAGCCTTCAAATGTTTGTCAAGAGTATATTACTAGACAATCATCTGAGTAACTTTATATTGCTAATAAACATAAATAGTTCGCTTTCCTGTCAAACGATCCTTGAGACCTCTTTGATATTCCACTAATTTACAATTTTTTTTTTTCAAAGTTAATGATTTACACACTTCTCTTCCTGTTCCCGGAGCTTTATCCCCCTTCTTTTTTTTTTGTATTGACATATTTCTCCTTATTATTAAATTAGGTATTTTCACCATGGGATGAAACTTTCTGAAAAAAAAAGCTCCATTTTAACAGTGTCTAATGAACGCTTTAGAAAAACGTTTTTAGAATAAAATTTCCTCAAAACTTATTTATAATAAACTTATAGACTTATTCTAAAAGTTTTACATTAATTTATTTATGTTTTTATAAAATGTTTTGTTAAATAAAACAGAAATCATCAGACCAAAACATAATATAATGGATACCCAATCCTTACCTACAACTTGGACTTACCCTTTTCGAGTCAATAAATCTGACAAAAAAACGAAAGAATTTTATAATAAAAATTTTAATAAGTATATCCATCTATATCATTTCCATCTATTTCCGTTTTTTAATCATTTGTGAACTGCTGAACTTTATTTGAAAACAAATATAATCTGCTCTAAAAGGTCAATATATGATTATGAATGCGATCGTCATACCATATTTACAATAAACATTCACAAAATATAGGCATATATAAATAACACAGGGATCCCACAGTTCACCCTCAGAATTGTCACCTTCCTACATTTTGTTACAATTATAGTCCGGTTCTTAGATTTGAAAATTATTAGTTTCTATAATTCATAAGATGTTTAATTAAATTAATTTAAATATTGGTGTATTAAAAAAACACAAATAAACAATGCATAGGACGTATATTACAGATATTGTTTCTGTTGAATAAATTAGCTGATTTATTTATGCCTTTCGTTTAGAACAAATTAAATAATTAAATGCATATTTGTATACTTACTATTTGGAACAATTAATTTCTTTCGCAGAACTTATAGATAAAAGGTGTTTTAAATAGATCTGTAAAAATGTTTATTAAAACGTTCGATGACAAACAGTTATAGCTCTTTACTTGTACTTGGATTTCAATGGTGAAACAAAGTCAACTAAAATGATGAACGCTAGTAAATGCACCCCACCTTTATCATGCGTACTACAGTGCAGTAGTACAACCTGCATTGTTAGTGAGTCTTCACTTTTATACAGGTCGTCACAACGGTCCGTAGACTTGGTTTGATCGTACATGTTTGCGCTAGGGCTCTTGGGAATCAAGAATTCCCCAAACGCCAGAAAATTGCGCCGGTTACGTCGTGAGAAGTTGGATTGAGTCGGTTAGTGTTACAAAACTGCCAACAGTAAGGCATAAACATTAAACAATATATACCAAATTATAATATATAAATAACTATTCGTTTTATTCAATCAGCAATTTAACAGTTAATTTAACCAGGCCTGATTGTTAGTAAATAATAAAAAAAAGTTTATAGTCACGATACGATGTTTCGAAGAAGAGGGCGTGTAGTCAACTGCAGAGCGGCAGTTAAATAATCTTGTTCGAGGATAGTATTTTAAAAAACTTTATTATGAATAACAATCAAAACACTGGTATATATACAAATATTAATGAATTACAGAACTAGGACATCCTTTGCTAAGGCTAAGGACAAGTGTTCTGTTGAAGGCCCTAGCAGGTAGCAAAGGGTTAGGGTTGGGTTAAAATACAAAGGAAGGGTATACCATATGTCTCAACTGAAGTACACATTTCAGCTAAAAACGAATATTATATAACTGGCGATGCGCATGGAGAGATCTGTAGACGAGGTACGCCGAGAAGTCCAAATACGATGTCTCGGAGAAGAGTGCGTATAGTCAACTGCAGATCGGCGATGCGCACGGAGAGATCTCTAGACGAGGTAGGCCTAGAAATCCAAACTTGTCCAAACAACGACTTCTTGTTCGCAGGGGAACAGGCCCGTATTCTGGTATCTTCAACGCCGACTAAGCCAAGCTCCTTGTCCTCTAATACGCAAAGTCCTATTTCTTCACTTCCTCGAGCTTTATAGTACTTCAAACTCTCATCTCCTGATGAAAACTAACTGTCTGTTGATGTAACAAAATGAAAACTGCTGTTCAAGAGAAAAAACAAAACACACTTCATAACCTACACTTTCTTTTGTTTTTTAATCTTAAACATATGTTCGTGTATACAATATTTACATACGCTTATTTTCCTAATTGTCTCTAACCGAAACAATCAGAAGATAAAGAAAAAAAATAAATTTAAAAATTTTCCACTCATCTCATTACCATAAAATAATAATAATAATAATAAAAAAATATTGCTGAAATCCTCTCAAACAAAAATTAAGTCTAATCAAGAACTCTGTGGAGCCCAAACAGTACAAGTAAAAGTGTATGGGAAGATTTGACGAGCCTTTCCTGAAGTTTGTCACATTTCGCGCCGTGGGTACGAAGAGACTCGACATTGCTCGAGGTGATTCGGGGTGCTTCGTCTTTTCCCGAGAAATGTTTCGGTTGTTGTTCCGTGGTTGTTGTGGTTCCGACAATAACTGAAGCTTGTACGACTCATTCACCCGTTACCATCAATTTGATGTTGTAAAAGAATTTTTTTAATAGATCGTAATGATGTGGAATAAAGAAGAAATAATGGAGTTTTCTGATTTGTACGAGGGAGAGCCTATGAGAATATCAAGGACATAAAGATAGGAACCAGGTGTATGATCCTTGGAAACTTATTCAAACTAATATTATTTTGGAGTTTCTTTGAAACAACTTAAAAATAAGAAAAAACATCTGAAGGCTTCTTCCAGGAAGTTGGAGATGAAGATGAAAACGAGACCACAAGTTCGGAAGTACGGACCTCGAACAATTCAAAGTTTACCACGCCACATCTCGTGGGAACCAGGCTTTAGATGCGCTGTGAAAAAGATCTTTGTCACTACCCTCTACGTACTGTACACCATGAAAGCTTAAATCACCCGCTATTGGGTCAATGTGACCAGTCTGACAACCCCTGGCCTGGAAGCATGTAATTTTGCAATGAAAGTTTCACTTGAAGTTTCAATAACGCTAAAAATGGTAACGTCTTCGAAATAATCTTAAGACATTAGATCTTGTATTCCTTTTTCCTTTTTCCTTTTTATCAAGGAATCCATTCACATGATCATAAATGGCAGATATTTTTTGCTAGAATCATTAGTGAACTGGTGACAAAGAGGTCTTAAGATTAACACTATCAAAGATCACCCGAGCCATAATGATGATAATTTTGCAAGCCCCTTCACCTGCAGAACCCGAATACTTTTCATTAATTAACGAGTCTAATATTCAAACTCAATATGTTTTCTGTACTTAATGAAGGGGCGTATTTTCAGGGATTAATAAACACAAATGTGGGGGTCTATACCAAAATCAGCTGCCTGTAAGCTGATGGCTTCAGTAGTGCCCTAATTATTTTGTGGTATCGTCGTTTGTATGTATGTATGTCCATTATACAGATATAATAACTAGAATTATGGAAAAATAGATTATAAGTTCAGCCCTGTATCTCCTATCTAACCTGCTCTCTTTTACTTTTCTCTAATATATAGTTGAATCGATCTCTGCTCCTCTTCAATACTTCTAAATCACTTAAACTTAAACAGAGATTCTTCCAATTTTGAGAAGCAACCCCTTAGGATCACATACAGGTTCGTATTATTACTAGATCAGTACACACGGTCTAGTCCTGTGACCCGAAAAACTAATTTGTTGGCCTTAAAAACTCGTGATTTGCCCCTAAAACTCATCTGTGGTCTTTTTTAGAAACCCTAAATTTTTACATTGCATTTTTGCTTTAAATGGACATTAAGAAGTCCAAAAATTACCGAACTTATACCTTCGAAAATAATCCCTAATTTCGAAATATTTCACCGGAAAAATCAGATCATAATTCTGCATAACTCTAATTCGTCACCTGGGAACTGCTAAAGACCCGCGACCAAACCTAAAACTTGGTTAAAACAAATTTTAAATTGTTACTTACGTATTTGTCTTTTATAAATATATATTTTTTTATTCATCCTTACAATGATGATTTCATCAGAAGGTGGGCTTATAAATATTTTCTAAGTTGATTATCACTTATTTTTGGACAGAAGTGATTTTTTTTCCATACACCAAAAGGGGACATTGCCTATCCATTTATACATACTTCACTAATAGTAGTTTTCATTGACGTCGGGGTACGTTGATAATTACCCTCTCTCATAAAGTAAAAATTATTTATTAAAATCAAATAGTTATTTAATAGAATGGTTTAATTTTGCCTATTCCAAAGTTAGTACAATCTATTTTCTTTGCATTTCCTTACATCCTTGAAGTAATTGTAGAGCTTGTGAATTATTTCTTGAATGTTCTTGTAGTACTTCAAGAAATAGTTGTATTTTATATTTTATAGGCAGTAAAGTAGTACGAACGAAGGAATAGTCTTAAAACATCCTGGCATGAGATGAACGCCCTAGCGAAAACGGGTGATTCCTTCTCAGGCAATCTGTCTCCTTCAAAACCCCTTAACTTTTTTTACCGACTTGTGATGTGGAGTGTAGGTGGCATAATAAGGTTTCCAGTCGATTTGGAAACCGTACATATATATATAGTATATGTTTACATCACTTTCGTATGGCGTTGTAGCTACTTGCTGATAACTATGAAGAGTGAGAACATAATACGTCTTTTCGGTACTTGACTTATCGATACTACTTGAAAACTTGACATAAGTAGAAACATTTTAAAGTTATCTACATGATCAATAACAACTGGGATTATCCATTGGCCGCCCTTATGCCGGATTTCCGCGGGGTAGGAATCACAAAATTTAGCTTGCGTTCGTAGCCGCTCACGAAAAGAAAGAAGTGAGAACCGATTTGGCATTTTACACAAATTGTAAAGTCAAAATTACTTTCCTTAATCGGTATTAAGTGCACTAATAATACTCACTTTCGTGATCCACGCCCCGGCATGGGGTGGGAACCCGGCATTACAGACTTTCATCTCCGAAAAAATACTCAACAATAAATTAGGCCTTTTCCCAACTCTTTTGACAAAATATGCGCCTTATGCAAGATTGAGAAAAATTGGAGAGAATGAGTTGGGTAACCATAAAACTAGTACAGTAAGAAGTAAATTACATTCTTTGGCCTTTTTTCCATCTACTCTATCTTACTTCATTATCAACTTGAAGTACGTACAGTTGTAATTTCGTGATAATAAAGTGTTTTCAAAGCATTTGAAGTATTCAAGATTTGATTCGCTACTTACATTGAACTGTGTTTCCCTGTCGATGCAACCTCAAGATTAACCCCGACTGTGTACATCCCCACACTCGGTATGTGGATGTACTGTACGCCTACCGGGCACACTATGCCTAAATTGTCTATGTTAAGACATGAATAAGGTTGTCGGGTTGCCACTAGGGGAGTACCTGATCACCCTAACCCTGGTGACAAGTGCGGATTGTTGTAGTTTGTTTGGACCATTGTTCCATGTCGGCGTTAATATCTGACTCCATTTATGGTAGGTATGTGTCCCGACAATACACCATGATCAAGAGAAGAGGTACAGAGGTTTCATAAAGAATAAGACCAGTTTTCAGAGTTCGGGTGGGAGACCAGCAGCGTCACAGGTACAAGTCGTCAGAGGGTCTGCAAGGAGACTAAAAGACAGGTAAGAGACTCAGAGGCGATGAGGAGAGAGTGGGCTAACGAGGAAGCCTAGGCCGGCGTGAGGAAATGCGCACACCTGCGACGAGGTACGTGACCCCTCGTCTCCTAAAGGACTGTTTATGGCCTGGCTTTTAGGTCGGTGGTACCTGCTGTTTATGGATTCCCTCTGCCGACCCTTTTTTAGTTTTGTGACTTGTTCATGACTGCCGTCTTCCGTGTTTTATTGCTTAGCACTTTACAACGATTTACATACACTTAGTTCCTGTTATTTTACTTTTGCTTACAATATATATGCACCAGAGTATAGGGTGATTTAACTTATGTAGTTAGCGGTCGCTACAAAGGTATTAATTAGAGAGGTGGACGATGTGCAGTATAAACATTTAAACACTAATCGAGATTTATAAAGCTCATAACAAATATTTCTTTGAATTCACGAAATCGTGTTTATCCTCAAAGAAATAAAGCATTACTGAGGTTCAGATAATAATATCTTCCTATCTTAAATTTAAATAAAACAAAGCAGCGAGGTTTTTGACGGATCTTGTGTTTTGTCGACGTACGGGTGTTGTTTGATTGTTTACTGAACCAGTGGACTCAAATTTATCCACCCCACTGCGAATAGTCCTCTCGGTAGGACGGTTATGGCGACCGTAAAATGGGCAAAGTGCGCGGAACTTTGCCCGAACAGAACACCTATATTGATAAAACAATTTTATCATTTGCACATGTTGTTGAACGCTATATCCGTCCGTGTTGATTTGGCAAAACAGATTGAATAAATGACAGCCAATTCGACAGATGCTTTAACAATATGGCATTTTCACATAGGTATTTTCACCATGGGATGAAACTTTCTGAAAAAAAAAAGCTCCATTTTAACAGTGTCTAATGAACGCTTTAGAAAAACGTTTTTAGAATAAAATTTCCTCAAAACTTATTTATAATAAACTTATAGACTTATTCTAAAAGTTTTACATTAATTTATTTATGTTTTTATAAAATGTTTTGTTAAATAAAACAGAAATCATCAGACCAAAACATAATATAATGGATACCCAATCCTTACCTACAACTTGGACTTACCCTTTTCGAGTCAATAAATCTGACAAAAAAACGAAAGAATTTTATAATAAAAATTTTAATAAGTATATCCATCTATATCATTTCCATCTATATCTATTTCCGTTTTTTAATCATTTGTGAACTGCTGAACTTTTATGAACTTTATTTGAAAACAAATACAATCTGCTCTAAAAGGTCAATATATGATTATGAATGCGATCGTCATACCATATTTACAATAAACATTCACAAAATATAGGCATATATAAATAACCCAGGGATCCCACAATTCACCCTCAGAATTGTCACCTTCCTACATTTTGTTACAATTATAGTCCGGTTCTTAGATTTGAAAATTATTAGTTTCTATAATTCATAACATGTTTAATTAAATTAATTTAAATATTGGTGTATTAAAAAAACACAAATAAACAATGCATAGGACTTATATTACAGATATTGTTTCTGTTGAATAAATTAGCTGATTTATTTATGCCTTTCGTTTAGAACAAATTAAATAATTAAATGCATATTTGTATACTTACTATTTGGAACAATTAATTTCTTTCGCAGAACTTATAGATAAAAGGTGTTTTAAATAGATCTGTAAAAATGTTTATTAAAACGTTCGATGACAAACAGTTATAGCTCTTTACTTGTACTTGGATTTCAATGGTGAAACAAAGTCAACTAAAATGATGAACGCTAGTAAATGCACCCCACCTTTATCATGCGTACTACAGTGCAGTAGTACAACCTGCATTGTTAGTGAGTCTTCACTTTTATACAGGTCGTCACAACGGTCCGTAGACTTGGTTTGATCGTACATGTTTGCGCTAGGGCTCTTGGGAATCAAGAATTCCCCAAACGCCAGAAAATTGCGCCGGTTACGTCGTGAGAAGTTGGATTGAGTCGGTTAGTGTTACAAAACTGCCAACAGTAAGGCATAAACATTAAACAATATATACCAAATTATAATATATAAATAACTATTCGTTTTATTCAATCAGCAATTTAACAGTTAATTTAACCAGGCCTGATTGTTAGTAAATAATAAAAAAAAGTTTATAGTCACGATACGATGTTTCGAAGAAGAGGGCGTGTAGTCAACTGCAGAGCGGCAGTTAAATAATCTTGTTCGAGGATAGTATTTTAAAAAACTTTATTATGAATAACAATCAAAACACTGGTATATATACAAATATTAATGAATTACAGAACTAGGACATCCTTTGGCTAAGGCTAAGGTTAAGTGTTCTGTTGAAGGCCCTAGCAGGTAGCAAAGGGTTAGGGTTGGGTTAAAATACAAAGGAAGGGTATACCATATGTCTCAACTGAAGTACACATTTCAGCTAAAAACGAATATTATATAACTGGCGATGCGCATGGAGAGATCTGTAGACGAGGTAGGCCAAGAAGTCCAAATACGATGTCTCGGAGAAGAGTGCGTATAGTCAACTGCAGATCGGCGATGCGCACGGAGAGATCTCTAGACGAGGTAGGCCTAGAAATCCAAACTTGTCCAAACAACGACTTCTTGTTCGCAGGGGAACAGGCCCGTATTCTGATATCTTCAACACCGACTAAGCCAAGCTCCTTGTCCTCTAATACGCAAAGTCCTATTTCTTCACTTCCTCGAGCTTTATAGTACTTCAAACTCTCATCTCCTGATGAAAACTAACTGTCTGTTGATGTAACAAAATGAAAACTGCTGTTCAAGAGAAAAAACAAAACACACTTCATAACCTACACTTTCTTTTGTTTTTTAATCTTAAACATATGTTCGTGTATACAATATTTACATACGCTTATTTTCCTAATTGTCTCTAACCGAAACAATCAGAAGATAAAGAAAAAAAATAAATTTAAAAATTTTCCACTCATCTCATTATCATAAAATAATAATAAAAAAATATTGCTGAAATCCTCTCAAACAAAAATTAAGTCTAATCAAGAACTCTGTGGAGCCCAAACAGTACAAGTAAAAGTGTATGGGAAGATTTGACGAGCCTTTCCTGAAGTTTGCCACATTTCGCGCCGTGGGTACGAAGAGACTCGACATTGCTCGAGGTGATTCGGGGTGCTTCGTCTTTTCCCGAGAAATGTTTCGGTTGTTGTTCCGTGGTTGTTGTGGTTCCGGCAATAACTGAAGCTTGTACGACTCATTCACCCGTTACCACCAATTTGATTTTGTAAAAGAATTTTTTTAATAGATCGTAATGATGTGGAATAAAGAAGAAATAATGGAGTTTTCTGATTTGTACGAGGGAGAGCCTATTAGAATATCAAGGACATAAAGATAGGAACCAGGTGTATGATCCTTGGAAACTTATTCAAACTAATATTATTTTGGAGTTTCTTTGAAAGAACTTAAAAATAAGAAAAAACATCTGAAGGCTTCTTCCAGGAAGTTGGAGATGAAGATGAAAACGAGACCACAAGTTCGGAAGTACGGACCTCGAACAATTCAAAGTTTACCACGCCACATCTCGTGGGAACCAGGCTTTAGATGCGCTGTGAAAAAGATCTTTGTCACTACCCTCTACGTACTGTACACCATGAAAGCTTAAATCACCCGCTATTGGGTCAATGTGACCAGTCTGACAACCCCTGGCCTGGAAGCATGTAATTTTGCAATGAAAGTTTCACTTGAAGTTTCAATAACGCTAAAAATGGTAACGTCTTCGAAATAATCTTAAGACATTAGATCTTGTATTCCTTTTTCCTTTTTCCTTTTTATCAAGGAATCCATTCACATGATCATAAATGGCAGATATTTTTTGCTAGAATCATTAGTGAACTGGTGACAAAGAGGTCTTAAGATTAACACTATCAAAGATCACCCGAGCCATAATGATGATAATGTTCCCAAAAAGCTGCTTTGACAATTTCCTTTGTAGTAAAACTTTTTTCGATTAAAAAATAATCTAATTGACGAAAAAGTTTTAGCCACTGGGCGATAAATCAGGATGGGCGTACTGCTTGAACTTTTCTCACTTTTATCTCCCCCACTTATAAAATAGGAGCAAGCTTCACCGAACGACCAGACAATTTTGCAAGCCCCTTCACCTGCAGAACCCGAATACTTTTCATTAATTAACGAGTCTAATATTCAAACTCAATATGTTTTCTGTACTTAATGAAGGGGCGTATTTTCAGGGATTAATAAACACAAATGTGGGGGTCTATACCAAAATCAGCTGCCTGTAAGCTGATGGCTTCAGTAGTGCCCTAATTATTTTGTGGTATCGTCGTTTGTATGTATGTATGTCCATTATACAGATATAATAACTAGAATTATGGAAAAATAGATTATAAGTTCAGCCCTGTATCTCCTATCTAACCTGCTCTCTTTTACTTTTCTCTAATATATAGTTGAATCGATCTCTGCTCCTCTTCAATACTTCTAAATCACTTAAACTTAAACAGAGATTCTTCCAATTTTGAGAAGCAACCCCTTAGGATCACATACAGGTTCGTATTATTACTAGATCAGTACACACGGTCTAGTCCTGTGACCCGAAAAACTAATTTGTTGGCCTTAAAAACTCGTGATTTGCCCCTAAAACTCATCTGTGGTCTTTTTTAGAAACCCTAAATTTTTACATTGCATTTTTGCTTTAAATGGACATTAAGAAGTCCAAAAATTACCGAACTTATACCTTCGAAAATAATCCCTAATTTCGAAATATTTCACCGGAAAAATCAGATCATAATTCTGCATAACTCTAATTCGTCACCTGGGAACTGCTAAAGACCCGCGACCAAACCTAAAACTTGGTTAAAACAAATTTTAAATTGTTACTTACGTATTTGTCTTTTATAAATATATATTTTTTTATTCATCCTTACAATGATGATTTCATCAGAAGGTGGGCTTATAAATATTTTCTAAGTTGATTATCACTTATTTTTGGACAGAAGTGATTTTTTTTCCATACACCAAAAGGGGACATTGCCTATCCATTTATACATACTTCACTAATAGTAGTTTTCATTGACGTCGGGGTACGTTGATAATTACCCTCTCTCATAAAGTAAAAATTATTTATTAAAATCAAATAGTTATTTAATAGAATGGTTTAATTTTGCCTATTCCAAAGTTAGTACAATCTATTTTCTTTGCATTTCCTTACATCCTTGAAGTAATTGTAGAGCTTGTGAATTATTTCTTGAATGTTCTTGTAGTACTTCAAGAAATAATTGTATTTTATATTTTATAGGCAGTAAAGTAGTACGAACGAAGGAATAGTCTTAAAACATCCTGGCATGAGATGAACGCCCTAGCGAAAACGGGTGATTCCTTCTCAGGCAATCTGTCTCCTTCAAAACCCCTTAACTTTTTTTACCGACTTGTGATGTGGAGTGTAGGTGGCATAATAAGGTTTCCAGTCGATTTGGAAACCGTACATATATATATAGTATATGTTTACATCACTTTCGTATGGCGTTGTAGCTACTTGCTGATAACTATGAAGAGTGAGAACATAATACGTCTTTTCGGTACTTGACTTATCGATACTACTTGAAAACTTGACATAAGTAGAAACATTTTAAAGTTATCTACATGATCAATAACAACTGGGATTATCCATTGGCCGCCCTTATGCCGGATTTCCGCGGGGTAGGAATCACAAAATTTAGCTTGCGTTCGTAGCCGCTCACGAAAAGAAAGAAGTGAGAACCGATTTGGCATTTTACACAAATTGTAAAGTCAAAATTACTTTCCTTAATCGGTATTAAGTGCACTAATAATACTCACTTTCGTGATCCACGCCCCGGCATGGGGTGGGAACCCGGCATTACAGACTTTCATCTCCGAAAAAATACTCAACAATAAATTAGGCCTTTTCCCAACTCTTTTGACAAAATATGCGCCTTATGCAAGATTGAGAAAAATTGGAGAGAATGAGTTGGGTAACCATAAAACTAGTACAGTAAGAAGTAAATTACATTCTTTGGCCTTTTTTCCATCTACTCTATCTTACTTCATTATCAACTTGAAGTACGTACAGTTGTAATTTCGTGATAATAAAGTGTTTTCAAAGCATTTGAAGTATTCAAGATTTGATTCGCTACTTACATTGAACTGTGTTTCCCTGTCGATGCAACCTCAAGATTAACCCCGACTGTGTACATCCCCACACTCGGTATGTGGATGTACTGTACGCCTACCGGGCACACTATGCCTAAATTGTCTATGTTAAGACATGAATAAGGTTGTCGGGTTGCCACTAGGGGAGTACCTGATCACCCTAACCCTGGTGACAAGTGCGGATTGTTGTAGTTTGTTTGGACCATTGTTCCATGTCGGCGTTAATATCTGACTCCATTTATGGTAGGTATGTGTCCCGACAATACACCATGATCAAGAGAAGAGGTACAGAGGTTTCATAAAGAATAAGACCAGTTTTCAGAGTTCGGGTGGGAGACCAGCAGCGTCACAGGTACAAGTCGTCAGAGGGTCTGCAAGGAGACTAAAAGACAGGTAAGAGACTCAGAGGCGATGAGGAGAGAGTGGGCTAACGAGGAAGCCTAGGCCGGCGTGAGGAAATGCGCACACCTGCGACGAGGTACGTGACCCCTCGTCTCCTAAAGGACTGTTTATGGCCTGGCTTTTAGGTCGGTGGTACCTGCTGTTTATGGATTCCCTCTGCCGACCCTTTTTTAGTTTTGTGACTTGTTCATGACTGCCGTCTTCCGTGTTTTATTGCTTAGCACTTTACAACGATTTACATACACTTAGTTCCTGTTATTTTACTTTTGCTTACAATATATATGCACCAGAGTATAGGGTGATTTAACTTATGTAGTTAGCGGTCGCTACAAAGGTATTAATTAGAGAGGTGGACGATGTGCAGTATAAACATTTAAACACTAATCGAGATTTATAAAGCTCATAACAAATATTTCTTTGAATTCACGAAATCGTGTTTATCCTCAAAGAAATAAAGCATTACTGAGGTTCAGATAATAATATCTTCCTATCTTAAATTTAAATAAAACAAAGCAGCGAGGTTTTTGACGGATCTTGTGTTTTGTCGACGTACGGGTGTTGTTTGATTGTTTACTGAACCAGTGGACTCAAATTTATCCACCCCACTGCGAATAGTCCTCTCGGTAGGACGGTTATGGCGACCGTAAAATGGGCAAAGTGCGCGGAACTTTGCCCGAACAGAACACCTATATTGATAAAACAATTTTATCATTTGCACATGTTGTTGAACGCTATATCCGTCCGTGTTGATTTGGCAAAACAGATTGAATAAATGACAGCCAATTCGACAGATGCTTTAACAATATGGCCGCCTGTCAAAGTTCAAAAGTCCCTATTGGAAGACGCTTTATTAGGTGGGTTGGTGAAGGTTGGGAATGAGAGTTCTTAGAATCACCGCTCCAAAAAATCGCTCTAACGTACCGACTTTACTGAAGAGAATATCGTGCGTACTTGTCAGGAACAGTATACTCACCCTAGGTTAACGCTCCCTACCCCCTCTCTCTCATGTTATTAATGTAAATACATTAATGCTATGTAAATTAAGTTCCTATTTATGCGATTTGTAAATGTAGTGCTAAACGATGAGATGAGTCCGGCTTCCTCCAGGAACCAATCACCCTAACAAACAGAGATCGCCGCGTGGTTTGCCAACGTCAGCACATCTTAACTGGCAGGTGCGGGTTCCCAGCCCGTTAGATTCACATCCTACGCTCGATGCATATTGAGCGTACTTGTCTGCGAGTAATCGCTTGCGGCCTATGGGTTTGGTATCACGCCTAACTAAGCAGGTGCTATTCAACACCACGCCATAAGTTATTCAACTGTGAAAACAATGAACTATTAATATTAATGAAACTGGTTGTTTTTCTACAATCAACTTGTGATGACACATCACAATCATCAATCCAAAAACAACAGCAACCTATAATTTTTCTTATTTATTTTGAAAATACAATAAATTACAGTTCATTCGCTAAAAGTATGCCTCTGAGTATTGGAGCACGACTCTCCAACGTTCCTCAACATGCTACCCCTATTATACATCGTGTACCGACCATAGAGAATAGAATTTAATTCTATACTCCATGGAACCAACCTACCGACATCACCGATCTTTCGATTCATGAATTCTCTTGTCAATTTGTTCTTCTTCCAAATTTATTTTAGGTCCTTTGAGTTTGATTATTCCTAATAGTGAAGCAAATTATTGATATTTTAAGTACTTGAACTCAAAATTTAAATAAATAGTTAAAAATGTAAAAATAGAATTCAAATAATTGAAGAAAACAAATCTGATAAGTATATTTTAGGAATAATTCACATACATTTTTTGAAACCGCCCCAATTTTATCAATATTATAATAGACTCGAGCAATCTTTACTTGTTTTAACAGATTATTAAGCTAAAAATAAATTGAATAAATGATTTCCGTACCTATATTGTTGAAGTTGAATACTGATAAACTGAACACTATCCTCTTCGCCCTTGAGTACGACAAGGAGTATTGGTTACTCCATTTAAAGGGTATCTGTCTAATAAATTAACTTTCAAACGTCAAAGCATTTTTCAATAGTGATAACAATTCATATTTACACCACCCAAAAAGATCATTAGCATAATTAATATTGCATATCGTTTTTTATTTAATATTTTATTATTCAAATTAAAGTATTAAACAAATTTATTTAATTATTTCGACAAACCTTCTCATTTAAATAAATTAATTATTTTTCACTTTTAAGAATTTACAGATCCAGGCGGTAAAGGAAAAATTCGTTCCATCTCCATCCATTCCTTCCATCTCTTCGGAATCGCTGCTGTAACTGGATGTGACAGCAATCATTTTTTCTACGGACGTCTTTTATTATTTACTCTACGTGCTTAACTGCGTTAGACCAAATTTTCTGGTGATATTATAAAAACGAAATGAAAGAAAAATTAAATAAATACTCAAAACTATTTATTTTCAATAACTAATATACCGCTTAGACTACTTTCTTTGTCAATTCATCTACTTCTTTCATTTTGAAGCTCTTATTTTCCTTTTACTTGAGACCAAATTAGTTCAATTGGGTTAAATTCGCAATGGTAGGGTGGAAGTATGATAACTTTGCGGCTCTGGTTTTTGGCTATTTCCTCCAATTCATACGTAACAAATATTACTCTGTGACACTTGACGAATTAAAATAGTTCACATTTCACTAAATCTTCATTTTTTTACTCCTAGCCAGTCCTGCATCTCACTTATCCTTTGAGGCTTAAATATATGAATAATAAGGGACATGGTCCATCACAATTGACAAATTCGAAGGAATGTTTCATACTAGATTTATGAATAATTTCTTAAAGGTCTCTGCAGTCATTTCTTCTCTTTTATTCAATCTCTTTTTTGGTCGTCTCCACGTTTTTTTTATTGAGGGATTGATTGTTGAGATGAATCCATTATATTTTCCAGCATGAACAATAATAAGGCGTTCTCGTATTCCTGTAGGTTCTTTCCTGTAGTGTCTCGTCACTCCAAGACCTCTTGTACACAGGTGGTCTGAAAAGTTTCCGACCTCAACATGAAGATGATAATAAAATAAATAAAAGCTAGTGAAATAAAAGCTTTGTTAGGTCGAAAACTTTTCAGACGTACATGTGGCCTGAATTAACCCATGTCTCATCTTGAAAAACTACCTTAGAAAAATCGTCGCATCTAATTTTTCTTAAAAACTCACTTCTTTTCACCACTACATCAGACCTTTCAAGAAGAAAACCGTAACAAAATGGCAAACTTTTTTCCATTTGAACTAAATTGTGACCAAGCTTATAAAGGGGCGTAATTTCTCCATCGAATCATCCTCCTGCCAGTAAGCTTGCTGTCAAATGTTTTAAAGTCGGGAACTCTTTCCTCGTATAATAATCGCAAATATGATTTCGGATGTTTTGAAGTTTCAGGATCTTCTTTGATATTTTTCTCACTGTGTACTAATTTGTAACGCATCGCAAACCCGTCGTTGTTTACAATTAACAGAAATAGTTCTCTCTTGAAAAAATAATCAAGCAACCGTTTCACGATTAATGGGACAATGGGAGTCGAGAGGAAACAGACACGTGTGTGTGGAAGGGACCAACTTAGGTTGGTAGTGGGAGACGTTTCAACGCCATTCTCTTAGCGAACGAGCTGTATTTGATCTCGCCATTTTTTCTTCTTTATATCACAAGATATCTCCTAGATTTTGCTTTTTATGTTTTTCAGCTTAGTACTTTTATATAACCTGAATTAACAAATACATCATAAAAATAATGATTTTTTTTTAATGTCTTGTGAAATTAACTGAAGTTATGAAAATAACTATAAAATCCAAAATATATTTTTCTAAACTTCTAGAATCACAAGTAAGGTATGATATAATGAAAATCGAGAGAAAAAATTAATTTTTCACGTTAATTAAAAAAAAAAAAAATTAACCTGACTACTACGTTTTACACTACAAACATTTCGTCATTTCTTTTAAATTCCTCGATATTTCAAAACACCTCTTAATTTTCTAAAAATTGGTAACTCTTTCCTAGTATAATAATCGTAAATAAGATTTCGGATGTTTTACCAGGAGTTGAAGTTTCAGGATCTTCTTATGATATTTTTCTCACTGTTTTTTAACTGATTTGTAACGCATCATTGTTACATTTACGATTTTTATGAATTAATTTATTTATTTACATTATTCACCACACTCATATACTATCGGTCTATTCCATTCGTATTTAATTTTGTGTTGCTAAAATTTCAAATTTATTTCCCCTATTCAAAAGGGTGAAAAAAAAAATATATATATACTCACGTATGTATAACATAATTCGAATATATTCGAATTCATTATCGATTATACACCGAATTCACCCCTGTGGATTCTGTCAGAAATAGGGGAACGCCAAGTACCAGAGCGCCTCGAGGACTAGTCATTTATGAAACGTCAATTTACATTGCTAAGTAAAGGAAACATGGGGAACCGCAAGACGGCGTGACAACTCTTGTCAAGAGTGCCCTAGTGGTAGAGGGGTAGCATATTGTACAGTAAGTGTTCGTTCGTAACCTCTATAGTAAAGTATACATGTCAATAACAATACAATAGTAGACATAAAAACGATCAACCTCAAATTCAAATGGTTTATTTAAAAAAATAAAACATTCTAGTTAAAATACATTAACGAAGATCAAACATTAAATTTGAAATAATTGGATACCACTAGTATAACTTATAAGCTTTTTTATTACTCAATTCAGAAGTTTTTGAAGATTAAAGTGTTTTCACAATTTAGATTTTTTATTATTTAAACGGTAAAGAAAAATAAATTCAAATATTGTTAGATTATTCCTAGCGTGGAGATAAGAAAAGATTTGTCGACCAACACGAAATTATTAATTTAAACTTCGGTGGTTGGCACAATTCTCTTGGTTGCTTATAAATCATTAATGATCTTGATCTCTTTTAGGTTCTGGATGGTGTTCATTAATTGGCTTGCTTGAGTGAATGTGGTTGAAGTTTTAATGTTGTTAGACCTCTTTTCATAATGTGTTTGGGCATGTGAACAAGTGTTCGACTAAATGTTATGCACGATTCACTTGCAGGCCGGTGGAGTCCTACAGGAGAGTTAAGATGGATTAGGAACACTATTTATAGGAACACTTATGAAAATTTTCTGTAGCTACATCGCTGAAGGTGATCGATGTTCCTATATAGGTTTGGTGTTACGGAGTTGATCATTATTTTAGTTTTAAGACTTACGAGGTGACATACCTCTAGCATAGTACAGCAGAGTCAAGGTTGAAAAACCGCAACCAAGGCATGCCATAACTGCTACGAATATGATCATAGTCACTCTTACTGTCAAGAGGTACCTAGGTGACTTGCGACAGTGGGGCTCAAGAACCAACAACTCCCGAGGGCGTGCTTTGTTATCCACACTTTTATCGACCAACTTCACCACTCTCTCATATTGACCTGCAGATTACTATAGAAATCCCCACATCCTTGATTTCTCCATCCACCATGGAATTAGGAATGACAAATCCGTCCACTTAACAGCTCGATAACCTCTTGCCCGACATTTACACCCCACTCTTTCGATACACTCAATCCCCAAACTACCCCATCCTTCATTCATCAGGAGCCCAGTCAACTGTGACCTCTTCCAACAATGTGTATGAAAGCTTTCAAAGCTTCGACCCGAGCGAAATTCAAGAACAAAACTTCTTCACCTTAAAACCAACTTGCCCTTATCCATATTACACATCGATCCAAAGCTCGGGCAAAGAACCTGACATTCTGCTACTCACCGCTGTATAATCAAAACTGTAAATTATCAACGCGACGGTTTGCAACCTTCCGATCCGAAACGTTTAATTCTTACCTCTCCCCTTTATCCACGCCGGACAATCCTCTCTAGAGTGTTACCCAATATATCCTCAAATACCGTCCTCGTCCTAACCAGCGAAATCCACCCTAAGCAACTAACGTTGAAGATACCCTATTTTTTCCAATTCCTCTTTTATTTCCTACAAAGGAAGTCAATCCCTCTGAGGTCAAATACCTCTCCAGCAACCTACAGCTCCATAAATCTCCTGGCTATGCTCATCTTACTCCTCATATCTTTCGACGACTCCAACCCAAAGCAATAATTTCATACACCTACTTATTCCATTATTGTCCTCTTTCAAAAACTTATAATGTCGTCTAATGATCCCTCATCTTATTGCCACACAATCAGTCTACTTCCAACCCTCTCAAATGTTTTTGAAAGAATCCTACTTTTGCCTCTTGCCCATATCTGAATCCAAAAACCTTCACTAACACTACTGCACGGGTGCCTTTTTGAACGACCAGATATGCCATGCAGGATAGCTTTACAACCTAAAAATCCCTTTTTTTTTTTTCTTTTTTTTTAATAGCTATTACAAAGACACTTCAATCCATCTTGCTCTAACAGTGCCTTCTTGCAACACTTCCCTAAAAAATCTCGTTACCGCAGACCCTTTATCTAATCCTTCAATCGTATCTGTCAAAACGGTTCTTTCGGGTCCGTTAGAGTTCAGAATATTCTCACTATTATCCCATACAAACAGGATTTCCTCAAAGCTAAGTCCTCGGTCCTTGCCTATATAAACTCTACATTGCTGACTTTCCTATGAGTCTTGACCCCTTCCTTGCAACTGTTACTGATGAAACACCAGTTCTTTTGACTCATCCCAATCCGTCAACGCTAGATGCCATTGACTCCAAAATCACCTCACAGAGATAGAAAGCTATTGCAATCAATAGTGCATCAATAAAGGCAAATGTTTTCACACCACTTTTACTCTCCATTGAGGATCCTGTCCATCCGTAACCTTCAATTCAGTACCACTTCCCGGGTCTAATATTGTTAGATACCAAGGTTTTCACGTAGATAAAAGGCTGACTTATAACCATCACACAAGACTTAAAAGACAAGAATTGAACAGACTTTTGGACAGTTATACAGACTAATTAACATAAACTCTAACCTCACACTAAAAAACAAACTTCACATATACAAACAGTTGTTAAAGCTAATTTTTACTTACGGAATAGAACTATGAGGGACACCCTGGCTGTCCAACATCAAACTAATCCAAATGTCGGTACGAATGGAACTGTGCATCGGTATGAATGAATTCTTACATTACACTTGATAATGCTGTATAAACACATTGTAATTTTCTAATAAAGAACCTCTAAAAAAAATGTAAACATATTCCTTAATAAAAACTATTGGGAACAAACAATGAAAACTACACCAATTTCAATAGTTATTTGTCTCAATATTTGAGCTTTTTTTTTTTTTTATTCATTGAAAAATGTCTTACTGGTGTGGTTCGATAATGACCCATTTCTCGGGGAAAAAATACTAGAGTAATTTCTAGGAGTAATTTAATTATGTCATAATTATTAAATAATCAATAAAATCAAGTAATAGTCTTCAGGCATACTCCAAACCATACATAATATTATTCCTTAATGTCCTATAATATTTAAAAAAAAATAAAAGTTTGTTTATACTTGAAGCAACACCATGATTTGATCAAAATGATAATACTTCAATAATTTGACAAAGGATTTAAATGTTTTAAAAAACCGCGCAAAGTGGGGATTTGGTAGCTTGAACCAGCAGGACGATCTGGCTGGATACCTAATGCCAAAGAACAATCATAAAAACTGCAACATGAATTTAAATTATTTCGAATCATATAAAGCAAAAAAAATACAGTTGAGCACTGCCTGAGTAGTTGGTACGTTGTGTCTGTGCTCGATCGGTGGTATCTCGAGTACGTAACTGAGTCGATCAAACACATTTATATGTTAAAGTGGATATATATATGGAACGGCTGGTTCCCAGTGTTGCCTGAGGTTCGCTCAAAACACACGAGTTGATATTCCCTCCGAGGATCGATCTTCGCCAAGAAACTTCTTGGCGGCAATCTCTTTGTATTTTCCTAACTTATACTCTTGGAACAAGCTCTCTTGAGCGGAAAATAAAATATTTCCGGGGAAAATAAATTCCGCGCAAATATTTCCTTCGTTATTGCTTTTCCTTGGTGCCCCTTCCTTAAAATTTTCTAATTACTGTTAAAGCAACCCTTCAACAACAAATTTCTTCGGCTCCGTCCTTATCATATAATCTTAAAAGACCATGAAACGCAATATTTTGCTCAGTACATACTCTTTTCAACACATATAAATATCATTAAACTAAACGCTTAGATAAATTAGGTACAAAATTGAATAACGAAATAGAAGATGTAAACAGTGATATAAATTATACAAACAGAAGAGTCAAATAAGGATCTATTGTTATTTGAAAGTCAACAATGTTTTCACAACACAACGATTTTTTGCGAACATCTAGCAGCAGTTCTGTTGAGCCAGTGATATTGTATTAGTAAATAAATAATATTTTAGCCATTTCACTTTTTTTTTTAATCTATTTTCAGTGTTCAAAATGATTTAACAATTATACTTAAGTGTTTTAAGATGGTATCCAAAATGAAGTCGTCATCACTGACTTCTGTCTACTCAGTGCAATAGGAACAAGAAAAGTGTGTTAACGAGACAGGAACCTTATAAGATTCCACCAACCTACATGACACCACTCACAATCGCATATCTGTTTAAATGACAAAAATACATATCAGATAGGAGGAATAATGAGATAACTTTAACAAAAAAAGGTTTTATTGGTAGAAAATATATAGTTTATATATTCCTGCGGTTCTATAAAACTAAGTGACCAAAGATCAGAAGAATTGCCACGTATACGCTGGATGTATGTGTAGTTTTTTACAGATCGAGGAAATTTTTCGCCCTTTCCTCAACTCTCTTTACTTTAAGATGATTGATTAGAGGGACTGTCTGCTTCATCGAGAGAGGGGGCAACGGTGGCCATGCAAGAAGAGTTTAACTTTGTTGTACATACTTTATAATGTCTTTTTCCTTCATAAACTCCACTGACTAAAATCATTAACCTAACTGTATATCCTTTTCGGTCTTTATCACACTTATACATTGTAGCGATCGCCAACCATATATGTAAATTACCCTATACTCCGGTGCAAATAATGTATTATAATATAAATGTAAAGCGTTGTAAAGTAATAAACCAGGCGGGTCCATGCGGCAGTTGTAGCAAGGCAGGTAACAGAGGGGTCACCGGCACCTGACTGTCATAAAACAGAACCGGGCAGACCTAGGGTCGCCTCTAGGCGGTCATAAAGCCTAAGTGGGTGAGTCCCTAGCAGCCATAAAACACACCCTTTTAGACCAACAGTCATAAACCTAAGGGGGGATTGGCCACCTGGGCATCATAAAACATACCCCTTTCAGCCGACTCCACCTTCCACTAGGAAGGAGAAATAGTATTTAAACCAGGGGATTCTGCCCTGTAGGCCTACACTCTCTCTGCCACACCTCTGCGCCGTCACCCTGTCTCACAGCCCTTGCAGACCCTCTGACGCCTCGCTCCTGTTGCACTTCCGTGCCCCGTTTGAACTCTGAACAGGTATTATTCTTTATGAAACCTCTGTACCTTTTCTTTTGAACATAGTGTATTGTCGGGACACATACCTATCACAAATGGAGTCAGCTATTAAACGCCGACATGGAACAATGGTCCATGTTATAAACTACATCAATCCGCACTTGTCACCAGGGCCATAGTGATTAGGCACTCCCCTAGTGGCAACCTGACATACATATTGTCGGGTCGTCACTAGGGGGGTGCCTGGTTACCCTAGCCCTGGTAATAAAGTAAGGGTTGTTTGGGTTTACAGCCTGAACAATCTTTCGTGACGGCTTTACTATCTGACTCCATATTTGATAGGTATGTGCCCCGACAGTGCACTATGTTCAGGAGAAGAGATATAGGGTAGGTAGGTAGGTAGATTGTGTGGTCTTGGAACGCGGATCTTGGATCCCAAAGGCGAGTGTGAACCGGGGAGAGGCAGACTAAATTATCGTGGGAGACACTGCTTGGTAAGTTTGCAGGGCCACGACAACCGTTGTCCACTAGTGAGAGGTCTCTCCCAAGGAGGTGCTAGATTTAGCGAGGCGAAGGCAGAGATTCCCACTAGGAAGGTGTGGGGTCTGACAACGCCGGACTAAAACTTAGCAAGGCGAGGAGAGAAAGAGGTGTCGAGGTTTTTTATAAAGAAGCAGTCAGGTTTCAGAGTTTCAATCAGGGGTAGCCACGAGCCGGTAGTTGACAGGAGAGTGACATACTGGACTCAAATCATCGGCTTAAATACCCAGCTGGGCTTGCCCGCAGCCAATAAGCATCGCCGTTGTTGTGGCCAATGATGTGGCTTTCCTTTGTTCTCTGGCAGAGCCTGAAAGGGTCGGCAGTTTGGTCCACATATACCTGGTACTGCCAGCTGGCGTCCCAGCTAATATAACTAATTGGCACCCCGCATTTTTTATTGTTCAACACATTTACAATGATTTATATTTTGTTCATGTTATTTACATTTGTTTACAATATATATACAATAGAGTATAGGGTGATTTCTCTTATGTAGTTAGCGGTCGCTACACATATTATAGTTGATTTATTTAATTTAGCTTATCCGTTCAATGCCCTATCTAAAATACCAAGCATACAGTCCACTGTTTACTATCACACTTGAATGTGCAGATTCAGCTCCAACATCCGGCTTAGTATATATTCAACACCTTTACTTCATAGTATTAGGCCGTATGGATATAGCAGATATTAATATAAGCAATATGACCATCGAACCACTAATAATATCTGACCCTTGGTGAAGTCAGCTGTTCAACCCGGCCTCAACAGCGCTCCTTCTGTTGAGAGGGGGATTTCGTAAATGTAAAATTAGAACCAGCCTCCTTCGCCACCCAAATCAAATCGGGAACTTGTGAAAAAACAAGCATCTCTTGGGTCTATACGGATCTGATTGGTTCTCGGCTAACTTTTAACCCGACGGACTTTAGCGGGATTTGGTGAGAATTGTTTTATAATTCTCTCTTGATATACACGGTGGAGCGCTCCATTTAGGGATTTCATCTTTATTCCGTATTTATTTCTACGGCAGATGATGAAGTGCAGTTTATATTCTTTTTTCTCTCTCTCTCGTTGTGAATCCGGTGAAGTATTGTACGAAAAGGATTTTATTCGGAATTGTTTATTTTCCAGTAGGGCAATTGGGGAAAAATTGGAATTTTCTCACAATAAAACAGAAATCCAGTTACTCACTTAAACTGTCATGACAAAGCAACGAACAACACAATAGACTGTATGTCTGTTGTTGTGATGAAATGTTTTTCTAGTGGTTCATCCAAACACGTAGAGAAAACTTGACTAGAACGAGCGCTCGACTCGGCTGCTTATGGTTTGTGAATGGAACCTAAGGGATATTCCTATCGTTTTTACGTTACCCAAAATTTATTTAGATTCTATTAAATGGAAGAAATTCCATATTAATAACTGATCCATTATTTACTAATTTCAAAATATATTTAAATCTGTATAATACAAAAGTATAATAATTTTTTTTAGGGAATCGTTTGTTTACAATTATTGAATAATTTATCTAACTATATAAAATATTTTATTTTTTTAGTTTTCAACATTTTAAGCTAATAAAAACAAAAAAGAATTGTGATTTTATTATGTTTGTTAATAAAAATAACATAAATAAATGATTTAAAACTGAGTTCTCTCTCACGAGCTCAGTAGGTTTTTCGTCATCATGGCGTCGTAGTCACGACAAAATCGTCTAGTGCTCGTTATATATACCCCTTTTATATTATATACCCCTTTTCGTGAAATGAAGGCTTCCGACATGCACGAAAAGTTCGAGCTCCCCACCATCACCGAAGCCATCAGACGACGACACATCAAGTTCTACGACTCGATGAAACACAGTCTAATAAACCCTCTCTTCCGAGACATGACACCACCACCGCTACCGGCACGATGGCAACTCACAAGATCGAGTCAAGCAGAGAAAATGGTTGACATCACGGCGCTTGGCCCACCTACAACAAGCCTCTAAGGAGCACCCATCACTGATATCAGACTAACTACGACTGGACTACATGCCTAGAGAAGACTCTAGGCCCAGCTCCCAGTGGACTCTCACCACTGTACCGAAACAACCAACCTCCACCGAGGATTCCCAAACTCCTTCCAAAGTCCTCTCACACCACCTTCAAGCAGGTCCTCCTAGTACAAGGATCAGATCACCCTAAATATAAAAAAAAAAAAAAAAAGCACTAGACGACATCCATAGCCGTTTTTGATTGATTGATTGACCGAATCTTTGTTAGCCCAGAGGAGAATTTTCCAAGAATCGCCCTCTAGTGTAAGCACTCCCATCGAAAAGCAGGGAGGAATAGTTCCCGACGACTCTTTAGAGGCTCATTATATCTTACATTTTTAGTAAAAACGTGTACCTCAGTTGAGACTTATGGTCCCCTTGTTTTTTGTAAGTAACCATCTCCCACCCTAAAATCCAACCCTTTGCTACCTGCTTAGAGCCAAGACACCCTCACTTGTGCCTAAACATTCACTAAAGTATGTTCTAACACTGTAACTGATTAATATTTGTATATATACCAGCGTTTTGATTGTTACTCATAATAAAGTTTTTTAAAAGACTCTCCTCTACAAGATTATTCAACTGGCACCCCGAACAGGCACCTGGCAGTATACTCAGTAAATTCACAGTGGTAACCATCTATAAGTAAACTGATTAATATTTGTATATATACCAGCGTTTTGATTGTTATTCATAATAAAGTCTCCTCTACAAGATTATTCAACTGGCGCCCCGAACAGGCACCTGGCAGTATACTCAGTAAATTCACAGTGGTCCAACATCTAGAGATCCCTCATTTGGCAACGGACAGTGAGACCACTACAATAGCGTGAGAAGACCGAGGCAAATACCTCTGGTAAGAAACCCCACAGGACAGGACTTCACCGATATTGAGTACTGATCTATTTAAATAGATTTTATAGTCGGTATAGTTCAGTCTCCATATCCATTTCATGATACGGATGTTAATATTTTTCATTGTGAGTATACATTTTAGTTGTCTGTGGTCTGTTTGTAATAAGAATCGTGAGCCGTACAGGTATGGTTTGAAGTGTTGCGTTGACATCACGGCGCTTGGCCCACCAACAACAAGCCTGTTGTTACTACTGCTAGCAGTTCTTTTTCAATAGTGGAGTAGTTAAGTTCATGAGGTTGTAAGACTCTTGAAGCAAAATCTACGGGAGGTTTTACTCCGTCTTTGTCCTTCTGTGATAGTACAGATACTATGGCTTTGTCACTAGCGTCTGTTGTTAATATGAATGATTTGTTCCAGTCTGGGTATAAAAGTATTGGGGCGTTTGTCATTAACGTTTTTAATTCGTCACTTGCCTGTTTTATTTGTAGGGTATCATAAATTTGAGTCTTTATTGCTTGAGATATGGGTCTAGTAATAGTAGCGTAATTTGTAATAAATTTTCTGTAGTATCCGGTCATTCCGAGAAATTGTTATAGTTTTATCGTTTTTTGGATAGGGCAAGTTTATAATGGATTCTATCTTTCTGATTTGTTATCAGTCCTCGAGGTGTTACAATATGTCCTAAAAATGGTAGTTCTGTCTTAAAAAATTCAGTTTTGTCTAATTGAATGGATAAGGCGTGTTCTTTCAGTTTCCTAAAAACGTTTTCTAGTAAAACGTAGTAAAATACGTAAGTGTTTGAAATGGTCGTCTATTTTGTCCGAGTATATGATGATGGTATGTTTGCAATCATCATATTCATCATAGGAAAGTAGGGGGTGCATTGCAATAGTCCGTAAGATATTCTGAGGTATTCGTAATGTCCGTTTTCTGTACTGAAAGTAGTTTTCCCTATTGAGTCTGGATCCTTTTCAATGTGGTGGAATCCTAATGCTGTCAATAGTCGAAAATATTTTTGCTTTCTGTAGTTTGTTCTACATATAGAAATCTAATGCTAATTGAAAAGCAAATTGGCCATATGGATATGTAGTTTTTTTTCATGTTTCCCCCTCATTAGAAGATGGCTTAAAAACTGGCACTCAAGTTCATTTTTATTTTATTGAAATTTAGTTGTTTTTTTAATTAAATATTTATCATACAATCTGAGCTTTATTGGTCATGCCTACCATAAGCCATTTGTTTAAACCAAAAATAAACCCATTTAACATATCAAGTCACTAGCATATATATAAAACACAATGCCACAATTTCTTCTCACAAAAAATTTCATGTTGATCAATGGAAGTTTATCTGGATATTGAACAATATCAATAAGCCATTAATGTGATGCAGAACTTCATTATTCGCAATGAATATGAATTTTAAATTACATAAATGTAATTGGTAATTAATAAATGATTCTGTATGATAACAAACTGCAGTAAAGATTTAATAATTTTACAAGCTCAAGATGTTCTTAAGTTATTAAGATGTTATTAATAGGAAAGATGTATGGAGTTGAGCCTTATAATGTAATGCCTTATAATATAACAACATAAACGATGAAGCTTCTGCACTCGCTGCTCGAACTATAGCAACCCTGATCAAGGCAAGACACGCACGAACCACTCATGCTACTAAAGTGAAACTTGAGACCAACGATTGATACTCTGATTTATTGTTATTTTTTCTGAACCCCGTTCATTTTTTTTTTATTTAGATAACAAAATAAATTGTATGTTTACATTGGTTGGGATGAGCTCCTTGTACTGACTGCTTCACAGCTAACAGATATCGGATGACGGTTCAAAAATTATACAATGCATACAAGGTCAGGAGACCTGAAGGAGCTACCCTTCGCATTACAAAATAGGAGGCCTAAAACTTACTTAGAAATTAACTTAAACCTAGATGGTGCCACTGCGAACGCCTGCTGCCATCGGGAAAGGTCGGAGGAGGTATTTGATACAGGATATTATCAGGGAGTATAGCAAATCAAACCTCACCCCGTATTCAAATAAGGTCACGTATTTTCTTTTCTTCCAAGTATTCAGGAAGAATGTTCTTTATAGTCTTGTGACAAGTTCAGGCCTTTTTTTTTCGATAGCATGAAATTAGTTTTTAACTGTTTATACAAACTCTATTAAATAAAAATTAATCTAAAAAACTTCATATAACAAATTATAGGATCTATCCTACAACATTACACAAACAAATTGATTATATTATTATATAGTAGTGGTTGGCTAAATGAGATATCTCAAATATCGTAATTAAAAAAAACTACTTAAAGCTGTTTTCTTACTTTAAAAAGGTGGCACACCCTGGATATTTTATAAATCCATTAAAATTTCTGACTATGAGAGAGAGACTCCATACGTCATACCGAGGGTGGTCTGAAATGATTCCGACCTAACAAAGCTTTTATTTCACTAGCTTTTATTTATTTTATTATCTTCTTCATGTTGAGATCGGAAACTTTTCAGACCACCTGTGTATATAATAGACTGAAAAGCATTCTTTGATCCGTAAGAATGTTTTAATATTTTTCAAAAAAGTGTTCCTACTGAGTCAAGAATAAGCTGACGGTGAAAGGGCATATTTAATTGCAAACAGCGTGGAATACTTTACATTCAAGCAGGCAAGTTATGAAGTACTCACCGCTTTATGACTCTTCCCCTGTGAATGAAGGAACTAAGGGCAATATATGACGGGGTCCTGTGGGATTGTGCATGTACACACCAGCGCCTCATTGCCTCTATTGTGGACGAGATTGAAGTCAGTGATTCGTGCCCACCCAGCAATAAGTATGAACTCATGTTAGTCCGTTAGCAACGTGACGTTTTACATTATGGAATAGGAAATAACGTTAATTATGATTGCTTTGGATATAAGATTAAATTCACTTGTCATTAATCACACAAGTAAGGGGCCTTACAACGGTTACTCATTGAACATTTGATTGATACATCCAACAAAGATAAAATTGTCTTTCATTACATGAAGGTATAAGAATATAGCAATTCAACCTGTTAGGAATTATTTTTAATTAATTAAAGATTTAGTGAAATTTAGGAATTTAAGAAGGAGTTTTACATTATTGATCAAGCTTTTATTTACAATGATCTACTAAATATGATATTAAAAGAGTTTATTGTTTAATTAACATGTAATTATTTAATTATTGGTCCACTACAATTGTAAATAAAATTACTTGGGAAACTACCACGCAACATAATACTTTATGTAAAAATAAGATTATGATAACGATTTAAAATATTTATTTGTGTATTAAACGACAACTTCATTGAGGTGGAAGTATTTTTCATTTCATCAACTCATCAAATGAACCGCAAAATAACAACGTAAAATTTCATATTTGTAGTTCTAATTTAACGGCCAGGAAAACAGATATGTACAGAGGTGAAAATGTAAAGGCTCTTGATTATTAATAATTTTAACCAAAGATTAAATATGACGGCTGTATCGAGACACGTGGCCTCATCAATATGCGGTCGGGTCGACAGCTCGACCAACAGATTGGTGTGTCTTAAATCTAACTACCAAACACTTTTAATAACAGTGTGATCTATACAAGGAAAATTGAATGTGAAAGGGCTTCTGTTTTTTAAAAACAAACGAAACCATAAAAAGTGTAGCTCTAAAAATATGAAGTGCAAACAACTTCTAACTGCGAATGTGTTTATTTTTCCTTTAGGATAGTTTTAACCGGGTCAAGGTGTCAGTACGGTTGTCCACTACCAAATATATATAAAAACAAAAAAAAATACCGGTCCTAACAAATGTGTCGGATTGAAAATTAAAATGACGGTATATCGAGATTAGAGCTTAATTAAAACAGTGTCAGCTTTTTGTTTCTAATAATCTAAGGAATATATGTCTAGGGATATATTCCTTCGGAGGTTATACATAGTATAGGTGGGCAAGAGAACTCAGTAGGTTTCTCAATGCACTATCTGGGTATAAAAATGGAGATTTGAAGGTACAGTCAGAAGCTAGCCATAACGTGAATAGAAACATAGCCACGGCTATGATTTCGATTGACTGCACTCAAGCATTCCACTCGGTGTCCCACGGGACACAGTGTCAAATGCTCTGCGACCGGGAATGCCCGGAACAACTGTATTCAATTCTGGCTAGCTTCCTGAAAAACAGATCGCTGCGGGTGAGGGTGGGTGATAGCTTCTCCGAAGCTGTGCCACTGACCTGTGGAGTACCCCAAGGAGCCGTCTTATCCCCTGTACTATTCAACGTGTACACGTCTGAGATTGTCGGAGCCCGGTACAAAAATACCACAGTTACTGCTTTCGCAGATGACATAGCGGTGTACAGCAGCAGCATGAGTGCCAAGGTAGCTCTAAGACAGGCTGAAGCAGCCTGTAACCAGATCAGTGAGAGATTGGGGAGACTCGATAACCCTGTAAACGCGGGTAAGACTGACTGTGTGATTTTCTCTTTTCAAAAGGGAAAAAGCCCGCTCCCTACTAGTTACATAGTAGGAACGGAGGAAAATTCACCAGCCAACAACCTAGTATATCTGGGAATTAAAATGGACAGACACCTCCATTTTAGTAACCATTTTGCGAAGAAGTTGAAGCATACACGCATGAAGTCTTGCCGGCTTACGCACTTATTGACTTCCCCCAATCTATCACTACGTCTCAAGGTACTGATTTACAAAAGCATACTCAGGCCTACTCTGCTGTATGGTGCACCGCTATTTCGTTATCTGACGTATACGAAAGCTAAGAAACTCCAACAATTCCAAAACGGTGTACTGATGAAAGTGGTCAGAGGTACTTCATTCGAGCAGCGAAGAAACAGTGAGCTGCATGAGATATTTGAGCTGCCTACGGTGGATGAATTCATCCAGCGAGGACATATCAAATTTTTTGACTCATTACAATATCTAACAAACCCGGTGTTTAACACTATAACCCCCGCTCCGTTCCCCCATCGATGGCAGGACGCTGTCGCGGCTGGAACACTCTAGTCCTAGGTTCTAGGTAGAGATTTAGCTTGGTTTGTTTAGTTTTATTTTGTTTTGTTTTGTTCCTAGTGTTTAGTGTTTGGTGCGGTGACAAACAGAATGTGAGCCTCATCACCTAGTGTTTTATAAGAACGATGAACTTTTAACAACAATAAATTTTTTTATTATATTATGCACTCCTCCAAATGCATTTAAATGCAGGAGGAGGAGAAATTTGTAAGTTTGATTATTTTGTTATTTTTCTTTTTGTACATTGTATTTTGTTTAAGGTTTTGAAATTAAAAAAAAAAATAAATAAATAAATAAACTCTCTACTTATATCAGTAATAAAATAGAAAAAGTACGACACAGGTCTTACCGGCTATCGCACTTGCTAACTTCACCCAACCTGTCGCTTCGTCTCAAACCGATGATATATAAATGTGTCCTCCGGCCAGCTCTGTTGTACGGTGCCCCGCTATTTACCCACTTGACCGACAATACAGCCAAATGTTTCCAACATTCGCAGAATGGGATCATGCGATAGTGGTCCAACATACCTCTCTCGAGGGGTTAAAGAACGCTGACCTGCGTCCGTTGCTTGGTGTGCCGTCGGTAGGTGAGTTCACCCGCCGGAGACATATCAAGTTTTTTGACTCGTTGAAGCACCTAACCAACCCAGTGTCTAACACTATGGCCCCACCACCTATCCCGCATCGATGGCAACAGACTGTCGGTCTCCCTTACCTCTCTAATTATAAGATTAAGATGAGGGAAAAATAATGGGATATTTGGGTTGAGCGGATCCTTGTACTAGGAGTACCTTCCTTGAAGGTGGTGTGAGGGAATCAAGGAGTGTGGGAAGCCTCGGTAGAGGTTGATAGTTACGGTACAGTGGTGAGTGTCCACTGGTGGCTGGGCCTCTAGGCATGTAGTGCAGTCTTATTTATTGAATAGCAGTGTTAGGTGCCCGTTAGAGGCTTGTTGTTGGTGGGCCAAGCGCCGTGATGTCCACCATTTGGTCTGCTTTACCAGATCTTGTGAGTTGCCATCTTGCCGGTAGCGGTGGGGGTGTAATGTCTTGGAATAGAGGGTTTTGTTTCATCGAGTCAAAGAACTTGATGTATCTTCTTTGGATGGCTTCGGTGATGGTGGGGACTTCGAACTTTTCGTGGATGTCGGGAGCCTTCATATCACGAAAAGGGGTATGCCATAGTGCCGTTCGCAGGATTTTTTTCTGGAAGCTCTGGAGTCGAGTTATTGTGCTAGTGTGTATGAATCGGAAGAGTTGTGTCCAAAACAGTAGAGCTGGCCTCAGGACGCTCTTATATATTAACAGTTTCAGCCGAAGGGATATAGCCAGGCTTGTGATGAGATGCTGAAGAGAGTAGTAAGTCCTACGTACTCTTTTCAACTTCTTCTGCAGGTGTGTGTGTAGAACGTCATGTGTCTGCCTAGGTTGATGCCTAGGTAGCAGATGCTGTTGGCAAGTTTGCATTGAATCCCATCTATGGTGAAACTGGGTGGACGCTTTCTTTTCCCATGCTGGAAATAGAAGATGATACCCTGAGTCTTGGCTGGGTTCACCTGTCGGCGATTAATTGACTGGCACCCTCTGCAGCCTTTAGAGCTTTCGCTGGGTTGAGGCTGGTGCTGTAGATCCCTATATCGTCCGCATATGCCACTACCTCACAATGGGAGTATGATGCTCCTACTATGTGCGCGGTGTAGATGTTGAAGAGTAGGGGTCCCAGCACCGACCCTTGGGGAACTCTGACGACGAAATCTCTTCTGGTGGTTGATATGGCTCCTATTCGCACAGAAAAGGTTCTGCCTGCAAGGACTAGGACTAGGAAGTCATGATGTTCTGGAGTTGCGCAGGAAATTCGTGCTCGTTCAGGAGTCGCTGCAGTGTACGATGATCTACAGAGCCGAATGCTTTCGTACAGTCAAGGGACATCATTGCAGTGACTCTGTTGTTTCGCATGTTCGTTGCAACGTGCCGCTTCATTTTCATGAGATTGCATTCAGAGCTGAGTCCTTTAGTGAAGCCGGTCTGTTGAGGTGGTATGATGTCTTGGGCGTCACAGTGTCTGGTGAGATGGTCATAGAGAATCCTCCCGTAGATTTTTGACAATTGGGTCAGCAGACTGATGGGCCTGTAGTGAGCTGGCTCATACCCATTCTTAGCCGGTTTCAACAGTGGGACGACAACGGCATGCTTTCTCGTCTGGGGAAAATAGTGTAGTCTCATTGAAGAGTTTAGGATGTTTACTATGTGGGATATCCCCTTCCGTATTAGCTGTTTTTAAAGGATGTTTTGGATGTTTTCGTCCCCTGATGCTCTGTTGCCTCTGGTGCGACGAATGATTGCTGCAACTTTTTTTTTTTTTAATTTCAAAACCTCAAAAATTAATACAATGAACAAATAATATAATAAAATAATTGAAAAACAGATTTCTCCTCGTACTGCGATGCACTCATGTATTCGAAGAAGTGCATAAATATAATACATTTTGTTTGTGGTAAAAAGTTCATAGTCTCATATTCAACACTAGGTGATGAGGCTCACCTTCTGCTTGTTACCGACACTAAACACTAAAAACAAAACAAAACTAACTAAAACCTATACCTAGAACCTAAGACTAAAGTGTTACAGCCGCGACAGCGTCCTGACGGAGCGGGGGTTATAGTGTTAAACACTGGGTTTGTTCAGGTCCAAAAAGAACGGTGTAAGGCTGGCCGTGAATGGGCAGTTCATTCCCACCACCGAACAAGCGGACATTTTGGCGGCACATTATGAAGAAGACAGTCGTAGCCAGGGACAGCCAATAGGAGCTCTCGACCCCCCCCCCCCTCCCCACCCCCCCCCACCAATACCGAAATCTGGAACTCACATAGGAAATGCGCCTTATACATAGCCACATAGCCTTCATTCGAAGAACGACCGGCAAGAAGACCCCAGGGCAGGACTCCATCCAGAACATCTTACTCAAGCAGCTGCCGAGGAAAGGAATCTCATACATAACCAACGTATTGAACACCTGCTTCAGGCTGCACTATTTCCCCCAGAACTGGAGCACGCTGTGGTCGTCCCCCTGCTGAAACCAGCGAAAAGCGGTTATGAGCCATCTCATTACCGCCCCATCAGTCTGCTGACTCAACTCTCGAAGCTGTTTGAGAGAATCATCCACGTACATCTCTCCGGGATTTGCGAGTACACAAGAAGTCATCCCACCAGAGCAGACTGGTTTCAGCACAGGCTTAAGTGCGAACAACAACCTGGTGAGGTTGCAACACCACGTCGCATCGAACGTCCGGAGCAACAGAGCTACCGCTATGATTTCACTGGACTGTTCGAAAGCTTTCGACTCTGTGGACCACTACATCCTACTCCAACGTCTGAGGGAATATGAATTCTCGGATCAGCTGCAGAATCTGATGAGATCCTATCTTACAGGCAGAACTTTTTTGGTTCGTATGAGCACTACGTCTACGACCCGAAGAAATTACACTGCCGGTGTCCCCCAAGGATCGGTGCTAGGCCCCCTGCTGTTCAATATTTACACCGCCCACATCGTAGGAGCCTCGTACCCCAAATGCGAGGTATCGGCGTATGCAGACGACATAGGTGTTTACAGCACTAGCATCAATCCCACCAGAGCCCTGAAATTCGCTGAGAGCGCCAGTCAACAGATCGCCCTATATCCTTCTCATACATCCTTCAAATGGGGGACTCCCCTTATGAAAGGCACCCATTGGCCCAAAATAATTTTCCTTTATTTTTCCCACATTCTATTTTTATAAGTTTGAGAGCTAAGAAAAAAAAAAAAAGCCTGAACTGAAATGAACTGTCCGTTGTTTACTAGTCTAACAGTGTTTTTCTTGGTTATAGATAGATGTAGAACTACGTAGACGGTCACCCCACATAGTGGTCTTTCACTGAATCATCAGAGATGTTATTTGGGTAGTTAGAGCGTTGAGGACAGGCCTCAGGTCTTTCTTTTTCAGGTTTCAGATCTGTTCCGAGTTTTCAATAATTATATCATACATTAGACGAAATGTCTTACCAACGAAGAATAAGACCAAAATATGTCTTGTTAAATGAGTAGAGAAACCCAGGTGATCAGACAAATGAAATGAAATACATATTTCTGGACGAAAATACTGTTTTCCGATTATTAATATAATTCAAAATTGAGAAAATGTCAGGTCCCCGCCGGAGTCGCATCGCCACTTCTCACTACCTTCTCCTTTTTAGTTTTTTTTTTTCAAATCACGTTATACGTTTATGTTTGGATGAAGTGGGAAGTGTTTTAAGAAAGATACTCTCATGGAGTGTACTAGTTGGCTTAACTGTTTCATAATATGTTTTTTATTTCATATCCCCTTGTCACAAAATTAATATATGATTAAAAATATATATTCTACAAACGAATCTATTCACAACTGCTTCATTACAATTCCTGTAGCCCGGCTACATTTTATACAAATTCTGTTTTCTACTAATAGTGATATGCATTGTAAAGAAGTATAATGATGTACATTATACATTAATGGACTACATTTATTAAAAGTGATGGGGCTCACCTTATTTATCGTAGACTTAAATTAAAACTAACTCTCATCTAACAATAAAAACTTAAACTGAATCTTAACTTAATTTTCCCCGACAGTCTGTTGCCATCGATGTGGAAAGGGTAATGGGGTCATATTGTTAAACACTGGGTTTGTGAGGTGCTGAAACGAGTCAAAAAACTAGATGTGCCTCCGGTGGATGAACTCACCCACCGATGGTACACTAAGCAACGAGTGCAGGTCGGCGTTCTTTAACCTCTGGATCTGTTGGAGTCTTTTAGCTGTATTGCCTGTCAAGTGAGTATATAGCGGGGCACCATGCTGCAGTTTGGTGAAGTTAGCAAGTGTTGAAGCCGGTAAGACCTCTGTCGTTTTCTTTTTTGTTACTAAAAGTTGTAGAGAAATGGAGATGCCTATCCATTTTTATACCCAGATAACACATTGAGAAAGCCGAGGAGTCTCTTGCCCTCCTATAGTATAGGACCTTGGCAAGACTTTTTTCCCCTTTTGGAGGGAGAAGATTATGCAGTCGGTCTTCCCAGCGTTCACACTGATGTTTAACCTATCCAGCCTGTCACTGATTACGTTACAAAATGACTCGGCCTGTGCAAGAGCTCTTTGTGCACTCATGCTGCTGCTGAAAACCGCAATGTCGTCGGCAAAAACGATTACCGTAGCTTTCTTGTAGTTTCTCCCAACAATCTCAGATGTGTACATGCTAAAAAGCACCGGAGACAAAACAGCTCCTTGAGGAACTCCACAAGTCAGAGGGAATGGGTTAGAGAGGCAATCGCCAACGGATATTTTTTTTTTCTTTCATTTAATTTACTTTAAATTGTTAGATTTGGTGGGAGAGAAACATTTTTATGTTTTTTTTTTGTTGTTTTTTTTTTGTTTTTTTTTCCTAAGCTCTCTAGTTAGAAATTCAGGATGAGGGAAAAATAAAGAATATTTAGGTTAATCGGATCCTTATACCAGGAGTACCTGCTTGAAGGTGGTGTGAGAGGATTAAGGGGTGTGGGAAGCCTCGGTGGAGGTTGGTTATTTTGGTACAGTGGTGAGAGTCCACTGGTGGCTGGGCCTAGAGTCTCTCTAGGCATGTAGTGTAGTCATATTTAGTCTGATTTCAGTGATGGGTGCCCCTTAGAGGCTTGTTGTTGGCGGGCCTAGTGCCGTGATGTCCACCATTTCCTCTGCTTTACTCGATCTTGTGAGTTGCCATCGTGCCGGTAGCGGTGGTATTTTTATTTTAATGGGTTATATTCCACTTAAACCTTCCTAAAGTTTTGTCCAAATCCAAAGAAGTGCACTGTAGGAAATCATACTCTCTTCTCTTCCGATAGGGCTCAACAGCAATTTGGTTTGTTGTTTTCATAACTAAGAATTATAAGGAAGATCAAAAACAGCAAAGTTTCTTTTTAATAGCTCAGCTTCTTATTTATTTACGGATGCTGGTAGTATTGCATTAATCGGAACGAGATCCTTATAATGTCATATATAATCACATATATGTAATGTCATGCATTACATTCTATATGTTATGTATTGGTGGAGTAGTTCTAGATATATTGCTATTTGTTCACCAACAAAAAACGAAGGAAATAAAACGAAAGCAAAAATATTAAGCCAAAAATGTAATATTTTGTTTTTCTGAAAATAATTGTTTTTGGGGGTGTAAAAACAAATCTCAGCTCCTATATTTCTTGCTAAAAATATATTTCCCTACCTACCCTATCTACCTTGCTTCACCTGTCAGTTCTTCATGTGATACAATAGAATTTTCTTTTAAAGGGGCCGGGCATCAGAATTCGTTTATAAAGTTAATTTTGTTTTGTAGGTTCCTAGAGCGAATAGGCAAGAGTGTTGGAACTCGTGTCAAATATTTTCGACCTAGTATCACCTAAATATGTTTCATTGGCCCGTAGCCTTCCTTGAAGTACTGGGGAGGAAAGAAGGAGGCGAAAATCCAGGGGCTGTCTGGTGCTCACTGGCTTGACCAAGTGCCAATTCTCCAAGTATACAGTTCTGTATTTCCTCCCTTTTGATCCCCACCTTTATCAAAGCACTTGAAATCGTGACATTGTGTAACATTGTGCCCGTCCGTATTCCTGAGAAATGTCAGCTGAAGAGACAACCTTATTCTCGCCCTATGGGGTGTGGTAAAGCATTTATTCAACAAACGGACTTTCTCCATTCAGAGTTACGATATGAAAACTTTTCTTATGCCAATGTCAGAGTATCAAAGACGTTTCAAAACCAACATTCAATTTTTCAAGAGTACCGATGAAAGAAGTGGAGGTATCAAACTGCCATTATTTTTAACATAACTAATCAAAATTTATTTTTCTGATTGGTACAAAAAATCAAATAACAAATAAGACATAGAGAACTCATGCACATGGCGGTGCTACTACAGGCCCATTTCAATTCAATACACACATGACCGTGAATTGAAGATAGTACTCATTTGGATGCCAACGGTTGAAGAAAACGTGATGTATTTGTTTACCTGGAGTAAAAAATTTTAAAACAAAATAGATTATACTTGCTACATCCATTTATTGAAAACGATTAGAAAAAACGACCGCAAGAAGGACGTACGGCACCGCAACTTGGCCAGAGCTATGTGTACACATACACACACACATATATATATATAATATATATGTTATGGCTTGTGGCAAGACAATGTTACGCTTAAAACCACATGGCCTATTGGAAACAAAGCCTGGGTATAGATAGAGGATGAGAAGATAATAAAGCCAGTTAACAATCGCACCTGTGTGTATTATTACCATATTCTTATTATTATTTTTTGATCGTCTACAGCCGGGAGACGATAACTGGTGCCGAAACCCGGGAGCTAACGAGTGTTCGAATAAAACGACATGTGAGGCAACTAATTTTTTTTTCGCTTTTGCTTTACTTTCTGCTTCTTACCCTCCTTTCGATTTTCTTCTTTCTTCATTCTTTTAATCCGGTAAAATGGTAGATTTACGGCCGGAAGCCTTCGAAGTGCTGCCCCTGTTAACAAGCGAAACGTTTCCCGAACCTCTTGCAAACTTCCTCACCTGGATGAAGGTGCGAGCAGCGACGTTGCAGGACCTCAGAAGGACGATATTCGACCTGTGGAAATTCTCTGGATAGCTGGGTGAGTTAAATTACTTTATTAATGGCGTTGATAGAATTATGGAGAGAGTAGAATCGAAGACAAACGAAGGCATACTAGACCCAGGGGAAGCTAAATCAATAAAAAAGCAGACCTCGTATGTCGTATACAAAGAAACGTATTGAACCTAACACAGGCGGATGAGGACACCCCATGGACCGTGATGAAGGAACGATTCAAGAAGGCTTACGTTTGTTTAAGTCTACAAACTGTTGGCAGGGTTCAACAATATTACCCAAAAGATGATAAAATCGATAAACCTGGCGGAAGCCGGGATGGCCTTCATGTCGACCATTCTAAATGTACAGCTAGACGGGGTGGCGAGACGGGTAAACGGGATAACTTACCGGGGGACCGATCGTTCGTAGAGAACGCTCAAGCTCTGGTGGATACTAGCGCCCGTGAAGAGGAAGGCAAGCAGAGAGCGGAGGAGAGAGGTTGGCCCAAGGTGACATACCGTAGACCTAGAATGCCAGGGCAAATTTGGAAAACAAGGGAGCCGCCGCATGTGGAAAGAAAAAGGACGACGGCAGAAGGGAAGAGGCCAGGGCATGGAATAGCTAGAACCGGAAGAAGTAGGGAGGAACGACGATGTCACGGATGTGGAAGTATGTTTCGGCACCAGTTATCGTCTCCCGGCTGTAGACGATCAAGAAAGAGAGAATAAGGATGGTAAAAGTACACACAGGTTCGATTGTTAACTGGCTTTATTATCTTCACATCCTCGATGAAATACGGAATAAAGACAATTTAAACCTAGCCGTTGTTCAAATATCATTTCCCTTTACTCTCGTTCTTTTTTTTTTAATCGTCTAAAGCCGATAGACGATAACTGGTGCCGAAACCAGGGACTACGAACGACGTGCGGGTCAGTTTTTTTTTGTTGTTGATTGTTTTTTTTATATAACCGAGAGAAACCCAATTCTTGAACTCATACCTTCCAAGTTCATGAAATTCCATAGTAACCTATCCAACCAACCTAATCCCCTAGCACAGTCTCACTGCGCCACTCATCCCTACAATCCTTCTCGGAGACTAAAGCGGCAGTGGCCTTTTTCCCTGGTATAAATATGTGACAGTGGGAGTCTTGGCAATGGCCAGTTCCTCCAATTATGCCCTGAGCGTCTGTGGCTCTCACGCTCTTGGGCAGACTCCACTGGCTCGTATGTAGTGACGTGGCTGGTGGAAGAGTGTGGGGGACTTCCCAAGGCTCCGCTTCCTCTATCGCATACGAGGGAGTTGACCACCATGTGGATTTGGAAGGTCTCTGGGCTGTTTTTAAATACTATATGCATGAGCGACTGAAGGAACATTGTAAATATGGTATGAATGAGAACATTTATCACAATTACTTCTCGCTCAATAAGGCAGATTGTAATTTTATCACAATAGAGAAGTTTCTGTAAGTTAAAGTCAGGAGTATGACGGTAATTGTAAATAAATACGATCATGGGATGTAAACAACCAATGATCCTATGTGAGTAGGATTGTCGGAATAATAAAGTTAGTCTTTATCTTGAGCCCAAGTGTGTCAGTTCGTTTCCCTCTTTCCCTTTTTATCAAATCTTAATCGCCGGAGATTAACTTATATCTAAATATCTAATTTAGATATATTTGGTATTTTGTAATAGGGGAATATTATGATTAACTAAACTTATTTAAGTATAATTAATAATTACCATCCAAGAGAGAGAGCTAGTTTGCCATTATTAAGGCATAATATTACAATATTAGGTTTATTTAAAAAAGTCGGTTTATATTAGTCCTGGAGTTGAATCCCAAATTAAAAAAAGAAAAACTTAAATAAGATTTAATTGTTTTGATGCTCTTGCTAATTACTCCATCTTGGTACATTTCCTTAGTTTTATTGAATTATTACTGCTATCAAACAGTTTCTCTACCCCATTGGTTAGCAGCAGGGATTTTTTTTCTGAATGAGATCTACTAAGTCTTGTTAGGTCAATTGAATTGTTATTGTTAATGGTGTTCTGCACTTTCGTACTTTACGCTTCCAAGGGCTGCCAGCTATGAGGCAAGAGTTGACAAATTAATTTTTTTACTTTTCCGTAAAAAAGTACCTCTTTAAACGTGAATTCATAGCTATCGTGTTGGACAGTTGAATCGTTGAGTTCCCTACTAAGAACTTCTACTAAGCCCTGAAAAATCAAGATCCTTTTACTGAATATTATCATGGCTTTTTGAAAGTAAGCTTAGAGCTTTGTGTATATTTGTGCTTCAATTAGGGAGTGCTTTAGAAACGATCTTCAACAAATTTACAAAACTATCGGTTCTTTATGACACACGCCATTCGAGCTCTTGGACAAAAATTAAAGAATGTGTTGAAAAAGCTGAAATGGTTATTTATGGTGTGTGTATACCTTTACTCCAGAAACATGGCATGTTATACATAAGTGGAAGAGTTTTTTAGGATATTAGATAAGATTAGTAAAAGAGAGATGTTAGATTTTCAAATTTAGTAATAAACGTCCATTACTAAATTACATACTATATACATATATAGTACATATATATATTGTAACATTCATGATATTTGAGCATATCATGGCAGGAACCTTCACAGATGTGACCAGATGGTAAGCATCTTCCCTTATGCTCCTAGGAGTGGGGATGAGATAAACGGTCAGTCTTAGCCCAACCGTCTAGAAGAGTGAACCAGAGCAAGCTCCCGAATTGGCGGTCACCAACAGGAAGAGAGGAGAAGAACCAACAGCAGAAGTAACGTTGATTGGATAAAAAGGAAGATCGTCGATTGGGTGATACTAATATTGTTTTTATTATGGATCCATTAAAAGAAATTGAGCTCAAATTTCATGTTTTTTGTAATTAGTAGTAAATATCCTAATTTAAAAGGAACTGAATATTTTTTTATACTTTTTGTCAGCACTCTATATATAATTATAATTATTTGTTATAACCATTTTATTTGAATATATTTCACAATTCCTAGTTTCTCAATTTATTAATAACTACAACATTAGCCTTGAGATCGGGCGATTCAATCGGGATAAATTCCTATGTCAAAGACATAAAACAATTTGAATTAAAGATCTCATGACGGACCTGCCAAATTAGTTAAGGTAAATTGATCAAATAAAGAACCAAAAAGAAATGGTAAAAAATGAGGTAGGTTTCAATATATATATAAGTAGTATATATAGTAAGTACATAGTACTATATACATATATAGACATCTGCATCAGGTTCAGAAAACAAGAAAGGAAAAGTAGTAATAGGTTGTAGGTTGTATGGCATGTGGTAATCAATGCTATGTACAAAAGAATATATAGAAAAAGGAGTTAATATAAGTGGAGAATGAATAGCTTGATATTATATAAATTTGAAATAGTTCATTGGTTTGAATTCAAAGAATATATCACATAGGTATTTGTAGGCGCAATACAAAACAATAAACGCAACAATGTAAAAATATTTGCTAGTTTTTATGTATAAACTTTATCATGATATAATTACTAGCTATAAAGCTAGTATGAAAAAACAAAAAAAATTACAACCTCCCTTATTGGGCAATAAGTAATTGTGATAAATGTTCTCGTTCATACTATATTTACAATTTTCATTCACTCTCTCATTCATTCATTATATTTACAAACAACCCAGAGACCTCCCAAATCCGCATGGTTGTCACCCCCCTCGCATGCGAAAGAAGAAGCTGAGTCCTGGGAAGCCCCCCACGCTCCTCCGTCAGCCACTTCACTGTATACGAGCCATTGGAGGCTGGCCAAGATTTGCTAGTTTGTTACATAATATGCATAATACATAAATATAACTATGTTTAGTTACTAGCAGAATATCTATTCATGTAAAATCTTAATATATGTGAAACATGCAGTGTGATTCAAATTTTAAAGTGTTTAATATAATGCTCGAGAGCGCCATATTTTTTTTTTCTTCCTAGCCCCTTTAAATTCACAGTTAATTAATTATATACAATTATAGATCCTCAGGCGAATCTATTTACAAATTATTGTTGTATTTCCTGTAGCGTCGCTACATTATATATAGGTTTTGTTATTTTATAAAAATTATATAATGGAGTAAACAAGTATATTGATACACATTATGCTCTTGGTGATGGGGCTCACCTTTTTAATCAAACTTAAAACTAACTTTCTCAAAGAAGAATGTTAGGAAAAATTGGTGGTGACCAATTGAGTTGGCATTGAAGTAATGGCATGTTATCTATATATAATAAAAGTATAGTGAAAAAGAATGATAAGAGGAAAATGAAAAAAAAATATGAAGGATTGAATTATCAAGTCAGCGTGATTTTGTATAAGTACAACAAAATATTATTTAGGTTTTTTTTCTGTGGAACTGTGACTAAGACAAAACAAAAAAAAGGTTGAAGACTGAGGATATAGTGTGCATTATGTTATAAATAAACAATTATATTGTATATGAACACCTATTATACAATATACTATATACTATTTAAAGAGGCCAGTAGAAAAACTTTGTAAAAAAAGTGTAACTTCATTTTTTTTGTGATTTTGGCGAAATATTGTACCTCTAACTAAGACAAACAAGTCAAATAGCGTTAGTGTTTAGTGTTCAGGAGAATGTTTAAACACCTGGTTTTTTAAAAGAAAAGAACAGGCAGTCAGAGAAAAAACAATATAATTGTCACGAATTTGTGGACGGACTGTCTTAACTCCTTATCCGGAGTAGGTAAACAAATCCCGACTTCTTTATTTTATATATAGTATACGAATTTGTTTTATTTTTTTGTACCTCAAATTAAAGTTTAAATATTATAGGTGAATCTTATTTTCGTTCTCTTGAACTTGAAAAAAAGGAGTTATACTGTTTTCCCTCTGACCACTTCATTTGCTATTGAACTATTGTGTGTATGTGTGGGAAATTTATTGTTTCTCAGTTTTTTAATTAGCTGATTTGGGTTCTATATTTATAAGTGATGCTTCTGATAAAAATTTATTTGTTTATCGATTATTTGGGGCAGAAGTCAAGTTTGTGGTTATTCATATTTGAACATCGATTCTATTGTTGATCTTTCGTGTTGGTTGATCCGTTCCTAAATTTATTGTTAGGATTTGGCACTATAGATTAAATTCCAATTTGGTTTTTTGTCGTTTTTTAGGTTGGATTGTATCATGTAGTATAGGGTATGTTAGTTTAAGAATTTTTTTTATTTATTTGGTCAGAAATACTGAGTTAGAGATCTATAAAAACAGGCGGGTCGTTACGAGTTATGTATTGGGTTGAATTGGAGCTGGATAAGGGGTGGCAAAATCTATGGATAGAGGATTTGTTTAAAGGGATCTGGTAATAGGTAAGTATAGGCTAAGTTAGTGAATGCGGGGTTGTTGAGAGGTTTTTGTGGGGGTAGAGGGTAGAGAGCAGCAATTAAAGGTGGTGTTAGCATTTTGTCTAAGAGGGTGGGTGTATAAATAATTAATAATACGTCCTGTCTATGTGGGTTTGGTATACCAATCAGTGTAGATTTTGTTATTACTATTATTTAGTGTTAAAGGTTTTTTAAGGTCAAAAAAGGGTTCTGGTTGCTTATTTCGGATTCGACGGTGAGATTTAGGCGTGGGTGCATTTAGAACTGGTGGAACCATGCCGAAATGTTATCCACACGATGAAGATCGAACAACTCTCTTTCCTCATGGAAACACAACTAATTTGTAGATTCATGGATAAAAATAAGCTCCTAAAACAATCTCGATTATCCGGGGCAATGAGGGGGAGAGTATTCCCGTATAATCAAAAAACACGTCTATCTTAGATGCAAATAAACAAAAAATATAAATTTTCAACTCACAATTTTTTTTTTTTTCAAAACTTACATACTTACTGCAGATAAAAAATAAAAAAAAACCTACTTAACTTTATTATAATATGTTGTTTCAGTAGTCTGTTACCAGTTTTTGTTTTTTACTCTCAGATTTTATTTTTCTAGCCTCTGTTCTTAAAGCTAGAATATTTCGGAATTTTGGTCTAAAGCTGATCAACACTCTCAAGTACTTGATCTGTAGTCATTTTTTCAATATACGAATCAAATGAATCCGCCTCAATGTCAGAAGTATCGCTGTGGGAAGCTCTTGGCTCAACTACGAGGGTGGTCTGAAAAGTTTCCGACCTAACAAAGCTTTTATTTATTTTATTATCGTCTTTATGTTGAGGTCGGAAACTTTTCAGACCACCTTTGTAAGTCAACTATTTTGTCATTAGTTGTTTGTACCCTTTATCATTCTTGTCACTTTCTAACCACTACACCATATCGTCTTATTCTGCTTTATTGAAATTAGAAATCGTTTCTACTTTCTCAAGACTTGTTTTAATGTCTTTTTGTTCATCATTGTGTTTTGTATTTTGCACTCCACCTTCTTCATCGTGTTCTAAATTTTTTCTCCGTAGAAGCTGCAGTGTTTTTGAATCTTTTCACAAACAGCGAAAATCTCATCTTTTATCGTCCACATTTTCAAGACATACTTCATGGACTTCACCCAGTTTTCTTCAAGAATAAAATGAAAAAAATTATTTCATTTCCTTCTTTTAAACTGGCTACCACACCTTGAACCGTGGGTTGAATTAACGAAGTTACTTTACATTCAGGTGATAGTAAAAATTTTTCCATCTGTTTTTGAATGGAATCAGGTGGCTGAGATGGTGCAGTAAATAACAGCCTTTCTAATAAGTCCGTTTCTCCCACTCTTTTCTTTCTCCCACGTTTCTGATATTCGCGGATATATATAACAAATTTCCTAAAAAGAATCTTTAAAAAAACTTTTATTCGTCCATTTTTTTTTTTTTTTTTTTTTTCCCTAAACCCCTTGAATTTATACAATGAAAAATATTAATAAGATACTTTGCAAATTTCTCCTCATTCTGCTATGCGCAGATGCATTTGAAGGAGTTCGGGTTACTCAACAATACAAGTTGTGGTTAAAATACAATAACGTGAAAACAAATCTAGGTGATGGGGATCACCTTCAGTTTAAAAATGGGAGAAAAAACTCCGAAAAAAAATGATTGAGTTGATTATTAAATAGCCCGTCATTAATTTAATACCCTTGGGAGTATGAAAGGAAAATATTTATTTTTTTAATTTATTATTGACATTTCGTTATTTTTAATGGAATTGTTAATATTTTTAGCATGAAAGATCCACGCAAATTATCAGACTAAAATGTGAAACTGGATTAGCGAAATAAATTAACAAATTTGAAATGATAGCCCATTAAAATCCAAATAAATGATACATAATCAAGACGTCGAAATCTTTAACTTGATAACTTATTATAAGTTATAGACACTTGATATTTTTTTATTTAGATATCACTCTTTTTATCGTCATGCAAAATTCCATGTCTCTTGGCAGAAGAGAGGACTCAGAAAACCAGATAAACGGATGAATTATAAAAAAAGCCAAACAAAAAATAAACAGGGGGGAATGACAAGTCAATATTCCACTTCATCTAATTATGTTTTTTAATCGGCAATTGAAACTGGTTCATCGAGGCAGGCTTGTATTTTTTTCACTTCCTAACTGTTTTTCTTGTAAATAATAACCAATGTGTATGTATAACAAACACGTGAGCTAACTTTTCATTAGTATTAATTAATCATTCCAAAAAAAATAATAAAATAAAGTCAACTATAGTAATTAAAGCATTTCAGAACTCATTAAATGTAAAAGATGTGATTCATCTAAGAAATTGTTGCCTAGTACAAAGTAGAGGCACTACTTTCAAACAGGTCTAGGCCAATCATTCAAATGACTAATTGTCTGTTCCTCGTTCGCGTAGAAATCATCCCGGTAGTCTAGGGTGTTAACTTAATTTTTTCTTTGTGGGGAAGGGGTTTATTTTTCTTAATTATTACAAAACGTTTTATGTTTAACTTTTATGCTTTCTCCACCCCTTGATATTTGGGAAAATAATAAATAATAATAATAAAGGAGCCGTTAATAGAAATATCATATTTGAATCAAACGAATCGATTACAACCGGATTTTATTGTCAATGTTTCAGCTGTTTAGAACCTTTCTTTTTATTCCCTAGGCATTTTATTTCGTGTATATACAATTTTTTTTTAATTTTGAAGGATAAATAAAAAACATACTCTAAAAATGAAAAAAATAATTACAAGGGCACTGATTTTCGGTTCGACAAATATAAATCTGAGCTTGAATTTAGAGGTGAAAAAGGTTCTGAGGATAGATCCCAAGAATTATTATTCACATTTTGAAATGATCAAATATAAATAATAACAAATGTCACAGGTAATTAATAAAAGATTGGGTGGCCTAGTTTTGGGTTACGCCAGAGATATTTGCATATGTTAGAAGACCTCTAAGTGGCTAGACAGGCGCATGTGCCCTTGGCTCATTTGATGTAAGGACGATACAGAAAAATAATTTTGGCCTTTATCTCAGGTTCAACCGTTAGCTAAACGGAATCTATTAACAACTTTAGTAAACAGTTAGCTTACTTTTTGTTTGTGAAATTTGACAGAATATTTAAAAATATTTTGTTTAACCAGTTTTCTAAAAAAAACTTAAGTTTGCTATCGAACCCTATCAAATATAACTCAAAAGATTAATGTTTTAATGTAATTCAAAAACTTTATCATGACAAAATTACAATCTGCCTATTGAGGAATAAGTAATTGTGATAAATTTTCTCATTCATTTATTCAGTCACCCATTCATACATTATTTCCAAACAGCCCAGAGACCTTCCAAATACACATGATTGTCACCTCCCTTGCATGCGAATAAGTCCAATGTCGGCCGCATCACTGGATACTAGCCAGTGAAGGCTGATCAAGAGCGCGAGTGCCACAGACGCTCAGGACATGAGATTGGAGAAACTGGCCATTGCCAGGACTCCCTCTGTCAATTAAATAGTAGGTCATGAGGCCACTGCCACTTTAGTCTCCAAGGAGGAGGATTATAGGGATAAGTGGTACGGTGTAATCACCGTGCTGGGGGATTAGGGTGGTTGGATAGGTCGCTATGGAATTTCATGAACTTGGAAGGGATGCGTTCGAGAATGTAACTTTATTGTAATAAGCAGCGTTTATCAACTATATATTTATATTTGTTTATTTTTCAAGGAGAAGTTAAATACAGATTTTCATCTGAGTGAAGTCTAAGGTTTTACATTATGCTTATCCTAACAACGATCCATTTCCCTAAACGTTTTCAAAAGTAGTGTTTTATACTAAGATTATCACGTCAGTAACATCTTTGATTATTTGCAATATTGATCAGTAATACATTATCCTAAAAGCTTTCATGTTAAATATTCAAATAATATAAACAATTTAGCAGTTATTTCTCGAAAACGGTAAGTATCAGTTACCCCGAGTGAATGACAACTGAACTAACATTTAATAATTTTATGCAGCTTTGACTCTCTTAATAGCGACCTTTTGTTTGTAAACGTCCTTTGACATTAAGCAATTAATAGTAATAACATATTTAATGTCAAACGAATATATTGCAACAGGATTTTTTCGTCGATATTTCTGCTGTTTAGAATATTATTTTTATTATCTAGATCTTTCGTGTATATACATTTTGTTTTAATTTTGTAGTTAAAATTTTAAAAAATACTCGAAAAATGGAAAAACAAATTTCAATGGCACTGATTCTCGGATCGACAAGCAGAAATTATCCTGAGCTTGAATTTAGAGGTGAAAAAGTAACGCTCTATATTTTAAAAAGCGATTGATCCCAAGAATTGACATTCACATTCTGAAATTATCAAATTTATTAGTTATTCCTTGAAAACGGTATCACCTTATGCTTATCCTAAAAAGTGGTGTTTTATACTAAGATTATCACGTCAGTAACATCTTTGATTATTTGCAATATTGATCAGTAATACGTTATCCTAAAAGCTTTCATGTTAAATATTCAAATAAAATAAACTATTTAGCAGTTATTTCTCGAAAACGATATCAGGTACCCCGAATCAATGACAATTGATCTAATATTTAATAATTTTATACAACTTTGATTCTCTTCATAACTACCCTTCGTTTACTATCCGTCATTGATTCTGCGCTGTAGAATCCGAAAATTAAGTTTTTCATCCATCCTTCATAATTCCATATTTTGCCGTCCATATGTTCTGTACGGTTATTAAATTTCGTAAAAAAAAAAAAAAAAACTTTTAAAGCGTACTCTAAATCTAACCCCGCTCAAGAAAACGGCCGCTGAATTCGATCGCTAGTTCTCACCTACCGTCACAAATTTATTGAATTTTGAATATCTTGAATCAATAAAAAAAATGGCCCTAACTTTTATCACTAATATTAAATCAATATTTGAGTGGATTTTGTAAGCTGAAAGAAAATTACTATATATTGCCAAAAACATTAACGTCCGGCGCCATAAGCAAAAAATATTTTGATAGGTTTCAGGACATCTCAATAAACATACCGATGTATTAAAAGGCAAAACTCAAACCCATAAATACTAAATTTAAAACTACATTTTCACAATCAAGTTCTCACAATTGAAAAATGTCGCTTAGCAACGTGTAGAAAAGACTAACTAGAGTTCTAGAAAACATTGTAGGCACCGTGAACCATTTTACAAACGTTTAGTTATTTTAAGAATTATTTCATTTTAGAATCTGTGTTTTGCCAAATTTTCTTATAGTGAATGATGTTATATTAATAATAAATGTGATTTTATTATACAGTTTTGTATTGCAATATTAATGTAATTTTATACATTTCACTTAAGGCTGCCGGTTTTTTAGTTGTATCACGGCATTACATGCGAACTGTCCCTTATATAAATATTGCCGAACTAGGCGAACTATATTTTTTTTAAATAATAGCAAGTATTATCGAAATTGAAACTAAAAATAAATTAAAAAGGAGTTATTTTCACCAAGCGCAGACCGCAACCAAACCACTATATTTCGACCGTTTGCTTATACATTTCCATAGGATTTGGACCAAACAGATCAAAGTTACAGGCCATGTCGTCAGTGAAACATATAAAAAAAAAAAAAAATGATATCTGTGAAATGAATTTTAATAGAGCCCCCCCCCCAAAAAAATAATAAATAACTCCTATTCTACAAATCTACTACCGTACCCCAGATACACAATAAATACATGATTGGTAATTACTATCCTAGAAGGCAACGAAATATCAGCCATGATCTATGACTTAAAACTAATAAAACAAACTATTCATCTTCACTCATACTGAGGCATTTTATTAAATTACTCATTAATACGAAAAATCACAGTACGGTAAATATTAGAATTTTATTTCAAACGTTCAGTTAGGATTAAAGATGACACCCGCCAAAAAATAAATTCAATTAATATACAAGAAATAGTTTTGAGAGCCAACAATAACAATTATTATTCCTGGCCGATTTGATTTTTAGCAATTTATAATTTTTAAACCTTTTTTCAGAAACCCAGGTGATTGGACAAATGAAATGAAATACATATTTCTGGACGAAAATACCGTTTCCGATTATTAATATAATTCAAAATTGAGAAAATGTCAGGCCCCCGCCGGAGTCGCATCGACACTTCTCGCTACATTTTCCTTTTTAGTTTTTTTTTTTCAAATCACATTCTGCGTTTATGTTTGGATGCAGTGGGAAAATGAAGTGTTTTAAGAAAGATACTCTCATGGGGTCTATATGGGTAGTTGGCTAAACTATTTCATGATATGAAGGTTCTTAATTCAAATCCTAAGTTGGCAATAAATTTACTTCATTTCCATAAATTTCCCCTTTACAGCTCTTAAGTTGGAGTGCACAAGTTAATAATTAAAAAAACAATATACATATATATTTAGATGTGTTTATTAGAAAATTATTTACGTATAAATCATCATATATAAGCAAAATAAACCATCCTTTTACTGGCGTAAATAAGTATGCATATATATATATATATATATATATATATATATATATATATATATATATATAGAGAGAGAGAGAGAGAGAGAGAGAGAGATTTACTTTTTTAATGTGATTTAGTTCAAACTGGAAAAATAAAATTGTATTCATTAAACAATCAATTCATGAATAAGGTTCATTGATAGGTTTTAAATAGTAATATGGCGCAATTACTGATTCTGGATGTACTACTGCATTAAAAATTTCATGTATATATAAGAAGAGAACCCGAGCGAAAAATATTTCTCTTTATGGAGAGAAGTGTAAAACCTACGTTGGGCTTAAGCCTATATTTCACTTTGTAACAAAGTACTTGTTTCGAAAGATCAAATTTTATATTGAAATTTCAAAAATGAGAACGAACTAAAAATAAAACTGAAATAGAAAACCCCTCCGGTTTTGGTGTTTAATCCAGAATGAAAAGATTTCTCGTTTGATTATTGAACGTCTTGATTGAACGGCTGTTTTTATAGCTGCCGGGAAAATGGGAGGATAATTTTCTCTAGTTTAGTGTCAACCGAGGGTTTCTTTATTCACCTGTAAAGTTATTTTTTAGAAAAATTCAGTTGAATGTAAACTACCGTCTTAAGCATTTCTCAGCGCCTTAAACCATAACTGTTGGTAGCGTACAATTACAGGCTATCCCTTGAACAATAGTTTCAAAAACACACCACTGCTACAGAATCTACAAGGTGACCATTTTTGTCAACTTTAAAACCAGGGCTTTTTTTTTTTAACAGGCTCTCAAATCATCCATTTCTTAGATTGCTCGCAAATAAATAACCTTGCATATTATTCAGAAATTTTCCAAAGCGGTTCAGTATTTCAAAGATTACCCTTAAGATTATAATATAGATAGATTATGAAAGTGATTATGCAAAAAATATTTTATGTCGGTATATAATTAATATTTTAAGATTCAAATAATAAACAATCAAGTGTAGCACGAGAACAAAATGGCTACGATAGAAAAAAGGTACAAAAGTAGATATCTACATTTCTAATTAGCCATTTTATTCATTTGTGTTTTTTTGGAAATGAATCGATTCCATTAATAATTTATTTTCTTGAACGTTTTTATAAAATTACATACAAGTCTGGTTAAAATTATATTTAGTAATAAGCAAGAAAGTCGAGGTTTCAACAAGTAATTTTTTTTTATGATTTCTTAAACTGTCCTACACTAGGTTTTATTTTAAAACTAACCAGGGCCAAGAACTGTTGAAAAAAAGTACACATCACATTAATGATCAGTCGCTCCTGACACAAAAGGAAAATAACATTAAACGTGAATCGTGTGAATTGGATGGCATTAAGAGCTTCGTTCATTCGTGTAAACGCCTGTACGTCGTTCATTCATTTCTATACTAAATGAAAAATCTTTGTTTCTCGTCATACATTTTTTAATCAAGTTAAATTTGGAGCCAAATTGCAATTCTATGTTACAAGCAATATAATACAGAAGAGCGTACCCGATGAAGAGAAGCGACGCTCGGAGCTACTGGGATAGAAATCAGCGGGGTACAGTGAGCACAGAACGGAGGGCAGTTGGACACTGGCAGACAGCGTCGCTGCAGCCCCCACTTCCACAACAGGTGGCGGCTATCTCGCTCATGCTTACAACCAACGTCGAGTAAGTGTACTCAAGAACAAATCCAAAAAGAAAACCAAAAACGATATGACTACTTTGGAATTGTGTAAGGGACACAAGACACGCTTTGCGATCAAAACGATCCATTTCCCCGATACGAGCAAAAAGAACAATTATTCTAATTTCACATACGGCTTTCTTAGAGCGGGAAAGAAATTAAATCTTTTTGTTGAAATAAAATTACAATATGTCCTATTCGGGCCTTAAGTAATTGTGATAGTGATCAGTGGATCTCATCCTATATTTTCCTCATTCACATAATTGGACGAATGGGGGCCATTTATTTTACTTTCGATACTTGTTGCATCCAATATACTAATTTATCTGATATATAAACTGTATCCGAATACATAAATGTAAGGAAATATATGAGGGATGCATCTTTTCTACGAATACATATATCCGGTTAAATATTTACTTATATAGATATGTTACAACATTTAAAACACTGAAACATTTTCAAAACGTTTTCAGTAAAACCCTAAATATCATTTTCTATGTACAATATGTTATTATTAATAATTTTATGTACTGTATTTTAATAACATTGTTTTCTGCTTGATATCCATGTATAAAAAGTAATAAAAATATATTTCTAATGTCTTTGGTGCTTCCTGATTCATTATTTTTGTCCTCATAACAGTCAGTGCTTGTGCTGCTTCTTGATTCTGAACCATCTTGTAGAAATAAGAAGTGATCATATGGAAACCAAGCATTTCTTACAGAAGATGTCCCACTGTTCTTCGCCTGATTAATTTTGTTATGCTCCTGATGAAAAGCTGTTTTTAAATTGGTTTTTTTTGTCTACATTGCTCACTGACAATTTTTTTGGCCAGCTTTTTGATGACCATTTTCTTAATGACGTGATTTTTACATTCAGGATCAATATCTTACCACAAACACTGATGCCAATTGAAAATCTTTTATAATTCACTACACTTTCTCTGTAGGCCACATCTTGATAAGAAAAAACAAAATAAAAAAAAACGCCGAAGAGTTCTCCATGGCTCAAGGAGAATAACTAGGGATCATGTCTGGCAAAACGTCCACATTCTAACGTTTGTCTCATGTCTTCTTCTTCAAACGGAAGTCAAAAGTTCTGCGATTTTGTTTCAAAAGCGTGTCTATAGACATTCTCACGGTTGTCTATATACAATTTATTTCTATATTACAATCGCTCAATTGTCTAAAGACATTGCCTAGATACAAAAATTGCTCGACTTTCTATGCAAGTGTGTACAAGCTTACAAATTTCTGTAATCCCCTTACAGGGTGAGCACGGGACTCACAGCCGGGAATATTTAGTTTTTCTAGAGATTTTGAAACGACTGATTCAGTGACCAAGGCGATTTAACAAATAATATGAAGTTTTTGTTTTTTCAAAAAAATTTTTTGCATATCATTTAATAAGTAGTGAGCAACTACGAGGGTGGTCTGAAAAGTTTCCGACCTAACAAAGATACAAGAAGTTTTTTCAGAAATTTTTTTTTTATTTTTCAACATAGTCTCCTTGTAACTCTACACACTTCTCCCAGCGATGCTCCCATTTTTGTAACCCGTCCAAATAGTACTCGGCGTTTTTCTCTGCAAAATAATCGTTCACGAAGGTGATTGCCTCTTCATTTGACAAAAATCTCTGTCCTCCGAGCGCAATTTTTAGATGAGGGAACAAAAAGAAGTCACTTGGGGCTAGATCTGGTGAGTAAGGTGGATGGTCAAGCAGTTCAAACCATAATTCATGGATTTTCACCATGGCAACCACTGAGGTGCGTTGTCTTGGTTAAACAGGATTTTCTTTTTCTGCAAAGGTGGCCGTTTTTCCGCAAGTTCTGCCTTCAGCTTGTCAAGTAATGATGCGTAGTATGCTCCTGTAATGGTTTTTCCTTTTTGAAGATAATCGATTAAAATAACTCCATGACTATCCCAAAAAACAGTCACCATCACTTTCCCAGCCGAAAAAACAGTTTTTGCTTTTTTTTGAGCCAGTTCCCCCTTTGCAGTCCACTGTTTGGACTGTATTTTTGTTTCGGGCGTATAATGGTGTATCCAAGTTTCATCCACAGTAATTAATCGGCGCCAAAACTCGGATTTATTGCGCCTAAACTGCGCCAACAGATCGTTGGAAACACGTTTTTGGTCTAACGTGAGCAAACGCGGCACCCAACACGTGGACAGCTTTCTCATCTCTAAATGTTGATTTAATATGTGACAAACACGTTCTTTTGACATGTTCATAACCTCTGCTATCTCTCTCACTTTAATTCGGCGGTCATCTAGCACCATTTGGTGAACTTTGGCGATGTTTTCGTCGGTAGTTGCAGTTTTTAGACGTCCCGAACGTTCATCGTCTCCCAAGCTCTTATGGCCACGTTTAAATTCAGCTGCCCAATATTTCACTGTGGTAAATGATGGTGCAGAGTCCCCATATACAGAATCCAACTCATCTTTGATTTGCGTAGGCGTATTGCCTTTCAAAAACAAATATTTAATGACAGCTCGATACTCGATTTTGTCCATTTTCATAAAAACACTCACATCGACTCACTCAAACGATTGTTACACAACAACTGCGCGTCCAAAATGGCTGAAACTGTCAACAGATGAACAACGAAATTCACTAGCTTTTATTTACGACTGCTGCTATCTTCATGTTGAGGTTGGAAACTTTGCAGACCACCCTCCTATCATCACATCTTATGGTCAAAAGTTAATCAGCATGTTTTGAGGCGTTGTGGGATAAATATACTCTTAAAACATGAGCTCAATTTTTTACATCCAGTCTTAGTCTCACAAAAGAGCAGACGTATTGAAGACAATCATCCCTCTTACCTGTTTGAAAGCCAAGCATTTTCCTTCGGACTCAGTAACAATTTTGAATGCTTAAAATTGAGACTCCTCCCTACACCTAAAGGGTGTCCCAGAATTAACGCAAGATTTGTTTTAAAGGGAAAACACAGTTTTTAGTATTTTTATTGTTATTTTTTTATTGAATTATAAATTAAATAGAATAGGGTTATTTATGGAATAACACATTGGGCAAATGGCCTCCACGACTTTGCTGGCACATATGCACTCTTTTGTCGAAATTTTCCATGACCATTTGGCATAAATGTGGTTGAATTTCGTTGATGTAGCGTTGAATTCCCTCTTTTAATGCTCCGGTGGATGTGGGCTTGTTGACATACACCTTTGACTTCAAATAACCCCATAAAAATAAATCTAAACTTGTTAAATCACACGATCTAGGGGGCCAATTCTGATCACCGAAACGAGAGAGTACATGACCTGGAAATGTCTCATGCAGTATTTGAATTGTTTCATGGGCTGTATGGCATGTGGCACCATCTTGTTGAAACCACATATTGGCTACATCAATATCATCCAATTTCGGAACAAAGAACTGTGTTACCATGTCACGATATCAAGCACCAGTCACTGCTTGAGCAGCCTCATTTTCAAAAAGGTATGGTCCAATGATGCCTCCAACCCAAAATCCACACCAAACAGTGACACAGTGTGTTTTCTGTCTCCAACTGATCCAGTCTCCCTAAATGTTTTAATTAATCTCTTCACAGTTGATGAAGTCAAAACATTATTCCGACCATATTTTGTATGAAGAAGGAATGGAGTATCCTGAAAATTGATGAAGAAGAGTTACACAGTACAGTATTGGCTACCAATAGGACAGATTTTTCCTTATCTAGACTTATAAAAAGTGGACTACTAAGTCGAGAAATGCTTAGATGATAAGGCCAATCACAACATAAGCATGTGAGAAGCGGGCTTTTGGCTACTCTTCAACTGAAGGATTGGTCAGATTTGAGAGGAAAATCCTGAAGCATGTATTCACTACAGCACAAGAGAACGGTTTCTTCTACATAAGGAGGAAGGGCACAAACATAATATCCTTGAATCTTGTTTTCCATGAGTTCAATGCACTAAGTGACTGAGGCACGTTAAGAATATTCCAAATGGAATCCTGAATAGAAGATGGAGTGACCGAATATTTGGGTTATCCATTGAATATGCTGTGGACTGAGAAAATTGGGAAAGGACAGTTGAGTAGGCCAGGTAACGCTACTAACATATTTAATAGTTCCAATGATTTTCAAGTACCTAAAACCAACAAGCACAAAAAAAAAATATGCTCGTATTGTTATAATAGTGTTAACTTAATTAAATTTACAATTTTGTAAGTCTACAATTAATTTATTATTAATAATAATAAACTAATTTATCTTTTTATTGTGTGTTTTTGTTGTTTTTCCTACTCATAACTCCGTTTGTAAATAAAATTAATATATAAGAAGCATACAGTTAAAACATGTATGTAGACATAAACATATATATAGTATGAACCAAGTCAGTACCATTTTAATTGTGCTTCTAAGAAAATTGTTAATGATGTTAATAATTAACCTTTATTTCAAAAAAAGCGCCTAAAAATGTAAAGAAAAAATTAAAAACTTTTTCTCAAAAGAAAATGATCTTTTTCTCATTTTAACTAAAATAATTATTTCAAATCTTGAAAGGTATATTAATAATTACAGGAAACAAAATATGTAAACTGTTTTTTGTGTAAAATTAGGTAACTATAATATGAAAATATTTATGTATATTCCCAATTCCCCCCTAAACTCCAAGCAAGAAAGAAAAGGAAAAAAAAAAAAAATAGCAAGTTAATGATTTAAAACTATTCATACAAATACTGATACTAATAAATTGGGCACATTTCCATTGAATTTACTAAAAAGGTATGCCATAATAATTTTCAGCAGAGGTAGACCTCATTTTGCTTCCTTGAGTGATTGAAGGAGGCAAAATTACAATTAATTGTGATGTGTTAGTAAAATCTTTAATAAGTATTATTAAATTAATTCAAGTGAGATTATTCACAAACATGGTAGGAAGCTTTGTTACAAGGCTGTATAATTCCATAACTGAGTGATGGTGTTCATGGAATCATTGAAGGTTTAATAACCTAGGGTTAAAGTTAAATAAATGCAAGCCCAATTATCAAAATTAAAAGTACAGCACACATGCCAGAAAAGGTTGCCAACTATACTCATGATAATGATAGCATCCTGTTGGTTGAATAGGCTAACAAAAATGCCAACACACAAATACAATGTCATGATGATCAATAAAAAATAAAAATAAACCTACTAAGTTAAACTAGTACATACAACTTTCTTAGTTATTCTAGTAAATTCAGCCACTGATGTAATCCTCATGTCACATTTCTCCTATCAAAGGCTTATCTATTCACTTGAATAAAATTGATTCAGTAATAGCCCCAGAGATGAATATTATTTTGCTGTTGCAGTAAATATTTACCTTTATCTCTTTTTTTTCTGTTGGGCTCCAAAGGGCTTTTAGTATTAAGCTATCATCCATTCTAAGTAAATGGCCTTAACCATTTCAGTCTTCAGACTTGTGCATTATCTTCCTATAATTTTTTTCTCATATTAACTGAGAACACATTGTGCTATTAGACAATATCAATTTTATGATAACTAGCGAATTTATTATAATTCCAGTTCTGTTATTATAACAGTCCATATTTCTTATCAAAATCATAGCCTCCTAAGTTACCAGCAAGTTTTAATTGTTAAATGAATCATCTAGAATTATCTGTATGGATCCGGGACCAATAAAGTGTGGTTCAATTTTCAGAAAAAAGGTATTATTCTATTCACATCAATAGACCCTGTATGGGGTATGTATATACATATATATACATAAGTATATACATAATTATTATATACATTATGTATATACATAAGCATAACATGCTCTATTTGGTAAAAAAGAATAGATGGAGATGTAGTAACTCCAGGACAGAGAAGCTATAGCTGAAAGAACTTTATGTCGATTCTATTTTAAGAAATGTTGAGTTTCCATCCCCTAAATAATGTTATTTCCTAGAAGTTATAATTAATAATATGGTATGTGATAAATCATTAGTAATTGTTTTTTTTCTTTTCTAGAAGATAATGCAGAAGTTGGTTTTATCTTGTTATTTGGAAAAGGGTGTGCTTTTCTACCTCCACTCTCTTAAATTAGTAGATTCCTTGTACTTCTAGCCTAGATTACCAAAATAGCCTTTCTCCTAAGTCCATTTTTGTTTAAGTTGGACTCTTCATTTCTCTTGATACAGGTGTCCAGGTCTCCCAGCTACATAAAAGAATGTTTTCCATCACATTAAATTTAGGCTGTTTTATAGAAGGTAAAATGTTACTGCTCCACAAAATTGAACATTCCAAAAGCTTTTCTTCAATAATCCTTTATCAATGTGTACATGCATATTTTAAGAACTTTTAGTAAATTAGTCATTAAAGAATTCTCTAAAGGAGATCCATCTTCCCCAATTCCACTCAGCCTTATTACGTATATTGAGAAGCTCCTTGAATTAAACAAATACCAAATCCAGTCACAATAAACCAAAGTTGAGGTAAATAACAAAGTAAAACTTATTTAATCATAATAATTTATCTCCATACACAGGTTTTCATATTTTGAATGTATCAAATGAAGGATAGTAAAATAAAAATAAATTCAAGGGCCAACACCTAAATTTGCCAGTGTAGTTCCTGTGTGGTGCCAAGGGGTTAGCACAAGACTGGTATCTTTTAACCTTATTTCAGTTTTCGAAGCCAAAGCCACTACTTCTTGATTCAAGTAGCTACTCAGTCTACCTTATGAAGTTGAGTGACCCCAGGCCTGACTATTCCACTAGAAAAAATCCTTGGGGGGAGTTAGAAGTGAATGTACTAAGCACAGAGCTTTGAGGATGTCAATTAAATAGCTAGGTAAAGCTATCACATAAAATATTGATGACTACATTCAACATTTTCAAAGTTCACCCAGGAGGGAGGAAGTGAGAAAAGAACTGCAGTGCTTAATAGTGACCTAAAATAATAGAGCATACCATCACAAGAAATCACCTGTACTATTATAGCAACACATTGGCAATATAACCATAGAATTTTTCGAAAATTGGTTAACACATGCTTTACTACTAACAAAATAAAAAGATATTGGCCATGTTGTTATAAATTAAAGACCACAATCGTAATTTTTTTATTTATAAATTAGTTTTTAAAAAACAACAATAAATTAGTTTAGACATTAACATACAGCAAAGTAACTATGTTTATTTGGCTATTAACGTTGTTGATATATACAGCATAAATCTATATAGGCCAATTTGCATTTATTTTAGGTAATGTAGTGAAAATCTAGAAAATATTTGTGACAAGACAGTGTTAATAATAATCTACAATCAGAAATTTAAAAATAACACTTAGCCTATGCATAAATATATTTGAATAACATTAAATGTGTCTATAAATTATTAAAAAATTCAATTTGTTTACACTACTATTCCAATATCTGATTTATGTTGTTTTTTTAGATAACTGAATGAGTTAGATAGCACAAAATTACATTACCTTGGCAGTTATGTACAATGTTTTGGCAGTGAATAAAAAAAACAAACTTAAAATAACAAGCTGGGTGGGTAGTACTACAGGTTGATTGCTAAATTTTATTATCACATTTGAATGAGAGGTATTTACGACATCAGAACCACTTTCCTATTATAAAATCATTATCGAGCAAGTAACTTTAGCCTACATTAATTTAAAAAACTGTCCAAAAAGACGTGAATTCCTTACATAGCAATTTGTACATTATTAATCATAAATATGTAAAAAATCTATCACAGTTCAAATACAACAATCTTAGAACTAATGAACACTTTTTAAACTACATTTTTTAAGGTTTAATTAAGCCTGAATCTAATCCTTTTAAAGTTTTATTGACTCGGTAAGATATCCTTTCAACAAACAAAAACCCGATTAAAAGAAATGGTAACGATACTAAAAAGGCAACTCCTTCAAATATAAATTTAGGAGCAAATATTTTCCATACCATCAAATGCCTTGAATGAATACAGGCAGAAAACATTGACATAAATACTCTAAATCCAGTAAATAAAATGTACCTAGCAATCAATGAAAAAATACCGTGCAGCCTTATATCTTCTTTTAAATATACTACTATTTCACCTTTTTTAATATCAGTGCAATTAGCCACCAAATCAGGCCAAATGATATTTAAAGTGTAGGGCATTATAAAAAGCATTGGAAGAAGAAGAGCATGAAGTAATTGTGAAGCAAATGTATTAAGAATGACTAGAATTCCTGGGAAAAAAGTTGAAGTAATATCACCAAAAATACCCGCTGAGTCCCACTGAATAGACAAAAATGTGGCCTGGTGACCAGTTCCATAGAAAAATAGTGAACTAGACAATGCCCAACAAAGGACAGAAAACCATGGAACAGCTAAAAGGCCGCTGTTATTTTCTTTATCTAACTTTACAACAGCTAATATCATAGCTAATAGAGCAACTGTGATCACCATAATAACTACAACTATGGCTCTGTTTCCACCAAGAAGTATAGCAAACAATAATGTCATAAATACAGAAATATTTATGAATGTTGCACTATATACTGTTGCAAGGCCATAAACAATGGGATTTTCTTTGTTACAATTATCATAACTAGGTGTCATCACAGCTTTCAATTTTTTAAATAATGTAGGAATCACATTATCAGATCCGTAATTATAATCTCGTTTGACGTAAATAAACAAAGGTTGGCGGTAAATAAATGCTAAACAAAGCACACAAGTAAAAAATACAATCTCTGGAAACAACTGTAGCTGCCATGGGAGAAATATTCTTGGTTTTACCTCTGGAGGAAGAGAATTGAGAACCCAATAACAACCGCAGCAAACAACGCAGACTGTAGGACAATAACGTCCTATAAAAACTGCAGGGGAGAAACCAGCTAAGTTTCCGAGATTCCTCAGAGAAATTCTAATTACTGTAATGTATAAAGCTAAACAAATTATAGTTGCCACACAAACTACAGTTTTGGATACATTTTTATTTGTAACACATTTCGGATATTGTTCTTCCCTACATTGCCAATAAAAAAATGACAAACGAATCAATACACTTGTAATAACTGTTAGCACAAAGACTTTTCCTCTAACTGAAGAAAGGAAACTTCTTAATGTAGCATCTTGCTTCCCTGATTTTTTAGAAACAACTTCAGCAGGTTTCATTTCATAAAATGTTACCCACAATAGACTCAATAAAAGGAAAGAAACTACAGAAGATTCTTCCACAACATAACTATTGGAAAACATAATAATGACGGCTAAAAGAGCCACTAATCTACTAAAAATGCTTAAAGCATCTTTACTTTTACTAAGTTTATACCAGTTTTCCGCAACAGAATACCAGTTAAATACGATTATACAAGAAAGAATACCGATGGAAATAGAACATGTTATGAAATATAATGTCAAGTCAAAATTAGAAACAAGGCTTAAATAATACAGAACAAAGGTAGAAAGGAATGAAAAACAAAATCCAATTAAAACAATCCATAAAAAACTGCCTTCGAGAATGTCTTTAAACAACATAGCTTGTAAGCCATCAATAATTATATACCCTAAAGCTAATGTGAGGAACATTAATACTAGACCTCTGGACATGGAGTAGGTATCAAATTGGATCCAAACACCTTGACACATCTCTCTTATTGATTTTAAATAATCTCTAGCTTCGTACAAAAACATTTCTCTGTCTAAAGTATTTGAATAAAATTTTAATTTAAGTTTATCATAAGAATTAAGTAATCTTTCCAAAACACTTTTCGGAAATGGTGATCGATTTCTAGATGAATAATCTTTAATATATTCAGTGACTTGATTAACATTAGACCATACATCTAATAAAGAGCATTTAACATCTTTCACATTTTCACTAAATGGAAGATAATAAGTCCGGCCGAGATTTGAATATGGTATAGGTACCCCAAACAAGTTGGATAATGTAGGCACTAAGTCAATTTGATACATTTCATCCTCTTCCACAAATCCTGAAATGATGTCTTCATCCTTCGAATACACAAAAAGTGCAGAAGTTACTTCATTAACACTATCACCTCCATGGTCACCATTATCAGTCATACCATGGTCACCAAACACTAACAAAACTGTTGAGTTGTCCATTTCATTAATAACTTTCCTAATAACATCATTCATTTCTGATAACTTCCTAGCCATTTGTAAATGCTTTGCACCATACATATGACCGCAATGATCAACACCTAGAAAATGAGCTAATATTACATCCCAGTCTGTTTTGTTCATTTCGGGAAATAAATGTTTCTTTACACCATTGTCTACAGTGTCTAAATCCCAAACATTAAAAGAAGGATAAGGAAAGGCACGATAAAATTTATTAGGATATATGTTAGTCCAGGTGTCATCACCCATAAAAACAATATTCATTCCCTGAGTTCTAAATTGATCTATAATATTATCTTCTTCAACAGCAGTATTTCCAAAATTATTACCAATATCAATGAATGTTGGAAGACTTCCAGTTGTAAATCCATGGATCCTTTGATAAGTTGTTGTAGGAGGATGTGCAATAAATTTGTATAAGCGTGATTTATTAGATAAAAATTCATTGATAGTAGTCAACTTATTTTGATAATGCTCTGGCTGGCTAATGTTATGTACATATTTAATAAAGTCATACCTCAAGGCATCAACAATAACTATAATAGCTTTGAACTTTTGTTTTTCCTTATTACAGAATTGTATTTGAGCAGAACTCAAGTCCTCGGTTTGTTCATAATCACTGTCCGTAGAACATGAAGGAGTCGATTTGCAGAAGGATTTCTTATCAATTACACTTCTATTGAGAAGAAAGCCTCTTGTAAATAACAATAGAGCACAAACAAGAAGATAGGACAGCCATAGCAAAAATATAACATATCTAACAGATGAACTCATTGTATGGATTCCTTCTGAAAAGATATCTTCTGGGTATCCACTTGTACATCCTCCATACACTTTCTAACCAATAAGATGGAAATAAATCACAGAAAAATTAGAAGGCTAATGTGGTCCATGAGTGACATAACCTTCATAGAAGGTAATTACTTACTGACATCTGAAAAATAGTACAAAATTATTCCGATAGGGCGCAATAGAAATTCAAATATTTACTCCATTACTACCTTTTATTTAATTATTTTTATGGTAAAATGTGCACAAAAATAAATTATAGTCACTACTTTTATTTTATTTCGACTTTGACGATCATTTCAGAAAAGATTATGGATTAGTTGATACTGCAGCTTTGTCAAAACTTCGGAATGCATTCCGTAAGTTCGATTCGGGCTAGTGAATCGGGTCCGAAACATTTCCAGTCCGGAATACATTAGCTCAGATAACCCTTGAAACATAGCTTAAACGAAGGAGTATAACTTCATTAGATCCTGCAAAGATGATAGTTTATTAACAGATGTCATCTCATACGAATTGAAGATCAATTCAAATCAATTGTAATTCATTATTTATTTAAAAATTTTCATTTAATAAACGTTAAAGCAATTATAAATACAAAACAATTTTACATACAAATAATCGATCTCGTTGATATTTAATATTGTATGAGATTTATGAATTAACTTAACTAGAGGGTGCACAATACCTGAAAAAAAAACCGTAATGCGTTCCAGTTCCGTTCCGGCTTGTTAACCGGGTTCCAAAACCAGTTCCGTTCCGTATCATAATAGCTCAAAACTTTTTCAACAAACAGCAGCACTAAAGTATTAGTTGAGTATAACTTAAATATGTGTGGCTTCGGTGATAGCCCGTAAGTCTACCAACAGTTGTCATTTTGAAACGATTCCAATAACTTTCCAATGAATAACCTGATCTTAAATTCTAACAAAAATCAAAGAAATTATAAATGCAGGCTGCACATCCAAATGATTATAAGGTCTAAATTTATCATTTCTTGTTATTTATAAAACCTAATAAATTTATTAAACTTATCCCTTAGGACGAGCAGCTAAACCTAAAATAAGTTATGAATTAAAAGAAATGTTCACTAACTTTGTTAAAATATTCAATCTTCAAAAGCTTGAATTATATGTGCATTTTATTTCGCGTTTATTACGTACTGATTGCTAGGATTTTTTTAATTGTCATTTATGAACATTATATTATGTTTTATATACAATTTTATGGTATTAATGGTTTTTACTCTAACAAAATCTTCAAATACGGGCCACAAAAAAAGTAAGCACAGTAGCATCTACCAGAAAAAAATAAACCACAATACATATCATAAAGAGATTCATTTTTATTATTTAAATATATCTGTTATCGCTAGAAATTATTTTATTTATTTATGGATATTTTTACTCCTTATTATGTGAAATTTTATGATATTAATACGTTGTGCGGATCCATAGGTTTTTAGTCCATGTGCAATGAGGTCACATTTGCATAAATTTCATTCGCATATGAAATAAATGCATTTCAGAAACTATATAGAAAAACTGACTGCGTAATATTCTCATGGCAAAAGGGGAAGAATCCGCAGTCTACTTACTACATTGTGGGAACGCAGAAGAATTCTCCTGCTAACAGTATCATATAACTGACATAAAAATGGACCTGCACCTCCGCTTTTGTGGCCATTTTGCGAGAAAATTAAAACAAGTGTGTGCGCATGAAGTCTCGCTGGCTCTCACTTACTTTGGCGAGTAGAAGAATTTTATGTCTCGATTTTAAAATCGACCTGGAGCAGCATGAACTGTCTGGTGGAATTATACCTGAGGGGTTCCCTGAAATAATAAAGAGTGTAAAACCAGTACCTTATTCGTACGTGCTTAAATTCCGAACGTTTGCAATTTGGAAATTTTGCCGATTTACATAAAAAAAAACGTTTAGAACCATTGACCTGCGCATAATAAGAATTAACAATATCGAATAAAAAAACAAAATTGTAATCCTAGTAATAAGAAGTGTATCAATCGTCCAGACGGTATTGTGTGAGAAAAAATCGACCGGTATTGAGAGGTGAAGGCTGGTATAGGAAAATTAGTCTAAATTTAAAAGTTTAGGCTTATTATTATAAATAATTAACACCCATACAAAGTATGCAGGCAGGATCGGGGCCTATAAACTAAAATCTATTATTTAGGTTCATTGGTTTCCCAGTAGGTGCCACTGCGTACTCTTCTTGTGGCCAGTAGAAGCCTACTTCCCTAATGGTAGGTGGTACTGCTGTCAATCGAAGTAACTAATATTTTTTTTTCGTTCCGAACCTGGAACCGGTTCTTCGTAACGGCTTCGCCCGGAACGTAGCACAACTAGTAAACAGAAATCACACCAAGCTCACAATAAATTGACCATTTCCTGAATACATTTTTAATAAAAAATAAATCGTAAAAAGTTTTCAAATAAGTTGGAATAGATAAATAGACAAAATGCAATGCAGAGACATAATAAATTAACATTCCACCTCCTTTAAAAAGCAATATCATATGAAGGGATGATTTATCAATTATAAGATGAAAAAGGATCTTTAAACCACACAATAACTTGGTGTAAACAGTAGAAAAATGTTAAACTAATATAAAGTTTTATGGAATTAATTAATGGAAAAGTAAAATGGACCGTAATACATGCATTCATACATATTCACAGTATAAAATAAAATAAATAAAGCAAGACTTTTTCAAGATAATTATATTTATTCCAGTAAAAAATATAAATAGTAAAAGCACTTAATGAGATATTTCATTTCACTATGAAATTATTTCTAAAAGGTAACATTAAAGAGTGTAAAAATACATAGTTAATAAGCATTCATTCTCGTAGGCTTGACTAAATAAATAGAAGCTGAATGTACTTATAAAACTAACTGAGTGGATACTTCAATAAAACAAATAAATAAATTGTATTTATATTATATTATAATACTTTGAATCATTACATAACAATATAATTTTACAAAGTGGATTTATAACTATTTAAAGCATTGTACTTTTATTCCAATTAAATAAACTATTAGTTCTAAAGATCCACAAAAATTAAAAATCAGCGAGAAGCTTCGATACATCTAAGCTACTCTATTCCTTGAATTGTTAGTTAAAACCTAATATTTATTAACAATCTTGATAAACAATTATTTTTTTCACATTGTGTAAACCATTCGGACAAAAAATGGAAAACCCATATATAAAAAATTTGTTTCCCGATATTACATATTAAGTAACAATTTTTTTTCTTTTTAGTACTGTCATCAGCATATATAAATAAGTAAACCCACTTTGTACATTTTACAAAGAACATTACAGACTCAAGTTTGGTATGATATGTGGAAATAAATAATGAATAGTACAAAAAAAAAAAAAAAAAGCATTGATAATAAATTACTTTTTTCCAATGGTAGACAATCATTCATAAATAAATAATTATTACATTGTACTTTTGTTAAGTAATTTTTTAATTAACTTTTGAAGATTAGAAAATTCTAATTACTTGTCTTTTTAAGACTATGGTATCTGAATAAACAAACACTTTACAAAGTAACAAAATAAAAATCTTTATTTTATATTTTAGCAGCTTTGAACTCCACGAAAAAGTAACCTGAAGTCTGTTAATATAAATAGGTTTTAGACAACCTAGTGTTGATAAATAGGGTAACAATAATATCAAATCAATATACCATATCACAGCTAAACATCACAACAATAATTTAATTTTGGTACCAAGCATTCATGAGTGTCTAAAGATTGTGGTCAATAACATCATTTTTCAAACTTCTACTAATTTTTAAAGTAACCTGCAGAAACATAGTATGTTTATGTAATGCAGCAGAGATTAGTAGTAAAAGTATAGGGGAAAAAAAAGACACCATTACTGCCCATAGATAACCAGAGATGTCATAGTCTGTGAATCATTAATACAAAAAAACTGATCTTTTTCCAACGAAGGACCAGAAACGCACTTTATAGAGGTAGAATATTCCACACTATTTTTTTTTCATTTACCTCTGCAATACAGGCATCGGCTTGTATACGCACAATAACTGACACAAATTACTTTCATAAATAAAAAAATTAAATTTACTATAGCTAATCATGATGTTATATTATCAATATCACAGTCTTTTGAGTTAAAGGTGCAATCAGCATTAAGAGCCTAACTTTTATTTTTGTCTAAGTTTTTAAACTTTAGTATAGCACTGAGGTAAAGCTAGATCAATAAACCAAGCTATTTTAAGAAGTTGAATAAATCACTTCCTCTCAGGCACAATTTGACTTTTTTAATTTTAATTAAATTGCATATAAATTTATTTTTTTCTACTTTTTGACGATAAAAATATATACTAGTTTATTGTTTATTCAATCAATGTTAGGTTATAAAAACGTGTTTTTTGATTATCCGGGAATAGGGATACCGTCTTTACCCCGGATAATTGAGGTATACAGTATCTGGAGTGTTTGGTAAAAGGAGTATAAAAATTGGTCAAAAGCAGATCAGTCAATGTTTCAACCACTATACAACTACAAAAAAGGCTTTATAATCAGAAAATCATAATGATATTAATTAAACTAAATTAAAGTGTTATTTAAAAAAATTAGAATCAAAATATGGCAACTGAAAATTTGACATTAATGACTTATACTCCTTTTAATAAAATCTCCAAATATGTTTATAGCACTATAGCAAAAATGTTTATTGCAAAATGTTTTCCACAATTTTTTTAAGTACCTGTATATTTTAATACAATATTGGGGAAAAAAAAATACAACTCCATAAAGAAATAAAGCCCACAAAAATTGCCACTGTAGTTGGTTGATGATGCTGAGAATGTTCATTTCAGCTTTCTGGATCAAATTTGCTACGGCTTTATTTGAAATGCTACTCATTTTCCCTCATCATGAGGCTGAGTGAGCCCTGACCAGACACATTTCCCTAAGAAATCATCCTAAGGTGAGCCATGATCAACCACTTAATTTTTTTTATGTTATAGAAGGAGAATTTATTATAAAAATGTTAATATAACTATTTTTGACAATGGCTTTTCAGTCACTGAAAATTTTTTGTCACTTTGAGGAATGTTAGTAAATGCAACTTATTAAAGATTTAAATTAAAAATAATATCAAAATTAAAGCAAAAAGATTAGAAACAATTAAATAAAAGCACCATTTACAACAGACAGAAAGAGATTTTTTTGGAAAGTTTATGATGAGCGGCTTGTATTATTGGTACTATCCTCGGATGCATTTTCAGTGGAGAGCATGTTGAGAGTGACAAAGAGAAAACATAACAAAAGTGGTCCGACAATAACTCCTTCGATCCCAAGCCAGAACATTCCGCCAGCAACGGATAGGCCAGTCAAGTAAGGGTGTCCACTGCAACATTAATACAGCTCTTATTAAAATCAATGTGTATCAAATCACCTATAGTAGCTTATTGCAATTTAAAATTAGGGCAAAGTAAAAGTACAGCCAAAATTATTAACAACTAACTTTTGGAGAAAAAATCATTAATGCAAATTTATTTGTTCATTTAGATTATTATCAGTTTTGAAGAAAGATAAGAATAACTATATATATCGACCACTGGCCTTGCCTTTTTTCATGATTTTGTTAGTTTTCTGGTGACCTAGCATCAACAGAAAAAGTTTCATTGTAATTGATGGCAAACAGTGTGAGACTTCTTTTTGTAAGTGTAAAGCCATCAACAGAACTTTAAATCTTGAATAACTTCTATAAAGAAAGATTAAAAATTAGAGAAACAGGACAGAGTTTTTTCACATTTTATTTGTTTCCGTCATTATGTTTTAACCAATAGCTAATCAGCGTAATACAACAAATTGTGGAATATGGCTTTAAAATATCAGATTGATTAGATACTTTTTAGGAACATTAATGTAGTACAAACATGCCCCCATGTTTTATATTGAAGCCCAACTATAGCCCATAACTGTTTTAAATTGAAGCTTCTTTATATTATAAATGGATTATTATTATTTTTAACATCTTTGGGATATCATATTGGCATTTCCATACTTATAGGACTAAAATAAACTCAAAGACTTATTGTGTTGTTGTATTTAATAATACTTATTTAATGTATGTTATTTTTATTTTGAACAGGCATTATTATACACATTAATTTCTAGATTCATAAATTGATATTATTAGGTCGCATAATTAAAAGAAGACAATGTCCAACTCAGCAGATGTATTATTCCATATTGACTATCTAAGAATACTGTGTAATGTATCAGGTTGGCCAAAAAGTCTGTTCGAATTTTTAAGCGAAAATAAGACACAACTTTTAAACACAAAGCGATTTATTCAATCAATGATATAATTGCCGTTTTGTTCCAGTATCTTCTGCCATCTCATGGGCAGATTCATAATTCCATGCTCAAAGAATTTCCTGTCTATACTGGCAAACAAAATTTCCAAGTGGATTTTTACATCTTCTTCAGAGTTGAAGGTCTGTCCATTCAATGAATTTTGAAGAGACCAAAACAGGTGGAAATCTGAAGGTGCAAGGTCGGGCAAATATGGAGGGTGCGGCAAAACTTCCCAGCCAAGCTCCAGTAACTTCTGCCGCGTCTGCAAAGAAGTGTGCGGTCTGGCATTGTCGTGATGGAAGACAATCCCCTACGGTTAGCTAGTTCGCGACCCTTCTAGTGGATTGATGCATTTTTTTGTCCAGCTGGTCACAGTACACATCCGAATTGATGGTCCTGTTCGTGGGAAGAAGTTCGTAAAAGACAACACCCCTCTAATCCCACCAAATCGAGAGCCTAACCTTCTTTGGGTGAAGTCCTGCTTTGGGGGTTGTTTGTGGTAATTCGTCGCGCTTCCCCCATGAGCGTTTGCGATCCACATTGTTATAGATGATCCACTTTTCGTCCCCTGTCATCATTCTCTTCAAAACAGGATCGTTTTCTTCACATTTCCGCAACAAATCCCAGATGGAAATCCTTTGGGCGAGGTTAGCCTCACTAAGTTTATGGGGAACCCAAACATCAAGCCTGCTCACGTAGCCAAGTTGATGCAGATGGTTTTCAACACTTGATTTGGATATTTTGAGGATAAATTGCAATCTCCCTAGTTGTATAACGGGGATTAGTGTCGACTAATTCCTTCACTTTGTCGCTTTTAATCTCAGTTGGCCGGCCAGAGCGAGGTGCTTCTTGAACCAAAAAATTTCCCGATCGAAATCTTGAAAACCACTTCTGGCACACAAGTTCTGTAACAGCATCCTCTCCGTATACAACGCATATCTTCCTGCAAGTTTCTACTGCTTTCTTCCCTTTTTTAAAATAAAAATGCATGAGGTGTCGATAATGTTCGTTTTGGTTTTCCATTTTCAGGATGATCCTACACACGCAAAATACAATCAGTGTCGTCGGAATTTCGAGTCAAACTATGTTGAAGTGTCTAGTATCTCACGAGAGGGCACTTGCAAGGGACGGACTAAAGTTAGCTACATATTAGACTGCTTGAAGTTTCGTGACGACAAAAACCGAACGGACTTTTTGGCCAACCCAATATTTACTATTCAACTAAAACATTTATTATTATTATGATACCTTAAATATGTAAATGTTTACCCTTTTATCTCTTTGTAAACTACTGTTTCGACCACTGTTGTAGGAAACAATTGTGCAATGAAGAGTCCAATAGCTCTTATTTTACTTTCTTGAACAAACCATAAATCTATGCATGCTGGGAGACATGCCCAATAAGTCCCAAAAAAAGGAACAACACCGAGAATGCCAGCAAAAACTGAAACAAAAAATGCACATTTATAAGTTTTTTCATATTAATTATACTATACAATAACAATTAGTTAATAATCAACTTTAAAAAGGTTGCCTGGGATTAGGGAAATAAAACCCACCACACCTTTTTTAACTCCAATCTTAGTCACATTCACAATAAGTACAGCAATGGTACTGTTCTTCTACATTATACAAAAAGAATTGTTGGAGTTACTTCTTTGAGGTTTATAAAACTGTTCACTGTGGCATTCCTAGCATGTTTGGCTCTAAACAGCTATTAAATACCATAGGGAAAAGTACTGAATGGGTTCGAGACATACAAATTTACCCCTCTTCTCTCAGTCTTTTTAACTCTTAAATTTGTCAATTTCGCCATTGGTGCTGTTCAGTCAGTTCCTTAAAAAGAAAATAATACTATGCCACACAACTCTGAGATTTTACCCCTACACCATGCTAAATTATTATAATTTAGAAATATCAACACTAACTACCAATCGAGGTTAAAGTCAACAGTAACATGTAAGCTAAGAGTTAATAAAATATGATTTTACCTGCTGGCATGTAGGCCAGATTGCTCTGGAAAACATTGTGGATCAGCCACGTCCAAAGACCATAAAATGCTGACAGTTTGGCTGAAGCTGCAAGTACTTCTCGGCATGAATTTTCAACAGCTAATGCCAACCTTAAAAGAATAAACATAGTCTCCTCTGTGATTCGAAAACATTGCATAGGAAATGAGACTTCATAGAACTCTTATGGATCAAATGCATATTTCATTACCTATATAAAAGCTATATAACATATATAAGCAATAAAAAAAAGTGTCGATATTCAGTGGAAAACAAAATCAGTAGCCTCACTGCTTTTAGAGTTTCGTTGTTTTTTCAAAAAAATAAACTTTATTTGATATATAAGACAAAACTCAATTTTCAAGTTAATTTATTTAAATAAAAAAAATTGGCTTACACTCCAATATATATAAATATATTAAAAGGTCCAAATTTGACATGTTATATGCAAATAGTTTATACAGACAGATTCTCTTGAAGGGTGTGTACCTTTTCCCATATTTAGGACTCAGCTGAGTTATCATTTCGACTGGCTTATAAACCTGCCTACTGCTGCTCAAAAGATAAAACAGAGCGGTCAAAAACACTATCTGCAATGGTGAAAAATTAAAATTTACCATATATAATATTAAATACAGAAATCACTAATAGATCATATTTCGGCATAATCTAAACATTGCCTACCGAATTTAGAATGAAGTTGATTAAAGAAATTCCTCCTCCGAATGCTAGCGAAAATAGAGTGGACATGATGCTTAGGAGTAGAGACATATTTCCTTTAAGAATAGCCCAGGCAGAGTTCAATCCGGTATTGAGTGCTGCCATGTTTCCAAGCAGCAGATCTTTTATCCATTCGACCGACATTACTTCTAAAACGGAAAAATTGACTATTTAGTCAATGTTTAAATTATTAATAATATAACATTTCAATTTACAATTATAAAAACAATATATTTAAATAATCCTTAGATATGTACTCATTAACAGGGTGACTGGTTGAACAGTTGATAAGGACCTACTGTTTGATAATGAGCTTTTATTTCTTAGGGAGATAAAAAGGTCAGTACCAATTTCCAACAACAATGTTTTCTCTCAACCTAATGTAGGGTCGAGTTTCTACTTTATTAAGGTTGGGGGGGCTGGGAACTCCCTATTCCTCCCAACCTTAGCTGAATAGTCTCTGTCCAAAGCTGACTCTATTAAGGTGCTAAACAAACTAAATTTATTTCATACAACAATCAAATCCAATTTTCATCATGACCTAAGTTTCAAAAACCGATTGTGACCTGTTACAGGTATACTCCATGTACACACACGCACTGCATTTCAAGGTGGTACTCAATTTCCAACATAAAAAAATTTGTTGAGGTTGTGCAAAATAATAAAAAGAAGAGTCACATACAGAAATTGGGGCTTGTTTCATCTGGACAATATCATTGTTCTTGGATTGACAATATGAAGTAAATCAAATTAAACATTTCGAATGTTTCTAAACCTCAAGGACCCAAGGCAGTTTCATCCAGTAGATAGTAGACCGAAAAGCAATCGGGTACCCCAAAAAAAAGTTGCGTAACAAGGGTTTATTTAAAACCCTGATGTAAGGGACAAACACTTGGATGAGAAGGTTGAATCAAATTCAAATTATCGAACATTTTGAATTCTGATAAGCCTGACATTTGAAATAAATGCAGCTTCTTAATAAATATTTGATTAGATACCAGATGAATTGAGAACAATAAAATTGTTCAAACCTGGTGTTTTTCTAAGCCTTTCTAGGAAATCAGAACATGAAGAGAAAACTGCCTCAGGTGTAACAGCAGGTCCAATTTTGGGCTGTATCGGCATTACCCATGCTTGATAGGCACGGTCCCACAGTTCAAGGGCTCCATTTTCAATCTCAAGGCCTTTCATCTCGTCTATGCCACGGCTTTTCAGAGCACTGCGAACCTAAAACAACCAAATTGATAATAATCTCTATCAAATTAAATTAAATATGGTAGATGAATGAAATCTTACCATTTTGGTGATAAATTCTCTCGCATAGATATAAGCATTGTTCAACGCAGTATCTGTGGTAGATTTCCAATCATCAGGAAGCAACTGGTGGACCTCTGGATTACTTATTATAGTTTTGTTTATAACATCACCGCCAACTTGTATTAGATAGACTCCCTCTCTATATGCCTATTAGTAAATAGAAATTGGAATAATATACTATACAGTATAACTATATTTTATATAGTAGCTTTTTTTAATTAAACATATAGTACATTTCATTTCAATTTTTGATAATGGTCAAAAGCATTTTTGTGTTGTTTTTAAGTATAGAGAATAAACATCATAAGCCACCAGGAGGCGAGGAACTGAGGAAATCCAAGAATAAAAAATAAACTCAACAAGATTAGAATTAATTATTATTGCAAACAATTTTGTTATTGCTTGTGTTACAATCTCTGATGTGTTCTTGACTAAGAGGGGGGCAAAAAGAGCTTTAAATCTTAAATAGCTTCGTACCTATGACTTAAGAAAGTTTATAGAAAATAGAATGGGCTTTTTTTTCATTTTTAAAGTCGAGATTAGTGGAGAACACCTTTAAAATTCAGATCGATTTAATAATTTTAAAGATTGCAATCCTAAAACTTAGAGATGGAAGGCTGCAACAATACAAGAAAAATGACAATTGTGCCGTACCTGTTTCATAGCAAAGTCTCCATTCAGACTCAAAATTATCAACAGAGTTATACCAAAGTGTTTTAAAATGTGACTCATGACTATTACATCAATAATGTATGTAACTACATGAATAAATACCTGGAATGTTAGAAATACTGAACAGAAAAGGCCAAAAATCAATAAAAAGAGAATAACTGCAACAGCAGCCGCTGAATCACAGGATTCCTTTATGACATGAAACGATTTAATTTTCAACTCGCTACAAACCTGAAACAAACAGAATGTCAAATGTATTTACATTGATTAAAGCAATATTCAATTAAATAGCAAAATATAGTATGTTTGTCTGTTTTTTTTTATTACAACTTATAAAGCAACAAGGGTTATCAAGCAAAAATGGAAAAGCTGAGTGTAAACACCACATAATCAAATCAGTAGTTAAATAAAAATGAAGGGTTTATTCTTCCCCTTACCGAATATGTGCCATTTAATGGAGCTGGAAATATAATATTTTCTCTCTGTAAAAACCAAGATTCCAAATTATTTGCAATCATTTTGTAGTGAGTTTTTACAATATCAGATATTCCAAAGGTGATACCTGGAACCCAAAGTAGTTACAATAATTTGCGAATGATATTAAAATGTACATGTTTTAAGTAATAATGAACTCACATGAATGTTTTATTCCGTAGATGGCCAGTAATATCAGGACAAAATAAAGAAGTGATGGCATACTAATGACTAAGATACAACCACAAACATAGCTTATCCACCTTATAACCTTGGAGCTGAAAATTAATATAATATAACGATAATTGAAGCTCTAATTAATTACCAATTAACAAATAGAACATACAAAATTAGTCATACAGAAGTATAATGTTTCAATAAGAAAAACACCATGTCATGTGTGGACCATCAAGATTGTGCACCAATTTCTTATATACTAGACCAAAATTGTTGTTATAATCTTATAACTAGATGAACACAGAATTATTGATAAACATAGGCCAATTATACAAAGTAAGAGAAGAAAAGAAAAACCATAAGTTCAAAAATAACTAAGTCATAGATATTTAAAAAGCAAGGAAACATGTTAATTGAAAGGGGTATGAATAATTCAACAAGTTGGGGGAGACCATGGGAGAATTTGGCCATACACTGGAAAGTGTATTAAAGTGTTTGGCATCATAGCCACAACAGATCATCACCTGGTCTAGATCGTGTCCATCCTTAAGTATGGACAGTGAGGAGCAGATAAGAGAATTACGAATTACATCTTTTGATAGAGGAAATAACAGAGAAATAGAGTGGTTAAATGCTGCTATCTACTCTAGTCAAAAAAAGGGTGATAACTATAGGGAAGGAAATCACATTAGGCAGCAAGCACCCTCAATAATTTGGAAATGACTATTCTGCAGATCTTTGACCTAGCAAACAACCAGGGTCACTGGAGAATAAAAAGCAACACCAAGCAATATGCCATGTATAACGATTTTTTTCTAGTAGCAGAACTTACAAAAAGGCACAAAATAAGATGGAATGTGGATGGAGGCTGGGAGAGACCTGAAGGGAATATTAACACCCAGGTACAGAAAAAGAGGACATCATAAATGTTGTTAGGAACATTATGCTGAGGATGACCAACTTGATGATATCGACTGCGGACGAGGTAGCAAAAGTTGGCACCGGTTTGAGACCTGTTGTGGGGCATAATTGAGGAGGCTTAAGACCTTTCAGGGCTGTAGTGCCAAGGAGTAAGCAAGAACACACAGCAAAAGGAATTCAGAAAAACTACAGGAATCAGTATGAAACTCTTGTCCCTGTAGTCTCTGTTAGAAGATGTCTGTATTTGACTTTGAACTTAGAACTATAACTATTTTATTGTTACTACTGGATATTTTTACTATTTACTTGCCTAGAGATATTATCTGAAGTTTCCATGGTCTCCTGCAGAACAAAATAGCATTTAACAAAAGATGTTACGAAGTTACACAAATTAAAAATTAACTATCCTAAGTATAGACCTTATCATTCCCTTCCGAAGACAATTCTTCTTCTTTGCATTCGACTGCCCCAAAACCTATGAACACATAACATCATTTAATACTACAATTTAGACGAGAGAAAAGTAATAATATTCAAACTCAGATTCATAACATACATTTGCAATATAACTGATAAGAACAGCAACCAAAAGGTATAAATTGTATAAGTACAAATAATGGTAGCCTCAGATAACCAAAACAATTAGAAACCCAAGCTGTCAAAGCAATCCACATTAATAAATTTAACATATAGAAATGTATTTCCATTCCTGGCCGCCATAAGAATATTAAACAGGTAGCGTATAAAACAGTCAATGTAACTACCTAAAATAAAAACTGGATGTATCATAATCCAAATAAATTAATAACATCTAAATTTTTTATAAAATAAAGCTTACCAGAGATGTCCAATCGAATATGTCAAGCAGAAATATCAAAATAACCTTATTGATTTGGAAAAATAATAGGTTCAACTGAACAATAAACTCTGGAGCATAAAAATATACAACTACAATAGAGCAAATACTTCCAACCAATTTGATTAGTAACCATATATGCTCTACCAAACAGTTTCCTAGTTCATCTGATGCTGTTAATATGACTGAGAAAGGTATACAGACAACATTAAAATAAAATGGTTTTGAATCACTTTCCAATTTTAAAATCCCATTCATAACTTTTTCTGACAGTAATTGTTTGAAAGGATGCAATACAGAACCACACAATAGAGCCCATATCAAAGGTTTTATAAATGGATGTAATATAGAATAAACACAGTATGTTGTAATCAGTGCAATCAAAACTGTAAGGAATGCTAAACCATTATACATGGCCAATTTAAATTCATTGTCTGCTTCTGAAGAAAAATTTCCGAAAATTCCTCCAACAGTAAAAATACTCTTCTTTTTGAGCCTGGTTTCCATAGCTAAGCTGACTAAGTAATAATCCTACTGTTATCAAACAGATACACTCCCATCAAAATATTATAGATCCGAAATGTTCCTTACAAGCAGAAACAATTATCAAAAGGGACAACAATGCTAATAACATTGTTATCACTTATGTCAACATTTTAATTTCAGATGGATTCCCTGTGTTGGGCCTTGGATGGTTATGACAAGGTTATTTTTATTATACACATGGATATAATTTTATCCCTATACTTATTATTTAGTTATAAAATTGAATTTCATATCAGATGAAAATTAGGTATTAAATTTTATGCAAGCAGAAATATCAGTAATCATCCATGACCCAGTAATTAAAAATCTTAATTTGAAATAGTCAGTTGGCTTTAAACAACTGTATTTTTGAAGCCAATACTTAATTACATATATATAAATACATTAATTACAATCAATCCTTGATTCTCATATGGATAAATATACTATATGTAAAAAGAAAAGCAAACATTAAATCCATTATACTGGATTTATATTAAATCCTTTATATATGTGTTTGTTGCCATTATTTTCAGAATGCTACCCAACTATAATGCAATACATTTAAATTTAAATATTTTTCTTGGCATTTTAAAATTATGAAAGCTGTTTATTAAAATGCTTACATGCAATCAATGCATTAAGCATTTTAATGCTTAAGTCATAATAGCATATGACTTCACTTTTTTAAGTCATGTTTCATTTGGGGAAAAACTTCTCTTTAGCCAAAACCACTTCTATTGACACTTAAGCGCCCAAAAAAAAAAATAGCCTGTGGCGCCATACTCGATCTAAGGCCTGAGAAACGCCAAGAAATACACCACAGCAATAATATTTTTTCTCAAAATGAGGAGGAATGGAATCGACTATGCGATGGCATTAATGGATTGTAGAGTGCGAGGACCGAAATCCAAACTGATGAGGGAGTGAGTATAAGAGGATGAAGGAAAGCTGTTTAAGCAAACACTTTTCAAGGATTTTTCTAATGATCGGTGGGGGGGGGGGGGGATGGGTGTGTGAAATCCAGGAGAGTGGAGATTTTTGTGGATCATTTTCATTGAGAATTCCCAAAGGAGATGAAAAAAAGCTGTTTGAGAACTGAGCTATTGATGGTCAGAAATGAAATAAATTTCTTTGAAAAATGAAGATAATTGAGTGATAAGATAAAAACTAGCTAGGAAGAATGTGTGTTACTGTGGCAACTTCTTTGGGATATAAAACAGGGGTTGGAGGAGAGACACAGGGTTATATCCTTTACAATTATAAACTAAAAAGAGCACCCATTTCTTTGTCATTAATTTCATTTCTTCCTTTTATTTACATCATGTCAGGCTTATTTTAAATCCTTTATTTGTGTTTGATAACATTATTTTCAGAATTTGTCGAACTTTAATGTAATACTGTTAGAATTTCAAATTTGTACTTAGTTTTAAAATGAAATACTAAAAATAGCAATGGCAGTTATTAATTTTATTTATTTCTCTTACTTTTGTTACAAGGGGGCTCTGTATTTAACAAAAATCAGACATTCATTTACGCCAGCCCCATTCCCAACAACTCATCTTATGTTCTTACCCTCATAGAATTACAAGACTACACAATTCCTTCATCATATTCTAAATATCCTTCAGTGGTAACTTTTGTCAAATTGTTGATGTCTATTAATATTATGTAGGCTTCTGTTAGCATTAGTATGTACTATACCTACTTAGTGGGTAAATATATATATATTTTTTTGTATTTTATGAGTAAATCTAGGTATGTATGTTTTTACATATTTATGTGCAAAAACCCAATTATGAATTTGTGTAAATATTTCGTTTTTATTTTTCAACCAGGTTTCTTTTTTTATTTTCTTCATATTGTTTTTGTTTACATTTATTTCACTTTATATTTTTAATCTTGATAAATATGTCTTTTATTAAATTTCAATGTATATTTTTTCTTAATTCATTTCATTTTTTAAATATTTTCTTTCTTTGCACATTGTAAATTTTAGCAGGAAGCGATTCTGACATTCAATTAACCTACTTTATGCTAAATAAATGTTTGTTCCAAAGGGACGTAGTCCCAGGCTAACAAAGATATTATTATTTACATTATTTAATTGTATACTTATCTTCATTAAGATGGAAATGAAATGTATAGCAGTTATAATCTTTTACTGCTTAATTTCGAGTCTTTTCTTTGAAAAGAGTATACAAATACATTATACAAAATGTAGAGACTAAGCTACTCATTTTTTACTTAACAATTTATAATGCAAAATTGATGATTGAAGCCTACAGCAATTCTATAATGACGTAAGGGATCTTTTTGTGAATTTTCGTAATCCAGGGTTTAAAAATAATAAAATTCAATAATACAAATTTATTTCCAAACAATATATAAAAAGAAAATGTTACAAAAATTATGTCTCATATCCAGAACCAAATATTTTATCTATAAACTTCTTCTATAACTATAATACTAATTCATGGAATTAAAGAGCAACATTGGACACATAAATTAAGGCAATTTATTAACTTATTCATTTTTATGTAAAATATTTTGTAATTGATGTAGTTAGGCATGTGATTTATTTATCAGATTTCCATTGTCAAAGATTTTAATAAAATTTGATTTCATCAATCGACAATTATCTTGATATACACAAGTCAACCAGCTCGAGTAATAATATCAAGGCTCTAAACTCTTATTTTAGTTTAGAACCAGAGAGAGAAGTTTGTTCTATAAGGTAAAAACAATCATTTCAAAATAACCTTCATTATTGTTCTACTTAAATGGTTTCAAGTGGAAAATTGAAGTTTAATAAAATCATAAGAGTTAAATAATTTATTAAACCACAATATAGTAATCCAAACTTTAAATAAAGCAGTTAAAAACTATCTCTGACTCTTAAAAGTTAAGACTTTAGAGCTACTATGATATTATTTGGGATGGTTCGACATCTCTCTAAAGCAAACTGAATGATTGACTCATGGTCAACAACTATTTTTTAAGCACATTTCAACAAAACAAATAAATTAAACCTTTCAAAATCTGAGTAAATAAATAATTAAAACATGTGGTAGAGAAAATACCTCTGTTTATATGCATAATAAATAGCATTTAGCTACGTACACATTATTTAGAATATATATATATATATAGAATGCGATAATTTAATGTAGTACCTGTTCAAAATCAACTGCAAAAAATTAGAATTTTTTAATTGGTGCTATACAGCAATTAGTTTTGTTATATATTTTTAGAACGCTCTTCTAATAGTTTTACAATAATATTTTAACAATAAACATGACATGGTGATATAAAGGCTTACTATAGACCAGAAGTTACAAAAATATATGTGATGGCACATTCCCTAAGGCAAATCTGTCTGAGGCATAAGAATGTGGTAACAAAAATCAAAACAATTTTTTATATTCCTCTATAAATAATTTTATTTTATTAATTCTTTTGAAATGTAAGTAAGCAATAACAGGATAAATACATGGTATTTTAAAATGCATAACTTATTATTTTTTTAAAAATTCAATTGAATTTTTGACAGTTAATTTATCTAATGACATCATAAATACAAATGTATTATGTACTAGGTCACGAAACAAGAGTTTTTGCAATGAATACTGCAATAATTATTTTTGTTGCTTTATATTAATTAGCTGACACATTGGCCGAAAGTATCCAGCTATTTGCTTAATGCAAGTATAAAATATAACAGCAGTAAATTTATAAAAATATTACCTAAATGAACGATACATTTTCAGGATTGTGGCAGGATTATATGTGACAATAGCCCATTAACTATGAAGCAGGAATGTTGTACCAAAGAAAACCTCGAGCTATAAGTAAGAAACTTTATTTACCGTAATTTAAATCAAGTGATCTAAGTTTAATTAACTTTTTTTCTTAGTTAGAACTTTTCTTCTATAACAAATATTTTTTCTTCTTTTATAATTCTTTTTGAAATATATTGATATGAAGAAATATATATTGATTGATATCTTTAACAATTATACAATATGAAACAATCATATATACTGTATTTTCATAGGTGATGTTAGTAACTAGCTCACAACAAAAATGATTTCATAGTTTCTAGAACTTACAAATGGAATGGCTAATACATACCACCAATTATTTGGTCACAAAGTAATAACAGTTATATCTATTTTACTGTAAAAACAATAAATTTAGGATTTAAAAAAAAACTAATATACATAACAATATATGAGGGAAAAAATAAATAACACTAACATACAAAAATATATTAACAACTAAATTATATAAAAATACTAATAAAAAGGAAATTGAATACATTGTGCGAATAAAATTAACTAATGATTTGTCTCTTTTTTGTGAAATTAAAACTTAATAGCAGTTAATCCCTCTATCATTAATAAATTTAATTAATATTATTTAAGAGAAAAAAAATTTCCACAGTTAGGCATCTAATCTGGGACCTCAAGGTTTCCAATCAGAGTTACAGATATTTTTTCTCATAACAAATAGGTCATTTATTAAATTATTTTTGTTTAGTCAATAAATATAATTATTCATAAAAAATATTAATTTTGTTTCCATCGTCTAATAAAAGGAAAAACTCTTCACAAAAATATCCCTACACTAAATATAATGGATAAAAAAAATGGAAAGGTTACAACCTGTCAGAAGAAAGGGGAAAGATACAATTTTTACTATCATATACACTCATTTTAACATTGACCTGATTGCCAGTTAACAGCCAATTTTAAACATATTGGATTTGATTAAATCATTCAAACCAGCGGTGGCCAACAATTAGGACTTTATGAACTATTAATAAAACCACTATTTTGAATTCCTCAAACCACTATAACGAGTATATTTATTTATAGTGGTGAACACATCTATAAAATAAGAATTACCAACAATTAATACAGACCGCAAAAAGAATTGTTTGGCAGACCATCAGTTGGTTACCGCTCATCAAAACATTTACCATAAATCCTCACTAATCACTTTGAATCAATCATTCATACTAGCTTTTTTATGTACTGACACTCAGGGTGGATTTATAACAAGAGCCACCCATTCCAATATTTTGACCAGTTAATGTAAAAAAACCAACTGTCCGCCTAAGGATTTGAACCCAGAACTTTCATGTCATGAAACGGTTGCATTAACCACTACACCACATGAAAGCCCGCCCCGACTGATTAATTCAGATCATTAAATACTTGAAAATAAAATGTGTATTAGGTGCGATTTGTGCTAAAATTATTAAAATGATTTATCCAGATCTGGATAAATACTCCTTTACTCATTACATATGTGTGCTTCGAACGTTCACTGCACTGTACTGGGTAACAACATTCATTGTCCGAATACAATGGAAATTACCTATCCAAGCCATACTTATATATTTTAAGCCTAATATTTTGTCTCTAATACTTTAGATCTCTTCTGAGGCACATCCGACTTACTATCTATATTATGGAATTTAATATAAGGAACTTTAATATAAAATGTACATTCATGAAATCTCATAATTTTTTTCCACGATATCAATACAGATATTTTACACGATATGATGCATGTCACCTCAGTTGTTAATAATTACATTCAAACTTAATATTAGAAATTCTTTATAATTTACCTTTCTATATTATTAAATTCAATAGGCAGGAAATTAAAACCTTTAATAATAAGTTTAAATTGCAAATAAATCAAATTAGTGAGGTTATGCTCAAAATATTTGTGCTTTTATATATCAACATGTAAGTAATTGTAATCTGTAATAAATTGTAATTGGAGAATTTCATGGGTGTAATAGTTTCCATTCACCAGATATAATTAAATATTTAAGACATTGATAATGCAAAACATCATTGGATTGGATTTAAAATACTTTGGCAATAGTACATACATTATAATAGATATAGAATATCTAAGAATAGAATTTGCAAACGTAAGTGTTGAAAAACTACACTTAAAACAAAATTAGAAGAATCATGTAAACAAGTAATGCTAAAATGTTCATGGTGCATAAGAAACCAGCATATAACAAACCACCACTAATAATAACAAATATAATAATACTAATTAAACTGATATTATAAATATTTAAAAACGATCATTTAAAATAATAAAACAGAATTTTAAAAAAGACTGGCAGAACCAAACAATTACATAATAACTTATACTATTATTTTTTGTGTGTGCGGTTTAAGAAAATATTAAGTATATACACTCAATTTACTAAGTAACAATTGTCATGTAAAAATTGTACAAAATTCATTTTCATTAGAATAATATAAATAAATAATTACGCGCTACATTTCCTGATTTTAAAATTAATAAAAAATGGGTGATCTGGTTAGGCTCTTAATCAGGGAAGAAGAAGTGTTTTCTACATTCAGCTGAAATCATCATTGAAGGCCAACAAACAGCCTACTGCTCCAAAATAACCCTGTGAATAATAGAATTAATTTTGCTGTTTTAGTACATAATGGGATGGATCATAAAAAATTACCGTTTTCTTGCTAATTTAAAAATATTTTATTTTAACAAAATTTTTTTTTAGTCTGGACTGTAAGTAAGCAGGGTGATGAAAAAGCTCAACCCCATTCAGTTCTGAATTTTTTTGTTTTGTGTAACAAGAAGGTGTGTGATTGGGCATTATCTTGTTGAAACAAACTCTGATTTCTGTTTACTAATTCTGGGTCACATCATAGATTCTTTGTAATTGATCACTATAAAGTTCTGAATCAATGGTTCGACCTTTTGAAATGAATTATGCCTTTGTAATTCCAAAATACAGAGAGCAATGTCTTTTGTTTTTAATTGACCTTGGTTAGCAAATGGCACAGGAGGCTGGTTAGAGTCTAACCATTGTTTCTTGGTCTTAGGGTTTCTCCAATATATCTACTTTTCATCTCAAGTAACAATTATTTTAATGAAACGATGGTCATTTGGGTTTTTCAAAAATTGTTGACAAATTTCTACTCGACGTCGGAGCTGCTCAGTGATCAACTCATGAGGAACCACTGTTCATAAGTGATTCATTTTTCCAAAGTTAAGCAGCTCACGATTTATGTTGGATTGAGAACTCCAAGCTCTCTTGCTAATTCCTGAGTACTTTTCATTGGGTATCCAATCAACAGAGCCCCCCCCCACAGACAATGGTGACAATTCCTCATCAAATGGCGACTTTGTCCAGAACTCTTTCCACTTGAGGCAAATGTCACCAATTTCAAATTTCTGGAACCATCTATTCACAGCCCGTACAGAGAGATTTGAAAAACATATAAAGCTGATCAATGGATTACTACACTGATGGACAAAATTAACACACCACCCTTAATTTTTGAAAGCTATCCAATTTGTACAAATTTTAGAATTCAAAAAATTTTGGCTGAAAAATAAGTTGTTTAAAAACAAAATTGCATTTCACACAGATAATCAAAGGTACATAATGATTAAAAGAGCAAAATATTGTAAAAAAAAGATAACTAAGAAAAAATTCTTTTAAAGAAAACGTACTCAATAAAGGTATTTCCGTCTGTAGCACGATTCACATCCTTAAATGCCTTGGCATTGACTGGAAGAGGTTTTCAATGAAGTCCTGAGGAATATTGTCTTCAACAACAACCCTTTCCAATTCTTCAAGGGTGCTAAGACATGGATTCTGACATCGTACTCTTCACTTCTTTTAGTCACAGACGTGTTCTTATATGATTCAAGTCCGGCCTCTGGTGGCCACACCAAGTGCTTAATTCCAACCATAATCAAGTAATCATCAACCTTTTGTGCTCTGTGGGATCTGGCATTATCATCCATTAACAAGAATCCCTCATTGATGTAGGGAGCAAACAACCCTACATGTTCTTCGATTATGTCTCTTAAGTACCTCTGAGACATTAGGGAACTTTTCCGCACAACAACCAATTCAGTACAAATGTCAAAGGAAATGCCACGCCAGAATATCCGTGAGCCACCACGAAATGCCACCTGGGGAACCATACTGCATGCCATGTACCTCTCTCATGGTCCTGTCCCTTTCTTTTTGGGGGACATTCAGTACTCCCTAAAAAGCTTTAGAAAGCTACCAATGGACGAGTGATGTACACCCAGTCTCCAACCTCACGCTGGCTGTATCCTTCTTATATCAATGTCACAGCCCTAATACAATCATATTCACTTAAGGGGTCATTGAACAAAAATAAAAGCGTTTACTAAGAGAAAAAATGAGTGAGAACAAATTTTATGATGTGTAGATAGGATGGATCAAATGCTACTATTTTTGAAAAAGGGATTTAAGAGTAAACAAAGCATTATTCACGGTTTATGTTTAGACTGTTATCACCTAAATACCATTAGTATCAAAATAAAAGCATAAGATAATTTATTTAATTTTAACTTTAAAAAAAATTGAGTTGTGCGTTAATTTTGTCCATCAGTGAAAATGAAATTGGTCATTTTTATGACACCCCATGAAATTAATCTATCAACGTTTATTGAATCATTGAAAATGAAAGGCAAAGCATCTCAAACAGAAGTCTGCCTTAGATTGTCTATTAAAATGTACACTCCTCGTCAAAAGTATTGCAACACCTAACAATTTTGCATATTTTTAGCAGGATATTCAACTAAACAGCATTGGTAGAGTCTGCCCATTAGCTTTTTCTGCACTCTTTCTTAACCACCTGAATGGTTTAATTTAACTAAATAGGAAATGAAAAAATTGTAAAATGGTGATGACTGATGTCTCCTATCATTTGGAAAAAACAGAAATAAAGTTAAATGCAAATGATCCAAGCTATTTGAGCAAGCAGGAAGATTTTAAGAGGACACTGGGACTAGAGATCTTCTCATTACCACATTGCGACTATGACTATGATTCTTTTCTTTAACTTTCTTTCTTTTAAACAAATTTAGAATTTATTCTTATAAATTTTCTAATTTCAACAATATATCTCATGGTGACACTATGTTTTATAATTAGAAATATATATACCTTTCTTAATAGTGGGTTGGTATTTATATTGATATTCTCACAGATGTGAAATCGCAATTTTGAGAAATTATTTTAAAATTGTTTAATTATATATTGTTAAAATTTCATAACTACATAAAGTAAACAAACATGTTAAAGCTAACAGGCAGTGTTAGTTTTCTTCGTATATTAGTTTAACCTACTGGTAGAAATTCTGACAAACTCAGATCTTACAAGTTTCTATCACTCAGATCCCTTTTTCTCACTGAAGAATGATGTCTTTCAAACAGTTTTCTGAGTTTTAACCAATCTTCAAACTTGTTGATAGCACAAATTTCTTCTTGTTAAAAGATTCTTAATTTCAACGGTTTTAAAAACACCAAAACGCTTCAGTTAAAAAAAAATAATATGTTTGCAGCAGTACCTAATTTCTAAAAATTTAACAAGGCGAAGTGACTTGAGGGATCAGCAAGAGCAAACTGAAAAATTTTCAAGCTAAAGTTACTTTATATTCTATTAATCCTAAAAATGTTTTCTCTCTCTTTTGTTATCAAACAAAATTGAATATACTAAACATAGCAGATGAGGATTCTAATTACAAATAATAAAATATAGATTAATTGAAATATCTAGGTATGTAATATATTACTATAATTGTAATATCTAGGTTGCAGTAATTTTGATGAGCCTCGGAAATAAAATAAAAGGAGAAGCAGACAGGCTCTCTTTACTTTAATTATTATTGAATAAAAATAAATAGGAATTATTGAGGTCATGGCTAATTCATAGAAGCTAAATTAAAGTACTAAGACACTACTCATAAGTTAATAGATAAATTTACCTCATGCTCTAAAAACAGCGCATTCAATGTTCCTTTTGACCAATAATCCATCGCATAGGCCAGCAATTTCATTGAAATAGGATTAACTCTCAAAAAATTACCAACGAATAAAACCTATAAAAGAATTAACATATAATAAACAATAACAAGTTTTTTTTTTTAGAAATTATCAGGTTGGCCAAAAAGTCCGTTCGGTTTTTTAAGCGAAAAAAAGACACAACTTTTAAACACACAGCGATTTATTCAATCAATGATATAATTGCCGTTTTGTTCCAGTACCTTCTGCCATCTCATGGGTAGATTCATAATTCCATGCTCAAAGAATTTCCTGTCTTTACTGGCAAAAAAATTTTCCAAGTGGATTTTTACATCTTCTTCAGAGTTGAAGGTCTGTCCATTCAATGAATTTTGAAGAGACCGAAACTCATCCGATTTGGATATTTTGAGGATAACTGCGATCTCCCTAGTTGTATAACGGTGATTGGTGTTGACTAATTCCTTCACTTTGTCGCTTTTAATCACAGTTGGCCGGCCAGAGCGAGGTGCTTCTTGAACCGAAAAATTTCCCGATCGAAATCTTGAAAACCACTTCTGGCACACAAGTTCTGTAACAGCATCCTCTCCGTATACAACGCATATCTTCCTGCAAGTTTCCACTGCTTTATTGCCTTTTTTAAAATAAAAAAGCATGAGGTGTCGATAATGTTCGTTTTGGTTTTCCATTTTCAGGATGATTCTAAACACGCAAAATACAATCAGTGTGGTCGGAATTTCGAGTCAAACTACGTTGAAGTGTCTAGTATCTGACAAGAGTGCACTCGCAAGGGACGGACTAAAGTTAGCTACATATTAGACTGCTTGAAGTTTCGTGACGACAAACCGAACGGACTTTTTGGCCAACCCATTACATTAATGAAATGATGATGTTTACCCTATTTATTTTTTCATTAAGGGCACACATCCTCGCAATTGAACCAATATTGTTTGTAATAGTAACAAGAGTCGCTCGAGCTAAATCTTCTTTGGTTACATTGTCCCTCTTATCAAGAGAATTCATCTGCCCAAAACTAAAAAAAAAAAAAAAAAGACAAATAAAGGATCAAATTTAAAGAAAAATGTTCTTTATCCGATCATATGTATTGAAACGGCCCATCATTATTGCTTTATTATATATGTGAGCCACTAAGAGCATAGACACCATGGCTGGTAGTATTTGACATAAATAGGCCAGCAGTACAAGGTCTCTGGATGGTAATCAGAAGATTATGGTTTCATTGAATACAGACTGTCACTATTTTTTTCTCTTTAACCAATAATTATTATAAATGTTTCTCTTTTATCAGCATACACCAAGTTGCTAATAATACTCCCAGGATACCAATAAACATTTTGTAGCTAATTTAAATAAAATTGGTACATGGTAAATGGTACCTTTTGTAATATTAAAGTATAGACAAATGGTTTTCAATGAGAGAAATTTGATTTTTCAGGGGGGACATAATTTGGGCGAACTGAAAACAGCGAGTAAAAACGTAATAATAATACAAAAAAAATTTAACAAAATGTTACACAAAAATGAAGCTACCATCCAGGAACAAACTGAATATCACACAAAGCAGAAGTGATCTGAGACTGGAAATTACTTCCGTTTCCGCTGATAAGACTTTACTTTGGGACAGACACCAACCTTAAGGTAGCCTTTAGTGCTTTCTTCGGTGCTTTAGTGTCATTAGTGCTTTCAGTGGCTTGCCTTTTTGACCCATAGTAATTTTTGACTTTTTGCAGAAGTTTTTTTAACTACCTTGCTTCCTATGTTTTACTTCATTTCTAACATTTAATTAGAATAATTAGGAATAAGTTATTTTGTATAAAATGTTTGATGTTGAATTTTACTGTGTTGTTGAAGTCAACTTATAACTAGTCTGTTCCCCCTCCCCCTAACAATCGAAACATATCAATGGAACAGAGTACCTCAAAGTGAGCGAGCAATGGGCCTAAGAAGGTTTAGAACCACTGGTATATATGACATTATTCAATAAAAATTAATTTATTAATATTTTCAATGGATCAAAAAAGTCTAGGTATAAGAAAAGAATGAAAAATTAATTAAAAATATCAGATCAGCTGTAAGCTAGTAGCTAGTAGATCAGGACTGGTAGCCAATCGTTCAGCATGCCTCAACCCCCAGATCCCCCCAAGGGGTAAGATTTGGTGTAGTGCATCATGAGTTCCTGCCAGATGATCATACGGTCAATAAAGTATATTACTTGGAAGTAATGCGCCGTCTACCTGAAACGATCCGACAAAAACGACCGGAATTGTGGCAAAACAATTTATGGAAATCGCATCACAATAACACTCTCCTACTCACACTTCACTGATTGTTTGTAATTTTTAGCAAAAAAACAACATTGTTGTGTTACCTCAGCCACTGCATTCCCCAGACATAGCTTCCTGCGACTTCTTTTCGTTCCCGATGAAAACCTTGAAATGAGACATTTTGACACTATTGGTGAGATAAAAGAAGAATCGCTGAAGGGGGTGTAGTGACTCAACTACATAAGTGTTAAATCACCCTATACTCTGGTGCATATATAATGTATTGTAATTAGATGTGAAACATTGTTTTCTAGTAATAAATCATAGAGAGATCAGCAGGCATAAAACAAGTAGCAGAGGGTCGAAGGTCCAGCAATAAAACCTGAGAGGGTAAGCCACCTGCCCCTAATAAAACCGACCGGTAGACCTTTGGTCACCTTCCGGCGGTCATAAAACCTAAGTAGGTGAGTCCCTAGCAGCTATAAAACACACCCTTTTAGACCAACAGTCATAAACTTAAGGGGGATTGGCCACCTGGACATCATAAAACATACCCCCTTTCAGCCGACTCCGCCTTCCACTAGGAAGGGGAAATTATATTTAAATTCAGGAAGTTTCGCCCTGTAGACCCACTCTTTCCCAGTCTACTCATCTAGACAGCCGCTATCACTCGGTCGCGATACGCCGGGGCTCCCGGGGCCCTGGGAGTAAGTCCACTCAGTCTTCCACTGGTCTACACTTTCTATCTGCCACACCTCTGCACCGGCACCCTGTCTCACAGCCTCTAGCAGACCCTTTGACGACTTGTATTATTACGCTGCCGAACTCTGAAAACTGGTCTTATTCTTTATGAAACCTCTGAACCTCTCTCCTGAACACAGTGTATTGTCGGGACACATCCCTATCAATAAAATGGAGTCAGATATTAACGCCGACATGGAACCTGGTCCATGTTATAAACTACAACAATCCGCACTTGTCACCAGGGCTAGAGTGATTAGGCACTCCCCTAGTGGCGCTCCCGACAGGGGCGCAAAGAGCTATATCGAAAAGTGAGTTTGAAAAGTTCTTCAAAGATTGGAAAAAGCGCTGACACAATTGTATTATATCTAAGAGGGATTACTTTGAAGGGGACAAAATTGCTATCGATGAATAAATAAAAAAATTTTAAGATAAGTAAAAATACTCGTTACTTTTTGATCAAACCTCGTATATCTTGTCCAAAACATGAATATAATAATCCAGGGGGGTTTAGAATTTAGAGTAAGGTAAGCTATTATTTAGTAGTATTAGCAATATTTCATTAAGGAAGATAAAAAAAAAAGTTAGTTATGATTATCACTTTAGACTTCTAGTTTCTAAATTTTCAATACAAAATTTGTTAATTACCTGCTGGCAACGAGTTCTCCAGGAAGCCCAAATCTGGCATAGTCACCACCATAAATATCTTTGACAAGCTTGTCGACCTTGGTGTTGTCACCACCAGCGGCCAACTCAATTGCTTCTTCAAATGTCTGACATCCTGTTAGAAGACAACACAGCCCTAGGAATGTCCCTCCACCTAAACTAAAAATCATAATAGTTCAATAAAACATATGAAAAATTACACATGAAGAAAAGACAAAAAAAAAAAAAAACTATTGATAATTACTATTTATTTCAAGAGAAAATCAGTTTATTCTAATAATTAATTTACAAATGATTGTGAACGCTCAAATACAATGAGTTACTAGTGAATGAATGAAATAATAATATTAAGAAATACAAACCTTGTTCCCGAAATCCTCTTGTAACTTTTTGGACCATACACAGCAAGTACACTAACACCAGAGCCAATGTTGACAATCTTAAAGGGAAATGATAAATTAATACAAATATTTTAAAAATAAGCAGCATTAAGAGTATTTTTAAGTAAATTTTAATATTACTGAACATACAACAACTATGGCATTAAACACTCCATATAAATAATCTGTTTTATCAAGTTCAGCTAATCATGTAAATAGGAACTTTTGTTTTATGACAAAACTTGCCTTTCCTCAGTGATGTGGGTATTTATTGAGATTCAAATGTCCAAAAAATTGAAAAATTTAGAGCACATAAACTATAAGAGCTATGTTAATAGTTACATTCTTTTGGATAAAGGAACTAGATAGGTAGGATACTAATGATGTCACTTTCTACCAACATATTACTTGTATGTAATTTTATATAGACCTTGTTTTTACATTAAAAACAATGCTACCAGTAGAATTAAAATTAGAGTATCATTTATCTGTCAGTTCAATCACAAGACCCAGTTTATGAATGGAACAGTTTGAAACTTTCACCAAAACATTAAGATCAAGATACAATTGAAACTTTTAATATTAAACACCCCATGAGAAAATAAATAAACTAAATTGAATGACTAATTTGTATACATTAAAAAAAATGTATCCACTGTTTAAAAGTCCATAACTTGCAAACTAATTGACGGAGTTGTCTCATTTTTGGTAGTGTAGTAGTTTGTAGTTCCGGCAATCGCCACACAAGCGTTGTATTGCGTTGTTTTGTTTTGTCAGATGACAGTTGCCAGATAGTTAGTGTTTTATTGTTAGTTGTACCTTGTTACTCGAGTAAACGTGGCTGGGGTAAGGCTTAAATTTGATGAAAGGAAGTCTGTTTTAAAGTGGTATTTTAAGTACGAAAGGTACACGTAGAGGTTCTGTAGAGTATCTACCACGTTCCCCAGACTTAACTCCTCTGGACTTTTACCTGTGGGGAACACTAAAGGACGTCGTTTATCGACAAAGGCCACGCACATTGGATGAACTTCGAGAATCCATCGTACATTCATGTGCAAATATCCAACTGAACACGTTGCAGTCAGTAGTTCGTGCTGCTGTTCGGCGGCATCGTTTGTGTGTGGATGTTAATGGTGACCATTTCGAACACCTACAGTGATATCTTTAAGTTGTACTTTAAGCTACACTTTCACCAAAAATGAGACAACTCTGTCAATTAGTTTGCAAGTTATGGACATTTAAACAGTGGATACATTTTTTTGGACCCCTCTGTATATTTTTTTTTCAAAACATACTTACTAAAAATGGGTATGGTGCACTGAAGTCGTAGCTTTCTTTTCTACATTTTTCAGAGTCTGTAGGTTCCGCCCAATAGTAGCATTCCATTGGGTTGTTTAGTTCGACAAATAACATTCCACGTATCAACGAATCTAATTCATCAAATTTCGCTAACTTCATATTGACCTCCTATAAATTAGAAGTAGTTGAAAAATAAATCAGAACTGAACAGTGTTTTTGAAGCGGCTGCATACACCATACACCTTTGAAATTAAAAAGAAATATTTTTTCTTTAAATCCTTTTCCTTCAGTTTCTTTCTATTTTTATTAAATCAATTAATATTATTATTTCCTAATTAGCTTTATAATACTACTATGAATACTTTAAACCTTTTATTCATGAGTTGATAATGTTAGTTGTTACTGTTACATAAAGTGACTACATCTAAGCATAACAATGGCAGTCAGCTCTTACATAGTTTGGGCCATAATGAATAAAAATATAAAACCAAATTTAACAAACTAAGCCCAATTTTGAACCTCTTGTTATTATTCTTAGGATGCACTAATCCCAGAATAAATAAAAATTTATTATTATTAATATAAAATGGTGGGAAGATAAAATATAATAGTGTTAGATAGATGGTTAGAGGGTCCATAAAGTATGCATTAGGAACCATTCAGTACCTGATAGTACACAACAAATGATCAAATGACAATCAACCAAATAAATTGCAGGAAAAATATTCCAACATTTGGGATAACAATGGGTTGGCCCCCACCCATTTAGTCCGTTTGGTTTTTGTTGTCACAAAACTTCAAGCAGTTTAATATGTAGCTAACTTCAGTCCGTCCCTTGCGAGTGCGCTCTCGTCAGATACTAGAGACTTCAACACCCGTTTGACGCAAAATTCCGACCACACTGATTGTATTTTGTGTGTTAAGGATCATCCTGAAAATGGAAAACCAAAACGAACATTATCAACACCTCTTGCTTTTTTATTTTAAAAAAGGCAAGAAAGCAGTGGAAATTTGCAGGAAGATATGCGCTGCGGAGAGGATGCTGTTACAGAACGTGTGTGCCAGAAGTGTTTTTCAAGATTTCGATCAGGAAATTTTTCGGTTCAAGATGCACCTCGCTCTGGCCGGCCAACTAAGATTAAAAGCGACAAAGTGAAGGAATTATTCAACACCAATCCCCGTTATACAACTAGGGAGATCGCAGTTATCCTCAAAATATCCAAATCGAGTGTTGAAAACCATCTGCATCAACTTGGCTACGTGAGCAGGCTCGATGTTTGGGTTCCCCATCAACTTAGTGAGGCTAACCTCGCCCAAAGGATTTCTATCTGCGATTCGTTGCGGAAACATGAAAAAAACCATTCTTTTTTGAAGAGAATGATGACAGGGGACGAAAAGTGGATCGTCTATAACAATGTGGAGCGCAAATGCTCATGGGGGAAGCGTGGCGAATTGCCACAAACAACCCTCAAAGCAGGACTTCACCCAAATGAGGTTATGCTCTCGATTCGGTGAGATTAGAGGGGTGTTGTCTTTTACGAACTTCTTCCCACGAACAGGACCATCAATTCGGATGTGTACTGTGACCAACTGGACAAATTAAATGCATCGATCCACTAGAAGCGTCCAGAACTAGCCAACCGTAGGGGATTGTCTTCCATCACAACAATGCCAGACCGCACACTTCTTTGCAGACGCGGCAGAAGTTACTGGAGCTTGGCTGGGAAGTTTTGCCGCATCCACCATATTCGCCCGACCTTGCACCTTCAGGATTTCCACCTGTTTCGGTCTCTTCAAAATTCATTGAATGGACAGACCTTCAACTCTGAAGAAGATGTAAAAATCCACTTGGAAAATATTTTTGCTAGTAAAGACAGGAAATTCTTTGAGCATGGAATTATGAATCTGCCCATGAGATGGCAGAAGATACTGGAACAAAACGGCAACTATATCATTGATTGAATAAATCACTTTGTGTTTAAAAGTTGTGTCTTATTTTCTCTTAAAAAACTGAACGGACTTTTTGGCCAACCTGATATAATCGGTAGAAATCAGTATCCCACTTTAGAAACTGTGACTTACTTTCATCAAAACATGGTAACTCCAAACAAACAATTCACTCATAATATAAATAAGCATTAAGACATTCAACCAAATACCCTGGGGTTTTTGTTATAAAAGTATGATTTACTAAAAAAAAAATACTTGTGTATACATGTGGACTTCTGAAATTTTTGATAGCGACAAAATGATATAAATACAATTTTCCATTTCATAATAAAGAGAATAGTGTAATTTTATTAAGAGCGCAAATTATTGAAAAAACAACAACTTATAATTAATAATCTTATTTTTACCTACACGTGCAAAACTGTCTTCAAATTTGTAAGCACCTCCTCCAGTAGCGCAAACAGTTGTGATCAATGTTGCCATTCCCTGCTTTTTTGCCAATGCCAAAAAGTTGGGCATATCACATGTTTGAAATCTAATAAAGTGAACCGACCCTTTCCTACCTCCAATTACTATATCGTCCATCTAAAAAATAAAACAAATAAAATCTTAATCCTGATTAGATTTTTGTTACAGTAAAAGGAAGTAAATAAAATAAACTAAAATGTAAAAATAGTCAGGCAGAGCAATTTTACAAACGTCTAAAGCAAATGTCACAGCTTAAAAGCCACATATGATTTAATGTTCTGATTTTTATCCCCCACACATCACATTTAGTAATGCAAAAATATATAATTTTGAAAGGCAACAATAGAAAAAGCATATTTAATATCGCTCATTGCCAATTTTAATATGGTTTTATGTCGATATTTTATATTATAATATTTATGTTTTCAATGAACAATATTTTTGAACAAAAATTTTTGTCAAAAATACTGAGCAGTTTTTCCAAAATTACTTAATATTTAAACACAGAGGCTCAAACTCAGATAATTCAAACTCTTGACAACCCATAGCATTGCTCATACACTTTCTATATCATTAATGTAATTTATATATAAATCAAAAAGTTCCATTTAGTTTCATAATAATGGTGAGACAACTGATCAGTTGGTTTGTTTTTGTACCTATTGAGGTCTACTGAGGTTCCCATTTATGGCTGAAAAGGCATTCTAATGAAAGCCAAAGATGTATATTTAATGAAGTGAAATAAATTCATTATCAATCTTAGGATTGGAACCCACAACCTTCATATCATGAATATTTTGATAACCACTATACCATAGTGGCAATAGAGAGCCCCTATTGCATTAATAATTATCATTAATTAACTCTTTAACTACTGCCTCAGTTCGCAGTGAACTATCCTCTGGAGCCTGGATTTGAACCTATAACGTTTGTACTAGGAAAGTCAAGAATCACTATACACCATACTATTATATTTATTATTATTTTATTAACTAAAGGAATATAATTCAGATTTGATTTATTTAAGTCTATTCAGATATAAGAATGTTATAAAGTTACCTGAAGATGTACATCACGGTGTCCTGTCTTCCCATAAGCTGAATGTTTGGTCAAGTACCTTCTGATGTTTTTTAACACCTCTACCTCTTCGTTTTCTTCATCCGGGGTAATATCTTTTGGTTCGAAATATACTAATTTAGTTAAAGTCCCTCCAATATCCATGCCAAACCATGGCATACCTGAAATATATAAAATATGAGATTAAAAAAAAAGTTAATATACTGCTGCTTCAGAAAAGAATCTCTCAATAATAATATAAAAAATCTATATGTTTAAAAGATTTGGTTGTATGTGTGTCCATTAAGTACACCCTGATCATTTTACAGATCGGGACCAAATAAACAGCTTTGATTAAATAGCACAAATGAAAAACTGGTAAATGTGAAGTATAAGCGATAGAAATATCAGATCCGTTTTATATTTTTTAATATGATATACAAACTTAGCTTAACCTCTTGAAGGGGTACAGAGAAAAATACAAGGAAAAAAATTGAATAAATAATTCCAAGCCACACAAGGTAATTCTACTAATAATCTATGTATATATAAATGGGCTGTGTGTGAGTGTGCAAGTATATTTCAGTGTAACTCTGGAATTCCTGGAGCAATTCACACCAAACTTGTCACACATACGGCTTAGGTCTAGAAAAAATACTTTGGGGGTAACATGCCCGTAACACCCCTGGGGATGGGGAGGGAAGGAAGCGAGAGGCAAAAAAATTAAAATCAGCCTATATTAGCGTGTTAAAACCTTCAGGAAATTAAAAAGAATTAACTGTGTAGCACCACTTCATCTTTTATTTAAAATGGTCTCTCCAATCATTTTACTACATAACCTCCACCCATTAAAACTGTACAATGGCACAAGGATGTTTGTAAATATGGGGGTACTCCATAGGCATGTAATATTAACATATTACATATAATATAACATTACATGTATATAGAGACAGGAATAGGAGAGGTTTCAACAGTTTTTATACCGGTCATTCCGATGAATTTCCATTTTAAATTGAAGATATTGCAATTTCCAGTGATACTTACATTCTTAATCATGACAAACAGTCACAAGGGCAGTCTATAAACCTTAGAACGGCGGGCTGGGTCAACTGACTTCTTTTGAGACTTTAAACTGATTTTTCAGTTCCTTAAATTTTTTTTGGGTTATATAACTTTTTGGCTTTGATTTAAAAGCTTACATTTACTGTAAGAAGGTATATCTACAAGGTCAGGAAAGGATCATTTGACCCTGTAGTAATAACCTTTTCTTCCTTTTAAAAAGCTTTTAAATGTATTGAAGTTAAAACTATTAATTTTTAATCTACTATTGACTGTATTGATAAGGATTCCAGAAAATCCAGACAATACAGTTGTGTTACATTAGCGAAAAACCCTCACTACCTGATATTTATATAGAAATTTACAGCTGGATTGAAAATGGAAAAATACCAATCCTTTTTTTTTCTCTTTTAGTTGGTATTTTGTTGTGTTACAAAGAACATCAATATGCGTAAAGAAATATATAAAACTCTGGAAGGAACTCTACTGGAAATGGATGAAGAAGTATTTGAAGATATGCTGAAGTATTCTATAGACCTGGGGCAAGGAGATGGCCTGTCCATGTATTTTATAATATCCTGGGTATACCTGCTTTGAATTATTAGATTCTGTACAAGAAGGGACAAATGAAAAAAATAGTAGACTGGTATTCATGAAGAAACTAATTGAAGGAATTCAATCCACTTTTGGAACAACTGAAGAAGTGTCTGCAGATATTTCAATTGCCCCAAAAAGAAAAAAACGATGTCAAATTCAACAGAACATTTTTGAAAAAAAATTGATTCGTAGATCTAATTTTTAAAATAGACAGTTTAATCGTGGACCATTCTAATTTTATAACAACAATTAAACTATCATAAATAAAATCTTGGATAGAAGTGATAAACATGCCAAGTCCTTACCCCAAGATTTAATTTATTACCTCCTCCTTATCACTGTTTTTTAGAAAAAAATAGTCACTTAAAAAACAATATATACATGATAAGAACAATGAGTAACTATTATTATTTTAAAACAATGTTTAGATAATGAAAAATAATCAAAACTGAAAGTTAGAAACGAACCACAATTTTATTTTAAAATATTGCCTCTTGAGAGAGATTCTAAAGCTATTTATTTATAATAAAAAGATCAGTCAGAAAAGTATTCTTTGTTTAACAACTATGATCTATAATTACGTTAATTAACAAAATAATCAAAAATTGTAATATATGCCTAATATTTAGCCACGAATGACAAAAATTCAACACTTTTATTATTTGTTACCGCAAAATAGCCATTTTTTTTTTAACGTGCACAGACTATTTGCAAATAATATATTAAAAATGTCTGTATTATACTATATGCAATTTCGGTAAACTAAACACCAGACATTAATTAATTATAACTGGTTACAATTTCAATTGATGTTTGTTTTTTATAGTACTTACATGGATAATCCGAAGACTCTGACATGCTACGTCCATTGGGTATACTTCCACTAGCCATCCTTAGCCGAACGCAGACTTTACAACACCTAGGTGCCATCTAAAATTTTTTAATTTTTCAAATAAGTATTTTACAATTGACAAGCATATGCAATACCTTCACCTTATAAATAGAAACTAAGTTGACTACAACTAAAAGACCAATGCTTGTACAGCATAGGAAGCAGCAAGGAGAATTCAATTTCAAAAACTGTCATCCCAAAACAAACACCTTCAGTCAGGAAATAGAAAAAAAAACTGGAAATTTTAAAATCCAAGGATAACTACTTCACAATATACACATAACGGTGCCCTTAAAGCTACTAACAATGCTTAACTAGTCCACGTTTCATATTTTAATAAGCCAAATTAACAATATGTAAAATACCAGAGGGGGGATATGAAAAAAATTATTTCCAAACAACAGTAATATAATTTATGTAATTAAATGACCTCAGAGTAATTGTATGCTAATTGAATTCTCACGTGTATTGTTATTTACAATCTTAGAACTTAAATAATGCACTAACGTCAATATTACAGGTGAAGACAAGAGTATCAACTGATAGAACTTACAAACTACATGCATGGAGTCATCGTGACATTCATGTAACATGCAAGGTCAGATCAATCATGCTTCGACAAATTTCAATCATGTCCTTCAAAAAATAAAACAGAGATAAGGAGTGAAAAAAAAAAAAGCAGTATTGTATGAATTACATCAGCAGACCAGCTTGATGAGCTATATATCACTGCAGTTATTTAATCATCTCATACAGGAATTTTCTTTAAATAGAAAGGTTCAAAAACCAAACTCAAAGAAACAAGGTCATTGAAAATAACTAAATGGGAAAGATAAATTGAGGGCCAGTAACATTTTATGGTTATCTCTGACAGTGACTTCAGGCTATCTGTCATTCTAGCCTTCAATAGGAAACAAAAAAAAATGAGAGAACCTTACCATTAATTAGTAGAAAACAACAGGTTTAAGGATAATTTAAAAATAAACATAAACACATACCCTTCTGAAATCTTAGCATTTTTAATCCTTTTAAAGTTGTTTCAACAAGGAAGTTTTGTATATTATAGATTATAAACTAAGTAATAGTACTAGTTAAAAGTCTACAACACATTTATTAAGCAATGACACAAAAAATTGGAATTGGCATCATTTATTTGTACTTTGCATCTTATGTGTTATCATTACTGTTATCAATTCGCGATGACACGCGATCTTTCTGAAGAATATTTATTAAATTTTCATCCTAGAAGATTCCGTTATTTCACAAGAGGCACAAGCTGCAGTTAGGGAGATTGCTGAGCCATGATCAGTAACTCAGCTGTTCACGTGATATTGAATTCTCTTCTGGTGGGAGCTAGCTGTTTAAAAAACTAAGGGGCCCCTGTTTCTTTATTAAAAAAATAATAACGCTATATTCATCACTCCACTCTCGTTAAACTGGTATGATCTCTCGTAAAGATTAAAAATTATTATTAAATAAAATATATTTGGATTTCAACCAAAACCTTATTATGAAGCAGTTATCCTAACCAGCAAATCTAGTTGATCCAAGAATCGGGATTTCCATTTTTTGTCATTATTTTAATGCTTTTATTGAGTAAAATGTATTTACTTCAACCATGATCTAAATTTTATTATTTATCTTAAGTACTAATTAAAGTGCGGAAATAGTGAAGAAATAATATTTTCTTAAATACTTCATTACTTATTGTGAAAAAACTATTAATATTTTTTATCAAAGATATTTCATAATCAATGAAAATCACCTTTTAAACAAATAAACTAAAATTTTACTAGTTAAAACACTGGAAAAAAAATAGAAGATATGGACTGGAACAATATTAAATAAATAATTTTCTAGATTAAGCGTGAGTAAAACTTCAAATAAAAGCCTTGGGAGACTCATATAAATCAATTAATTTAATCTTCGACGTTTTGCCAATATTTGGGAATCCAAAGGACTTCACAATTGTCCTAAAACCTTATGTTTTGGAATATCATTGCATTCCTATTAGGATCTTTAATGTTTCAAAAACATCAGAACATTAAAACTTAAATAGCTGCAGAGCAGTTACTTGAAAAAATTCAGAAGCCGGAGAGGAATGTTAATAATTTTTCAAGTTTTATTGCTTTTCATACTTCCCGTAATTACATTTTAACCAAAACGCGTATGGCATGCCCAAGGGCGTTGTTGGTCGCAATTTAAAATTTATTGGAACATTTTTACAGCTGCAATTGTAGTTTTACGCGAACACAAATGACGAGCGACACCTGTTTGAAAGTAGAGCCTCTCTCTTCTACCCCGCCAAAATGTTTCTCAATATTGTGGTCTGCAATGCTGCAATTTATGCAAGGAGGTTGTACTACTTCTTGTCATCTCTCTGACCTCTAGGCATTGGGAAATCTTGCCTAACCTTTCACAGTAGCCGGACAGTTACCTTCTGCGTACATTTATATCAAATTCTTTGTGTAATTGTTGTTCTTTTCTTTTGCATTTCTACTTTGATGTTTCATTATTCCATACTGTGAGTGTGTAATTTTAAACCTGGATATATGTCGTATTGGTCGGCGCTAAAATGAGTACCAATCAGGTAACTTCTCCCATCAAAAGTATACAATCATGTTGGGAAGATGATAAAAGAATGACAGTTTTGTACGCGCCTTTTAGAATACGTGACGCCAATCCAGTTGACTATGATTCCAAAATGAAATTTTGGATGAGTTCCATCCAGAATTGGTGCCTTGAAAAAAATACAGCTGCTTTCTGTTTGAAAAGTCTGAAAGAAGAGTTCAAAAGGAAGGAACGAGTACCACTTTGTTTAAACACAGTTATGGACAATTTAGAAAGGTAATTTATGAATATTTTATCATTGTGTTATTATAACTTCTATGGAGCTATTACTATCCTATTATTAGTCTCTTGCCAAGTTGATTGTACACTAGGGAACAAAAGATTTATGGTTATAGGATTACAGAGCATAGGATATTTTTTTTCGTCTATAATTTACAATCATAGTAAGTCAACTACATTTAAAATAGACTCCCTTGCACAAAACAACATTCACTGTCATTAATTAGTTACTTGGTAATTACGAAATAGATATCTTCCTATAGTAGGGTGCCATATCAAAAAGCTAGATGTCCTCTTCAATAATGTGTAATATGTGTTGGGATTGTAGTGGACTATAATTACAAAAAGTAGATAAAACTAATTGAAATTGTGTTTGCAACGTATCCAATACTGCAACAAAATCCTTAATTGTGTGACACAACACACTTTACTAAATGTTGTTATGCGATGTAAATATTGATTGAGCATGAAAGTTGTTTATTCTTAAATAATGATGAGTGACTTTATGTGTGCCACCAGGGCCACAGGTTTCAAAATGAACGAGACCAACTTTTGCTTGAGGCCTCACAAGTTAGGTCTATTTAAAATCATGCCACCAAAGTTTAGCTTGAAACATCATAAAATATTTGTTCATCTCCAAAATATTAATTACAGGCTTATTATACTGTCATCGTTAATTTTTTGCACGTGTAAATATATCTAAAAGATGGCCCTAAAAAGTTTTAATCAGGACGCCAAACATCTAAAATTTCACTACACCAGAAAAGTAAGCTCTACAGACTAAATAAAATTGTTAAATGAGGCCTAATTAATGATTTCATGGAACCTGATTGCAGAGAGCATGGTCCGCGGAAAGTTAAAGGGGTATGCAAGATTACAAAAAACCTAGTATAAAACTTACAAAGGCAGCAAGGTATGCCCTTCCTATTTATCTTGCTGAATTTATTTAGTGTTGAGTACTTACAGAGAGTGATTGTTTTCAAAAACTATTAAAGGATGCCATGGATAGATCCTGATCTCCAGTGTTTGAATCTACAATCACTTCAACAAATTTTTTTTTTTTTTCAGTTGTTGGCCATATACACTTAAAGCTTCCAAGTTTTTACATTATTGATAATATTTGGCACATTTGAAAAATTAGAACTGTTTTTGAATTAGTTAGTCATTTAATATTTTTTTTTTATAATGTCTAGATAAAAAGTGCAAATATCATCATTGAAAAATTATTTTAGAGTGATTAATGTGAACCTTTCTAGCTTCTCTTAATACTTTCACATACTGATAAAGTTGAAAAATTGGGTCAAAAAATACGTGTCAGGGATAAGGTCAGGGCAGGTTTGTGACCTTAAAACCTAGACAAAAGTAGATTTCCCTCTAAATTTAATTTTCTATTCAATAAGCAGGTTGTGAATTCTGAAGTAATTGATCAATTCCATCAAAGAAATTTTCATATTCGAACAGCCAGGACGAATTCCTTGATCTGGCAGTTGGAAATGTTTTCTTTAAAAATATTACTTGCTTTATATACATAAGGACATCCTGCCCTTGTTTATGTTGGAACTCAATTTTGTTTCTTATAGAGGATTCTGAACCAAAAAGCACTGAAATGTTTCCTTCAAAATTCTAGGGATTTGGCTAGAGTAGTAAAAATGATGAAAATGTAGTTTTAATGACTTTTTGTGATTGCAGTCCACTAAAGCCCCAACATTTAACTTATAGTATTTATAAGATCATTGAGATCTTTAATTTGAGACCCACCTTAAAATTATATGCAAATGTTGATTTATAATTTATAAGTAATTTGTCTTATTGAACCATCATTACTTTTTGTGAGGTGGCTTTTATTTTTAGGAGCCCCGGGGCATCAAATAATACTTAGATGCAAAATATTATCCCTCCATATGAAACTGGTGCTTCCAATAATTGTGATTATACTTTTTATGAGAGGTTTAATGACTACATAATTATAGTCCACTTAAGTTCCAAAATATATTATGTATTAATTAATTATTAGAATGTTAAAAATTTTAATTTAGCGTTTTCAATATGACAGTAAGCTAAGATGTTGCTCTGGTGAATATTGTGGTCAATATTAGGTCATAACCTCTTAAACTCTCTTAATTTGCTTCTTCTCCAATCAGGAAGCAACTCATTTTCCCTCATGGGACTGAGTGAAATCCTTTCAGACCTATCCCCTCAAAAAAATGCTAATGCCAAATTAATTAACTCTGGTTCTCTTTAGTTAATAACATTTCACCTAACCCTTACATATTGATATTTTGAACATCATTATAAGATTATGGATTAACAATGTTACTGGTTGTTCAACTTTTTCAATTTATGGACGTGGTAATGTCTGAAATTGATTTCGAGCTTATTGGTTATCTAATATAAATGATAACAATGAGAAATAATTATTTACACTTTTTAAAAATAACTGTAATAGGCTGATTGATGTAAAAAAAAATAGGATTAATAATATCGCCGCGTTAATAATATAAGACTTTTCCATTGAATGCATGCACTAACAGTAATTTTGAGCCATTAATTTATTTATTTATTTTATAATAATACCCTTACCTGTCAACTAAAAGATAATACAAGTAAAAATAAATTGTCATGGAACTATCACAACTGATAATAAAATAAAACAAGTTACAAAGCTCAATGACTTTTCCACACTGAAATTTGTTAGTAATGGTACAGGGGGTAGAGATATCGTACACCTTGCTCTTGAATCCAAGTAGATAAGGATTTTGAAAAATATCGTTAAAGTTCTTTTCTTTTTTTTTTTTATGATGTTTGATATATTAATTGATTAAAATTATTCGTGACTAATGTTATAATTAGTTAATGCTTTTATTTACAGATGTTGTTCTTTATTCGCATCTTTCTCATGCTGTAAATGTAAATAAATTCTTATCTTTAAATTGTTACAATCTGAAAATCTAGGTTTATATTTTTATAATTTATTTGCTGAGATTGTTAGATTTAACTTGATAGGCTTTTAGAGCTGTGTTATCACTTTATAAAAATCTGGTGATTGCATTCTTATCGCTTGCTCTTTATCTTTATCTTTTTCACATCTCTATCGAGTACTCTTGTTATGTGTTTTTAAATTTTAAGTTTGTTTATTTATGTTTTAAAGAACTGCCTTGTAATTCTTCCTAAGACAAAGTCATTTCCAGTCTTGAATAGTTAAGCAATAATCATCAAGTTCAAAATCGCCACTTATAATGCATGATGTAATCTATTCTGAGGGTCCTACTTTTCATAGTTTATGGAATAAAACAAAAAGGAGATTAAATTGCTGCTTGAGCAAAAAAAAAAAAAAACGTCAATGAAGTAATAAAATGCATAAACCCAACTTATTTGTAGTTATAAGTAGGTAAAATATGATGTTGACCTAATTGTCTCTCAAAAAATAACTATGAGCTTATGATGGTATGTATTATTACAAAAAAATATCAGCAATGGAAGTAATAGCTTAGTCCCATTAATTTCTTTCTTTGTTGTAAATCGTTTCAAAAAATAATAATCTGTAACTGATTTAGCATTCCTTCTATTTTACATATTATCTACACATTAAATTATACTTTTTGCCTTGGATTTCACCTCACATGTTGAATTTTTTAATTTATATGAGTGGAAATAATTAATAAAGGTATTACTAGATTTACTATAAATATTTCTCAAAACCAACTTTTTTGTAACAGGTTAGGCCAAATAAAATTGAAGGCGGATTTCCTTAAAATGAATCCTGCAGAATCGTGGACAGAGTGGGCTGTGAAATGTTTTGTCAAAATGCCTGTTGTGTGGTCATTTACAAAACTTAAAATGGCATTAATGGAATCAGATACAGATGAATTTGATTATGTTTGCATAAATTATTTAAAGGTATTTAATTATTCTATTCGCTGATCTGCAATGGCAATTTTATTTTTTTAGAAAATGATTATTTTGATTACTTCCTATTTTCTGTTTTACAGAAAAAGAGCGAGCAATTGGTTTTACGTCAAGAACTAAATAATAAAGATGTTTATAACTTGGTTGAATTCCAGAATATTTTAACGACATCGGAAGGAACAGAAGTCACCCCAGAAACCCTTGATATTCTCCTGTTATGGTTACAAGTCAATAGGACTGTCCAAGTGCAACAATTAGAAAACGACATGCTGATCAAATTTCTCAACGGTAAAAAAAACTCTTGTCTTACTGACATAGATGTTTCAATATATATGCTTGAGAAAAACAAACTTGCAATAGAAAATGCTATAAAAGCTTTAGAAGAAGAAAAAGATGGACTTGTTCAAACGGCTAAAAGTTTTCTAAGGAAAGGGATGAGAGACACTGTAAATATTATGTTTATTGTGTATTTAGTAATGTACTAACCATTTACTGCTATTATAAAAGTATGTTAGCTAAATATATCTATTTTAATGAAATGGTTATTATCAATATATTTTTTTAGTAAATTCAGATACATTCTCTTTGATTTATAATTGAAATGTATAGAAGAAGTTACAATTAATTAAAAATTTACATTACATTTTATGGTACAGTCACAGATGTGAATTGTTGTAAATGTAATTTTAATTTTCTTATCACAATGAAAATTTCATAAAGATGTTGAACATTACATTATTTGATATTTGCATGCAAAAATTGTAGTTGTGTGATGATATAGAGTTGATTTTCCTCAGTTTCTGATTCATTTAATTAATTATTATTATCTGTAACAAGATATGCTTAGTTAAGGCCAAGTCAAGAAATTTTACTTTGCTTTGTCTGTAACTTAGATAAATGTGCTATTAAACCTATGTATCAATTATCCAGAAATGATTTTAAAGCCATTTGAGTCTTTACACTAGCTAAAAGGGACCTTGTGGAGTGCTGTCTTTTTAAATTTACCATTAAATTTATTTTTATTTGTCCTTTGACACTTAAGATTATTCTTTCGAGCGAGTGGGTTAGCAATGGATTTTTGACCAAATCCTATGTATTAAGAAAGAAAATATTTAAAAAAACAAGCTACCAGGGATGTAATTAGCTCATGCCATGTATATGAATATTTCCCAGTTATTTCAGTTTTAACGAAATTTTCATTTAGTTAAAGAAATAAAGGTGTTTGATATTTAATTGCATTTACAAAAAATAGATTATTAATTTATAAATGATTCTTTTAGGCAAAAAGTTATCTTAGAAGAAAAAATGCAATCGAGAAAACTATTGAAAAAAGAGTGAATGCCTCTGAAAATATTGACATTTTACTGTCCAGGATACAAGATGTTTCTTCAGATTCAAAAGTAAATTTTTGAAATTTATCATATACGGAGTTTGATATTTACTGTAATAATGTTTTTTATAATAACATTTCATTTTTCAGGTTTTAGAAACCTACAAAATTGGCTTAGACACTTTGAAAGCGAAATTCAAAGAAGATGGCCTTTCAGAAGATGATGTCTTGAACACTATCACTGAAATTCAAGAGGTATGCTTAATACCAGATTTTTTTTTTCTATTATTCCTACAATTAATATCAATTATAGAGATGAACGACCCGTCTTCTATGTTTTTGCGTTTATTAAAGCAGGAGTATTTCCTATTTCAAAGTGTTTTTTTTTTTAATTAAAATAGGAGTGGCAATGGGTCATTGCAAAAGTGGTAAATTGATTATTATCAGAGCAGGGAAGATTCGAGTGCCATTAATGTATTTTCACTTACACAAATAGTTTTCATGCCTTCACTATAATTAATGGCTATATATCTAAACTGTACAAATTAATATTGAAAGCCATCTTGACCTAAATTGACTCTATTGACTCGAACTTGTTTCTATGGCTTAGGGGAGGTTACATTTTCATTATTGTCTTTTTATTAACCACACTTCTATTGTTTTTATATTAACCTCAATAAATAAAAAATAATTTATGATATAACCTCTGTATTTAATTTTAAAAAAAAATGATTTATTGGTGCCTAAAATTTTTCCTGGCGGATATCATCCCTAATAAAATTATGTTTAGCAATATGCCAGAATCATTTTTAAATGCATTTTTTTTAAATGTGAAATTAAAAAAGCAATGAACATAATTACAATAGGTTTCTCATCTTTCTGTGTTTTTTCAACTTTATCACTTTGGCAATTAAAGTACTACTTACTAGAAGGAAGAAGGAATCTATGTAAATATTGTTATTTAAGCGGTGCCAATTCTATTGTTGGTTTAATGCACTTTCTCATATTAAAAATTTAAATTTAAAAGTTGCTACAGGCCAAGCCGTCTAGAACCTACCTTGAGAGCTCCTTGATCGGTCCCCTCTACAGTGGAAATGAAATGACTTACACAGTCGCTGCCCTACGTCAAAGGAAATATTCTAGCGGCCATAAAACACATTCACTCTCCATTTTCATATGTTAATAAAAACTCTATTGTAGGTTTCTAAAAGCCTCTCAACTGTTTCCCTCATCTAAGTCTTTTGGCTGAGATTAGATAGTCTCTGGGATTTTAAAAATCTGCACTGTTTCATTGTCGATTCTCTTGACTTCTCTCTATTTGTTTACCATTGTTTGGAGATCATTTTATCTATCCTCTGACTGATCCGTTATCAGATTTAATCAGTGTTGATACGCTGGCGTCGAGTAAGAAAGGTTACTCGGGATTGGTAACTGCGTACTTTGAAAGTGTGACAGCGAATCGTTACGTTTTTTTTTTTATATAACATCTTTGCGTAATGTACTTCCTACTCCATAATTTCGTAGTAAAGTCTTTTTTTTTTTTAATTGCTTGATGGTTATATCTACCTTCTAACGTAGGTCATCAAATACGCGTTTATAAAATATTTATAATATAAGTTTTATAGTTAAAGGGCGGTGGGGAGGGGATCACACCATAGCAATTCGTAATGCAGATGCCATTGCACATAGAATTGTGTTGTATATTTGACGTTTATTGAATGCAATTTGGAGTGGTGTATAAATTACAATACACTGTTTGAAAAGAACAATGCATTACCTCGGAAAACTTAAAAAATAATTTTAACAAGTCGATCCATGGATTTGAGGCCTCCCGATTTTCATTTGTCTTATCAACAAGCTTTTGCCGACTGAAAATTTGTTAGGGCAACTAATAACTATTTTTTGTCCCCAAACCCCTAACTTATATTGATGAAAATATAATATGATTAATTATGATGGCGGAAGTGACTGCGTTCTGATTTTTTGAAGTTCAAAAGTATTCTAAAAGATGACTGAGTGATAGGTCTCACCCTCGGGGTTTCCTCTTTTTTTACGATTTATTTGTGTTCGCGTACTTCCGGTTATTGTACATTAACCGAAATTACACAAAGTAATCCGTGGCGTTGTTGAGCATAACTTTAATATTTACAACGGTTCGATAATTTTTACTACCACTACCGTCTTAGAACGTACAGACAAATAAACAAGCGCTAGGCAAATTTATTGCTTCAATGGAACAATGCCTTAGCTCGGGAAAAATAATTTAAACTATTTGATCCGAGGATCATTGGCTTTGCTATTTTTTTTTTTTTTTTACTTTAAAGATTAATTTTCGCGACTAAATTTTTGTTACATCAGTTATGAACTAAAGTTATGGAATAGTATCGATAGATGGGCGTTCTCGAGTATTTATTAAGTGATGGTGAAAAGAAAATGTATTCAAGAAATAGAGCAGATCCGGTCATGACCCGAGACCCTAAAAACTTATATTTTGTCATTCTTAGATTCTGAGCCGGGCTTCGGTATAAATCGACCTTAAATTAAATTAACCGAGTGGTCAGGCAGCGATCAAACTCAAGAAATCGAACTTAAGAGGTCCTGGTCTGTATGTAGTTTAATATTTCGTCAGAATAATAATAATTACTAATTTTTACGGTACTAACTTCGTGACCCCTGGGACCTATTGTAGACCCGTGGCTGTACTCATAACACTGTCACCACCCACCTCATAAAATATAAGATGAATTTTGATTTTAACTTATTCACTTGGTAATGTTTCTAATATTCATATTACAGGATACTGATTATAACAATAAGGAGAATCTATAATTAAGTAATAATTGATAAGGACAATTAGGAGAAATTATTATACGTAGGGAAAAACATCAATACCGCCAAACATTCTTTTGATTTAAAAATATTTTTTTTAAGGCTTGAGTTTCTTAAAAATTTAATAAACGGTTATGAATAATACTACTTTGATTTTCTTTTTTTATCAAAAACTCTTAATATTATTTGTTGAAACATTTTGGTTGGAAAAAAAAAATTTTTTCACCAAATAAAAAGAAATTGTGAATGACTAAAACGGTAATATAAAAAAGTAATGCGAAGACAACATTGTTTATTTTAATTTTAAATGTTTTGTAATTTGAAGACTATTGTAAAGTCTAAAGAGGATAATAAAATAATCTGTACAACATTCAATTACAATCATTCCGATCTGTCGACATATCCAATTTTAATGTACGAAACGTACCCACTGATTGGCTACAGACAACCGAACCCCGCTGAAGTAAGTTACGCGACCTCTTTTCAACCAACATCGTCTGTTTTTTTTAATAAGTAGGTTTCCTCGTGTTGTAGAATGTATTTTTAAAATTTTAGGTCATAGTAGTAATTTTTACTAACTTTGGTCACGCCGACAGGTGAAGTACGATTGATCAGTATTTGTTTGAAACTAGAGCCCCTCTAGGATTTGTTGATAAACATGCCCATTAGGCGATTAGTGGTAACTTTCTCGAAGTTTCTTTTAGGTGTCTGGCGCCGTGCCTTTAACGTCACAGTGTGAAGGGTTTCGTTTTCGCTACAGTTGTTCGGTCAAGCTGTGAAGTTTTCACCTGAAAAGTTCTCTTCATATTTTTTTAATAATATATCATTTATGTAGTTTTGCAGTTTGTGATATAGTCTCTCATTTTCTAATTTTCCCCCTCTATTATCCCGGAGTACCTGTTTAAGAGTGACAAGTTACCTCCTCCTACCAAAATTGATTAAAAATAAAGAAAGGTTTGGTTTAACAGGTTCACGAAAGTTTTATTTTTAAATATCTTAGCCACTCATAATAAAATGGTATTTTACAGTAAATATTGATGACAAAATTATAAAATGTCCTTCATGAAATTTAAACCATTTCGTTGACAGTAAGCCTGATTGTGAAGACTCAAACTATAATTGAAAATTTGCACTACATATTTTTTAACTTAGGATACGTTTATTTGGTGGAAACCCGTTATAAAACACATTCCTTTCGCGCATCCCCTGACGAAGTTTTTTTATCGTAACCTACCCATCATAATTAGCAAGTTTTAGTTGTCAGTGTTATTATTTTTTGTTTATTTTGAAGTAGATCCGTCACTACTGACTGAGGAACCACGTATCATTAAATTATATATTTAATGTATCATTAATAAACATGTACAGTCCTTTTCAGGCTTATAACGGTCATACTTGACCGTATGACTATTATGACTATTTTATTTATACTAGTTGACCCATGCGTCAGTTACCTTACCATATTATCCAAAATCATGGCTCCGCCGTTGTATTTTAACGTAGAGTACGTTTTATGGAAGTGGTATCTGGAGGAAAGCCTTTATGAAAAAAAATCCCCCCCCCAAAAAAAAATGTAAATTGGGCACGTGACTGAGGCTCTAGTTACAGTTGTTTGTGGCATTGGGGGGGGGGTGGAGGGAGGAGTTAAAGAATTAATAAATGGGATAACAAAATATGAATTATTTTTGGACTGAACGTTAAATCGTTATGTTATACAGAATGGAATTTGTAATATTTTTTCTTAATTTACTTTATTTCTTAAATACCTTTATTACCAACTACATGCTCCATCTATTTGATACTTCATGTATGATAATATATTTAAATAAAAGTATAAGTGGTAAGAAATAAAAAAATAGAACATATACAAAAAACAATTTAAATTGAAGCAGTAGTTAAATCAGATCTGTTCTCTCTCACTTGTCTGTTCACGCGACGAGTTCATCCGCCGGAGTCACATCAAGTTTTTTGACTCGTTGCAGCACTTAACAAACCCGGTGTTTTACATTATAACCCTTAATCTGTTGTATTTTAACGTAGAATGCGTTTTATGGGAGTGGTATCTGGAGGAAAGCTTTTATGATAGTAAGGTGAGCCTTTATGAAAGTAAGGTAAGCCTTTATGAAAGTAAGGTGAGCCTTTATGAAAGTAAGGTGAGCCTTTATGAAAGTAACCCATCCCGCTTCGATGGCAATAGACTGTCGGGGAAAATTAGGTTGTTAAGTTTTTACGATTCATAAGGTGAGCCCTATCACCTTCGTACCTTCGTGTAGTACCAGAACATGTTTAGTTAGCAATGCACTACAAAATATCAATAATTTTTAGTTATAAAAAATATATAAAATGTAGGCTACAGCACTTATAATACACTTATAAATACACTCTATAATGTAATTCATTGTCAGAATCTATATTTGAATTGTATAATTTTATAACTAGGGGATATGGGGAGAGAGAAAAAAATCTCCACAAACGGGGGAATCTTTGATACTCCTCCAAGAAAGAATTCAGTAATATTAAAACGGTGGAACGACTCAATTTCCATTCCAAGTAGGGAAATAAAAAAAAAAAATTCTACTGGCTGAAGAACCACCACCCCATCCCCAAAAACTCAAAATAGAATCAAAACTATGATTTCCCGCGCGTTAAGTTGGCGGTAAAATGGGAGATATAAAGCGCAACTGTTCACTGTCGAGGCGTATACATGTCACAGTTGATGTCATGACATTTACTGCCGCGACGGCTACTGTCAATTATCAGGTCTAACTTAACTGTTACTTTACAAAACAACTTGTTTATGACCCGGATTTTTGGACTGCAAGCACGGGAATTCTTTTTGTTTTTTATTAGAGAAGCTTTTGGTTTTAATTTTTAATCTTATATGTAAAAAATATCAAATACGATAATTGTACAATGTAAATTGCAGTCGAATTAATAATTTTTAATTAAGTAAAAATACATTCTAAGTTGAAAGCTATTAAACTCGCCTCTACTAATAAATATTTTCATCGATTAATAATTTTAAAGTTAATCCTCAATTATTAATAGACAAAATTAAAGTCAAGGTCTGTTCATTTTACGATTAATAATTTTGAATTGCAGTTCTGAAGAGTTACATAAGTTAAATTAACTCTTACGATATTTCTGTCCTTTGTTGTAAGGCGTGTTCTCACTTGAAAGTTGTTCGTAAAGTAAGATAAAAATCCTTTTTTTTTTTGCAAGATTGCCCTTACTCCAATACTCAGATCGTTTTGACTGTGACAAACTAGCTTTTGAGCGTGTTGGAACAGATGTCTGTCAATTCTAGTTTTGGTTTCGGGAGAGTTGGAGCACACCTTGTGTTTTTCGATCCACATCTCGCTTGCTATTTAAGATTTGCAGCTATGATATTTGCCTCGCGGTTAAGGGCTCATTAGAGACGGCAACACAATTACAAAAATATAATAAACTTTATTATTAACAGCAATCAACAAAGAAACATACTATTCATATTTAGCTGGTAAATAAAAAAAAAAAACTGGAAATAAAATAGAAACGATCAACATCTATGTATTTGTTGTGCGAACCCGGGACTTACCCACCCCAATATCTAGGTCGGGGCTCAACCAATTGAGTTAGTTGCCAGTTAGTCATCATGTTGCGTGATTGAACGATAGAAATTTTAACGAAATTAAGTTTTTTTTAAATACCTTTATTAGATGAGCTACATGTTCCATCTATTGGGTACTACATTTATAATATGTCAAACATACTATAAAAATATCAAATATGAATGTTGATGGTATGGTAGGATATTGTGAGAAATGAAAAAAAAAACAAAAAAAAAACCTCCCATAAAAAGCAAACAAGAACATGCGAAAATAACGTAAATAATGAATAATTAACAAAATAAATTTTAACAAAACAACCAAAGAGTTGTGCTTAATTCCTTAAGAATGTGATCATAAATTGAGTATTGGGATGCGGGGATATTTTTTTTATTGAAAAAGCGACTTATAGGGAGCAAGATGGTTTAAAAGATTAAATGAAATATTTTGGATCGAAAATGCGGAGTAGTTATTTCACAATCATTTAATGATTATTTGAGAAACTAACATGTATCGGGTGATACTGTTTCTTCGCTTTATGCGCACTTTGTTTTATAGATTTTTTAAATTCAATTTAGATCAGAATTGGTGTGAATAAAATTCACTTGTAAAAAATTAATTTATTTTTAATAGCGACGCTACAATGGATCAACTAGTTTCACGCATGAATCAATGAATTTAAATGAAATGAAAAGCGTACTTACGAATCATCTTGAAATCGTGAATTCTGCGATTCTCCATAGTTATAATGATCGAACTCAAGTTTTTTTATATGCCTAGCTAACAAAACCTAACCGAGGTAGCAATCGAAACGATTGGTCGATGAGATGCCGACTGCGTGTTGTTATTGGTTAGTTTTTTTTTGGGTGGGTGCAGCCCCAAGGTGCGGTGTAAGCTTATCTAATCTCCTCCCGTTAATAACAGTAGTAATGAACAACATCATCAAAATAACGTGCAGTTCAGTAACGCTCTTTAGCTATTATAAAATCAACTATGGTGCTGTTCTAGAAAGAACGCGCACGCGGTCTGTTTCTCATTTCTCATGTTCCGGACGTCCCGTCTTTCGGCATTCGGTATTAGTCCATACTCAAGTCCGGCGCTCACACCGGTTCTGTTGAAAGTATAGCTCAGTGCTCAACTGCAAAATTGTACAAGGATCATGATTTCGTCTTCGACTTTGTCGAAATTCGAAACTCTTATGGAACAAGACGGGCCCACACTATCATAATTCAAACAGTAGAGAGGATACCTATACTCTCTTGTCAATTTCATAATCATTGTTATTATTAATTATTGTAATTACTTAATAATAAAGAAGTATTTTTTCCTCCCGTGGAGGGTTGCAAATACGCATTATAATTGTACTCAGTTACACAGTTTAAAAGGTTATGTGAGATGTGCATAATCTAAGGAAATCCAGGTAAAATGGAAAGAAATACTAAGGAAGTAAATTAGTGGAATGTGCGGTAGATAGATGCTTTATTGCGATTGCATTAAGTCTGTCGTTCTTATTTTAATTCCATGATGTGGGTCTTGGATGGAGTTTTAGGGTGCTGTAATAAGGGGTTACTCGAAATTTTAATATTGTCGGGTTATATGATCAGCTGGTGTTTCTATATTTAGTTTTTATATGGTATGAATGAAAACATTTATCATAATTACTTATTTCCTAATAAGGCAGATTGTAATTTTAGCACAATAAAAAAATAATAATAATTTAGTTTTGCAGTAAAATTTTTTAACTTATTGGTGTATGGTAAAGAATTTTTTTATTGATTAGACACCGGGTTTGTATTTTTACAAGTTCATGGTGAGTGGGCCAATCAAGGAACTGTAGAATTGACGAAGCGTAAAGTAGGTTAGGTCGTAATACGGCTATGTAGATAAGTATTTTAAGACGAAGTGGAAGATAGAAGATGGTTCAGTCGGTGAAGTGTCAATAATGTTCGTGTTTTTAGGTGTTCAGAGAATGGTTAGCTTCTGGTCTAGTGCAACTCCGATGTATTGTAAATGCTTTGTTTTCTGTAATCCAGTGTTATTTATGGACATTTGTTTAAATATGGTCCGTTGAGTCCGTAGATTTAGGTTGGAAAAATTATAATCGTTATACTCGTAACTCTCTACTACAAACCCAAGGAGAAAGCTACAGACTACACTCAGACACTTTTGGAGAAAATATTTAGCGACGAGTAGCCACTCCGTTCGCCAAGAAGTAGCATATCCGGTTAAAAAAAAGAAATAAAATAAACAAAACGAGAGGTAACAGCACCAGGTTAGCACATAGCTCCTCAGCTCCATCTGCCAACTAAAGTGGCAAACTTGGTTTATCATGCCCTTTTACGCGATGCTCTTTTGCACTGAAAAAGTTCCAGGAATATCTTCAGTGTCTGTAACTATTTCCAGAAACAGTGATTTTTATTTTACTTGAAGTATTCTTATATTATTGTTATCCTTTTATTGAAATAATACAATCCACCATACTGGGCAATTATTAATTGTGAACAATGGTCTCATTCTTCCCATATTTAGGGTTCAGCGTTCACTCTCTCATACATACGATGAGTACACATTTACAACCTAGGGACCTTCCAATCACGCATGATTGATCAAGGGTGTAAGGTATGATATATTAAGATCGTTATGGAGGATTCTGTTTCTGCCGTATTTAATAGTGTTAACTATTATACTTCAAGTATTCCAAAAAAAAAAACAAGCTATGATTCAATATTTGATTTTAAAGTGACGTATAATATGAATCATTACTTAAATATATACCCGTATTCTAAGCAAGTGGGAATATATTTTCTTTGATTTGAAATTTACACAATAGTTTTTTAGTTTTATTCTACGGATACCACTCGTTCCGACGGATCACTCTTTAAGAAATTGCAATTTCCATTGAGTCTTGCATTCTGATCAGTATTGACTAGTATCAGGAGCAGTATTAATTACTGCGGAGTGGATTTAAGATCGCCGTCTTTAGGTTTATATATCATAGTCTTGCAAGGGAGGCTCACTCAACAATTTATTCCTTGTTGCCCCTGAAGGCGACACTAGAAAAATTATTTATAATCAACGTTCAATGTCGTGGAGAGATCGTGTTTGAATTACATTACGATATTTGTCCGAGTTGGTGTTCAAAAGAATGCACGTTTGTGTATTGTGATTGATCTTTTTTGGAAACAAGGTATTCTCGGAATTTCTATTGCAATCTGAAACGGTTTATTTAAATTTATATCATTTCTTGCGATCGCGGTATATCGTTGAGTTCTTTTTGACAACTAAATAGTTCATTTTAAATGCAAATTTTCAATTACAAAAACCGAAGTTCCTTTAAAAAAAAAGTTAAGCCTAAATATTTTTAAAAAAACTGCTTCGCTAAGTACGCTCAATAGTCAGAGAAAACGGGATAGTTAAAATTCATTAAGTGCCTACTTTCTCCATGCTTAATTTTTACTCTCGTAGTTTTCTTTATTGGATCTTATACTAAACCGCAAATAGGCATTTTTTTATAACGAATGTGTTGATGAATCACATTTCATCAAATCACCGCCTTATCATATATCACGGACTCTCTCCCTTGACAAATACACTTTAATATATCGCCTAATCATTAGCTATGTGTATATCATACCTATAATCTCATGCCATTATGATAGGTGCCATACATTGTATAAACCTGAAGACGTGCTGAACAATACTGACTCTCTAAGCATTGAGAAATATAAGAATGAAGAAATGTATGTTACGTTTGTGGGGAAATACAGTCCCACTCTACGTCTAAATTGTTGTATGAGTTTTGTCACCGGAGAACTCCAATACAGTATTACTTGGTTGAAAGAAATGTTTTTCTCATTACACTTAATAAAAATGTAGTTTATACATATATATTGGGAGTTTATTGATTCCTGCATGTAATGGTAGAAGAATATGAAGAATGATTGCGAAAAATTATAACATTCTTACTCCTGTAAATACCCGATTATGCGGCGAAACGTTGACGGATGCAAATAAATAAAATAATTGATTAGAGAAACTGTCTTTAATCTTTAACAATTTTTATTAAGATAAAATTAAATCTGCCTTATTAGGCAATAAGTAATTGAGATAAATGTTATCATTCATACCATATTTACAATTCATCATTCACTCGCTCATTCATACAATATTTACAAACAGCCTAGAGGCCCCCCAAGTCCACAAGGTTGTCACCTCCCTCGCATGCGAAGGAGGAAGCGGAGTCTTGGGAAGTCCCCCACGCTCCTACGTCAGCCGCGTCACTGGATAAGAACCAGCGGAAGCTGACCAAGAGCGCGAGAGTCACAGACGCTCAGGACATGATTAGAGAAACTTACCATTGCCAGGACTCTCACTATCACTTAATGATAGCAGGTCACGAGGCCACTCCCGTTTTAATCTCCGAGAAGGATTATAGGGGTGAGTGGTGCAGTGCAATGACTGTGCTACGGGATTAGGGTGGTTGGATAGGTTACTATGGAATTTCATGAATTTGGAAGGGATGAGTTCAAGAATATAGGGTATATTAACATCATTGTGAAGGGTTTTGTTGCTGACGTAATAAGGGGCAGTTACTATTGTTCTCAAGACTTTTGATTGAAAGGGTTGGATACGCTTGATGTTCGACTTGTTTGCTGTCCCCCATTGAGAGAAACTGTAAAGCCTTTTTTGAAAAATTCGTTTAACGTAGTGTAATTCATTTTATAGCTCGACTCATCTTCTGAGACCTTTTAGTTTGAAAAATAAAATAAATGACCTTTACTTTTATTTTTGAGAAATAAATTTTTTATTTTTAATTAGACATTTTGTTATTTTTCAAAGTTATGAATAGAAGTTTTCTAAAAGTTTTAATTCAAAATAATCCGCTTCGATGCCTTTTGAAATGCTTTTTTGCCTAAACGGTGACAAAAAGAATCCTTACAGATATAAATAAAAAACAACTTATTTTCAATTCTAATTGAAATCATCGCATTCGGATGTTTCTATTAAGGCAATCAGCTTAAAATCACTAACACGCACATGAATTAGTTGAATTTTTCTATTGATATTTCTTGTTTACAATCAGACAGCAAGTTGTGCCAGTAATCACTGAAAACATTTTCGCCAGGTTGCAATAACTTCAAGAGAGACTAAAACGTCTAAAAAAACAACAACTTTAATGTAAAAGTTAATTCAATTATAAAATTGAGAAAACATGTAACGCAGGCTGTTTGTTAATCATGACTTTATAATTAAAAACAAAAATATTAATTTTTACATAATACTATTTTATGGAATATTACTTATCTAATCTATTGTAAGATATTCTCTGTCCAGTTTTTATAAGTATTCAAACTCATCCGAAATTCTTTAAATTTTGAATAGCGAACCAAACAAGTCCAGTTCGTATTTCAACTATTTGTATTTGAAGTTACGCGGTCATGGCCTGTTGTGACGCTAAAACTAGTTTTTGTCCATTTTAGTCTCTGTCCAACGCATTTCTGGTTTATATCTACCTCAAGAGGCATAATAATGATCTAACTCGAGCAATAGATCAGACAAGGTCACGAGCTCATGTAAGTTTTGAAGATGAAGAATCGTGACTGTTGGAAATAATTGTACCGTATGTGGTCTTCTATAGGGGGTGTAACCCTGTCAGTATAAAATTTATTTCTTGTCTCTAGAAACTCATTTTTGTCGATTTTCAAGTGTCTTCGATGCATTTCAGTGTTGTGAAAGTTACTCGGGGTAGATCTCTTTTTCATTTCATGAATTTTTCGCTTATTACCTATCTATTCCTAGGTGAATTTATTCTTTCTATCTTGGTTCCATACTAAATCTGTTACCTGGAAACTGTTCTGACCCGTGACCTTACATAAAACACTGCTATGTTATACCGGCCTATATTACTAACTATATCAAATAGCAATATATTACTAAATGTAAATAAATTAGGCTGTCGTTTATTTCTCTCTGGGAGTTACTGCACATTTTTTTTCAATTAGTTTAAGCAAAAGTTTACTCAACTATGTACTTCTGCAATTCGCATGTATTTGTTTGTTATTAATCTTGACGGGGGGAACGATCCCTAGTGGTGCCACGCTGGAAAAAATCAGAAATATTTTTTTCCACGAAAACTATACTTGTCCATGCTGTATTTTTTTAAGCCAATGCCAAAATTAATTTTTCTGAAATTATTTTTATGCATTTCGAAAAGTGAAAAGTATGTATATTTAGTACATAAGTGAGTGCTTTTTGGGTATTTTTTTTCAGCGCATCGGAGCGCCATAATCATCTAACGGTATCAAGGTGATTGTATTTTCAAGTTTTCAGTCTTCTAGCAATCGTTCATGTCAAAAAAATCTACCATGTCCTAAGGTCCTGGCATTGGCTTTATCTGTTTGGGGGTAGCGTAAGAAAGGTTCCCCCAAAATTTCAAGTACAGATCCTTGGGCGATTAGTTGTTATGAAATTAATGCGAAATAAAAGGCGTTCAAGTAACTCAATGCCGAAACGGGTGAAAAAGTCGGCCTGTCATTTCCTATATCCACTTGCTTTCTTTTGCACCTGTACAACCTGTTACATGACGTTCTAATTCTTAATTTAGGAAATCTAATTTTCCTAATAAAAAGATCTGGTTTGGGGTAGGAGGTAATCTGCTGAAACTCAGCCATCGATCGATCCTGTCAAAATTGCAACCTTTAAATTTACGGCCTTGAGCAAAAACGTGTTCTGTCGTCCGCCTGAGGTCTGACCTAGACATGTGAAATTTCGAGTGAAGGTTTTGTTCGATCACATAATGACTCGAAATATGCTACCGATCCAATAAAAAATAATAAAAGTTTATGTACTAATTATTCAAGTGATGATTAAGATTAAAACCTATTATGTTGTATGAGTTATAACATTTAACCTATCGACGTCTTGATTAATGACATGTAATATTGGTTGGGTATGTGGAGGATAAAGCAGTTGAAACTGTGAATAATATTGTATTTGGAATTCCTGTTCGGGTTTTGTTAGAGAAATTCTGCTTGATGCAACATTGACTACTAAAATACTAAAAACCCTATAAAAATAATCAAGAGCTATTTATAGTTAATTACTTGGAAATTTCAACCTTCACGATAAATAAGTATTTGTCTTTTTACCAAGGAAACGATTAATTGTGTTTTCAACCACACTCGACTGACTTTTACAACACTGCCTTTATTATTGGGAAAAAATATATCCAAGGAGAAGTGTTTTGGTATAGTTCGTCAGATTATAGTGAAGCGGCTGATGCGCATGTCTAAACTTTCAAGAGCCTCTCCCTCCCTCAGCAAGAAGACTCCATTATTGGGGAGACCTATTGTCGCATTAGATTGGATCGCTTGTCTTAGCGGGACCGGTAGATTTTGTGACAATTCTGAAGTCCTGAAGATGCCTGTAATAATTGTATAACGTCGATAATTGAGGCAGATCTTAAGATTTCATTTGAAAAACAATATCAAGAAACCATACTACGTTGATCATTATCTGGAGTCTTACACCCTCTTCAATTATTTATCTCTTATCGACGCTATAGTCATTGTCCTAAAAGTAAGTTATTTCAAGTTGATAATTGTTCGAAGGAAGAAGCCACGGACTATGATAAGGGCCGTAAAAGTAATTATGTGACTTACAAGCTTTCTCGTGTCACTGATCAGAAGCTATTTTCTGAAAGTTCTGATTATTCCCTACTGTAGAGTATACATTAAATACGACAAATTAATGCGTTTTTGACGACTTTTTTGCATTAGTATTTGTTTCCACTGCTGGATCTAGGAGCCCAATTGTTGAACTAGGATCCTTTCGATGAATCTTCCAATGGAGACGCCGAATTTTTTTCTATGGCGGATTCAGGCATTTTGTCGCCAGTAGCAGAAACCGTTAACAACACAGAAGTGTGAATTGGGCGTCCTTGAATAAGGATTAAGTGCATATCAGTGCGCACTTGCCCCAAGAAGAAAGTTTTAAAGAGGCACAAGAGGACCCTGGCCTAATGCATAGAAAACGGCCTGCAATAACAAACGATAGGCCAATAATTTGAATGAACACCTTCTAAAGAATCTACTTCAGACTGGAATCAACAAATGGAAATTTGAACATCCATGGGTTAAAAGTTAACGTTGGGAAATTGTATTGTCTGAAACATGAAACATTCTATGATTCACTAAGGGATCCTAGGAGCTACAGCTCCATTCACTGTTGCCTGCCCCACGTTACTTTAACGCAGAAATTAATTCAAAATATGCGAAACAAAATTTGTGAGCCAACTATAGAATAGGAATTTATAAAAAATTACTGCCGGATTGTGGAATGGTATAATTATAAAACAGCTTTATTGTCAGAACTACAAGACCTTTCGCAAATAATATACTATTGTTTTAGATGTGTTATTTACCCCACGTAACCAATTGGAGATTACTGAAGATGACAGCTTAGAGCTGTCGAAGGTGCATAGGAATCACCTGTTTCCTATTCGATTTCAGTTTTTTTTTTGTTCTTTTTGTCAATAGTACAAATCCACAAAGTCTGATTCATGTGATCGAGATGATTGAATAAATAAAATTAAGTAGTATTTTTGATTAAAAATATTGGTTGGTCACAATCTTTTAATAAATTTTAGAGAAACTCACTTCAGTCAGGTTCTGCGAGTATCGCTCGATATCGTTCCTTCTATTTCTATGTTCTTTATTTCGTTTCTATATGCGAAAAAAAATCATATCCAGTTCATTGGCGTAACGTAATTTTAGTCGGAAAAGAAAATCGTTCAAAAAATGAAAAACCAAGCGATGCCGCCTATCCTGGGATTAAAAATGTGCTCTGATCTGATAGCAGTCGTTTGTTCGAGCTAGCTTGGATGTTATTAACCTTTTTTGTTCATTGGACCCCATTTCCGGTCAGTGACGTTCATGTGCCTTTAAGACGTCTATTTACAAAACAAATTTATACTCCAATCAAATTATACATGAAAAACGTGTCGATTAGAATAGGTGTCGTTTACGAAAATTTTTCACTTTTTTTAGAAAATGAACAATTTTTGAAGAGCTGTATCTTATAAAGTAATGGTCGTACAAAGCTCATTTTGGTTTCAAATTGCAGAAAATTTTATTTACATAATTTTAGAATTATTTAGTAAAAACTGAAAAAAGTGCCAATCGCACAGGTCTTTCGAAGCTGCAAATTTGGCTTCATACTATTGATTTAAGTCCTCACAGCATATTGAAAATTTATCACTACACGACCTTTTGCACGCACAGATGTATAATTTGACGAAATAACATCTGAGGAATCCACCGTCAACTTCCTCAACATTGTTGGGCTACGAAAACAACAAGAGACGCCTCATATCACTTCTGCGTCATGCCTTTGAGCACTAGGAAAAGTGGTTGTTGCACGTCGCGACGCCGATCGGGAAATTATTCTCATGGCGTTATCGAAATACCCTTCATCCGATCGTAGGAAAAGATGTGGGTGGACCTGCTCGGTTTAGGCGCTGATGCCACAAATGTCTAGTCACATATGAGTAGCAAAGGTGAAGCTGGCTGCTGCTACTACTCCACGACCTCGTACAACCACCGACCCTCTCAACCACCACCAGGACATACATGCTGGCTGGACTTACATTTGACTGGACTATTATGCGTTTCCACGGAAATAAAATGCGACTCTTTGTCAGAGGACAAAGAAAACCACATACACAACGGGCATTGGGTACTATAAAAACAGTTCTGATTGGCTACTGACGAAGCCAGCTGGGTATTTATTAAGACCGGCGGTTTGGGGCCTGTATATCATTCTCCTGGGAACTAACTGGCTCGTGGCTGCTCTGGCTTAAACTCTGAAACTTGGCTTCTTCATTATGAAAAACTCAGCATCTAGCTCTCCTCACCTCGCTACGTTTTAGTCCGGCATTGTCAGACCCACACCTTCCAAGTGGGAATCTTTGCCTTTGTCTCGCTAAATCTAGCACCTCCTTGGGAGAGACCTCTCCCTAGTGGACAATGGTTGTTGTGGCCCTGCAATGCAAGCTTACCAAGCAGTGTTCCCCACGGCAATACAGTCTGCCTCTCTCCCATTCACACTCGCCTTTGGGATCCGGACGGATTTCACCTACCCTCAGATACCGAGTGTGAATTCGTGGTCATTCCAAGACCACACCACCTACCCTATACCTCTTCTCCTGAATATAGTGCATTGTCGGGGCACATACCTATCAAAAATGGAGTCAGGTAGTAAGACTGTCATAAAACGATTGTCCAGGTTATAAACTTAATCAACCCTCACTTCGTCATCCGGACTAGGGTAACTAGGCACCCCCCTCGTGACGACCCGACATATATGATTCAAGGAATGACACAATTAAAACTCACTTTTTGTCACTTTAACTCTTTGCAATGCATTTTTGGTTTAAATCGATCTGAAGAGGTCTTGTTCTGTGCATACTTATCTATTTCGTTAGTATAACAGCTTTTACTAAAAATGAAATTGATTTCTTTATGTCTACTTACTACTAATTTGTATGATACTAAATTTGCCACTATGGGACTGTTCTAAACTCATGACTATACTCACCTCCAAGTTTTTTGTTTTTTTTAATTTAAAGGATTTTTAAGAGTCTGTGTGAGTTTCTTAAAAACTTGAACAGTTGTGAAAACACTACTATGTATTTTTATAAAAAATACTTAATTTTATTTGTTAACCCATCTTAGTCACATGAAATAGATTTTTCAACAAATAAAACAACAAAAGTTGTTAATATAAGCAAAAGAAAAATGCTTAAAATATGATTCAATTTTTTATATTTTTAATTGCATTAAAATAATAATGGGCACACTAAAGTAAGTAACTTAAAATACCACCATGCACAAGACTCCCTGTATTACAATTTCCTGCGCAATACTCCTTCCATAAAACGTATTCTACGTTAAAATAGGCAGAGGTTTTTGTACTTCAACTCCATTCCCCCATAAAGCACTTTCTCTAACATTGGAAAGTCTGTAAGATAGTCGGCCTCTGTTTTATTCCCCTCTACTGGTAAATTAGCATTAGCGAGAAAATCCTTTATGATTAGGGTCTTTTTGGTTTTTTAAAAACCAGAAACCCTTGTTTTAACTCATGTTTCTGCCTTTGGTAGTCACCTGTTTAAACCTGACTTGAAATTTTACAAGGAGGTCTATAATTACTGAAAGTCTTTAAACTGCCGTTAAAGTCATGTTTGTGACTTCAATTCGACCAGTGTCTTACATACTATTTTGTTTGGTGTTTTCATTAGATAACCCAATCATGTAAAAAATGAAATTATCTATTGCTCTTAGGCCGGCCAATTGATGACACATGTGTCGGTTTTGACCGAAGCGTTTCTTGAGGGGGAAATCGAGTCGAGGGGTCGTTTAGTTGTAGTGAACAGACAATGATAGACCTAGCAATCCAAGCCACCTGGCAGTATAGTTTTATTATGAATGAACTTCCTTCGATAAATGCTTTGGTCAAAACTGATATGTTTTATTACCCTTATTATGGGGTTCTCAAATATGACTTAAAATCTCTTTTAGGGTATGAACATATAGCTGAGTTGTAAGTCTGCTAGCATACTGGAGACTTTGTAGTATCGTTCATAACTATTTATTATTCTCATTCTTACATTCTATATTATTTCTAGTTTTCTGTAAATTGAAGTACTGAAGTCTAAACTGGTGAAGCATATGATTGTGGTGTACCGATTTTTTTTTTATACAGAATCAACTAGCTTTTTTGTGATAGTTTACACTTATAGTGGAAGTATGGAGACATTTTACTAATAAGCATTTTCATTTTGCTACTTTTATTGTTTATATGCTTTGTGAATAAATGCTTTCGGTAGCAGCTGCTCACAATCAGCATTACAATTGTAAAAGCTGTGGAATCGTTAATTAAAATATTTAACAAAGAATGCTTGATAGTTTTATTGATTCTACAAGTTGTATTTTCAAACAAATCACAGGTCATGTTTTATTATTAGACCAACAGAACTGATCAACTTGATGATTTTTCCACTCTCTGCTGTCAACTGCTGGAGCCACATTATTGTGGACATCTTTAAGTATTTTTTTTTTTTAATGTATCATCATATTAAATATAGTTTTATTTAATTACATGATTCAAAATAATTAAAGTCAACTTGTGCCTTTGAACTTGCACATATCTTTGATAATCACCGATAAGGTTTTTTATAAAAAAATAATTTTTTTGTCAATTATTATTGTTTATTTCAACAAATGTATGATTATAACAATTAGTTTATAACCAAACTTGTATGTTTGCATTTTTTTTTTTATAGATTAATGAAATGCATGAAGAAATTCAAAATGCTTTGTCTGATCCAATCACGATGACTTCAGATTTAGAGCTTGATGAAGAATTAAAGGCTATTCTTAGCACTGTCAATGTGAAAGATACAGAAAAAGGTAAAAGTACTATCAAAAGGAACTTTTCTTTGTCTTTCAAGTTCACACCAATTCTGATTTACAAATTTTTTTTTTTTTAAGATATTGTCCTGCCAGAAGTGCCAGCTCACGAACTGAATATTCCTGTCAAAGAAAAAAAAGAAGCTCAAAAAGTTGTGGTCTAATCGAATTGTGATGTTATACGAGATAGATTTTGTACATATATATTTATAGAAAGTATTTTAAACAATTTTCCAAATGGTTTTTGATATTAAACGTTATTATTAACTGTGATGTATTTCAAATAGCAAATATAATTTTGCTTTAACATGGTAGTGATGATGATCGTAACCGTAAATACACTTGTTACCGAGGATTTTTAATTAATTGTTAAATGCTTGTCTGTAAAATTAAAAAAAGAATCTTTTCTTGTTATATTGTTTACAAAGGTTGTGGTTGACTATTTATGTATTTAAATTTTAGCAAAATTTGTCGGCCTTTGGAAGTTTTATTATTAAATAACATGTGTTTATTATTCTTGTTTTCCTTATACTGAAAAGAAATAATCTTAAACATTTTAAATATTTCATATTATGTTACATGGATTATCTTAATAAATTGTATGTTAGAGGATGTGTCTAAATAAATTATATTATATTTTAACATTTGAATTTCTTCAAGAGGCAAAAATAAAAAACATTTAACTGCAAATTAATTAAAGAATGAATGACTGAGTTCGTTTTTCACTTGGACGGCTTATTTTTTTCATTTGTGGCAACAAATTTAAATCAGTTTTTTTATATTCTGGCCAGAAAGGGTGAGAAACAAAAGTAGATATTTATTAGCTAATAATTTCAAAGTGTAATGCAGTTGGGGATGTTACCCATGTAACATTATAAATCCAGTTACTATACTTTTTATGGAGATATGAAACTCTAAATCCAAGTTATCTACCCGAATAAAACATTTGTTGTTTTTGAGCATTTCATTCTTCCCAACTCAGATCTTATACAAATCATGTCTTCAGAATAAGCCAAAATATTTTCTCCACTATTTCTTACAAATTCTAGTTGTTACCTTATTGTTAGTCATTACTTGGTAGCAGATAGATTTGTATAAATTTGAATATCCAAGCTAGGTGGTAGTATTCCATATGTTTGGTGCTTTATGTTGTTCGGGTCAATTTAAACCAGAGTTAACAGACAATTCTCATCACATATTGTATATACTTGTTATAACAGACTGAACTCTTTATCACATATTGTATATACTTGTTATAACATACTTAACTCTCATCACATATTGTATATACTTGTTATAACAGACTAAACTCTTATTATATATTGTACATACTTCCCATGATTGCACACTTTTTAATTTTTATAAGACATGACGTATAGGGCCCAATTAGAAAAATAATGAAAAGCTTTTCACTAGATCATGTTTGGTGCCTAGTTTATTAAGAAGCTTCTTGATGTATGAATTTTAATGAAACCAAACTGTTATGGTTATTAGGAAGTATGGAAGGGTTCTGGGATATTGGTTTCGATTAATTCAATCCCAGTAACATAAACCAAAACTTGTTATCGATTCAGTTTGCATGAATAGAAATAGTAATAGAGAAAAACATTGATCCATGTCTTAACATATATGTAAGCAAACCTGTTTTTATTTGACCATCACAATAAAAATAAAATCAGGAAACCTAGAACTTGGCACTAATTAAATATGTATTTATTTGTTGAGGGATATTCAGTGACTGTGGCAAAAAATCATATATAAAATAAAGTACTCCAACACTGAAAAATAAGATGAAAGTATTAGGGAAAAATCCTCATTTTAAAAAAAGTTGATCACCAATATCTTCAGATAATTAGAAAAAAAAATCAGTAAAACATATTTGTCTAAAACCCAATTAAGAATTTGACTAAGCAATGTATGTGGAATGCTCTCTCATCCAGATTAAGGCGATTAAAAGGATTTAATTTTTGAAGATTTTAAGTCTTGTGTAATTTCAAAGATGTATTCAAATTTAAAGTATTTTATCAGAATGGAAGTTCTTAATTTGATTTTACATTTTTGAAAACAAATTAACAGTTATAGGTATGCCCGCTAGTTATTGCAATTAAAAACAATATATCTTTATTTTGGCCAATACATAGGGATTTCATATACGTATAGGTATAAGGATTCATGAACTTATGTGCAAATAAAACAGAGAAATAAATCAAGTGCAGTTCTTGTAACAAATTGCATATTTCAAGATAATAGATTAATTTTACTTAAGAGTTACAAAATTTGCCCAATAACACCATCTTTATTTCACACCTGCAGGTTAAGCGTTGGAGTAGCTCAGATAGGATATAGCTAAAAGAAATAAACTTGGTACTTTCACATGATGTATGATTTTGAGGAGTGCATTAAATTTAACGATTGACATGGACTGCTCCATTTAATCAGCAAATACAGCTGCCTTATTTCAATTATCTTTGGTTTTACTTATTCACTATCTTGTTCTATACAGGTAATTTGGCTACATCTAACTTCCATAAGAGAAGTTCTAAATCTATAATAAATGTTTCAAAATTTGATTTTAATTTATCATTGGGTGTAACATAAAACATTAGTTATTTTAATTGTGTTGTTAACATTTCAAACTAACCATCCTAACCTGATTTAATGTAATTTATAATTATCATGTATGTGAAAACAAATCTATAAATATGTGGATATTAATAGTTTTTTTTAATACAATATATTCCAGCACCTGAAGATGCGGCTTGAGCTGTCAAAAGTGCTTGTAATATATGAAATAAAATTAAGCGGGAATACACAAATTCTATTTATTCAAACATCCCTCAACTATGTTTATCCTGGACATATTAAAACAATATTTATTTGATATTTTATTTTCCATAACTTTTATTCCACTATTGTTTGGTCTATATTTTAACTGTTATTTATGTTAAATTTCATAAAATAACATTTATCCCATTTCTCTGCATATAAAATATTTATAATACATAATTATCGTTGTTAATTTTACCTTTGAGAATAATAATAAATTGTTGAAAGTGCTTAAGACAATAAAATCATATGATCTTGTGAGTAAACAAATATTTGCATACTTTCAAATAATAGCTGTGAATTAGTTGAATTCCAACTTCTAATAGTGGAAAGGCTGGGAGGCTCTTCCAGCCAACTTAAAAAGTTGACAGCTGCAAGTGCAATTGAATTTAACAAACAATTTATTCCTTCCTATTAAAATTAAACCTTGAACTATTCCGTCTTGGTCTAACTTGACACAAACCAGCAGATGCCATTCTACCGGACAAGCAAGCTGTTTTAAATTATAATATTTAAAACTAAGTGAAAATAAATTATAAATCAAAACAATGTCTAATTAGTTATTTCAATATTCAGTTGTAAATGTAAACAATAAAATAATGCTAGCCTAAAGGTGAAAGTTAAATTTTCAAACCAGCAGGTCGATTTAGTTTATCTGAGTGTTCTAGTTAGTTATCCAAGTCACACTAATCTAAAATTTTAAAGGTATGTTCAAATGTACACTCCAGATAATGTAACTGAGAAAATAGTCATTTTTTTTTGTTATAAGATTTCTTTAATGACAATTTATGTACTTCCACTTAGGACTATTTGACACTATCCGATAGGGGGGCCATCCACTTCTATTTATGGAAACAAAATAAATACACTTTCCATTTGAGGATTGAATCCAGAACTTTCATACCCTGGACCAGTTATGCTAGCCACCATACACCATTTCACAGCCCTATTCAAGAATTTGATCTCAAAGGTTAAGGACACAGATAGATGTTACTGCAAGAGAGAAATTCCCTCAAAAAGCTTTAAGAGAAAAAAGTGGAAATTGCTCCTTCCGTCAAACCTTAGCTCCCACACCTTTGGCACAAATAAAAATATTTATCCCACAAACCATTCATTTTGTTAACTGAGTTAATGAAAAGTTGTCCATGATCACATCAAGACACACAGTTATTAGATACTTGAAAGGATTGAATAAAAGAAAAAAAATGGAAAATCATTAAATATTTTATTTCCTCCTTTGACCATATTCATCCCAACGAGCAGATACAAAAGAAAGATATATATTTTGGAATTTTTTGAATTTGAAAATTTTCTATACAAAAAAATAAAATAAATAAATACAATATTAACTTAAATGCTGCTTTTAGTGAATTTAAAATTTTTGTTTCATATGAAATATATTAGCACAATATAAAATTGGAGTTCTCAGCAAGTACCAACATAACATTGTGCTTTCATTATCTAGTCTAACAATAGATTTACAAATACAATACCTCACAAACATTTAGCTGTATCATAACATTAAAAAATATCAATAAAAAAAAGAACAGTTTTAAAAATTGCCTTATTTAAAAAAAAAAATTGCTGTGAACACTTGCTGTCTCATCAATTGTTATGGGGAAAAAACAAGACAAGTTTTTCTACTAACAGTTAAGTCTATTTAATAAATAATACTTGAGCATGTTACATATGAAATCAGCCACAATTTTTTTTTTCCAGGTTTACCTCGTTATTTTAAATAATTTATTACTTCTTTCTAGACTGTTAACAAAATAGTTCAATAAGGAAGTATATAGGAATGATATCGGGTTCCTTTTTTTTGTTGTAGTAAACAGCAGTGTTATTCTTGCAGATTCTTCTGAGGTCTCGAGATAGATAATCAACCATTATATATCAAATAAGTTCTTTTTTTATAATTATGTATTTTTATTTTTATATATTTCGGAACCACGGAATTCTTCAGACTGACAATATTTAAATGCTATTTAAGTATTAGCTAGAGAAGCAGAAGTCTTCTGTTTTGACATTGTTAAATATTGCCATCCTAAAAACTGGACAGTCGAAAACCTCTTGAGATGAAAGGTTTCGAATATCTCTCATGAAAAACAATAACTACATTTTAAGCTTGACAGCTTCAGTAATCATCCAGATCATAAAAATCGTTTTCTCCTTCTTCACATTGCATACTTTGGAAATCAACTTTGTACCGGAGTAAGCCTGTTGAAAAAAAGGAAAAAGAAATTAAAAAATAATTTAAATATAATAAAAGTAATTTCCTTTTAACTATTAAAACAGTGCAAAATAAAAAGATAGAGAAAAAAAGCTGAGTTTTCAATTTAATATAAAATGATGAATTATATTTTAGACATGCATGTATAATCTAATTATCTGCATACAACTAGGTTTATAAACAACAACAGTAGAAACTCATACATCAAAAAATAACAGAAAATAAAAATGCAAAGTAAAGAATGGAAATAATTGTAAAAAACCATGCTGAAAATATAACTTTCTTTGGAAGAGCCACTATAAATAAAAATAATAAAAACATAAAAGAAGAACAATAAATCAAACACGACATATAGAAGTAAGAGGGCTGAAATACACTAGTGTTTTTCAAGCCCTAATAGAGAGGCTCCTCTACCTTCTTAATAATCATCTAAATCGAGATCATCCAGGGGTTCATCGGCCTGAAGGGACTGGAAGTCCACTTTGTAGCGAAGAATTCCTACAAAAGTATTTCCCAAATTTGTCTACCTTTCTCAAATCTTTCATTTACAAGTACAAAAAGAACAATAAAACCAGACCTCTCTCCTAACAAGTGAGAGGTAAACTGAAAATATTTCACTGCATACATAGGTTTGTTCATAAAATGTTTTCTAATAGTAGATAGACAGATAAAGGAATGGAAGGGGTTGTAGTTAAACACCACCAATACCCTTTTTTTCCTAGCACCTGATCATCTTAAGGAAGATGGCACACCCTAAGGTATGTACTGTGTGTGTGCATATATTGATGAGTGTAGGGAGTAGAGAACATCATGCTTTGGCTGGCCATTAGGCATTGGTAGATTATGTAACAGTCACTGTATTCACAAGGGCTAGGTTCCAGAAATCCCCCACAAAAAATGGGCAAGAAAGAATTTGGAGGAGGAAGTTCAGGAAGCTTTTGAAAGAGGGGTATGGACTGGTGCAGGAGAAGACAATTGTCACAGGACTGGGTCAAGATCTACAAAAAAAGTGCATATAAATTAATCATGTAATGGTATACTACTGACTCTTTTTTCATGAAGTAGACAGCAGCTGAGTCACCCAATGAAACTGCCATAAATTTACATACAGCTTCTTCATTATTGAAGATTAACTTAACAATTCATATGTATTTAAAATATCAAATAAAATGATTTATTATGGTTTCATTGATTTTTTTCAAAAACCAGAAACCAATATGTTTTCACCCGTCAGTCTGTAGTACTCATAGTGAAACCATTTGTTCAAGCTGGAGACATAAGATTTTCCATTTAACAAAGGGAAGAAATGAAAATATAGCCATCTATCTCCATACACAACTGAGTAAATGTCATTAATTAATTACTTGGTATTAAACACAAATTGTTTATATCTTTGAAAAGGGTATCAAATTAAAGGTCTTGGTGTCCTGATTAATTTATAGTAATGTTTCTTATTAGTAGGTAAGTTATTATTAAAATGGTTTTAAAAAGGAAACTGTTTTGATCAAACCCTGTGCTGGTGCGTAGATACCTGGGTACCTTGAGCAATAAAAGCAGGTATACTGGAAAAGCCCACCTTCATAAAAGGCCGGCTCCTAACTCAGGGAGGGCAGAATTTCTGATGACACACAGAGAATACTCAATTTTAGTGTAGTGGGCACAGCTGAGTACATATGTCAGGGGAAACAAGCCTTTAACCTTCTTCTCATAGCTACAGGCAGTACATCTGAATGTGCTCTTTTTATTCCTATCTGTCTGGAGTTGAAGTTATGAGGAGCAGGCCCAGTTAGAGAAGATTTATTGAAGACAAAGCCTTTACAACAACCAACAGCACAGAATGTTCTAATGTGCAGAAATGTTAATAAAATCATTTGCAACGTGAACAAAACCGTGTGATGGATAACATTAATTAAAATTAAAAAAAAAAAACAACTTTTATTTTACACTGTTAATGGTTAATTCATAGTGAGGCAAGTATAGTTTCTGTTTAATATTACATGTTTTGTAAGTAAATTATAAGTTTAGAAGATGCCTGAATAGGCGAAAGGTGACAGTAAAACAGTGTAAAAACAATAATGAGATTATTAAAAGAGACTAAACATCCTTACGCATACATATATGGAAAAAATAAGTAGCACTACCTAAGAAATGTATGGATCCCTTCCTAATAATAATAATGCTTTCTTTACCCACGATAAATTCAGTCAAATTGACCTGCCCACAGCTTATTATGATTATCAGTGAAGAAATAGTTGTTACCATTTTTAGAATTTACTTAGAATATTAATAATGGCAATAATTGATTATTTATTTATTGAAGTATTTATTTTGATTATAAATTATTAAATGTTATTAGAACTGTGAATAGAATGCTGTAAGCCAATAACCTTAGTAACAATAAATTAAACCTTGTTAATTATTCATAGAGATTATGGCCAAGTGTGGCATTAAGTTTTTGGGTTGACTAATGCAAGCATCACTTTTAGCTTTAATTGGGATAGTAGGTGATTATCCAGTTAATATATAGATTAGTGTTATATAAATATACATATATAAAAATATCAGTAGCAACAATTGAAGAATGAAATCAAGAAAAAATAAATGTTAGACAGTGTTAGTTAGATAATAAAGAATAAGAGTTAGGCAAACATGATTAGCTGACAAATTATGAACAAACCTATCAAGTTAATGAGTTAGTGGCAAAAGATTAATTACCATGAAGAAAATGCTGACAGTTAGAAGTATTGAAGTATACATACCACCAATTCCACCGAACCCGCGGACGAATTGTGATCCTTCTTGCGACTTATCTGTAATGATCTCGAGTGTGGCACCAAAACTTTTGTAGTTGTTTGCCAGCCATTCCAAAAGAGGTTGGCTTTCTACTAATTCAAGTTCGACCCCACTCTATAATAATAATAACAGGGTTAAAACATCTTTGAGTAGAAAAGTTATAGGATTTCAATCTTAAAATATTAGCATTGGTACTGGTTACTGGATATAGTTATGGGTGTCCTCCTTGGACACTTAATATTGTTGGTTTGTTATAGCACATCCTAATTATTTTTATATTTTTAAGAGAATAATTGATATGAAACTAGAAATCTAAATTGTCTATTTAAGTGGTATCAATAACTGTCTACTTGTGTTCAGCAGTACAATTTAACTCATTTATCTTTCATGTAAAAATCATACATATAGTCTAGCCAATTTTGGTGTAATAACAAACTTACTTTATCAAAATCATTATTTAATCCTAAAGTATATTTTATCTAATAGATAGCAAACTCATGTTAGCCATTACAACAAACTAGCACCCAAGCATTTTATTAAACTCTTAATTAAATTTGTTACCAATTAAGAGTATTCATTTCTGGTAGAAGGACCATACAAAATGAGAACCATTAATAATTTAGTTGAAACTCCCTTATAGAGAGTTAACTATGCAAACAAAATATAGTTCATGTGTAACCCAGTAAACTGTAGTATTTACCTGATAAGACAGTTACTAACAACTGATGTACTAACTGTATCTTGACTATTTCTCATTCAATCAGTCAAGATAATGAGAATTTACAAAATATTTTATTGCATTTAAATTAATTAAAAATTTCATGCAACACTAGAGCAAGTAGTTAATACAATTTTTCCTAATGAACGTCCAGCTTATTGTTTGAAACAAGCTATTATAATCATAAATAAATAAAATAGATGTATTTAATAATCTAATATATAAAGAATGTAAATGTGTGGGTGTAGTTTATCACTTCACCTTAGTTTCCAGTTGTCAGATTTATATAAAATTTGGCATGAAAAATGTTTATTACATTAATAAAAATAGCTTGGCATCCGTAACCTCAAGATTTTACTCCCTTAATGTTATTGTTATCAATTTCTATTTATTACCATATTCTCACCAAAATTGGTATCCCAGGAAACAAACGCTAATATTAATAATAAAATTTGAATGTATTCATCAACAAAATTTCTGTTGATCGTAATACAATGTATTGTCAAAACCACGTTACTAAAAGAATTTGCATTGATATAAATGATTGTGCTCCATTTTTTTTTTGTCCAGACAACAGTTTAATTCTGATAAATTGAAAAAAAAAAGTTGTTTTCAAGCAATATTCTAAAGAAATTATATACTCACTTCCTTGTCAGTAAAATGTGTCTTGTCTTTTTCCTGTTCGGGAGTCAAGTGCAGAACCTTTTCTTCAGCGCTAGAATGATTTTTTAGAACATATCGCTGAATATCGAGGTTCTCCCAACATATTAGTGTCTCAACAGAACCAAGTTCCAGCGCCCGTAACGTATCTTCTACACCAAAGCAATATTTGCCAGTGTCTTGACTGATTTCATCAAAGTATCGACCTGGAAAAGAATGCATAATATTGACAAATTTTTGTTTATTTCATACAAATGCAATTCTTACTGAAATACAACGGATACAAACAAAAGTCTTAGCTCAAGAAACTATTATACATTTAATAAAGCATCCACTAACTGCAAGATAAATATACAAAGGAATGAATGTAAAGAAAAAAAAAAGAGTTTTGGTGGAAAACTTGTGAATTAAGCAGAATTACCTGAGCACAAGCCCAACAAAATCATATCTTCTAATGAGACAAATTGAACAAAAATTTACAGAAGTATTAAATACTTGAATGAAGAGTAGAACTAATATTTCAAAAAAAATTGTAAATATTTTAGGCTTAAGATATTGATAAATTTAAATAATAAAAAACATAACTAACCAATTAACTTCTTTTCTTGGATGAACTTGACGTTCTGAAGGGATTCAGCAGCTAACTCAATAGCTTGATTGAACCCATTTTCACCACCATAAGAAACGTCCACCAGTTTAATAATTTTTGCTTGTAGACGCTATTCACAAAAACAGAAAAAAATATACCATTATATATGTTTTTGATAATTTTGCAGCAATAATATAGAAGGATAACATTATTTAAATATATGTTTATAATATTATTTGAAACATTTTACTTTAAATTAAAAGAAAAGAATAACTTTTGCTTTTGTAAACGGCCACCATTATTGGATCTACATGATTATAATAACATAACACTAGATGTAAATGACGTAAGGCAACTAAATAAAAGAAAGGCAATATTGAACAATCGCAAGACAACACAATTAAATGCAGTATCTGGTAAGCCTGGGTGAAAAGCTGATGGACTGAATGCTGAATAATCAAGGGGAAAAAGGTGGTCTCTTACCTTTTAAAACTGTGACTGTAGATGATATGTATTGTAACTGGCAGGAAAAAAGTTTTTGAGGATAATTACGAATTAACAGGGAATCATTACTTAACGTTCTTCATAACTAAGAGTTCCTAATTTGGTCTGGCCACAGATTCTTATGATATATGCCACAGTTAGCGCGCAGTAAAGTCCTCCTACCATGGTTAAAAAAAAAGACTGTTCTAGACCACAAGGTAAACAGTAAACATAAAAAGCGAGTACAACGTTTAAAGGGATGTGCCCAATGAGCTCTGTTACCCTGGAAGACTCACAACAGACTGACCCTGACGAAAGGCAATCAAAAATACACGGCTACCAAGACATAACTAATGAGCTGTGCTGGATAGCTTTAATTGTCGGGTGACAAGGCTCGTAACAGACTAGACTAGCGTTTCCGCAAAAATATTGAAAAAACACTTGAAACACGCCCTAGGCGGCACACTTATCAACCTTTGTAGGGGCGGCAGGAAAATTAATTACAAATAATTGTCCCCTTAACACTAAATCTATAATTAACTCATCAAATATGACCGCAATCCTTAAGTATGCTCATTTGCTAATATTAGAAACAATGACTGTTAAATATTGGTGTCCCAAAGTATATTTGACTTAGTTTAGTCATAATATTCACTTTTTCGCATGGCTGCTATAAGTAAGAAGATGAAATAATGAATCTGGTCAGTTTTATTGCTGTATAGAGACCACTATTATTATTAATTATTAGCAAGGAAAAATCAGCCAATGTGCCCACCGGGTACATTTCTTATAGTCTTTTTGAGAGCATAGACAAAGAGAATTCATACTGGGAAGGTCGTACAAACATCCAAGATACCTCAGTTGGTAGAGCAATAAGAGGACGCCATGGGTTCAAGTCATGACCATACCAGTATGTTTTTTCTCTTTGCCTTATTTGCTTATATTCTTCTCTAACTGACCGCTGAGAATAACTTCATCATATAGTTGTACAACCAGTGTAAATAAAACTTATGATTTCAGATAAATACAATTCAATTAAAAACTAGAAAAAAAATATAACTTCTGAATGTTTTAGTGCATAATGGCAATAGAATAAACAAAACTAACAATTTGCAGCAGACAACCAATTAAATATTGTCGACAGATACTGATACAGATTTAATAACTGGGAGGGAGGAAGAATGATGAATAGATGAAGTTATAGTTCCAAAGATTAAAGGCAAGATCTCATATTGCAAGAGTAGTGAGGATTTAAATGCAAGGGGATAACATACATATTGTACATTGTGGTGGGTAAGTTTATTACAGGAAGCCCCCAAGAAACTGATGTCATATGATAGAAGAGACCAGGGAAAAAAAACAGAGAAAACAGTTTAAATAGTATTTATAGAAAAGAATAGTCTTACTTATGTCAATAGAGCCTCCATCCCCCAAAAAAACACAACTCCATTAAATTAGGAGGGAAAATAAAAAGAAGAAAACGAATAGTTAGCTGGATGGTTTTAGAAGGCAAAATCTTTTTTTAAGGTAGATATAGAACATCTGGTTACTAGGAATGCATGTTCGTTTCAGGTTAGTAATTGGTCTAGGATTACACAAAGATTTTAAATAGTATAGAATAGGTTGGGAGTCGTATGTATTGCACATTTCTAAAATCAGGGTTGTTACAATTAGAACTAACAGAAAACTGCACAATATTTCAGGTCTTTAATTTTCTTTGGTTGAACTGAATCAAACCCTCGTAATCTTTTCCCATAAAAACTGAACAAATTCCTTTCTCTTGCAAGGATCAAGTAATGTGTTTGTACCTTAAGTGAACAAATACATTTTGTTTTTTCAAAACAAATTTTTTGTTCAATATAATATATAAAAAATTTGATGATCTCATTAACTGACACAATCCAGACATGAACATTCCACGATTACCAGGAAGAATATTGAAAAGGAACTGGATGAAATATTTTCTTCAGTATGTTCTAAATATCCTCACAAGAGGGTATGGTACAACACTGATTGCTCTTCCTCCCACTATAGCAATTATTACTTAATTTTGACAGCACATTGCTTAATTTCACACTTATATAACAGGTGTGAATTCAGAAATAAAATTAGCTAAAAATTTTTTAAAGCAATTATAAAAATAATATTTACCGGGTCAAACATGTCGGACTGACTCAGTTCAGTCTTAAAATCGGCACTACCAGCCAAAATAAGCCCAGCAATATTTGGCTTATCATTAGTTATAAAAAGAGTTGTCGCAACTTCAGCTACTTTCCTTACGTAATTGTGTCGTTTTTCCATTCTTAAACGAGCGAATCGAAGGGCTGACTGACCACCACGACCTATAACACAATGATGTGAGATTGAATAATAAGTTAATAACTTTAAATCTAAATTATACATAATAAAACATGTGTCAGGTCATTATGATAACCAACAATGGGTCCAATGAAGGTTTGCAATGTTAAAACTACATCAGGCCAGCATAATTTTAATGTAATTAAGCTAGAAAATAGGTACAATTCAGATTGAGTGTCTGCATTGTCTAATATTCTATAGAGGATTAAATTTATAAAGTAAATGGGACAGACCACATGAATAGGCATATATTGAAATGCTCCTAAAAGAAGTCAAATTATAATTTTCCATATGGGATGAGAGGGATTATGTTTAAATAGAAAACAATACTAAATGCTGTGCAGCTACAACATAATATGTGCAGAATTGGTATAATTTGTTTCCTTAGTACAATAATCCTGTAAGCATAAATGTCAAGAGTTTTTATAATCTATGATCTTCCTGGGAAAAATTATCAGGAACATATGTTTTAATAAGTAGGATACCAACCATGCTTCTTGGGTAAATCCACAGTGAATTTATGGAGCACTTCTCGAGTATTTCCTTGTAATGTTCCAAAAAGGGCACCATTACCATCCATAACAATAAACCCAAACTTGTTGTCATCTGCCAGGAGTGCTGTTAAAGCTTCCGTATGAAACTGGAAAATATGATCATCATCAGATAATTGCAAACATTTTTACAATAAAAATCCTAAAACTAAAACCTTAGTAAAATTGCTTAAGATCAAAATTTTTTAGATATACTAACCTTATTGTCACAAAGATACAGTGATGTATTAATTGGTTTAAATGGTTCAAAATCTATGTTAACTTTCTTTTCTTTTCCCTCTTCAGTCACTATTGTGCCACAATAAATAACAAGGCCATTAGGGGGAACTGCAACATGAAACATAAATGTTGTACAAACAGTTGTTAAATGATACATGAATTATGTTCAATTAATGAATAACACAGTACCTTTAGTATAAAGTTTCAGTCTATGTTGTACAGAAGTGATTGCACCAAGTACCGACAGCCTATTAACCCTAGACTTAATGTTGGACGCAGTTCCAAATTCATCCGCTAACATTTTGCTTACCCTCGAAATTTGATCCTTAGGTGGAATTATCAAGGAAATCATGCTGGTGCCATTCCTAAAAATATATATAGTTTCAAATGTCACATATTGTTCAAATGGTTTGCATTAGGTTCACCTCCAATATGCTCAACTGACCCTCGAGCCATCTCCAAGCTTTTGATGAGTTTCTTGATTTTCCAAATTTCAACATTGCGGTCTGAAGATGTTTCTTCAGTGTTATATGAGGAAGACATCGTACGGTTTAAAAATTAGCTAATTTAAGAAAAAATAATATTTCGAAATAGTAACTTAAAACGGATAACCACACAGAACTTCAAATAAGAACTACCGATTCCAATTAGTATCTTATTGACAGTCAATTAACCTAACTAGCGTATTAAAATATCAGTAAAGCTTTGAACTTTCTCTAACTGTAGAATAATGCACAAGGCCTTTATCCACCTGAAACCAGTTTAATCCGGATAACTAACCACGACAGGTCTCGTTGCAGGGATTTAAGCGAAACTTGAAGATATGTTTCCTAAAACGAATCACACCTAGGCACATTTCTAAACTAACTCAGCTAAGCAATAGAAAAAGGGCAACATAAAATTAACGAAAAATAACCAATATAGCCATGTGGTTTAAAATGGCTAGTGACAAGAACTATGCTACTCCCATTCAGGCAAGCCTATTTTATCGACGTCACAGATGAGTCTTTGATTGAGGTTTCTCGTTCAATTTTGACCAGTTTACAATCTCAAACTCTCGAACGAGACAAGAAAAATAGCTTAGATGCCCGCAATAACAGCACAAATAATTTTAAACATCACACACAGGCAAGATTTACTGAAATATAGTTAACATATGGATTGTTGAAAAACGCGGGTAAATGGAGGCGGCAAATTCAATTTAGAATAACTGAGGAAGAGATAATTACTGACATATAGTTTTTATGTTTAATTAATTATGTCTTAATGTACAAGCCTATTGGTAGGATATTTCGGACAAAAATACAGTTTTTTGAGCTGTTGACAGAGTTATTGAATTGAAATTAAAATTCGACGGATTTCAATAAAATTGGTGTGCAACATATGTCATAATGTTTTTGTGATACTAGCTGTTCTGACAACCATTTACCTTGCCATTTTCCCTCCATTAGACCAATGTTTTTATTTTTAAACAAATTTGCTGACATCAAATATATTCTAAATTTGATTTCGGAAATACTGAACAATGTCTGAGTTGAAACTGAAGTCACCGAATCAGTTTCTTAAATGTGAGTACACTTTACCATCACCAGTAAAGCTTCATACGATTTACTCTTTAGCTAAGTTGGCCATATTCTGAACGTCACAGGTTCTTAATGGCTTTGTTCCCCACCCTCATAAACATTACTGACTCTCAGTTATGCTTTCTCTGTGCAGAAACAAAAAATTTAAGTTTGTTGCACATTGTTATCATTTCGTTTCAAACTGTTCACATTTGTTTATAAAATTCAAATATAATGCTTTATTACGGGGATGCAAAATTTATTTTTTACACTGAAGGGCGTACGACCACTTGGGCAATTCTAATGAAGAATCTACTTTTCTCCAGGAGATTGAGCTTTTTTTTTAAGTAACTCATTTAAGTCGTTAATTCGTTTCTGTTAGATTCGTAAACCGGGGGACGCTATTTGCTAAGTTAATTTTTTTTACTGTAATTTTTCAAACTTATGGATAGTTTTTTTTTTTTTTATAACCGTCATTTGAAACTTTGGTTGGAAAATATTTTAGTACACTAAAAAAAATGTGCCTTTTGGAATATCCATTTACTTTAACGATTATAAGTTTATAAATTTATTATAAATGTATCTTGTACGGCTTGTGCCTGTAATTACCTGTTTTTATAGTTTTCCAATACCTTTAAGTGGAAATATAACAATAAAATTTTATTCAATTTCCCATTCATAATTTAAAAAAAAATGTTCTTGAAATCTTTTCAAGTAATGTGAATACACTTTTTTCATCCCTGCTTTCTTGTAAGGGCTATTTGCAATTGATAATTAGGAGAGATATGTAGAACCAGTCCAATGGTTTTGTGTTTACACGAGCATAGTTTAATATTTATCACATTTGTGCGCCAATCCAAACAGAAGGACTGAAGATAAAAGTTTTTCTAGCCCTTGTGCAGTTTAAACCTGGACTTGAAGCTTCTTGAAGAGACGAACGAGATTCTGAGAATCCTCTTATGTTTCACGTGAACGTATTCACCATAGCAATCAAACCAATTACAGATCATAATACGAAGCGTAATAATTTGGGCATCAAACCTGGCCTGAAGAAACTGACCGTTACATTGCGATGTTGAATCCACGACGACCTAACAATTGACCCACAAACTATTTGTTATGCATAACAAATGCATTCCTCACAACTTCATACCTGCCTGCCTCTTAATCCATTTGATCCAGTCACCCCTCCAGTATAAAGTCTTAACTGTAAACTATGCCGTTATTGGGAGTTATTTTTACTAATAAATTCTTTACTGCTGTGTAGTTTAGGAAACCTATTTTTATTAACCGTTGAGATAATTTTCCTGAAAGTTATATTGCGCCTTTCGGAGAATTCATAAAATCCAAAACTGTATAATGTATATGTAATTATCTCATGTAATAATATGTCATAATAAACTCACCAATTATATTAAATTATATGGAACTTCAAAACGATAACAGCAACGTCAAATAAATAGCACGCATAAATACTAATTCTTCCACATTTTTATAAAATTATGTAAAGTATATAAATACCGCATCCAACATAATCGGAATGTTTTACGAAAAAATGATGAGTAAATCTATGTATTCAGATCTTAATGAGCGTATTTGTAGTAATTATTGTTTTATTTCTTCAAAATTGCTCCTTTGGTGTCATGAAATCATTCACCCACGTAAAAAAATCTTTTTTTCAAATCCGATTCACGTACGAAGAAGTTTTCCAAACACTGGTTTCTACAATGTAAACACTCCCATAGACACCTGTTGGGTCTGACGTTTCTAAAGAGTACGTCAGAAAACACGTCCTCTGCAACACGTACCCACATGCTTTATATAACCAACTATACATCTTACCGGAAGAAATTCGGGTGTTATATTTCACTGAATGTATACATTTTTAACAGAATTCCAGCCAATCGCGATGCTTAACGCAATTAAAGGCTGCGAAAAGCGCGATTTTGATAACGTTTGGTGACTATAGTCCATATACTACTGATCATGACGCCAAGATCGTTAATGTTAAATTAATTGATTAATCTTAATGTTAAAATCGATATTTCAGGGAAATATTTTATTTTAATTACCGAGTAATTTATAAACGTGGCTTCATTATTTTTCTTGGTTTACCCTTATTATTAGTATTTATATGCTGTGAAAATTTTAGTTTTCCAAAAAATTCTTGTGGTCTCACCCAAAATATCATTTGCTATCTATATTACATCAATAGGCGACGTTTCGCTTATTCGGGCATCTTCAGAACTACAGTCCAGATACTTATAACATTGGCGACAGCCCAAAGAATAAATAAACGCATTTGCGAATGATAGCATATTTAAACTTCATATTTTATTGTTTTATACCGAATTAGTGACCATTCTGTAATAATAAATTTAATTTTTAAACTAGTAAATAAATCACTATTACATTAAAAAGTAACTCTGTTAATACGACAGCCATTTTTAAAACTAAGGAATATGAAAAACTTATTTAAAGGATTTACGTGTTTTATTTAGTGTCATCCTAATCGGAAAATCACTAAACTAATTGTCGTAACTCTAACAAAGAAATAAGCACAGGTTGAGTCAGAGTTGCGAACTCAATGTTAAATTCCAGTTTAAATGGTTTGGTGATTATAGTTTAAAAAAAAAATGACTACCAGAACGTCCAGATTTTGATTTGACTCCCTACTCAAATTATAGAAAGATATTTATTTTGGAATTCCAAATAATTAAAGACACTTAAACATTTTTAATGGGAATGGCTATAGTTTTATCGTTTTCCCAATTTCAAATGGGTCTTCCATATAAAATTACAGAGGAGAGGACTCACAAAACCCATAACACAGACAAAACATGACTGAAAACATGTTTGAAAAAAAACAAAAATCTAAACAATATGATGGAAACAATTATTATTTATTATTTATTATAAAAATATGAATATCTTTTATCTTTTATTTATACTCTGTCTTATACGATATATGATTTTTCTTTAGTGGTTTATAGAATAGTTTTTGACGGCTTCAACGCAGCTTGGAATAAAAATATCGGTTCGGGCATTCTTAAGTTCTCTGTTTTAACTAGAGGTATGAAATTTAAAATTTGTTACAGCATGGGAGATAACCATCTAAATATAATATTATTAAGTTTCAATTATTAATTAATAGGCAAAAGACAAAATAACTTTTAGATCTTGTATTTATGATCAAGAATTTGTGTTTTGTTTCTTTAACTGTATTAGACGAAAAGTCATTAAAACTGTTAATAACTTCGTGTTTGTAGCAATAACTCAACTAGAGTTTTTTTTTAGTGGCACGCTAGTTATATTAGCTGCTAAAAATATATTTAGACCCCATGGGAAAAGAGGAAGGGTCATTAATCAATTAATTAGTAATTGAAGATAAATATTGTCTTATCATATTGAGAGGGGTATCAAATTAAAGATCTTAACGTCCTGGTTAGTAGTAAGATATTACATCATGTGGTGGTACTTTAACTGATTTTGATTACATTGAAAATAAAACTGTCTTTAAAATCTTTACCGCAAAATTAGTTGTAAGATCTATAATGTTTTAACCAGATATTTCTTAAATTTAAATCAAGTGTGTTTAAATCAGTGAATTTTAAAAATTCCATACAGAATGAGTCATTCGCACAACCGTGTGTTTCTCTTTTTGTTTCATCGGGTGAAATCATCGCCGGGGAAAACCCAAGTCTCAATCTTACGAAGGAACCACACATCCAGACCAAAGAAGAGAGTTGCTAGGCAGGAATAATACTATTTGTCTAATACCATTGATAGATTTAATACTAGACGTTCTGAACAGAGAGCACATGAAAAAAAAAACAAATAATAAAATCAATAGTAAGCCAGTAGCCTCATAATTTCAGGGGGGGGGGGGTTAGTACAGTCCTCATAATGCCCACTGACATCCAGAAATTGATAAAGGAGGTGCCTTTGACCTCGTGATGATTTTTTTTGTGCCTGTGTTTTTTACTCCCAGTGCCCCTCCCAAAAAACGTTCTTAGCGCAAAAATATTTCTGGCTTTCCTTCACGGTATCTCAAGTCATTTAATTATTATCAACACCCATTTGTTGCTCTCCACTTTGTTCCATCGTAGCATATAAGTGCTAATCACCACTTAATATGAAAATATTTCATATTTGTGCTATAATGCATTTGAGTTATTCATTGTTTTTTTAATTATATAATCTTTTTTATTCTTTTAATATCTTCGAGCTGGTATATTTTCATATTTTCATTTTGAGTTTTTCATCAGAAAGTCGTAGGAAGGGAATAAGCAGGTCTTACATTATTACATTTACATTACATAAACATTAATAATAATGTTGATGAAAAAACAAAGAAAAAAATTTCCTCGACGAAATAAAATTAGTCGGTTTTATTCACGCACGACGATTTTATGACTTAATATTAGATTCAATTTAAATATAATATATTTCTGGAATACAATTCGTCTAAGTCGCTCCGAAATCGGTGTGCTGCATGATCCCAACTCATTTAAAAAAAATGATTTTTTTTTAACTTGTGGATATCCCCTTATTGAAGTGTTTACATGCAATCAATACATATTATTTTAAGCAATGTTTAGAACTTTAGTTTATAACGTCTAGTTTATTTTTATGGGGGAAATCTGGGGGAAGTCTGACGAACTTCAGTCTGAAATTTAATATGTAATTAGATTTAATTATCCAACTGTTTATTCATTTTTTTTTTAATTCTAGTACTTCTACACCCTTTTGTAATTGTTACCCATGGCAGGAAGGGTTTAGCCTATTTATAGTGTGCGGAACTACAAATGAAAAAAAAAATCACTGCATGTTGGAAGCGTCACATTTTCGTCTTATTAGTTTTCGATTGGGTGCAATAATCTACACATTATCTTTAAGAAAATGTATTTTCTGGTATTAAGTTGTTCCCCATCAGGGTACTGAAATTCTCCCAAAAATCGATATCATAATCTGATAGGAGTAGGATAGGATGTTTTTTGTTTCGATGGCGTTATTAATAAAAACAAATGATTACTAAGCATCTGTAGTACAATTAATTAATCACCATCAGTGGTGGTGTGTAATCCCACTGTTGATTACTGGGCAAATGATAATAATTAATACTACAATACTTGTATTGTAAGATCATTCATTCTTAAATAATATTCTTTTGTATTTTAATAATTTTCAAAGGGTCCATCCACCAATGCCCCCTAGAGACCGTCCGATTCAAATGAAATAACTTTCTTTAGAAATTAATGAACGTTTGCGAAGTCGTTGATAGAGAATCTGATTAATTTCGATTGGTCGTTCATGAATGTACATGTATCCTGTATTGATGACCTCTGGTGCTAGAGCGAAGAACCGCTTGGAAGTTACCTGGTGCTCTTTCAACCGGCTTTGACTGGTTCTAGCAGCTACACCTGGACCAAGAAATGTCCCCACTCTTGTTCTTCTTTTCCTTTTTTTTCTTTTTTTTTTTTTCCATCGGTATATCAGTTAGGAGTTCAAATACCCGGAACTTTTCGATGTTCATCCGGAACTGTCATATTCCAGGGTTGTTAAAAGCCCCCCGAAATAGTGTTCCATTTACGCTTAGGCGAATAGTACATTTACATTACAGTTAAATTTAGTATTTAGATGTCTAGTACCGGTCATAATTGTTCAAGTACCCCGCAACTATGCATTCAGGACGTTTTCTCCTCTCAATTATATAGTTTGAACAAAAAGTTATCAGGTTAACAATTATCAAAGAACGAATAAAAATTATTTTGTCCAATCCCCACCTGATAAAATTGGTTTAGGGGACTGTTGATGATGCCAACATGTTTGGAAGAATAAAATGTGGGGGGGGGGTGACCGAATGATGAATCTAAAATTATATTTTAGTACTGACTTGGCCCACTTAAATAATGTTTTGAGAAATATTTTTTAGATCTTTGAGAAATACGTTTTAGACCTTCTGCTTAAGGCACCACACACTGTTGCCCAACATCCGACAAACTAAAAAAAAATTCTAATCGTAAGATAACTAACACTTGGAATGTTTATGTTTTTTTATTTCTTTAAAAAAAAAGAAAATGATCAATACAAATAATTGTTTTTGTGATAACTTGAAAAGAAAAGGTTCTAGATTTTTTTAATTTTCTTACACCATTTCGTATAGAAATCATGTTTAGGTTGTTAATTTTGTGGTACTGTTATATTGGACCTTGAACTAGTTATTTTTATTTGAACAAGTGTTAATCCTCTACCAATTATTGTAGTATCATTAAAATTATCTCTATCAATTGTGGTATTGATACAGTAGGCGTTAGTGCAGGGATAGCTCAGTGGAGAAAGCACCAGATATTTAACATGTGACATTTCAAGACTCAGTCAAAATATCTTTTTCTTTGTCTAATAATTACCAATACTAGATAATTCTAGGAAGGTACACAACGGTCATTACAGATATTTACACAGCAATTTCTTTGAGTTCATTTGAGAAATAAAAAAACAGCGAGAAACCGGAGCTTTTCTTAAAAGCTCATAAAAAATAACTATTATTGTAATTAGAATATGTACTCATTTTATAGGTTAGGTTACCCTCTTTCTACTTCGAATTTCAAATTATTTCACATTAAGCTCTATAAACAAGTAATGTGTAGTGGGATTAAGACCGTCCCACTTTAATACTTCTAAGTTCCTTTAAATTCAACAGAAATTCTTTATTTTTCGGGTGATGGCAAAACGTGTGGAGGGGAGGTGGGGGAACTCCGCTTCTTCCGGCCTTTCCACCGGCTTGCTGGAGTAATTGCCTTCGGAGTGGGGGATCCTGGGACATAAGTGTATGTACATATTGTTGAATGAGAATAGTACTTAAGTATGAATGAAGACTTATATCCCAGTCAATAATGCTGCACAAGAAAATTGTAATTTCTGTAATAAAGATCTTGTAGTAGGAACTCTTCAAATTCTGCCAAGCGAACTCTCAAGGCCAAAAACAGGTCACGTTCGGATTTCAACCAGACCAGGCCACGAGGAGAACCTAAAAACGCTTTTTATTGTCACTTTTGGATCATTGGTTTTAGTCGCACTTAAAAGGTTCGGTCTAGCCTGTACTCTACTACGTCGTTAGTAAATCGATATTTTAATAATTATTGTATATTTATTATGACTTTATATGATGTTAAATTAGTGACCTGGGCCATTCTGAACTAGTGAACATACTCATATCAACGCCAAATATACCTCGTGAATTATAAGGCGTAAGTTTCACCATATGATTCAAAAGATTAGATAAGGGTGTATAGATATTGCATTTCTCACCAAGCCGGGACGAAGCCGATCACCTGTGTACGTTGTGTAATCCAAGACAGGTGGAGGGGATTACTATTCATTAAACAAGAGTGTCCGATGCTATCGGAGTTCAGGAGAGCGTGGTTTGGCAAAAACATGCTGTGAAGACATGTTGTAGACATTTTAAAGATTTGGGAATTGCTGTATAAATGTTTTAATACAAGTTTTCAATTAAAAAAATGTCCTTATTAGCGAATGTAATTTTTAAAACGAACTTATGCTGCTCATATATTTATCTCATCAAAATACGAATTAAACATTTAATTTAATACGTAGTTAATTTACTTGTTCCTGATTAATTTTATCAACATTACTTATTTTCTGTCCGTATGTTCGATGGCGTGGTTGAAAAATAACTATAGAAGTTGTAATTAACTCCAGTGTATTTAATACAATTCAACAGTAAATTTTACTGCGGTTCTTAAATAGCAATCTAAAAAATTTAGTCACATTAAATAAATACAAAGCAAATGAACGTCAAAGGAGAAAAAAACAAAACATTAACAAAACTTTACATCACTCCCATGAAGTGCTGTTATGCAACACTTAACTGAGCAGTGTTGCCAGCTAAAAATATGGAGGGGGCCGCTACATATATGGTGATTGTTAAGAAACAAGAACAAACACTTAATAAAAATTAAGTAGTCGTGGTATCTTTTCACATCAACCAATAATTATTAAAATTTACACCAGGGAGATTAAATTAATAATATGTGATATGCTTGCTTTTTGTTTTGATTTTTAATTAAGGTATTGTTATTCTTATAAATTCAAAATGTATTGGGGCACTAGTGGAATGGGCGACCAGCTCTTCATATATTTTTGGTTTTTAATTTTTTTTTTTGCATATTTATATTTGATACAGTACTTATTTTGTTTTTATTTTTTTTAAGAAATAATTATTTCTGGTGGTAAATCATGCAATATAACACCAGCAATAATTATTGAATGTGCCTTGAGACCGTCGGTGGGTATTGTTGAATAAATATATTATTGAAAAATTGTTTTGGAGCAATTCTACATCTAATCTCAACACCAAATGAAATTGACCAGTTCTAATCTAGTTAGAAATCCATGGATAGGATTGGTTGCCTTAAGTCGGAGTGCAAGAGGGCATAGCCCAAATAAACAAAACAAAATTATGAATGTTTTTTATGTACAATCAATATAAGAAAGACAATATATAACTTGAATATTTTTTCCTATCATAAAGAGACCATGAATGAAACATGAATGGCTCATGTTAATTGGTTTTGTATTAAGGTTGGTAACATCTTGGCTACAAGAATAATGATGGCATGACCTAGCCTATATAATAGTTATATAATTTGCGGCTTAAGACACTACATAAAGACATTATAGCTATCGAGGTCACAAACTATAAAGTAACTATTTCCAAATAGAAAAAAATCTCGATTGCCCTCTATGGGATTGCATTGCACTGTATATTGGTCAGAAAGGGTTAGTGTGAAATAAAACTGACAGAAGATTAAAATTCCCTTTGTATAGCCAGGTTTAATGACAAAAGAGCCTTTCTGGAAAGACAGTTAAATAACTGCTGCAAGAAATCAGAAGTGAGCGACCAGTACAAAAACTGGATGCTTTGTTGTCATTGGGGCTGGTGGCTACCTGTTCACTTATCCCCCGCACCATGTTAGACTCGAAGGGCTTTGATTGAGCTAAGAAGTATCGTCAAGTTGAGAAGGAAGAAGGCTGCAGGAGAAGAACTGGCTGTAAGCGGAATGCGGACTCAGACAGCGTCAATTATAATTCTGCTACTCAAGACTTCTTAAAAAAAAACTTTATTTGGTATAACTCACAAATGTACAATAAGATATGGCAGTAAACTAAGAGCTTACTAGCAAAGTGCATGCCTGAAGGGAATATGACAAAACCCCTTGGACGGTGGGAGAAATGGTAACAGTAAAGATAAATAGTGTGGGAAACAAATAATTCAGAAGGGGATCTGGGAAAGGAAGTAAATGTCTGAATAAGCTATTGAAAGCTACAATAGAGAACAGTGATTTCTATTAAATCACAAGATAGGAGATATAGTTCTACTAAAGCAATTGTTATTGTTAACAGTGTGATTAGTCGTATTACCTAATTGTCGAAACAATTATTTTTTAACCAACACTCATCCCTTGTACTTCCGGTTTTGAGAGAATAATGTTAATACAATTTGACCAGCTATGGCCCAGAGATGGTCAGACTATGGCCCAGAGATGGCCCGACTGCTGGTCAGATCTAAATTCAAGGAAATAAATATACTTATTCTTCTAGATGGGTTCTTGTTGTTTGCGCACGTATGCTCTTTTTTGGGTATAAGCGCTTGGGAGCGGCTACTTTCAAACGGGAACGGAGTAATCATCTTTCACTGTATGTATGTGTTTAGGCCTCAACTTTATATTTTGTACTGACATATATGATCCAATTAAATTGATTTATTAAAATTAGGTTTATTATAAGGGTTTCAAGTTTACGGTTTAAATCATCTGTACAGAGTTAGGAGTTTAGGACCTGGTCAGGTACAATGGTTTTATTTTGATTCTGGGTACACTCATTTTATTTTGATGGGGGTATGTTGTCAATAAATAACAGATTGGTGAAACAAGGACATAGTTACTCATCTTCCTCAAAGCAGCACGTGGTGTTATCTCGGTACAAGTTAGATTTTAGTGCTGTTTTCAGACATCAGCAGCATCTGATCCTCCTCACTTCCATGCAATCGTCCTTTCTATATAGATTACCACAAGGAAGAGATTAAACATCGTGGTAAGCGACTTACTTTGCAATATCTACCTTTTTTATTGCTGCACCGCTTTTATTTATATCGCAAATTAAACTTTTCAAATAGTGCATGTTGTTCAATAGAAGTATGAAAAATGATTCAGTCGATCTGAAATTTGTAAGCTATATTCCGCAACACCTACAAATTAACCTCTCAGTGTCTACATTCTCTATTCAATACCCGCTACACCATAATTATCAATTTTGAGACACACATTGGACAGCTTGAGGATGTGCTGAGTAAACATTTGGCCACCAAACAAAATTTATGAAAGGTATTTAGAGAGACAAGATAACCGTTGAAACGAATTGTTAACACAAAATACCAATATTTTTGGCAACAAAAACAAACGAATATCGATGGGTTGAGATATTTAATATTTATTTAACGAATGCTTCAAAGGGGTGTACTGTAACTGTCAGACGCTTACTCAGCACTTGACGGGTATATTGTACATGAATACGCGGTGGTAGACATCGTGGACTCTTGTTACACACACCAATAAAGCACAGCTGAGGCTGAGAGGGTGTGCTGTATTCGGAAGAAAGGTACTCACAAAATAGCACGATTTTCCTGGGCCAACGTTGCTGAAGATCATATCGTTTGTGCTGTTTTATGTTCAACCCTCGACATGTTAAATGTTGTGTAAAACTATAAGTAATGTAAAAAGATATATATTGTAAAAGTGGGACGAAGGTTGACTGCCATAAATGGCTAAAAGTCGGCACGCCATAAATCCCCGATTTTCCCGACGGAAGGCAAGGGTGCCCCATCTGTTGCGGAGTGTCGTTTAAGGGCTGGAGGATTTTACAGTTTACAACTCTTCTCTTTGTTTCCTGTCATGAAAGTAGTGCCAGAAGAGGTATGGGACGCAGTAGCTAGGGTGGGCTGAGAATAGTCTGCGTAACTCATTCAGAAGAAGGTGTGAAAAGGCCTACATGAAAACAAAGGGCCATAAACAAAAAAACCTTGTGTTGAACAGAGAGAGATACGGTCCGAGACGAGGAGGACTTTGGGTCGAGACAGAGGAGAGGACATCCTCAACACCTGCTTGCTGTGCTGAAGACTTAGTCTTGAACAGACCTTGACCTTGAAGCCATAGATGTATTTTAGTAAGACATAAGTTTTATAGTTGAGCTAGTAAGATCTCTGTAATCTTTCTATCATTTAAAGTCAATCAAAATTCATATTCTTTAAGTAAAATATTTTTAAAACATTTGTAATAAAATATAGTGTACAAATTTATATTTCATATAACTGAATCCATTCCATTTTGATCACCGCGTTAATTTACTAGGGTAAATTTGACTTAAATTATTTATAAAGGTAAATTTATTAAGGTAACTACTTTTGGTTTAGATTCAATAGTGACCTACAGTAAGTGAATTGAATAATTGAGTAAGGTACAATTTTCTACAACTTTACGCTAATGCAACTTGCTGAGGGTTTGATAGAGCAATCAAATCTGTCAGTAATTTAAAAATTAGATAGTATCCCTAAAATTTAAATATTCTAATTATTCAACTTGAGCGTAACAGCGTGGTGTTTGTGGTTCAGGTAAATATTTAAGCGGAAATATATGTATCATTAAAAAACATCCATCCTTTATATATTTCCTTCTGTTTTATGTATTCGGATGCAGTTGAATATCGGGTACATTAGTGTCCAGAAGTATCAACATATATTTAAAGAAAAACCCGCAGTTCGTTGAACGTAGCAGTGCCTTTCAGACACAACGTACTCATCGAAGGTTAAGCTCGGTGGCCATGCAAGATTTAACGTTCTCAGTTTTTCATACGTTGAGGTTAGATTAATTACTGCAACTCAAAAATAAATTTAATGATAAATTAATGAAATAAAAGAATAGTCTTAGGATTGCATTATCAATTTTTTAGCTATTTGCATTTTGTTTGTGTTCTAAACGACTATTTTTAATAATCGAGCAGGTTTAAAAAATAAAATGAAGTGATTTTGGTTGCAAAATTTCGATGATTAACGATCATTTAATGTAAGTTCGTATAAACTAACTGAGATTCCGGTCCTAAGGCATACATCTCTTAATATTAATAACACAAAAAAAATGCAAATAGCTAACAAATTGATAATGTAATCCCAAGACTACTCTTTTATTTCATTAATTTATCATTAAACTCAAAGTGGATTTCTGTATGGGTAAGCCGGTCAGAGTGGTTGCTGTATGTCGTGTAGGCAGTCAAGAATCGGACATAGAACGTCAGTTGAACATCACATTTAGATCGAGGAGGTTGTCCTGGCCTTGATTGTACTTCTATCGTTGCCACCTAGTTTTCACTCTGGTATTGGAAAACTCGTGAATCGATTCTATAGATCACTCGGCTAATCGATCCTACAGCTCCTCTCACAGAATCGATTTAGATCTCCCCTGCGTGCGTTTTTTCCTCCATTAGACGAACAATAACGGAGAAAAGTCTTGAACCCATGTAAAACGGTGAAGAGATTTCTTTTCTCAAAAGCGAAAAACCACTCCCTCACACAGAATTGGTCTTCCGGGCCGGATATAGACGTTTTGTTCAATAACTTCAAAATAATAACTTTTTTCACAATTAATATCAATCAATTACCTTTTCGGTCTAATTCGATCCTGCTCTGCTCCTTTGTTTATACTAGCCTACTAGCCGATCAATATGCCTACCAAAATCGGTACGAATTGAGAAACAGCTGTTCATCGCGAAATTGATGGCATGTAGTTAGGGTGAAAGCTAGTAACGATGCTTCACATGAAAGGTTTTTTTTTAAGCCCGGATGGTTGTTTTGATAAGTTCCAGACTAAAATTTTAGGGTTGAAAAGGTTGAGCGAATCTCTCAACAATAGTTTCCCAACATATCTCTCAAGGAAAATACATATATCCTTCATTATGAATCAGCAGCTTTTTATAAAGCTTGTTCATTCTTATCATAAATTCATTATATTCCTAGTTCGTTGTATTTTTCTCCTGTTTCCTTTGATTCCCAATATATTTTTTTCCTTTGTTTTCAATTAGGTGAATGTAGCGACCGCTAACTACATAAGATAAATCACCCTATACTCTATTGCATATATATTGTAAGCAAAAGTAAAATAACATGAACTAAATGTATTATAGACAAAGGTAAATAACATGAACAAATATAAATCATTGTAAATGTGTTAAGCAATAAAAGGCGGAAGCCAAGTAACACGAGAAAGGTCAGTCATAAACAGTCAGGTACCCACCCGCAGGGCCTAAGAGCCAGATGAGGAGGGTACACAGGTCATAAACATAACAACCCTTTTGGGGCCTCTCTACCTCCAGGGCTTGTCCCCTGGTCGGGTAATCAGGCGGCGGTCACGGTTCCTCACCACGTGTGTGCATGGGAACCACCGCCGGTCTAGACCCTTTTAGCCCCCAGTAGAGAGGATACTTAAGGCAGGCTCCTGTTAATGAGTCTCTCGCGACCTTTACTCGGTGACGCTTGGTTTCTGCTCGACTTCTAAAAACTTGACTAATTCTTTATGAAACACCTCTGTACCTCTTCTCTTGAACATAGTGCATTGTCGGGGCACTTACCTATCAAAAATGGAGTGAGATAGTAACGCCATCATGAAACGATTGTCCAGGTTATAAACTTGAACGATCCGCCCTTGTCACCAGGGCTAGGGTGAACAGGCACCCCACTAGAGACGACCCGACAGTGAACAGTAGGGGGAAAATTCTTGAACCCACCTTTAACAGGGTCCGGGTTTGTTTTCTCAAAAGTAAGAAACCATTCCCCCACACACATATGTATGTCTATTTCCTTCCTGGGGGAGAGTGTATTTTTCTTCAAATTAATATTTATTATTATTGAATGCTCCGGAGGATCAGGATTGTAGAATTTGGAAAACTTTGAGGGTATAGGGCCAAGGACAGTTGGCACACGGAGATCACTGTGTAGTGATTGTAAGGTTGACTGCAGTACTTATATAGCAATTGTAAAAAAAAGTCTTTACAAATAACAAATAAAAATATTTTAAAGGAAAAGAATGAAGATAACAATAGGTAGGCTACTGATCCATCGATTCACTAGTAAATAAATGAAGATATCCTAAAACTCCACGCTTCTAGAATAGTGTTGGAATCCCGATAAGCGTATGACAAGACTTAGTTGGAACCAGTTATCGCATCCTCAAACGTTTCCATTAACGTTATCGGGTCTGGTGAGAGGCCTGTTTTCACAGTCGACCTGCCTCCACTGGAAATTACCAGATTTTTTTCATACCGACAGTCTGCGCAACAGAACGAATTGGATTTAAATATAGCCTCTCGACGAAGATAAAGTGGATTCAAATATTGATTAGTTTTTTAAACTTTTGAAATATAAGGTAACTCTCTATCTTCTCACGACAGATACACTTTATGACGTGTTGCTGGTTAAGCCTATACTTATTAATAAAAATGTCTGTCCATAAATTAGTTTATTTTATTGTACAAAATAGTGCTTTCAACAGTCATCCTGCTACCGTTCTCAAGTTATGCAGCAAGGAACAAAAATAATCACAAATACATACAACTTATTAAATGAAAATCAAAGCTAATAAACAATGACTGCGCTAACCCATAATGGACTCAATATAAAATTTTATAGTTAAAAAATAATATCGGTAAACTCAATAAAATCCAAATAATTACAAAGCTTAAGATGTATAAGGTACAAATTTAAAAACAAGTCTGTAGTATAAAGTACATTCTTTAATATTAAAAACAAGAACATAAATATGCAAAGAATAAATAAAAGATAAAAATGTCAAAAAGGTTACAGTGTCGTTTAAAATTAAACAAAAGATTACCTATGTTGTTGGAGCCCCTCAACGGATATTGACTAGATCAGGTTCCGGGTTCGGGTCAATACGTGGCCAGTAAATTTTTATTTGGCTGTTAATTATTAATAATGAACAAAAGATCGTTAAGGCAACGCTATTCACCTAACGACGGGGCCAGTGAAGACGGCTTCTGATATAATAGCTCGGAAACTACTCTGGCTTGTTTCTATTGCTGTGCAGTGAAGTGCTCCCTTACGTGGGGTTTCTTAGTGATTATAATAGGCTATGGGCAAATAAAATTGGCTATACTTACGTCTTATATGTTCCTGGCATCTAATTTTGAATTTCCTTTATGCTGCGCACACATGTGAGATTAAATTTTCTCACAGGTTATTTTATTAATACCTGATCTTTTCTTAAGCGATACTGGATATTAAAGGTGTTTAATATTATTGATATATATCATTCAATGATATTGAAGTTCTCCCTAAAGTGCTCAATATTAATTCAACACGCAATATTATTGCCCAATGCTTTAATTTCGCTTACACTCTTAAGATATTATAGTGCAACTGCAAATATTGCGCGATAAAATTTATCGTCTAGGGACTGCTTTAGGTCGGGATAAAAAAGTGTCGTAGGTATCACTTGTACTTGCACTGATAAAATGTTTCTATCGCTCTATTTACCTACTAACCACTTCATCTTTCATTTCCTTTGTTTGTCAATGTCGGGTTATCAGATGTGAGGATCCCCAAGGTGGGGAGGAGACGCCCACCGCTGGCTAGGGTCGCTACAACCTCTAGCCACCGTCCGGCAAGCGCCTAGAAAGAGATAAGACGGGTGGACCTGTGGCCTTTCACCCTGGCTGGCGGCCTAGTCGGCGGGCAGCTTAATTCGTTTTGATCTGACTCCATAAGATCTTAGAAGGTGTGTGCCCCGACAGTGCGCTTTGTTCAGGAGAAGAGGAACAGGGTAGGTTATAGGTAGTTTATGTGGTCTTGGAATGACCACGAATTCACACTCGGTATCTAAGGGTAGGCGAACACCGTTCGGATCCCAAGGGCGAGTGTGAACCGGATAGAAGCAGACTGGATTGCCGTGGGAGACGCTACTAAGTAAAGTTTGTAGGGCCACGGCAACCGTCGTCCGCGAGGGAGAGGTCCCTCGCAAGGAGGTGCTATTTTAGCGAGACGAAGGCAGAGATTCCCGCTAGGAAGGTGTGGGGTCTGACAACGCCGGACTAAAACATAGTGAGACTAAGAGAGAGAGAGATGCAGAGGTAGTTGAATGATAAGGCCATGGTTTGAGTAGAGCAGCCAGCGCCAGTGCAGAGAGAGAGGGAGATAGTAGTGCCGGTTCCGTCCGTTCTATCGTCCTCTTTTTTTTGTTTCCAAACTCCTTTATTTAAAAAATTATAATTAAATTAACGATAAAATGAACAAATTCACAAGTTTATGGCTCATTTTCCTCAATAGCATTTGAAAAGGAGCCATAAACCTGTAAATTTGTTCATGTTATTGTTCATAACTATCGTCCGCCCTAAGACGCCCGGGTTATATACGCAGCCCAGCCGGGGTGGGGATGGTTCCCCCGCCTGCGGCTGTTTCCCCCACTAGCTTCTCCCCCCTCTGTGACTGACGTCATAAGCTTTATTATTAAAATATGGAAACCTAGATTGATATTTTCTGGGCCGAGAAGAGGGGAGCTTCTAATTATTCGTAATTAAGAGGTGGCCACAACAAGTTACGAACACTATATCGTTGAATTATTTAATTTTTGCTAACTCTGATGTGGCGATAAGTTTTGGTCAGAACAGACAGTCTAGCGTTGCATTTTTGAATCAAAAAACACATTGTACAATATCGGTCAAGTGGTAGGGACCATATATATCTTTTTAAGCTAAATTTATAGTTGGAGATAGTTAATAATACAAATAATATAAAAAAATATAACTATAAGTACATAAATAAGTTCACATGGTATAAATACATTCTTTATAAAAAATAAATAAATCTCATCTCATCTAAAGTCAATGCGATCTTTGTTATTGCATTTCATAGACCATTGGAGTGTGTGGATATTCCATACAATTATATGATTAAGCAATCATGAAGATGTTAATCTGTAAGGCTAGTTCTGTTGATTTATGATAATCAATGATTTTATCTTATATGATAATTGTTTCAGAAATGGAAGTTCGTTTCTGTTAACTATATTCCAGAAGATCTCACTTGATACTTTTGAACGTACAGTGTCTTTCTAAAGATCCTATATTTCTAGATCCAGTTCTCCTGTCGTTACTTGAACAAACTTTGCAATGCACGCACCTATTTTGATTACATTTTCTCAGCAACTAACAGGATTATTAAACAAAGTGACCATTGGCTCGATGATCTGATGGTATAATCTAGTTATTAAGGAGCTTTTTAACTAGTCTCGAAGTAATTAAACGTAGACCATAACTGATCAGTAATCATTTTCAAACAAATACGCGTACATTTCTCTAATTGTAATTAATTAGTAAATACTAGTAGTGTATTAGTAAATACATTTTGTCAACGATTTATGTTTTTGTTGTTTTTTTTGTTCTTAATTATATTAAAAGCACTTAATTAATTAAATACGGGAACAGGGTTAGGGAGAACATCCCACTCCGTCTTATTAATCTTGGGTCTTGAGTCTTATTATTTATTGCTAATTAATTGCAGGTGTAATATAATAACTATAATAATAAGGTGATATATAACTATAACCCGGTAAAACCCGATGGGCCTTGTGATCATGGAGGCCAGTAACGAGCAATCATGATTCCCTACAAACTGTGAGTGTACGAGCTATCATGCACGTATGATTATTATTTTGTCATTTATAAACTTGCAAAGCCTGATGAATATCGACCGTGCCCGGGTAGATTGGGTATCACCCACGCAGCTCTGACGTCAGCAGCCAGCGTCATCCCGGGACCTGTGACGTCAGATATGTGACGTAGCATTGCGTCAGGTAGGCCATTGATTGTGGACTCGGCTTGATTGCCAAGCTTTGTCGAGGAGGCTCGTCCTGTATTCAGGCTCGTCCCTCTGCATGTTCTGTGATGCTGTCGTAAAAAAGGGATCAATCAATCTGAATCCCAAAACACCTCGAAGTGATTTCCGTTAAAACAAAATTATGGAAAGTATACAAAAAGTCCCATCTCAGAAAGTAATTAAGATGTAAAGTTATGATTTCACTCCAGTTGGATTTTTTTCGTTATTTTTATTGGAAAGTTCTGTTTGTCAAAACTAAGTTAACAATTATTTTGCAACTATGATTTAATAGTCTCCCCGGCTTAGAAATAAATTGAGATCTATAATGTGTATGTTATATACATGAGAAAATATATATGTACAAAAGAAACAAAAAAAAAAAAATGCTTATGACAATATAATTATTATAAATTCTCAGTAATTCATATCAGGAACAATTAACAGGTAAACAGAACAATCTAGTTTCAAAAATCTTAAAATCACTCAATTTATTCATTATTCAACTAATTTTTCTGTTATTCAGATTTAAAAAAATGTCATCAAACATTATTAAATTACACATTTTGTTTAACATCTTGATTGTAAGATAAAATGAGGAAATTATAAATTATTAACTTTTCAAAGTTAAAAAACAACTCGGTGATTGTGCCATCTTGATTATTAAAAATAATTTGAAACTGTTGAAAAACAAAATTAATGAAATCGACCCAAACGGCATTAGATTGCCGATTTCTGTTGCTGGCGTTTTTAATGAGTCCTCGACCTCGGGGGAAATCAGAACAATTAATCTTACGTTGATTTTGAGAAGTAGTTTAAAATCATAAAAAATAGAACGAACTACAATGGTTTATTGCAAGCACTCATCTCACTTTCCATTCACAAAGCAATCGATTCATCGCCCGCCTCGATTATAATACCCGTTTTCAAGGCATTTCGTTATGCATTCGGAATCCGATTGTACAAGAATGCCAAAACGTGTTGTATCGTATTCCAAGAGGCAATCATACCTTTGACTGGATCCCGTGGCAGGCTCGAATAAAAGGTAACGGAAGGCCATATTTAGATCAAGGTATGCTAACAAATTAACGAGGACTAATAATGCGATAATTCTTAAGTGAATCAAAGAAGAGAACGTTGACTAAGTGGCAAAAGGAGACGAAACTGCCTCAAATAAACAAAAGATGAATTAAAGATTCAGTTTTTGAACGAACATCGTCAAGCCAAGGAAACCGCTGAGACTTCACAGTCTTAACCAGTGTTCAGGACAAATATTTAAAATAAAATTACCTTTATATGTCACTAATATATAGAAAATTTTTAATGTGCTGTACAGTGCAGTGATGTTGGTACCCTTAGAACAGACTGGAAGTCTTTGGGCAAATATCGGGTAGTAAGTTGGTTTGCTAATCAATCTGTTATTGAGTGTTCTCCAACATGGGAACAGGTCCCACCGCAAGGCTCTATGCATTTTGGAATAGTATTACATCAGTGTGAATGAGTACCTTAATGTTTCAAATAGTTTTTTTCACTGTGAAGTGATGAGTGGTTATTCACCATATAAAAGGGACCAAGCCCTGAAGATCACTGACTACCTAACGTTAGCTAACCATCTACTTACAAAAAACCAGGTTCCAAGAACTTCATAGGTCAGTCGACTTCGAGTTCATTTCAAAATATCCCTGATAAAGTACTGTGTTTTTCTTTTTTTCTTAATCGAATTTCTTTCGTTTTTTTAACATCAATAATTTGATATAAAACATCTCTATTCTTTGTTAGTTAGCATATTGATATGATTAATTTAAAAGAGGTCCCTAAATATGACGTGTTAAATGTAATGTAAAAATAATAAACAAAGGCTGTAAATATATATATGTAAGTTTGAACGTTACCACCAAACTTCGGCACATATGCTAAATGTCCCTACAGAGCTCGCTAGTATCGAATGGCGCTCCGAGTTGTAACCTCCTGAATATGGGTACTCTTGTTTAGACAATGGTCAACTCTTATTATCGACAATTGTATTGATTCAGGTTAGTTATAAGTTTTATTTGTTTATTGTAATATTTGTAGCGCTAGCCAATGTGTACATATGTTTAATATTACAGTTCTAAACTACATCTGCAAGTGTTCGATTTATAACCTGAGAACCTCCACCTCCTTTAAGTTTCTGAATGCGAAACTTACATATATATATATAGAGGTTAGCGTAATAGAAGCGTAATTAAGTCAGTTCAAACCTAGCCGTTGTTCAAATATCATTTCCCTTTACTCTCGTTCTCTTTTTTTTAATCGTCTAAAGCCGATAGACGATAACTTGTATATGGTATGTAAATATACTAGGATTGATAATAAGTATTAGTTTAAAGCACTTTTTTTTTTTTTTTTGGTAAATCAAAAGCATTTTAACAACCAGTAAGAGGACGTATCAGGCATGACTGGTGGTTGGATAGGTACTGAATGTAGAGTTTGTATAGTTCGGATGAAGAATCACCTTGACTGCAGTGAGTTCAAAAGTAGAGGACAGGGCGACCTTCCTGCATGTGGTCACTGCTCAGTGACTTGAATGAGTTTGTAGGCAAAGTAATGGTTATCCTAAAGATGAGATTTTACAATGAAATATAGTTATTCATCAAATTAAAATAACTCTAATAGTATGTGATTGAGTGGTGGTTAGCGGACTCTCGTTAACTCCGGGCGCAATGTTACTCTGGCACTAGTGGACTTTTTACATGCTATTGAATTGTGTAAACATTTGTATGGTTGCTGCGAATTGTGGATGGATATAATCAAATAAATCCTTCTCGGTCCCTCCACAATATAGTTTATTAAACAGTAACGCTTTCAATAGCTAGCAAACTGTCGACTTCATTTATCTGCTTTAAAAAAAACGTCAAATCCTAAAAACAATTAGTAAATTTATATGATAAACCAAACGCTTAAAAAAAATTTGTTACTTGTACTGACTTAACACAACTACTGACTATCTTTATTTACGACTTACAAATCTTTTGGCCACTATTACCTTTTTTTATTATTACTGTCTGAAATTAAGGAATCTAATTTTCTTTCAATATTTTACACGCTTTTGACTATTTTTTTCATTCGTAAGGTCTAGGGAGGTAACTCTCTATGTGGGGCATCCTGATGATTTTTATTGCATTCTCCAACCTTTATTCTATGTTATTGTATATAAGTTTGTTGTAAAGTTCATCCACAACTCATCTGTCTAACCGAGGAAACCAGTGCTGGCCTAGCAGTCCTTCACTGCAGTTCTTTTAGCAAACAGAATGATCTGCAAAGTAATTAGATTCGTGTTAAATTTTTTCACGTTTGTTAATTTCAGGTAATTCTCGTTTTTATTTAAATGTTATTCACGCTGAATTAAGCTCTCCAACGTAGGTGTTTATTGGCCACTAAACGTTCCACATTCCAAATTATATTTATGTATACAATGGCACACTAGATAATTCTCGACTTTTTTTTTAATTTATAGGCTCCCAGTCAAAGCTGGGTTTGACAAGTTATTGTTCTTGGCCCTCTGCTGACACCGCTGCGAACTCTTTTCTTACCACCTTTGATGATGAGCTGTCCTTTCATCCCATCATGATCCCGAAAATCACCCCATAACCTACAAATTCACCTCTCTAAATTTGAGCTTTGGTGCAACCCCTGAAGAATAAAACTCAACGAAGGAAAATATAACAACATTACATTTACCCTACGACGTGGATCTGCGTCCATCCACCAACCAGTCCTTTTCAACGATAGTCCTCTTCCCATATTAGACACATTGTGATACCTTGGTTTCCACCTTGATACCTGAAACCCTCATACGAGGCTTTTTATGTCATCATGACCTTCATACCCTTCATTATGATTTTAAAAGTCCACTATCCAAAATTACATTTCCCCAAACTTCTTAGTTTATAGAAATTATCTGACCATCCAAATCCTTTAGCAAGATCACTTATTATTCAAGTATGACCCATCCCTTTTTTTACAACCCTTCTTTGTTTTTTCTTTTACCACCGTTTCTGGGATCGATATCCCATAATGGGATTTCCCCATGAGCCTGTGAGGCGGACTCGTAGGCGGTTCGTAGCTTGTGGTGCGCGTACTCCAATGCAGTTGGGTTTGTTGCACCGGTCGGCATACCTTGGTTTATTTTTGAAAACAAAACTATATAAACTTCTTAGACTCTTATTGCATACTGTCGGGTCGTCACTAGAGGGGTGCCTGGTCACCCTAGCCCTGGTGACAAGTGAGGATTGCTTGAGTTTATAACCTGGACAATCGTTTCATGACGGGTTTACTATCTGACTCCATTTTTGACAGGTATGTGCCCCGACAGTGCACTATGTTCAGGAGAAGAGCTACAGGGTAGGTTATAGGTAGTTTATGTGGTCTTGGAATGACCACGAATTCACACTCGGTATCCGAGGGTAGGCAAAATCCGTCCGGATCCCAAAGGCGAGTGTGAACCGGAGAGATGCGGACTGGATTGCAATGGAAGACACTGCTGGTGAAATTTGCAGGGCCACGATAACCGTCGTCCGCGAGGGAGAGGTCTCTCACAAGGAGGTGCTAGTTTTAGCGAGACGAAGGCAGAGATTCCCACTAGGAAGGTGTGAGGTCTGCCAAAGCCGGGTAAAAAATATAGCGAGGTTAGGTGAGAGAGATGTATAGGTTTTTCATAAAGAAGCAGTCAGGTTTTCAAAGTTCCAGTGGGAGCCACGAGCCAGTCTTTAGATGCCAGGAGTTGCCAGGAGAGAATGATTTACAGAGGCCGCCTTACCGAGATTGGTGTAACCAGTAGCATTCGACTTCATTGTCTCCTGGGAGGCTGGCAAGGGCTGCTTAGGGTCTGCGGTCGGTTCCCTCATCTGGTGGGGTACCTGTGACGGACAGCTGGTGACCCATCTCATGTAACTACTTGACCCCCGCATTTTTCATTGCTTAACACATTTATAATGATTTATATTTTGTTCATGTTATTTACATTTGTCTATAATACATTTAGTTCATGTTATTTACATTTGTTTACAATATATATATATATATATATATATATATATATATATATATATATATATATATATATATATATATATATATATACAATAGAGTATAGGGTGATTTATCTTATGTAGTTAGTGGTCACTACACATACTATAATTATAACTAAAATTATATACATTTTTTAAACTCTATTTACAGACTATACTCAGGAATCCTTACTAACTATAAACTATTTACAAGTGTTGTATTCTCTTCTTTTCTTAAATCTGGCTTAACTAATATTTACCCTTTATCCTATATTTACAACGCCTATCTTTTTTATTTACAGTTCCGTACAACGACGCCTTCTTGACAAGCCTCCCCGAAATTACGGCTACTTAGCCTGCAGCACCCTCTTCGAGAAGGTGAAGTGGTCTAGACCCTGAAGCTCCCTCCATTTCTGGCTGAAGAGAAGAAATGCTCGGGAGTTTTACCTTCGTCCTGAGGCACTGTTCCAGGAGGATCATGCCCACGGGCACAATACCTGGACCGCTTCAAAGGAGACAGTCCTATAGGACCTCGTGGTCTGAATTAGGGAGATCCTCTTCATGTGAATTAGCTAGTGCATCTGGCTCTTGTTGTGGTGGGCTGACCATGACTAGGATACATAAGCTCTATCACCACCCCCCTGGTAGCAGGGTCCTCGAAACTGGGAACTCGTCCCTACAACCCCCTTCGGAGCTTGAAGCAGAAGTAGACCTGTATTTATTGTTAATATTCAGTCACTGGGAGTTCTGATACTGGTTACTTTTCTCCCCTCATGACATGAATGACTGTATATTGTAAATATCGTCTGAATAAAAAATACATGTAAATATGTAAGTATGGTATGAATGAAAGAGTAAATTTAAATTTGTAAATATGGTACGAATGCAATTTATGGTCACAATTATTTATCGCCCTTTTAAAGCAGATTGTAATTTTTATTAAAATAAATATTATATAAATTGAAAAAAAAATAATTTAAACTTCCTCTTTGTTCCGGGGTTTATTAAAAAAATAAAAAATGTCTACCAATGTTATTCTCAATGAGAGTTTATAAAAATCAAAATCGAATGATTAGACTTTAAACGGTCAACATTATGACAAAAAATCTACCTATTAGATTAGTGATTTACTAAATCACCCGAAGAATGCTCTTTGCTCTTTCATTTGAATCTCTGATGTTTAAGGTTTGTAAAAATGAGCATTATCTGAAACTAATGAAATTATAGTTTAATAAAGTTTCCAATAACAATCCACATGCTCTTATAAACTTTGAGTCTCTAAAAGTCCTTTCTTCATTTTCTTATATTAAAAAATGTTCACTCACCATAAAGCTCCTAATGCTATAGCACTTGACTCATGTAACACATTTCTTTTGTATTCATGCGAAAGGCAGGCTTTTAGTGGGATGTAAGAAGTAGACTTTTTTATTACATGTGTAAAGAGGCATCCATCATTCCATGAAAAGTATATGTTAACAAAGAATACTCACCTATATTTTGGCATCTAATATCCTAGAATTCTACCTTATTGCTACCAGAGAAATTTCAAGCTCTATTAATTGTTGGGACATGACAACAATGTCAATGAAAATGACCTTTTCATCCCATATAGCGCCGTTGTGAATACTAAATGTTAAGCCCGCTATGTTTAGTCGCTGCACTGGTCTGTGGCTCACGACACATCGCCGGCTAATCAGCTTACTGTGACCGCATCTACAGAATCCTGATGTTAGCTGGTAAAACGGTAAATATTAGTTTTGTTGAAGATTTAACAGCCGAAATGATTTGAATCCACATTCTATTTTTAAGAAGGAAGGATTGTGTTACCGGAAGTGTAAAAAACATGGTAGCTAAGAGCCGGTATGCCCGTGAGGGTGTGACCATGGGTCTAGAATAGTCGCCATAATCCACAAAGAAGCGAATCTATTTCATGAGTTTGATCATTATTGGACCTCCTAAAAACGATTTAAACCAAAAATGTATTGTGCTATGTCTGAATGTGACAAAAATGAAGTTTTAGGTTCACGGATGACCTCGTTACCTAATCGGGCCGAAATATAAACATGGTGTGTTATGGCTCTAAGGATTAGTAATGTAGAATTTGAAGGGTCCCTATTGAGCATGAAGGGACTTCAAAGTAATAAATAAGACAGAATTGATTTCACTATACGAGAGCCATTTATTTTGAAAGTAGCTTAAGTCCATTTTCCAAAACCATCATACTAACTGTTTTAATATTTACATTTCTGCATTATCTTTTAATGGTGGTTTGTTTACCTTAGGCTATGTGGTATTAGGCTTAACACTGCCTTACCACTAGCCATTTGTATTATTTGTTGTATTTTATCACTAAAAGCTCAAAGATTATTTTACTTGTTGCAGCACCTCACAAACCCAGTGTTTAACACTATAACCCCTCTACCCTTCCCACATCGATGGCAACAGACTGTCAGGGAATATTAGATTAAGATTTACTTTTAGTTTTTATTGCTAGTTTTAAGTCTATGATAAATAAGGTGAGTCCCATCAATTTTAATAAATCATTATACTTTCATGAAATGTAGATCACTATTAGTAGAAAACAGAATTTGTATAAAATGTAGACAAGCTACAGGAAATATAATGAATTTGCACTTCAATAACAAATTTACAAATAGATTTGTTTGCAGAATCTATATTTTGTAACATATATTAATTTTATAACAAAAGGATATGAAAGAAAAAAAAAAAGTTGTATTTTAACGACGTTACATGGATTTTATTGATTGATAGTTAACAACTTTATTATGATGAAATTACAATCTGCCTTTACTTAACAGGCAATAAATAATTGAGATAAGTGTTTTCATTCATACCATATTTACAATTCATCATTCGCTCGCACATTCATACAATATTTACAAACAGCCCAGGGGCCCCCCAAGTCCACACGGTTGTTGCCTCCCTTGCAAGCATGAGGAAGCGGAGTCTTGGGAAGTCCCCCACGCTCCCCCACCAGCCACGTCACCGGATACGAGCCAGTGGAGGCTGACGAGGAGCGCGAGAGCCACATACGCTCAGGACATGATTGGAGAAACTGGCCATTGCCAGGACTCCCACTGTTGCGCATTTATAGTAGGTCACGAGGCCACTGCCGTTTCAGTCTCCGAGGAGGATTATAGGGATGAGTGGAGCAGTGCAATGACTGTGCTACGGGATTAGGGTGAACATGGATTTTAATGTATTATATATGATGTACTGATAATACAAATGTTTGGGAGCATACCGTAATATATGTCCTTATTTATCACTTCAAACTAGAAGCGTGTGCTGCTGAAATGTGTGTTAAATAGAAACTTGTGGTTAGATATGATAAATGTATAATGCTTTCAAACCTGGTTTGTAACCAGTATAGAATAGAATAAACAAAATTATAAGCACGTTAAAGTACCCTAAAAAGAAATATTCACGTGTTGGAGATATGGTGATATTGGAATGTACCTTCAAGGGAACAGATGGATAAAAAAAGGAAACAGGTTAGCCTATTTGGTATACTAGATCCCCTGGCCTCGAGGATTAGGCTAGCGCCCGTCCACTGTGATCTATCACATGGGCTCCAAAGCACGAGGTAGTCGCGTGAGACCGGCTCGGGCCGTCATAAGAAACGTAATAATATTTTTTATTATATTCATTGAAATTGTCTACAAGATGATGACAGCAGAGTTCTATTACCTAATCCAATTCTAGGTGCATAACCATCGTTATTCCAGTAGGGAATCCCATGTATTGATATTTTTATGGTTCCATTGATTTTTTTTTTTTTAATTATCTTCAAAACTTTAAAAAAAAAGGATTTCGCCTGTCAATCTGTCCTGGTCTTTTCGAGACCTCCGCTGTCCTAGAGACCCGACGTTTTACACGAAGTTTTTATTTAATAATGGTAAAAGCTACATAATATTTTATTTATATATTGTGCTAAAGTTTAGTTTTTCAAAGAAGCTTACAGTCTGTCCAAAATTTCATTTTTTAATTCATATTACATCAACAGACGACGTTTTACCTATTCAGGCATCCTCAAGACTAAAATTTATAGATGAATCATAGATTTACATATCAAGAAGGCACATACAAAAGCCTTTAATTTAATAAATAATAAGATTGGAAACAATAAAAAGTGTACAAAATTTTTCAAAGTTATTACTCACCAACGTAATTTTCTTTTCCGAATTTTAGTCCTGATCATGGCTGAAAAGGTGAAACCTCGACAACTGATGTAATTTCAATAATAAAATATATTTTGATATCACCGACTTTTTTGAATAACTAATTTTAACACAGTATAATACAAGTTGTTTGAGAGTTACGCTGATTAATAATAAAAATACAGACACATCCATAAAAATGTTAATTTATCAAAATATTAACTTAACTAGTGTCTCAGTTGGAGGCATGATGTATTGCATGATATTTACATTTGATGCCATAAAAAACACAAATTTTCTGTATCACAGAAATGTGATACAATGTAATACAAAGTCTCCTAATAATACCCAGTCTCCCCTACATCTGTAATTAACCTCGCAACAAGGGAATGTGAAGTTAATATGAAGTAATGTTAAGGAAAAGCAACATGAGAAGGGTCCAAGAGTAATAAATATATTATTATTGCATAAACAAATATTTGTCTGACTTATTCAGTAGGTATAAATTCAGTATATACTAGCGTTCCCCGCGACGCCGCAAATGCGGTGCGATCTTCCTCATGCAAGTAACTTGACACTTAATTTTGTCTAGCCCATACCTGGGGTTTGCTGGCACTGTTGAGGACTTTCGGGAAAACCTGTTTTTTGGAGTGCACAATACGTTTCCTAAATAGTGGCCCGTGTACAAATTTACAGCCGAGGAGTTAATCTGTCACCAAAAAAACACAAATTTGCTGTATCACAGAAAGAAATACAAAAATCAAAAACCAAAATCAATGCCAACTAATCCCGGTCCCCCCTACATCTGTAATTAACCTCGCAACAAGGGAATGCGATGTTAATATGAAGTAATGTTAACATGAAGAATGTATGTACCAGAGGACGTCCTCATTCCTCCCCGCCCCCCCCATATTGTTGGAGTTACTTTTGAATATTTCTTACAGATATTTAGAAAGTGATACACATTGGGGGCATTGCCAGGTAAGTCATTCTTCAAGGGTCTTTCATTAAGCGCTTGCTACTTTAAATTTAAATAAAACAAAGTATATCTCACACACACTTCATCGAAATTTTTTATTCGTTTGAAAAGCCTATCGATGCCATTATGTATGGAATATAACATCGTGTAAATGTCCACCTCGGCTTCGCTGGGTGGCGCGCATCCGAAATGTCCAATTTCCATGACTCTGGCTCATAAATCAGGCTGAATTTGACCGATGGCATGGGTTATGTTGGCTTTGAGGACCGCTGTGATTTGTGGCTAAAAACCCCAGAAGAAAAAGTCTAACGGGGTCAAATCGCACGATCTCGGTGGCCAGTTCACATCACCTCCACGTGAGATGACCATGCCCTCAAATCGCTCGTTCAGAATGTCCAATGTGGCATGATCTGTGTGGCACGTAGCGCCGTCCTGTTCAAACCACATGTCGTTGGTGTCCATATCATCCAATTCAGGCCAAAATAAGTTGGTAATCATCGACATATAGCGCTCGCCGTTTACGGTGATGGCCTGGCCAACGTCGTTCTCAAAGAAATATGGACCGATGACGCCGCCAGCCCAAAATCCACACCAAGCAGTGACTTTTCCGGTATGCATTGGACGCTCTTGGATTTCATGTGGATTGGTATCGTCCCAAATTCGACAATTTTGTTTGGTGACGTACCCATTCATCCAGAAATGGACCTCATCGCTGAAGATGATTTTTCGATGAAAATTAGTGTCAGTTTCCAACTGCTCCAGGGCCCATTCAGTGACACACATCATTGTCTATGGTCGTTTACCTTCAGCTCCCGGGTCAGTTAAATTTTTCACAGGTGCAGGCCCAAGTCAAGACGCAAAATTCGCCAAGTTGTGGTCTATGAAAGACCGAGTTCTTGTGAGCGACGCGAAATCGACTGCGTCGGATTCTCCTGCACACTCTGGCGGACAGCAGCAATGTTTTCGGCTGATCTTGCGTTTCGTCGACGTACGGGTGTTGGTTGGTGGACTCAAATTTATCCACCACACTGCGAATATTCCTCTCGGTAGGACGGTTATGGCGACCGTAAAATGGGCGAAGTGAACGGAACATTGCCCGAACATAACACCCATATTGATAAAACAATTTTATGATTTGCACGTGTTGTTGAACGCTATATCTGTCCATCGTGATTTGGCAAAACAGACTGAATAAATGACAGCCAATTTGACAGATGCAACTTCAACAATATATTATATACAGTCATCGTATCACTGGGTGTCCGTGCAGTTTGTCGAAAAAATATCTGTATAATATTATAATGTAGTAGTGTATCACGTCAGATATTTTAAGCTTAGTAAAAGAGTATGATCGTGTGAGTATGAGCCTTAGAGTTTGTTGTTTGTTTTAGGGCATGTCAATCACAAGGATCATTGAAGGCCGCTAATCTTAGGGTTTTGATTGCAACAGTTTTAATGTTTTGATGTTAGCGTATCCATAAACTGGCTTCTGTATAAGATCAATGTCAATAGTTTCTGAGGTAATGAGACGAGTTCTGAAGGTTCAAAGCTTCAGTGGTCTCCTTTTTCTTTTCTTTTGTTTGTTTTAGGGCATGTCAATAACAGCAACCTAATACTATGATAGCCTCTTCAGTAAGTAGTACGAGCCAGTTGATCAACCAATGACATTTCATTTTCGTATGATGTTTCCAAGTCAGTCACTTATCGAGTGTAAGTCCTAAATATTTTACGGTATTAGCTATTGCCAAAGGATGTTTGTCCTAATTTAAGGGAGGACGTAGTCAAAGAGTGATAAACCCCCGTGAGGGTTTTATAGTATTAATTTTAATTTCACAGGACTTAACGCCATAAACAAATTATGCTAAGCAATTTTCAAGCGTCAAAAAAAGCCGTGGGCTCTTTATTGAATATTTAATACCTTTGCTATAAAAGGGTCGAATGTACTCTCGCGTAGTTCAACTACAAGGGTCTCTCTTTTGTATTTCTGCTTTATTTTTTACCTTAAATTCGTCTATATATTTATATAAATTACAACCAAATCAAATTTTATTTTATTAAATAAATATCCAATAATAAATATCAATGTAGCCTATCTCAACCATATATATTTTGAAAACACCATATTTTTTAAAAAATGATTAAACTGGCTTGTTACAAATATTTTAATTAAACAGAGGATGGTTTTCAATAACTGAAAGTAAGTTTATATTATATTATTATAGTGAGAATATTTCTGGCCTAAAAGTTGATAGTAATACCATTGACAGGGTTTGACTCCAGTTGTGGCCAGTTATTGGGAGTAAAGTGGTTAATTGGAGTCGAATTATAATATTATAATTATAAAAAAATACAAAATAATTTTAAAAAACGTTTATATATCTTACATTGTGATGTTTTCAAGCAATAATATCGTAACCTCAACATTGGCTAAGCCACAACAAGATAGAGGCAAAATGCCTAATTAACAGACGATTTTTGAGTTTTTTTTCAGTCAAAGAGTTGTAAATTAATTAATAAATGCGAGGTTTATTTATATGGGCCGTTCCCGGGGTAACTGCAATACTGGTCCAACCCGCAGACAGAGGCGGGTTCAAAATTCCGAAATTTTTATTAGTTGAGCATCCTGATCAACGTATTTTTACATATTATATTTTTACAACGTCACGTATTTTTACATATAACTCAAAGTAGTAAAAGGTGTGCTTTGATAACACAGCTTTTATCGTCAAATGAAACATGGTAAATATTCAGACCACTTATAGGAGAAGTCGTAGCTACAAAACGTGAAGAACAAGTGTCTCATGCAACAAGTGCGTGATTTAGGAATGGAGTGCATGCTAACCTCTTGTTCCGCCTCCAAATCGATCTGAATCTCAAAAGCGATTTCAAAAACAGATTACCGAATACATAAATGAGTACCAGTAAATACTTGATTGAAAATTAGTCAAATTTTATTGATATTGGAAAAATAATTTTCCAATAAAAACTTGAAGTCCCCAACTATATTCTATTATTGATATTAAATCAACTGTTCATCCATCTTTAGGACTGCAATCCATGTGTAAACTAATTTGCATCATTGGAAAAGAATATCACACAAAACACTTAAAATAATAAATAATACGAACGGCAACACTCCAAAGAATAAAACGACACATTTGTAAGGATCTTGAAATTCATATCTATTCATTGTTGTATCCCGAATTCTGCGGATAATTAAAATTCTAAAATGATAAATCATTTTCAAATTGTAAAGTAACTCTACGAATACATTTATAATTTTCATTTGCATATATGTTGGTCATTGCATATATTTTCATATTATTTTGGTTCTAATAAAAAATTAGGATGAAATTCTGAATTACGATCGTAGGTACTTTTTTGCCGAGAAATCTATCAGTGATTGACATCGTCCAATAAGGATTATTGCCATTTCCCGGGGGAAAGCGAACAGTGATTACGGGATGTGTCGCCGGGATTGAACCGGCTGTCCTTTACGCGGAAAATATGTTTAGAACCATAGTCCGTCAAATATTTAAAGCTTTGAATAATTAAATGAAACAATGAATAGAACGATATCAAACAATTATTCAACTCTTATTAATACCCATTATGTTTTTGTCAACTAAACTCAAGTTCAATGAACCAAATTTGTTTTGTTAGACCTAAGTGTCGAATTTTCAACACATCAAGAAAAGACTGTTGATTTATGAAAAGTTTTGTAAGAAAAAATAAATGATGTTTTTTTTAAAAAACTAAGTTAATGAAACTTCAAAAAGGGACGATTCGATTGTTCTCAATGACGTTCATGTTTTTAGTGAACATTAGTTTATAGTTGCTTCATATTTTTTCTTGAAGCCTATGGTTTTCTTAGTGCATATTAAATAGTATGTTTTGCAGAATTTTACTCCGATCTGTGAAACCGTTCAGAACAAGTGTCGATTGCAATATCAAATTCTTACTCGGTAAGAGCGAAAAAGTGGGGGAATCTGCAGTGGCGTAACTATATCATCTGGGGCCCGTGGCAAATTCCTTTAATGGGGGCCCTGTCATTAAGCTTTATTATACTGACGAGTAGTTTAGTTACCCACAACCAATAATTTGTATTATGGTATATATATTTTAATATTTTTATAAATAGGTACAATATTAAAACAATATTTTTGAGCTCGTCTTGGGTCGGGGGCCCGTGGCATTTTGCCAGCCCTGCCACCCTGTAGTTACGCCACTGGGAATCTGTAAGTATTGTAATTTTCCTTTGATTTTGACAAATTACCCTAAAACAAATTCGCTTGCATTTCAATATATATATATATTCCAAATATTTTATTAAATAAACATAAACTAAAGTGTAAACTGTTGTTGTGATTTAGATCCCTCTATTATTAATAATCATTAACCAAAGAAAAAACGTACTCACAGGAACGGGACTCAAACCCGAGAGACCTCCCCTATATCGGTTGATAAGCCGATCGCGTACTAAGGAGTCGTGTGGTGTCCTCCGTGCCCCTGTGGTACGACTCATTCAGTCGAGAGACCATTACTAAAGAGTATTCCTGTCGGGAAGACTGTCAATAGTGCAGGAATAGCGCAGTTGGTTGAGGACGTGTTTGGATGTTTGGGAGGTCCTGGGTTTGAGAACTGATCCTAACGATATATTTTTTCTCCGGATAATAATTATTAGAAAATAACTAAATGAGGTTCAAAATTATGGATACGACAAATGTATGTAAGATAATACAATTTTTTCACAGGTTGGCATTACAGTCTCTCGAAATGAATCATAAAAAAAAAAAGATGTAATTATTTACACGTTGCTTTTCATTATTTATTGAAGGTTCCTGAATTAGGCGAAACGCAGACATATTATGAAAATGAAAATAATGTTTGGCGAGACTGTAAAGTCATCCTGGACAAAATAAGTAATCCTGTGTTGTTGTTTTTTCAAATACCAACTGTAAACTAATAATTAAAACACTCATAAAAAAAAAATTGATTACTTATGGCGCCGTTGATTACTTACTTCGCAGATGAAAAATAAGTATTTTTCTATCACATTGTGAAGGTATCAAATTAAATAATACGACATCCTCATTAATATAATTACAAAAAGCCATTATAACTGTCTATAACATCGTGTTTGCCACTTTAACGCATTGGCTGCCGTAACGAAACTTGTGATTGGACAATGAATCACAATTGCCTTGAATTGTTATTATTATTATTTCCTAATTAATTAACGGTAGGGCCATTTAACTATAAAATTAATTTATGGCCAGAAACTGTGGTTCAGTTTATTCTATTATCAATGGTGTCTTTAATTTATACTTCACCTCTTCTATTTTAATTCCTCAATGTCGTTTTGCCTCACCTAATCCTTTGGTAGTAATATCAAGGTTTTAAAGGATATAAAACATTCTATTAAGTATTCTATTAAAGAGGTAGATTTTATTCAAAACATTTTTAAGCAATGTCTAACCCTAGTCAAATATTGCATTTTAGGGACAAATGTACACCTCTCTAACTACAATATATTTGATCGCCTGAAGCCATATAATATACACATAGAATAATTACTAAGACTTGATTGGTACTACAAATAGTAACAGAAACAAACAATTCTTTTGACATAATGACTATTTTTAATTAGATCCACAATCGTTTTAACACATATATGTTATTCTACTCAAACTGATTGAAATATATTTTTATAAGTGAGTAATTCGTTAATCATTGACTCTTAATTATTTTTTTTGGAACGCATACGTTGTAATTACCGATAAGTATTACGCCTCTATGTGAAACAGGGGTTGTGAAAAAGTTGCCTACACAGTCAAATTTTTAATATTGAAATCCAATAAAGATATATTATAAACTATTGATTAACGCGTGAAGGCTTGGCATATATCTGTGGCCCCCGTGGATAAGTGATAAAAGACGAATTTTCTTACTTTTCAGGTCATTACATTTAAAGTTTGCGCATTTGTCTTTAATATTTTAAGGTGTCAGTATTTGCTTACGCAGTATTTGCTCTAAAGCCAGTTGAATTGCTCTAATCAGTAATGAACTATTAGAGTTGACAAATTGTTCACCTAAAGTTTGCTAGGCTGAAAATGCACATCGCAAACTTCGTTTTAAGCCACCGCCTGTATTTCCCGCTTATACACTATGAAGAAAACATCATCCTGTTTCCTTTAGACCAGTTAACCGATTTTGGAGTAACTTAACCATTTATTCTTTGTGGTCACACATATGTGATGACAAATATTTACGTTTTTACTAACAAGTAAATCTTAATCAAGTGAAACTTATGTTTCTCATATCGTGTTCTGGTTTTCCGATCAAAACATCCCAAATGATAAAGTAAAGAAGAAAATAAATAATTGTACGCCATATCATGGAGTTGGTAGGATTGTCCACGTCGTCGCGTCTTCAAACGGGGTCTCAAATGTCAAATTTTACCAGAACCTAAAAAGTCATAAAGTAATGAAGTTAGGGCCAGAGAGGTGACATTTCCTATTAGCTTGTAGTCTTGGTATTCCGACGATGCAGCATGTAATAAATACCCAATAAAAAGTAACGACGGTTCGAAATACTTGGCTAAATGTTTAAGTAAGTGCGTGGACTTTTGTTTAGAGGTAGGAGCGTTGAATGTCCTGTGTTGGTTTCTCCACCTGTAAAGGCAGTTATTATTTCAAAACTGTAGAATCCATGGTAGAAAAGGTTGCGAACTTGTAGATACATCACCTTCATTACAGTAACTTAAGAGCTTTACGTATTCGGTTCCTACTTGGCATAGCTGGAATATACATACACATCACTGGAGTCTGATCCGTATTCTCTTAGCCTTGATGGAGCGTAACATTGACCACTTTTCCTAGGAGGCACGAGAACAGAGATGTGCCCATTGAGTAAGCTCGGGGTGGTGGGGCGCTTGCGTCCACTGCTCAATATACCAGTCCCCAGTGGGTAGCCATGCAAGCAGCAACTAGGTAAAATGGTGTCACCTCTCTGTAGACTCATCGATGCTGTCAAGTATGTATAAACCTATATATGTATGTGTGAATAGTGTTTATTTGTGTGTATATATTTATATAAACAGTCGGACTTTACGTAGACAGGAGCAAATATGTTTTTTATGCCTGAGGTGTAACTAGTTGATATACAGCCGTATCATATCCCTCAGCTCGCTTTCTACTAAAAAAATAAATAATTATTTAAAAAAAAAACAATGAATTTCTTGATTTGACAGTTAATAAGGGGTGGTTAAGAGCTGACATATACATAAAATAAACATAAAGCTGATGAGATATACATTTTTCCTCATTGCAAGGATCAGCAAACTTGAAATAATTGTAATGATTATTGCCTAAAGGAAAAACATAGTGTCAGGTCCGGGGTTCAATCACGGGACCTCCCAAATCCCGGCCGGGTGCTCTTCCATTGAGCTATATTCGTTCGGACACCATCATAGTCAATATTAAAAATCTCATTTGCCCCTAATTTCGAGGTGTTTTGGAGCATACCTTCAAAATTTCAGATCTACTGAATCATTATCACAATCGATATTGTAGAACTGACTAAGATACATGGTACCGGAATGAATGTTGAACCTTTCGGGCGGCAATTATAATAAATTTGGTAAATTCCTAAAAGTACCTATGGAAAATAAATAGATATTTTGAACTACAAACTGTAAAAAAATAATTTTCTTAGATACGCTAATAATCCCTCATTTTATTATTTTTTGTTGTGATTTTATAATTACATTTAACTAGACAAAATTTCTTCTCTTCAGATATCTTTAATGATGTAATCAGTGAACTCACTTTATTGTCAATAAAATTGTCATAAGGGAACTCTATTTTCACCAATGAATAATAAATGGTAAATAAAAAAATTCAGGATATTTAATAAAAATTAATACAAATAATGTTGACAAAAGATAATAATTAAAACAAAAAATATTTTTGCCCACTACCGTGAAAGGGCATTTTTTTTTTTTTTTTACTAAAGAAAGTTAGATCAGAAAAAAGGATATTTCATTCAACTGGTACAAGTTTTTCTAAGGGATAAAAGAAGAATTGTGTGTCAATTTTATTATTATTACCAATAAAAGTAAATTAATGTTAGCACCTCCATACCAGCATACCAAAAGATGATCCGGACTAGCCAGATCGTTTGTCCGGATTGTCGGGTCGTCACGAAGGGGGTGCCTAGTTGCCCTGGCCCTGGCGACGACGTGAGGGTTGATTATGTTAGCAATCGTTTCATGAAGGTCTTACTATCTGACTCCATATTTGGTAGGTATGTGCCCCGACAATGCACTATGTTCAGGAGAAGAGGTATAGGGTAGGTAGTGTAAGTAGTTTGTGTGGTCTTGGAATGACCACGAATTCACACTCGGTATCTGAGGGTAGGCGAAATCCGTCCCGATCCCAAAGGCGAGTGTGAACTGGAGAGAGTCAGACTGAATCGCCGTGGGGAACACAGCTTGGTAAGCTTGCAGGGCCACGACAACCGTTGTCCACTAGGGAGAGGTCTCTTCCAAGGAGGTGCTAGTTTTAGCGAGACGAAGGCAGAGATTCCCACTAGGAAGGTGTGGGGTCTGACAACGCCGGACTAAAACGTAGCAAGGTGAGAAGAGAGAGATGCAGAGGTTTTCATAAATGAGGAAGCCAAGTTTTGAACATCAGAGCAGCCACTAGCCATCAGTCAGCCAGTCGTCAGGAGAATAAATTACAGGCCCAAACCACCGGTCTTAAATACCCAGCTGGCTTTGTCAGTAGCCAATGAGCTTCGGTTTTATTGTACCCAATGCCAGTGGAGTATGTGGTGGCCTTTGTTCTTTGACAGTTGGTGGCCCTTGGGACCGATACCTGACCCGGCTAAGGGTCTCCGGCCCTCTCGGCAGGCTTGGTAGTTTGGGTCGTTTAGTACCTGCTATGGGTAGCGGGTGCCCCAGCTCATGGTTTGGTAACGTTATTTACATTTGTTTAAGTTAATTTACAATATATATATATATATATATATATATATATACAATAGAGTATAGGGTGATTTATCTTATGTAGGTAGCGGTCGCCACACGGATGATTTGATTTTTTGTGAAAAACTACTTGGTATTCTAAAACGAGTGGTTGCCAAACGTTTTTGGACGTTGGTCAGATTTGAAAAAAATATTTATTTGTGAAATTCAGCGGGAGTCAGTGATATGTTATTATCATATTAGTTAGATCCAAATATTTCACGAAAGGAACAATGTTGAAGAAATAAAACAATAATTACTATCAACGCGTTCGTTAAGATCTGAATTTCTTGACTATATTAAAACTCAGAAATGCTCTAAAAAATTGTTTTTCAATAAAACAGATAATGCCGGATTCAGAATTTATTTATTCTGTGTGAAATTGTGAAAGATCTCGTATTTAAAGTTGTTGGTTATTTCATTTAGTTATCATTAGGGTGTTTTTTTTTTACATGATTTAACATAATCGGTGGAGTTTATTTTAATATATTACCAAATATAATTACATGAAATATAATTAATTGAAACTTCTTTATTGTGATAAAATTACAATCTGCCATATTAGGAAATAAGTAATTGTGATAAATGTTCTCATTCATACCGTATTTACAATGTTCATTCATGCAGTATTTACTAACAGTCCAGAGACTTCCCGAATCCACAATTATATAATTAATTTAAATAAAATCATACTTGAAGTATTGTAGTTGAATCCATAGTAAAAACTTCATATCACTAATCCTAGGTGCTGTATCCTAGGTGTGATATTATCCAATATCGCGAGCGTTACTATAGTAACCAAAAATGGAGTGATATTTGTCGTTACTTGACACATCTTTTCGATTTTTCATTGCTCGGAAAGCCAGGCTGAATATATAGGCATATTCTCGTAATGGTTCACTTTTTTTATAGCATTTCATCCCTTTATTTGAAGATGATTCATATCATAACATATTTAAAAGGTTACATTTAATTTTGTATTTATACTGTATTTACAATATAACTTCATACAATATATAAATAACCCTGAAGTGACCGCTAACTACAAAAGTTAAATCACCCTATACTCTATTGCGTATATATTGTAAGCGAAAGTAAAATAACATGAACTGAATGTATTGTAAATCATTGTAAAGTGTTTAGCAATAAAACGTGGAAGTCAAACAGTCACAAACGGAAAGAGTCGCCAGCTGGCAGTCATAAACCTGAAAGGGTTAGCAGCTGGCAGTCATACACAGCCAGGTACCCACCGGCCTAAGAGCAAGGTGGGCAAGGGTACCACCTGGCAGCCATAAACAGTCATAAACTTAGCGACCCTTTTAGACCCTCGCCGCCTCCCAGCAGGAAGGGGAAATGATATTTAACCCAGGGCTTCTGGCCCTGAAAATCAGTCTCTCTTCATCCGCCTCTGAGTCCCTCGCGCCTCTACTCGGTAACGCCTTACGCCAGGGCTCCTGGCCCTTTGAAGTCAGTCTCTTAGACTCCTTGCTAGTCCCCTCGCAGTCCCCTCGTGAGTCTCTTAGTCTCCTTGCAGACTCTCTGGCGACTTTTACTCGGTGATGCTTGGCTTCCGCTCGAACTCTGAAAACTTGACATATTCTTTATAAAACCTCTTCTCTTGAACATAGTGCATTGTCGGGGCACATACCTATCATAAATGGAGTCCGATAGTAACGCCGTCATGGAACGATGGTCCATATTATAAACTCGAACAATCCGCACTTGTCACCAGGGGTAGGGTGATCAGGCACCTCCCTAGTGACGACCCGACAAACCCAATGATCCCCAAATTTACCAGCAGTATCGTCACCGTCCCGGGTATGGAGAAGGAGGCGAGTATTTGGGAGAAGCCCTGCGCTACTCGTGCAACCGTATCACCGCTGATCATCATCATCTAATCATGATCGTGATGATAGGAGCGGACGCTGAAGAAAAGCGCGAGAGCCGCAGACGCTAAGGACATGAGTGGAGAAAACTGACCAGCGCCATAACTTCCAGTGACTAAATATTTACAAAAGATCACATGGCCACTTCCACTTCGATCTTCGAGGAGGATCGGTGATATTTGAAGATAGAAAGTTATCTTGATGGATGATTTGGATAATTTCTAGTAGAACTTTGAGGAAATGTGATCTTGTACAGTGAGAATGTTTAGGTCATTATGGAGGGTTTTATTTGTGATATAAAAAGGTTAAATAAAACTATACAACAAAGTTAAAATAAGTAAATAATAGATTCCCTTAAAAAGTTCTATCATTTGTCCGATATTGATATATTATAGACTAATGTATAATAACAAATATCTGATGGGTCAGTTGCGGTGTTGTCGAGGGTCACTGAGTTACCGTGGGTAGTTGTCGACTACTCTCCTAGACCAAACCAAAATATTAACAACCTAACCATTTTTTGAATTCCTCCTTTCTCACAATAGAAACTGAGAGAAGCCCCAACTAAAAACGAAAATTGTAGACCACTTTAGTAGTGAACAATTTTTTTTTCGTTGATTATTTGGTTGAAGGGCGTACACTTCACCTCCATCGCGTAGGCGTATTCGTCTCACCTGACTACACCCTTTGCGACCATGGAACCATGAATGCAGCGCTCTTAATGACTGCTCAACCCTCCATTATACTAGAGCCAAAACTATATTCTAGCTTTACTGTTTCAAAGCTTAAGTAAAACTGCATCAATTTTTCTGTTGAATATGTATGACTTAATCAAACATTTCTTTGAGATATGGGCGATAAAACCCGATTAAAAGACGAAACGATCTCTTTTTTCATCTTTAAACGGTTTTAATTAGGGGGAAAGGTAAGGGCTAGGTGGGGGTTCCAGGTTAACGGGGGTTGTTAGTTGAAGAATGAGAAGTGTTACATTCCGTCAAGCCGTCAGGAAATCAGACAGAATTGAGTCTTACATTTTTTTTTTAAATTCGAATATAAATTTATTTTCTTAAATAATCTTATTTTAATAAGTCTAAAACAACAGAAAATAACACCATATCGCACTTGGCTAAGAATTAATTCTTTATTATTTATGTTATGTGTTCTTCAATTTAAATTTCAAAAAAGAATTTGAATCATGTTGACGTTTTTTTCCCCCCAGAAAACTTTTTTTTTTTTTTTAATTCCTACAGGGACTTTAATGCGAACCACCAACATTGGGGTCAAGACCCACGAATACACGAGGGCGTGCTTTGCTGTCTGTACTCACACGGAAACATTGCTCCACTCTCTCTCCTGACACAGCCACCTACTGGCCATCAGATCCCAACCGAAATCCAGATAGCCTTGACTTTTACTACAATAGTTTAGGAACACTAAACTATTCACTCACGCGCCTCAGTGACCTCTCCTCCGAACATAGTCCTTTGTTATTAATCATTTCCCTAAGATCAACTCACAAACTGCCTCCTCCTTCATTTATTAGGGGCCCAATTGACTGGGACCACTTTCGCCAGCTCTTACAGATTACGTAGACCTTAAAGTGTCCCTAAAAACATCCCAAGACCTAGACAATGCAGTGCATTCTTTCACTTCTCTCGTCCAGAGGTCGGCTTGGGAGGCATCGTCATCCAAAAATTCCTAATCAAAATCGTTTACCTCAGCATCTCAAAGATCTAATCCAATCCAAACGCCGCTCCAGAACTGTGTGGCAAAGATCCCGGCATTCTGCTGATCGATTGGTCGGAGGAATTTGCTCTGTATCTTACCCATACTTTCACACCTCACTTTTCTCATCAAAACCAAATTCACAGCACAACTGTTGAAGATTTCCTCACTTCACCTATACCTCTCTCACTTCCACCAAAAGCCGTTAACCCCTCTGAGGTCAAATATCTACTGAAAAACTTACCTTACCGAAAATCCCCTGGATATGATCTCCTTACTCCTCTAATTCTCAAACAACTATGTCCTAAAGCCATAATCTTCTTAACCAACATATATAATTGCATTATCCGAACGACGCACTTTCCTCTCCTCTGGAAACATTCCATTATTTTCCTATTCGCCAAACCCTGTAAACCACGACGCCTCATCTTACCGTCCAATTAGCCTACTCCCTATCATCTCAAAAATATTTGAGAAACTCCTATTAAAACGTCTACTTACAATTGTCGAATCCAAAAACCTTTTTCTTACACACCAGTTTGGTTTCCTTCAACGACATTCCACTGCTCAACAAGGCCTTCGCGTTGTTGATCACATCTCCTCAGCCCTTGAAACCAAACAGTATTGCACTGCTGCCTTTCTTGATATAACTCAAGCTTTTGACAGGGTTTGGCACGCAGGTTTGCTCTGCAAGCTCAAAAGATATTTACCATAGATCCTTTTCCTAATGCTACAGTCCTACCTTTCAAACCGCATCTTCCTGTCTAAATTGCTGTGGTTTAGAATATTCTAACTACTATCCCATAAAAGCAGGAGTTCCACAGGGCAGTGTCCTGGCCCCCATCTTCTATAACCTATACACCGCTGATGTCCCCTCTACCCTCAATACCTTCTTGGCGACATTTGCAGATGACACTGCAGTCTTGTCATCCCACCCAGACCCCAATATAGCATCGCATGACCTTCAAAAACACCTTGATGAGATCGAGTATTGGTGCAACCAATGGTGGATCAAAGTTAATGAAACAATATGTTCCCACATTACCTTCACCCTCTGTCGCCAGTCATGTCCATTATTTTATTTTATTCTATTCCTGTATCCGAGACAGTACGGTAATTAGACTTCCATCTCGTCCAACGACTGACCTGGAACACACATACGAGGCTAAAAATATAAGAACCAAACAGCCGCTTTGGATAACTGTACAGACTACTTCAAAGGAAATCCCATCTCTCAATAGAAAATTTACTAATCTTCAAAGTTATACTTAAGCCAATCTGGACATGCGGAATAGGGCTATGGGGGACAGCAAAAAAGTCAAACATCAAGCGCATCCCATCCTTTCAATAAAAACTCATGAGAACAATAGTAAATGCCCCTTATTACGTCAGCAACCATAATGATATTAATAAACCCTACATACTTGAACTCATCCCTTCCAAGTTCATAAAATTCCATAGTAACCTATCCAAATACCCTAATTCCCTAGAACAGTCATTGCACTGCACCACTCATCCCTATAATCCTACTCGGGGACTGAAACTGAAACTGCCTATAAATGCGTAGCAGAGGGAGTCCTGGCAATGGCCAGTTTCTCCAATCATGTCCTGAGCGTCTGTGGCTCTCGCGCTCTTGGTCAGTCTCCACTGGCTAGTATCCGGTGACGCGGCTGACGGAGGAGCGTGGGGGACTTCCCAAGACTCCGCTTTCTCTTCGCATGCGAGAGAGGTGACAAACATGTGGGAGGCCTCTGGGCTGTTTGTAAATATTGTATGAATGAGCGAGTGAATGATGAATTGTAAATATGGTATGAATGAGAACATTTATCTCAATTATTTATTGCCTAATAAGGCAGATTGTAATTTTAGAACAATAAAGAATATTATACATATAAAAAAAATCCTACAACTGTGATTCATCTAAATTTTTCATTTTAATAAGGTGAGCCCCATCACCTTTATTAGAGCCATTTCAATTAAGTCACGTATAATGGGATTATACATGTTTATTGCATTGTATCATTTTTATAAAAAACATGTAAACCTGTACATAATGTAACGACGCGACAGGAAATATAAAAATAATTTGTAAATATATTCAATTGAGAATCTATAATTCTATTACTGTAATATTTTAAGGGGCTATATAAAAAAAAAAAAAAATCCTTTAAATCTAACGCTACTCAAAATATTGGCCCCCCAAGTCCGAAATTAAGTTTATTTTTGGAAAATCGTTATGTTCTCATAAATGAGAACATTGCTTCGATTCGAAATGAAAAACATACACCCACCACCTCTGATTCAATTTCTGAAGAAAGCTATTTGTTTATAAATTACATTGGCAAATATAAAGTAAATAATTATCAAACTTATTTTAGGGCACGTGAAGGACCCGATATAACTCCAAGGATTATAATATTTACTTATGTACAGATATAATTTATTTTTTCAAAAAATATTTTTATTTAGAAAAATATACAATTTACCCTAATATGGCAATAGACAATAGTGATAAATGATCTAATTCATACTATGTTTGGAATATTGCATTCTCTCTCTCTCTCTCTCTCTCTCTCTCTCCCCCCCTCTCTCTCTCCCTCTCTCTCTCTCTCACTCTCTCTCTCTCTCTCACATTGATGCAATGGTAACAATACGAGTATACATAGCCCAGAGAGACCCCCCTCTTATTCAAGTGTAGAATTGTCACCGTCCCGTATATGGAGAAGGAGGCAAGGATTAGGGAGATCCTCCAGGTATATTTTATATAATAGTTTGGTTTAGATGTGTTTTCTAAACTGCTTACACTATCAGGATTTTTTAATGAAACATATTATGTACATAGTAGCAAACGTTACTTAATGATAGTTACCCACTCTTACAAGATGACATAATTTTAACACGTGCTCTTATACGCATGATCACTCCGGATCCCATACGCACACTTTGATTGTCACTCTAAATAAAGTAACTAAATCAGTAAGTTAAAACCCAAACAAGAAACCTCATCGGTCAAATATCCATATCAGAAAATGCATCCGGAGAGCAATAGGCAATCACGACAGACCCTGAAATTATGAAAAGGCTGAGATTGAAGCAGCTTCAATGACAATGGAAATGACGCCGTTAATTGATTGGGTGTTAGCAGCTTGGTTGATCTGCCCAGGAATGACCCGTCTTCCGATCGTCTGTTGTATCAATTGTCACCAATCATGTACAATTGGCGCATCATTCTACCAGATATATTTGCTGTAAGATCGAGTCAAAATCTATGAAAGAACCATCCAGTAAGACACAGTTCCATTGATGCAAATGCCAAACTCTAGCTTAAGCAATTCGTAACGTAACCTTCAACAACTCAATATTTGTGTCAACAATGAAAGTATACCAGCATTTATTCACCTCGTATTTACTAACTTCCCTTCGTACTCAACTGAAATTCTACAAATTTTACAGGGAGAACCCGCAGTGTCAAGTACAGGCCAAATTCGTATTTCTTCCAGATCAGCAAAGCGATCGCGAACTGTGACCCTAAAAAACCATTTTTTGTCATCTGAAGACTTTAGAATAATGTATTTGTGGTTTAAAGTGGCCTTAAGAGGTACCGTTCTTCACTATTAAGTTAATCAAACAATTGCTAACTAAAATAATTCAATTTTTACTTTGCATGGTATTAAATTCGTGACCTGAGATTCGTTCTAGTATTGTGATCATATCCATAACACGGTTACGGGTTTACACCGCGTTTGGAAATATCGCACTAAAAACACTTCGGACTTGATAGTCCTTCCTTTTAAAGTTATATTTTTTACAACAGTTTAAAATGTGGACTATCAAGGCTATTATTGGCAACCACCCACTTCTATGCAAAGGTGCAATAAATCAACCTTCCTTCGGATTTGAGCGCAGAACCTTCATATCACATGTTGACGAATCATCAGCATTTGTTTTTTTTTCATATGTTCAACTATACTATGATGAAGCAAAAGCAACTAAATAAGATCAATATATAATGTTACAAAATAAAATGAAAATTACTTATTTAATTTGACCTTGATTGGTGTAGTGGTTAGCTTATCTGCGTGAAATTATGAAGGTTCTTGGTTTAAATTTACTCGCGATAACTTTGAAATCACTAAGCAAGCTCAGCCAATATAGAAGTACATGTCACATTTGCTTGAAACTAAGATCATACTGACATTGAAGGAAACCAAAAAGGAGAAGAAACGGCCTACTTCTCTACAGGTCTCCCATTTATTCAATATGACTTTACTTGAATAATAGTTACCAGAAAATAATTCAAGAAAAAATATTCGCAAATTAGCAAAGTTATTGGTACTTTACATACGGCAACAAACTCCGTGAAATCAAGCAGACAGTTGGTCCATCGACATCATTTAGAAACAACAGATGTGAAGAAGTACAAAGATCGACTTAAAAAAGATATGCTAGTAAGTGCCTAGTTGGAGCTTAGTCAGTCGTACTAGTGTCATCCATCTGCATGTGCATAATACAGAATAAGTTTCTAAGAATAATATTTGACAAACCAAGGTACACTAATGCATTTAAAGTGCTTGAAATATCCAAAGCTAATTATATTCTAGCCACCCCCCAACACCGCTGGCCTGCCTATATAAGCAGCCCGTTTTGGGGCATTCGCTAGAATCTTAGCACCCAGCACTTGGAACACTGCTTCGCTTGCTGCTCTACTCGAACCATGGCTTTCTTACTCAACTACCTTTGCATCTCTCTTTCCCCCAAGGGGAACGAGCGCCTTCCACGGCGAGCCAGTCTGCCTCTCTCCGGTTCACACTCGCCTTTGGGAACCGGACAGTTTTCGCCTACCCTTAGATACCGAGTGTGAATTCGTGGCCATTCTAAGACCGCATAAACTACCTACAATACCTACCCTATACTTCTTCTCCTGAACATAGTGCTTTGTCGGGGCACACCTTCTAAGATCTTATGGCGTCAGATCAATACGATTAAAGCTGCCCACCGACTAGGCCAACAGCAAAGGTCAAAGGCAACAGGTCTTTCATGGCACTCGCCGGACAGCGGCTAGGGTTGTAGTGACCCTAGCCCGCGGTGGGCGTCCTTCTCCCCTTGGGGGCTCATCTAAATCCCGACAGCTGGCATAGACAAATTACCCATACATAAGGGCGTGGAGAATGATATATTATAACGATATAATTTTGATTGATGTAATTTTTATTATTATCTAGTTTATATTTTTATTTCTATTTTTGCTAGATTTACATTTATACGTTCAATGAAGACTTAATTCCTAATCAAGAGGGTTGCATGTATGTCTTTTGTGTTTAGACTAGACGCATTGAATATTAGCATAACATTGTTTTTTTTATTATTTAAATTTGGTAAATAAATTGATTTAATTTGAGTGCTTGTTTGATCTGACTAGCTAGGGATGGCGAAGATTTTTATATTCAGGTATTGCCTATTCTTAAGTCCTTGACTTCTAATTCAAAGTGTTAAAATATAAAGAAGTGGATGCCATTCAACTCACCATTGGCAGTGTTTGAGGGGTTGAAAAGGGGTTAAGGCCACAACTTTTACTGGGACTAAACGGTTTTATTTTACGAAAATTACTCAAATCTCCCTAAGTGAACAAGATTCAAAGACTGCGGGGACTGATAATAGGGGTAACTGGGAAAATTCTGAAGTCGCGCGATATCCAAGTACTAAACAGAATTCTCGCTACGGGTTTCGAGGCTCTAGAACTGAAAACCCCCACTTATTGGCGTCAGTATAATTTTTTTGTTTACGTACGAGTACAGACAAGACATCTCTCGTCCACATCAAAAAATTTATATGGCCTTCATTTTCACTTTTAAAATTTCCATGTTACTGTAATATTTTAAGCCCTCTACTTTTCCAGGTGTACATTTCGGATACACCATGCCGGTTTCAAATGCAATAGACAATTATTAATTTAGAAAAGTAAACACCGCTTCAAGCTCGAGAAGCTTTAGGTTACGATGTGAAACATTTTTTTAATATATATTTTATTTATTTTGTATATACATATTATAGGCAGTCCACTACAAATGTGATATTTGTCTATATAACGCAACATTTCCGGCATATTACTACAACTTAACCAGATGATTAAATTCCTTATTGTAATATATGCTAGTGAACTAGGTATGAATACGTAATAACAGCAACCAAATAGTGATGACTAAAATAAAATAAGCACTAAGAACAGAAAAAATCAAGGTTATGTTACAATCATGATGATGGCGTATGCTAAATGTCGTCATGTAGTTTGCATTTTGTTACTTTTTCGAATATTTATTTTTTGTTGGTATTTCTTGTCTCCGAATAGTTCTGTTAAGTGACAGGATACAGTGGGGTCTATGAATTTTGTGAAGTTTTTTGGTAAGTGACAAACAGAAGAAAATATATGTTTTAATTTAAGAGCGTTTTAAAAACAATATACAAGATAAAAATTTTCAGGAAATTTATATAAAATAATGAAAATTGAAGAAAAATAAATAAATACTTAAAATGTTATTTATTAAATTGTGATTGCAGAGCATATCGAGGCTAAGGAGAATTACGTAAAAAGGAAATAATGTGCTTTAATTAAAACATTCAATAAAATATGTTTGATCCATTTTTATTTTATTTTCATTTCATTTTGAAATCCATTAAACTTAAAGAAAAAAAAAATTTCAAAAGTAAAAATGATTGTTTTTTGAAGTGGGTGGTCTATTGTACATGTGCTCATATTATGTTTAATATGAAGTGATATGATAATATGAATTAAAATGAATACTCAAGAATGTAGTTGGCAGCTCGATGGAAATGGGAATCGCTAAAAGTGCAACACTATTTTTCATTTTGCTTATCCGACTCGAGTAATTACTTAGTTATCACTAATATTAACTTATCTACCGCTAATATTATAATATAGTCTAAAATCACAAGAGAGAGAGTATAGAAAAAAATTAACCACTCTTAATTAATTAATGATTAAATAAGGTCAACAAGTACATAAATACATAAAATTATCAAGTATACTATATCTGACCACTTCGAGGGGTTTCATTCGTTTCTGGCGTGCAATAGCTATAACCTTGATAACACCTTCGAGGAGCATTTGTAAAAAAAAAATTTGCTCTTAGCAATTTGTAAAAGACGAGATGATGTTATCTTACAACATTTGTTCCATCGATGAGGGGATGGGATGGGAAATGGTGGTGGGGTTGTAGTGCCTTAGACATTAATGGAATTTAATGTATTTTAGTCTTTACATAAATACAATACTCTAGGGATACCGTGAATTAATGAAAACTACTTTATGATTTTAGCTTTCTTGTTACTCCTTAAATTAAAACCTCAGTGGTTTAAGTTAAAACTTTAGTGGGATTTTTTCCTTTATTAAAAACACAGTCTCGTACAATCAGTACTGCCGATTGGTAAAGCGGCGATTGGCATCCTTCCGTTCTGATTCTTTCAATTCCTACCTCTTCTCTCTGTCTACCAGGGATAACTCCTTGTGGAATGTAACCAAAAAAATCCTAAAATATCAGCCTGTTTCACACCCACTCCGTCGTGATGATGGGTCCTGGGCGGCTTCGGATGGGAATAGGTCGGAGGAATTTGCTCTGCATCTTACCCATACTTTCACACCTCACCTTTCTCATCAAAACCATACTCACAGCACAACTGTGGAAGATTTCCTCACTTCACCTCTCTCTCTTCCACCAAAAACCGTTAACCCCTCTGAGGTCAAATACCTTCTGAAAAACTTACCTTACCGAAAATCCCCTGGATATGATCTCCTAACTCCTCAAATTCTCAAACAACTTCCTCCTAAAGCCATAATCTTCCTAACTTACATATATAATTGCATTATCCGAACGACGCACTTTCCTCTCCTCTGGAAACATTCCATTATTGTCCTATTCGCCAAACCCGGTAAACCACCCAATGAAGCCTCATCTTACCGTCCAATTAGCCTACTCCCTATCCTCTCAAAAATATTTCAGAAACTCCTACTAAAACGCCTACTTCCAATGGTTCCAAAAACCTTTTTCCCCCACACCAGTTTGGTTTCCGCCAACGACATTCCACTGCTCAACAAGGCCTTCGCGTTGCCTAGTAAGGCAGATTGTAATCCACACAGTTTTTTTTTTCATCCTTCTCTTTGGTCACATTGTTGGTTATTTTAAAGAATCCATAGGGGATTCTCCTTATTCTTTACTCTGTGAGATACCTGGGGTAACTAACAGTCCTATCTAGGTTAGTAAACCTTTTTATGACAGGGCGTATTTACGAGCAATATGGCTTTATAGGAAGGGATCTTCTGAGCCACTCCTTTTGAGAGGGAGGAAACATTAAGCTGTTAGTGTAAGGGCAGCAAGGGTCTTGTTCAGCACACTAGCCACGCAAATCTGTCTATCACTACACTGAGATGGCATATTTTTTTAAACTAACTTTGAGGACTCTTATATGATATTATAAGGCCTTAATGTATGAATACTCAACGAAAGGTATGAGTTTAAATGACCTCAATTTTCATTTCCGGCCCAATTGTTTGTTAATTGAACTTCTAATTGTTACTTATTTTTAAAGATATTTTGTTCATAGTGTTAGTGGGTCACGTATAATGTGTATCATTATACTTGTTTATTCATTATATAATTTTTATAAAATAAAAAACCTGTATATAATGTTGCGATGCTACAGGAAATACAAAAATAATTTGAAAATAGATTCGCCTGAGGATCTATAATTGTATACAATTATATGCAAATTTAAAAGAGCTATGGAAAAAAAAATAATTGTAACTTACATTTTTATTATTTTATGTAACATTTTATATACATTATGTTTCCGTAATAAGTTTCTCTTTTCAATGAAATTATATTAATTATTCCTAGCTTTTAAAATTTCTTGAGGGGTAGGAACACCACTTAGCTTTGGGACACGCATTGCAGTGTAGCAAATCCTAACTCATGGACAAAAGTATAATGTACATTATACATTCTATGTCCACTCTTCTTAATGTCTACTTATACTGTTCATTGTCATATGTTTAAAAGTGATAGGGCTCACCTTATGAATCATAGACCTAAACCTAACTTACATCTAACAACAAAACAAGACAGTCGATGCGGGAATGGTGGTGGGGTCATAGTGGCTTACACATTTATGAAATTTAATTTGAATAATATGTAATAAGTTTATTTTGAAAGGGTATTTAAGCCCTTGACCGTGTATTAGTCATTTTGCCTCTAGAATAGTTCCTAGTTCACGAATTTAGTATCATACCTAGTAAGAAATAAATAGCCACAAATTATTTGTTGGTCATCAGGGGAGGTCTCATCCTAGTCGACCTAGCCAGCCTGCTGGGAGAGAATAAAGAGATGTGTTCGGTCTATGACCTACCCACCCCGACAGTGCACTGTGATTACAAGACTAAGAGGTTTAGTTAGACGCTATTAGTGTATGTTTGGATGTATACGAATTCACACTAGGTAGCTAATTCGGGGGGAAAAACCAGTTTTTAGCTTGACCTCATCAGACTGACAGATCTAGTAATTTGTTCTGAAAAATTTGAAGAATTCATGTTGAGTTTCATGGGACTTTGATTTATTAAATAAAAAGGGAATGGGACGATTTCACCACAAAGCAGATTTCAATACTATGTCAGTGTTTCATTTTAATCAACTAAGAACAAATATTCTTTTATTCTAAAGTTTTGTTTCTTAATTTTTATTTCTAAATGATTGGTATGCCCTTAAAAAAATGCAACGATAGTGAGTATTATGTAGAACATTAAAAAAAAACGAATAAGATTCATCTAAACATGAAAATTTTTTAGATTACAACAACTTAATTATCATAAAATTACAATCTGCCTCATTCGGCAATAACTAGTTGTGATAAATGATCTCACTCATACCAAATTTACAATTTTCATTCACTCGCTCATTCATACAGTATATACAAACAGCCCAGAGACCACATAGTTGTCACCTCCCTTGCGTGCGGTGGAGGAAGCGGAGTCTTGGGAAGTCCCCCACGCTCCTTCGTCAGCCACGTCACTGGATAAGAGCCAGCGAAGGCTGACCAAGAGCGCGAGAGCCACAGACGCTCAGACCATGATTAGAGAAACTGGTCCTTGCCAGGACTCCCACTGTCACGTATTTGTAGCAGGTCACGAGGCCTCTGCCGTTTTAGTCTCCTAGGAGGATTATAGGGATGAGTGGTGCAGTGCAATGACTGTGCTAGGGGATTAGGGTGGTTGGATAGGTTACTGTGGAATTTTATGAACTTGGAAGGGATGAGTTCAAGAATTTAGGGTATATTAAGATCATTATGAAGGGTTGATGACGCAATAAGGGACATTTACTATTGTTCTCAGGACTTTTGATTGAAAGGATTGGATGCGCTTGATGTTCAACTTTTTTGGGGTTCCCCATACCGTCCCCCATAACCCAGTTGAAGCGGAAGATCACGTGGTGGATGGTGATGGCTAAATAAATCTTCATTAAGCCCCTAAATAAAGAATTATTACGATCATATTGAACCGAAACGAATATTTTAAGACCAATGAGTAATCCATTGCCAGTAAATCTTCCGATTCGCAACTACAATCCCAACCGGTAGGAGATAGATAAACGACCCATTCTTAATGGAGGACAATTTGATCTTGTTGAGACGGTTGGCAGCGCTCTGGCGTCTGGGAACCTCCTTGACTATATATTGTACAGACATTAAGTATATTTGTTGATTTATTTTTGTGTTTTCAATTTACTCTAAACATTGGAAAACAAGTCATTGCCACTTTTAGTCCTCATTTTTTTACCATAACTAAAATCTAATCAGCTCAGCTCATTTTGTGAAGGAATATACCTTCTTAGTTACAGGTTGACTGTTATTTCGAAGTACCTACCAGACGGTTGATGACTGGATAGTGACAAATTTAACTGCAACGTGTCAAGCAATGAATAGTTAAGTTACCAACGCTAACTATTTAAACGTTCTTTGACATTGAAACACACAGGTTTTTATAGGATTTATTATTTTGCGTCAGTGGGTAATTAAATGGAATTTACATGGAAAATGGAAAAAACTACATAAAATTTTGACAGTTTCAACTGATTTTTATCATTTTAAGAAGCTACATATCATTACATACTACTAAAGGGCACTTCGCGCTTATTCATCGTTTTAACTGTCATATCCCACTAGTATTACATGTTAATAATTATCTACGCTGACTAAATTAATTCGATACCGTACTCATTCATTTAAAAGAATTATTTCATTACTGACCATCTGGCCCGATTATTTTGTAAGGTGTTCCTGTAGAGTGCCTGTAGGCTTCTCGTTTCTACGTCATAGAGAGGAGGGCATGCAAACACTTTGGCAAACCGATTAATGTTGAAACAAAGCTAAAAATAACATTATTCTTAAGAGTGACGCTCAAAATAAGACACGTGTACGTGATATTTATATTGCATGAAAATTAGTTTTATCAAAAAAAGCTCGAAGTCTCTCTAAAAATATCTTTTATCTTAAGTCCACGTTTCACCAATTCTGGCATCCTCAGGACTCCATTCAGAAACAAAAAACATGCAAAACAATTAAATTTAGAAAACAATTACATACTTTTATAAACCATATAACTTTTAATTCATATTCATTATTGTTTGATATCGCATTATTTGTGATCTTATTATTTATTATCACAAGTATTTTGTATGTATTTTTTTTCTATACATGAAAATTTGATCGTTTTGTATGTTTTTGGTTTGAATTGTATTCCTACCTGAATAGGTGAAACATCGAAAACATACATATTTTGGAAGAGAGTTTAAATAATCTTCACAAAATATAGTTATCAAACCTAGCTTAAGAAATGACAAATCCCTTTTGTGATATGATTTTAACCGGGCCTTTTGTGGTCCCCGGGGCAAAGCTGGATGGAAACGTGTATCTCTGTTTATCTCCATTGTCACGTTTACTTTTGGTCGTTTTTATTTTTGCCTTTTCTTCGTTCTTAATCCAATTAGTAGATAATGTGATAATACTGCGAAGATCCGGTCACGGGTTCTAATATAGCTGCAGCGATAAATTACATTTTCCTCCTATCCTGTCTTTTATCTGCCGATGAGAGTCTAGTGTGGGAGAACTTGTATCTATAGCTATAGCTCGTAATAATTTCCAAGCCCAACAGGTGAGCTCAAGGGTAGGTGGATCGTCGTTAGTTGGACACTACCGGTATCCTGATACTGATATGGAAAACCATCGATAGTATCGATAGTTTATAATACCCTATTTCACAGAGAAAAACGTTTTACTTGGGATTTAGGGATAAGTAAACAATATATGACAGTTATCGGAAGATGTTATAAATAAATAATTGGTTACAAACATTATAGTTGCCTATTATAAATAATTAATTTATTAATAGATAATGGATTTGTCAGAATGTTTTTGCAAGATGAAAAGGAGAAATGAAAGCAAAATATTGTGAAATTTAATTTAATTTGAAAAAAAAAACATGAATGAAACGTGAGCGTCTCTTGCCATTTATGGTTCAATCACAAGAGATATCGATATATAAAAACTATCAATATATCGATAACACTATTATTAGACAACCCCCTCCCCCCCACTTGGAACATATATGAAGTGATCGTTATTTGTCTGTCGGTGTGTCACTCCATTGTCTGAGGTTGAAGTGCTGGACTATTTATTGTTTGTCGGATCACTTACATTTGTTTAAGTTCTATCATTAATCATTTTTCATAAGATTGCCGTTACTTTTAGTATGTCTGGGCATCAAGTATCGTCAAGAATCTGGGGTCGCGAAATAATGGATAAACTTTTGAAATAATTATTTAGCATTATAAGGATATCGAATGGAACTGCCACGTCAAATATCGTGCGTCAAAAACACTGGTTGAGTTTAAGTTGTGAAAACAATGCTAATGATGTTTTTAATGAGTTTTTGCAATTTTAGTTTTACAAAATATAAATTGCATATTGTTGATCAGGACTTCGATATAATGACACTCTCTAATGATTTATGGAGATTAAGATGTTTTAGAAAATTCCTGTCTCTAACTGTAAACAGTGAAAACTAAATGGTTCCGATTTTGAAAATATCTAAAAAAAATTCTAAAACTCAACAAAAACCACAATGAAAATAAAAATTTATCATATGGTAGTCATGTTATGAAACCAACTAAATCTCTGTACTTATCTTAATCTTTTTTCATCTGGTTAAATCTTATTCAAATTATTTGACTTTTATACGGCCAACGGTGTGTGGCTTCTTTCACAGAAATCAACGAGGCCCTCAATGAAATCCAGTTTATTTGAAATTGATTCAATTGTTTCAGTTGTCGTGTATTTGCCAGAGTATAAAACAGTATAACTGAACAACATTGGTCGTTCACGCCTTAAGCAGTATCGTTCACGAATATAACTCAATTACGAAGGGTTGCCCCCTGCAATAACATTTCCTGTTGGGTACCTTACTGTGCATGTTACAGGAACATATGCCTATAGCGTCTCAGGTACCCCATTTTCCCCCTACCTTTATAAATGTCAGAAAATTGCCTGAATATAAAACTTAATGCAATGAGGGAGGTTGTAGTATCTCATAGTCTCATAGTCTCTCATAGGTTATCGCCCGAGTGATGTCTGGCAGTAAATGCTTAGCAAGGCTTCTGATAGCTGTATCGCCATCTGATCCGAGCTTCACAGTGGCGTACCTAGAGCTTTTGCAACCTGGGGTAGTCCCCAATTTGTGTCCATTTCATTGCAAGCAAAATCAAGGGTAGTATTTAACAATTACTGAATATTTTATTTTTTAATCGAAAATCTTTATTGTGTTAAAACTACAATCTGCCTTGTTGGGCAATAAGTACTAGCTGCCGTTGTTCTCATTCATTCCATATTTCTAATTTACATTCACTTGCTCATTTATACAGTATTTACAAACAGCCAAGAGACCTCCCAAATCCACATGGTTGTCACCTCCCTCGCCTGCGAAAGAGCAAACACAGTCTTGGGAAGTCCCCAACGCTCCTCCATTTTTTTTCCCCTCCCTAAACCATAATTAAATATTACAACTGATTTTATCCTTGTACTGTATTGTGTACATTTTCAGCAGTTGTCTTTAAAAAATCTTTTTGTGGTTAAAACTTGATAATATTGCAAAGGGACTCGGTGATGGGGATCACCGTAAACGCTCCTCCATAAGCTCCGTCACCGGATACGAGCAACCAAGAACGCGAGAGCCACAGACGCTAAGGAAATGATTGGAAAAACTGGACCCCCACTGTCATGTATTTATAGCTGGTCACGAGGCAACTACCGCTTTAGTCTCCGAGGAGGATTATAAGGATGTGTCGCGCAGTGTAATCGCTGTGCTAGGGGATTAGGGTGGTTATGAAGTTGGAATAAACTTGGAAGGTATGAGTTCAAGAATGAAGGTATATTAAGATTGTTATGAAAGGTTTTGTTGTTGCGTAATTAGGGGCATTTACTATTCTTCTCAGGGCTTTTGATTGAAAGGATTGGATACGCTTGATGCTCAGTTATATAATGCTAAGAATATTGTAATGCTAATATTATATATAATGCTAAAAGTAGAAGGGGGTTGAGCAGAAATATATACCTGCCTCGTGACTTCATGGAAGTCACTGATATTTTTAAGTAAGCAACCGCATTCCTTCCAAGACCTCCATCGCAATTCCCAGAACTACCCTTCTCTTATACACATATGTCTCAGCCTTAGCCCCAGTCCCCACTTGTTCACCGACACTCGTCCCTAAACATCCCACCCAGTATGTAGTATCACAACTCTTAATATTTTTATATACCAGTGTTTTGCTTGTAATTCATAATAAAGCTTTCCTTTCTTTTAAAACACTCTCCTCTACAAAGATTATTTAACTGTTGACTTATTTATTGCCCCATAGCTCTATTTCGTATGCCCAAATTGGCTTTAGTTTAACTTTTAAATTATTAATTTATTTTCTATTGAGAGATGTGATGTCCTTTGAAGTAGGCTGTACAGTTGTCCAAAGCGTCTGTTTAATTCTTATGTTTTTAGCCTCCTGTGTGAGTTACATGGCAGCCTTTTGTCGAGACGAAAGCCTAAATAAACTACTGAATATAAATAAATTGTTATCTTTTGTTTACACATATTGTTAATAATGATAAAATGTAAACGTGTATATGAGAGCTCATTAAAAATTACTTTCTTTAACAGTTTTAATTTTTACCAACAGGCTATGTGTCTTTAAGTGAACATCGTCAATTCCAAATTTAACGTGCACGTTTATTCTTCTTTCCCTGATTAAGCGTAAAGGGGCCCGTTGACGATCAAACTGTTTGTTAATATTTTTGGCAACATAAGTTGTATGACATCTAGGCTGATTGGTGATTCAGAGCTTAATCTGCCTACGTTCAACATACATAACACGGCATATTACCAACAGGGCTGACAACCGTTCTGATTGTCTATGAGCCCCTTAAAAATAATTTTTAATTAAACGTGGAGTCGGGCCACCGGGGTCAGCACGCGTTTTTATTATATAGCATACTTATTGTAATCATTGATTTTATTGATTACAACGCGATTATATTGTTTGTTTTTATTTTTATATAATTTAGACAATCCTCCTCCATATTGACTTACTTTCTGTCATACCCAACTCACTACCGGCTAATCCCAGACGAAGTTTTCACCACCAGAACACAGAATCGAAGGGTGCACGCATATTTAACTAATACCCGTACAAACGTATTTCTTTTGTTTCTATTATTATGTTTATGTTGTATTTATACTGTCAAGGATTCTTACACTGAACAACAAACGTTGAAATTGAGTCTCCCATATTTTTATTTTATCTTGAATCCCCATTATTTTTATTGGTTATTTTATAAGCCTTTAGATAGTAATAAACTTCTTTCTATTCCTTTATCTAGCCGTGGCTTTCACAGTTCTTATCTGTATGCATCGCTGACGTGTGAAAATTATATCGAACCGATCCCCAGGCGAAATTCTCCTGTAAGCAACTTACACAAAGTGCCTTTTTAAAACGCAAAAAAAAAAAAACTCCGGTAAGCACAATCACTTTCCTGCCGGGTGTTATAGTTAAATTTTATTTCCATAAAATCTCTTTTTGAAACAGTACCAAATCCTCCGCAGAGCCTCTCTTCTTCTCACTGTTTTTATTTTTTATTTTTAAAGAACATGTTCACTTCTATACCTTTTTTTCAAGAATAATTTAACATATATTCTGACGTCAAAATGATGATTTAGCCCTATTTTATCTAGTGAATTAATCATTATACAATACTATACTAAATGAATACAAACAAACGGCATTAATAGCCTTTACCAAAACTATAAACTATTCGACAAAATTCATTGTCACAATTGCCTACACAAACCTGACGCTGCATATATGGAAGCAAACCAGCTCATAAAAGGACGAGGAATGGTTAAGGGCACCTTCCATTGTGTTAGTTTGTTTTGTAGTTTTATATATTTACAAATTTTATAAATATAAATCGATACAAGGAGTATTCTTGTTGGGTGGAGCATATAGGTTCAAATAAACTCCTACTGTGCCGTGAAAACAAAAACAAATATAAGAACTATGATGAGAGGAGCAAGTATTGTAATACTTATAGTATAAGGTATAATGCAGCATAAGGGTGGTGCCTGTATTGCTGCCGGCTCACTGTTGTGGTTTGTAAGCACTAGTAGAAGTGACCAGACCTGTGTGCACGGGCCTATAGTTGCGAGAGGTTCGATGAGGCGATGTCTGAGCAAACAAAAATACAAAACTGAAAAAAAAAAAAAGGCGATGTTAACTGAACATAATTCTTCACCTCTATGCGACATCTTGCGTGCGTTATTGAAGTTAACCCAAACCGCTAATGTTTACATTTTACTAAAGAAAAATTGAGGCCTTGCAATCAAAACCAGCTAAATCCCAAAATTTTGATTTTTTACTTTTTTCATGAATTATAAAGTTCACAGGGCCTTTTAACTACAGGCCTGACGGTTTGAATTAAAACCAGTTACATACATTCCCAAAACCACCTGCAATTGTCAGCTTTATATTATACTCTATTTCGAGTATTTTAAATTTTCATGTATTTTGATTTCCTAAAAAAAATTCTGATTGGATACAGCGGCTTTTAAATGTAAATGCGTCAATTGTAGCATTGTTATAGTGATATATAGTTATATTGTGTTAGAGTGATTTATTTTACTAACTACGATTAACAATATAAAACAAATGGTGAGAATGTGGGAGGGGGGGGGGGTCGAAAGTAGCTTCTTTATGGAGTGTCCATGGCACCACAGGCATGTATGTTGAGAAAATTAGAACGAAGCGCATTAAATTTAATTATGAAACCACTAATACAGATAAATAAATATAAATTTGTGAACAGATTGTGTTAGATTGAATGTTTGAAAATAAAAAGTAATTGACGGGGGAAAACTAGACATTAAAAAGAATATTTAAAACTTGGAAAAGACTGACTGGATAAAATCCCTTCGAAGGTAACTTCAAGAGTATTTTTTTCTTTACTTTGTAAGCACAGTGATGAAGTTTAGCGGCTTGCATTAATCAAATTGAGACCCTCTTCGAAAGAAACGAGTTATATTTACAAAGTGTCGAAAGTTTTGAACAAAGTTTGGTTTTATTGAGTTTTGACTCTTCGCTGGAGTCATCCATTTTTCTTTACAATATATTTTCCAAAGGGTATAATAGAATAATGTATAGTATAATGTAGAGTAATAATGTATAACATGATGAACTAAGGAAATGCAACATAGCACTGTTTCTATATCTTATACGAGTTATGTTAATATGTTAATGAAACACAGCAATGTACTATAGTGATGGCTGAGATGCACATGCCTCAACTGACTACTCTACATCCGTGGAGTAATGGGGAGAGAGTGGTTCCTTAAAATCGAGTCATGCGCATCGGCCACGCCACTATTGAATAGGCGAGGAATCCATCGATACTAATCAAATGCCGGTTATGGACTGTTTTATACGGATGTTTGCTGACATGATATCGGTAACTATTTGCCCACCCACAATTGCTTGTAAACAAACAATTTAAATACCCTTAAACACCTACTGATGTCTCAGTAAATTGATCTCTAGCCATCTTTTAAGCTAGCAGTACAGCGATCGGATATTCTGTGTAGTAATACTAACCAATTACACACAATTGATTTATCGATCTTGAATCGAATGACAAACCAAGGCGGGTTTTAGCACGGTTTATGTTGGCATTTTTTGTCATCTTATTAAAATTATTATCCTCTGTCGGGTCGTCACGAGGGGGGTGCCTAGTTACCCTATCCCTGGTGACGAAGTGAGGGTTGATTAAGTTTATGACCTGGACAATCGTTTCATGACGGCCTTACTATCTGACTCCATTTTTGAGATGCATGTGCCTCGACAATGCACTATGTTCAGGAGAAGAGGTATAGGGTAGGTAGTGTAGGTAGTTTGTGTGGTCTTGTGGAATGACCACGAATTCACACTCGGTATCTGAGGGTAGGCGAAATCCGTCCCGATCCCAAAGGCGAGTGTGAACTGGACTTTGACCGTTGCTGGTGGCCTCGTCGGCGGGCACCTTTATTCGTATTGATCTGACTCCATAAGATCTTAGAAGGTGTGCCCCAACAAAGCACTGTGTTCAGGAGAAGAAGTATACGGTAGGTAGTTTATGTGGTCTTGGAATGACCTCGAATTCACACTAAGTATCTAAGGGTAGGCGAAAACCGTCCGATTCCCAAACGCGAGTGTGAACCGGAGAGAGTCAGACTGAATCGCCGTGGGGAACACTGCTTGGTAAGCTTGCAGGGCCACGACAACCGTTGTCCACTAGGGAGAGGTCTCTCCCAAGGAGGTGCTAGATTTAGCGAGACGAAGGCAGAGATTCCCACTAGGAAGGTGTGGGTCTGACAACGCCGGACTAAAACGTAGCGAGGTGAGGAGAGAGAGATGCAGAGATTTTCATTATGAGGAAGCCAAGCTTGAGAGCATCAGAGCAGGCACGAGCCAGTCAGACAGTCGTCAGGAGAATGATATACAGGCCCCAAACCGCCGGTCTTAAATACCCAGATGGCTTCGTCAGTAGCCAATCAGCTTTGGTTTTATTGTACCCAATGCCAGTTGAGTATGTGGTGGCCTTTGTTCTCTGACAAAGAGATATTTCACCGATACCTGACCCAGGTAAGGGTCTCGGGCCTCTCGGCGGTTTGGGTCGCTTAGTTCCTGCTACTGGTAGCAGGTGCCCCAGCTCATATAGCTAATTGGCTCGCAGCTGCATGTTTATTGTACTACATTTACAATGATTTATATTTTGGTAATGCTATTTACATTTGTTTAAATTAATTTACAATATAGTTACAATAGAGTATAGGGTGATTTATCTTGTCTAGTTAGCGGTCGCTACATCCTCATTAAAGAACCTCATATTAACCATTAAATGCCTTATTTAAACAAAAAATTATTAAAGTGTAATTAAATTAAATTATAATTGACTAAGCTTACACCATCTTGACAAAGCTCACAACTCCGTGCTTCGCACTCGGAGTGGGGATGTGCGAGTCCCGGGCATGATCATACACGATTCAGAGACAGGTACAAAAACGATTCCCACGGTGTTTCCTTAACAACCATAACATTGTCGTTTATGGATCTTTTCCAAATTAAAACCAGTTAAACTTTTCTTCATCCACACTCGATTTAAGATAGCGAAATCTAGTGATAATTTCCATATAAAAATATCTAACTAATGATATCAATTTTATATGTGTCATTCAAGACTTTTCTATTAATTTATGTATGCATACATGTATTTATAAACATACATTTTATCATTATGTACAAAGTGTTTAAACAAAAGATTGATTGAAACTTCTTTATTGTGATAAAATTACCATCTGCCTCATTGGGCAATAATATATCTCATTCATACCGTATTCACAATTTTTATCTACTCGCTCATTCGTACAGTATTTACAAACAGCCCAGAGACCTCCCAAATCCATATGGTTGTCACCTTCCTCGCATGCGAAAGAGGAAACGGAGTCTTGGGAAGTCCCCCACTCTACTACGTCAGTCGCCTTATCACATAAGAGAAATAAATTAAATTAATATACACTAACGTGCTATTTTCATTTCATGATGATAAAACACGCAAAAAAATAGTGCGAATTCGGAGAGTATTACCCTAACGTCTGAACAACATAAATGAATGAAACACATAAATGAATTACTATTATACCTAGTATGATACATAATAAGGTTCAATTCATAAAAATCAATGATTCATCGGTTATTTAAACGATTATACAAAAATATATATTAGTTTTCGTTCAGCAATTGTTAATAACCATTCTTGATTTTGAAAGACTGCTCGGTTAGAAAAATTCATATCTCGCTCAACTCTGAATCGCATTTGTTGTTCTGAACATGTTTCTGACATTTCTTAAGTACTGTTTATGTTTTTCCAAGTATAATACTTTGAACATTCGCCGAAAACCAAAAAAACAACTTACCCTTATCTTATCAACTGACTAACATTTAATCAATGCATGAGGCACAACATTCGCAGATGATCAAGACATCTCTTGTCATAATCAGTTTGACGTGAGCGTTGGGATTTACTTATATTTTGGCCTGAGAACAGTTTTCGTGTATAGAGGTAGGTTATTTATGGCTGTTAACATTTTTATGTTGAAATCGTGTTCTAGCCGTTGTCTCGGCCAACGAACTCCTCTTCAAAACTAGTTAAAAATTGTGATTTCTTCTTTCAGTTGTGGGTTGTATCTAGTATCTCTTCGTGCCCTAGCATAATAGCACTGCATTCAAATTGCTGAATTCAACAGTTCGATATAGCTATTTTAAATTTACTACCTATACTTTTAAAGCGAAATTCTATAATCATAAAAAGACCTGTCTTAACGAGGTGCGTTAGGAAGTTTTACGCGCGCTAGTTTGGGGAGTAATTTTACAATGTTAGAACTATAAAAACTGTTAGATAATGTAATATGAGCAACTAGCGTAGTCTCTTACTTGTGTTGGTCGTTAGTTAAATAATCTTTGTAAAGGAGAGTCTTTTAAAAGAAAAGAAGGACAATCTTTATTATGGAGTACAAGCAAAACACTGGGATATACAAATATTAAGAAATCAGAATATACTGTTGTGAATGTCTAGGCACAAGTGAGGTCTGGGGCTAAAGCTGAGGCGTATATGTATAAGAAAAGGATAAGATTCTGGGAAGTAGGGAGGTCTTGGAAGGATGAGGTTGCTTACTTAAAAATAACAAGGAACCATCAGTGACTTCCATGAGGTCACGAGGCAGGTATACAGTTCTGCTCAAGCCCCTTCTACTTGTTCTTAGCATTATGAAACCGCTCCCGTTTTTAATTCCTGAGCTCCTGGGCAGGAAAGTGATATTAAGAAAAAACTTGTTTTATAGACAATGCATTAGTTTCTAAACACATTTTTCTCAGTTTGGTTATAAATAATTTCCTTAGTATCTAGTTAATAGAGTTTCTTTACGCTTTAAAAGTGTCTCACAGGCAACTTATTTGAGCTGGTCACGAGGGAGCCATCAATAAGTGAGTAGTTACTTAATATACTCCCTCAGTGTGTGTTTTAGAATATAACACACAGAGAATTCGGCCATATTGCCCTTTGACTGGATTCTAGATAAGAACACGCAGTAGACAACTTCGATAGTGAGGTGGTATTAGCCTACGGGCACTGTCAACGACTTCGATGTAAATACTGTAAGATAGGATCTCACCGTAAGCAAGTATTTTTTTATTGAACAAAAATTAATTATAAAATAATAATTATTTAAAATTATTATGCAATAAGATTTTATCAACAGCTCATGTCTGGAAAAAAAAAAAGGACAAGGTCTTTAGGGCCAACGTACCAATAAATTCATCTGCCGCCAGCTCGAAGACCTACCACCACTTCAAAAGAAGAAACAGTAGACGAATCTCCGTTTTTCACGCCTAACAGCTTCGAAGCATTAAGAAATAGCCAACTTGGTGACATGGAAGTTATTAAAACACCAACACAGCCCAAGCCACCTGCTAAATTCGTAAGGAATATTAGCAATTTCAAATTATTATGCTCACAAATGAGCAAAATTGTAGGTACCGGAAAATATACGTGCCTCAATCGCTCTCGGGTTACGAAAATTTCACCAGACACTCCCGATACTTATCGTTATTAAGTATTTGGAAGAAACTAAAGCCGACTTCTATACATATCAGTTAAAGCAGGAAAGATCGTTACGAAAAAGCAGAAATCTGCACCCGACCACACCAGCTGATGAAATTGAAGACGAACTCGCAGCTCTGGGATTCAAAGTTCGCCAAATCAACGATTTACTTGAGGACAGGCAACAAGATGAATCCGTGATCAAAAAGGTGAGCCCCATCACCTTTATTAGTCAGTTTAGTCTAGTCACGTATAATGTATATCATTATACTTGTTTAACCATTATATAATTTTTATAAAATAACAAAACCTGTATATAATGTAGCGATGCTAAAGGAAATACAAAAATAATTTGTAGATAGATTCGCCTGAGGATCTATAGTTGTCTGTGGGTTTAAAGGGGCTATGAAAAAAAAAAAAAAAGATGAATCCATCAAAACGGCGTTACCGTTATTCTTTGTAGATCTCGAGCGAATATCTGGCGTGGGGAAAATATACGACTTAACACACCTGTATTACACAAGAATACAGGTCGAAAAACCTTACCCCAAACGAGACATCGTCCAATGCCACAATTGCCGCCAGGCCCACATATGGGCATATGTGCCCATATGCCAATAAGGGCACACAAAATCGTAATGCCACCACCCTCCCAAGTGTATAAAGTGCTGTGGGCAGCACAAAAGTGAATTGTGCAAAAAAAACCTAAAATCGCCTGCTGTATGCGTGCTCTGTCAGCAAGGCCACCCAGCAAACTACAAAGGCTGTGAGGCCTATAGAATTCTAAAGTCCAGGAGCGAACAACGTCGTTGGCCAGAAGAAGAGAAGCCAGTCACAGGTAGCTCAAGAAGCGGCCCAACCAGAAATTTGAGGCCTTCAGTCTCTTTTGCTGATGCCGTTTGGGACAGAGAGCAGTCAGAGGCTCTGCCCACTACTCGTCCGCAAGATTCTCTTCTCCAGTATTCCACTCATCCCGTCAACCACCAAACCCAATCCCATCCTCAACCACACATCTCGCATATTCCTCCACCTTCAAGCTCTTCAGATCTCACCAGCCTTTTAACCTCATTCCTTACGGAACTCATAACCCTAATTACCCCTCTCATTTCCCTTCTTACAAATCTTGTCTCCTACCTTATCCCCGTTAAACCAAACCCATAAGTGGATCCTTCTGACTCTTTATCCATTGTCTTTTGGAATGCGAATGGTGTTCGCACCGACACTAACGAACTGACAGCACTACTCCACGACAAAAACATCGACGTAGCTCTTATAACTGAAACAAGACTTACGAGCAAACGACCATTTACCGTTCGACAGTACCAGACTTATCGAACTGATCACCCAGATGGAAGAGCTCATGCAGGTACCGCTGTCATTGTCCATAACTCCATATCCCATCACATAGTTACTTTGGTAGCACATGATTTCCTTCAATCCACTGCAGTGTATCACCACCTTCACTTTTCCTCTTACACTAGCATCAGTGTACTGCCCTCCCAATAAATCCATTTCCGATTCCCAATTCATCTCCTTTCTAGACTCCATCGGACATCGTTTCCTTGTGGGTGGGGACTTTAATGCGAAGCACCAATATTGGGGGTCAAGATCCACGAATACACGAGAACGTGCTTTGCTGTCTGCACTCACACGAAAACATTGCTCCACTATCACCCTGACATTGGCAACATATCAAACAAAGTTGAACATTTTTTTAGGACTAGGCAAACTACAACCTGCCCCCAATATCAACTAAAACTAATGAAAGAAACTCCATCATTTACTGACTTACTCGGAGACAATTGGTTAATAGACACAGGATCAGCAATTAACTACATACACCCATGTTTCGTACCCGAAGGAACTGAAATTAAGTCGGAAGATTTCATAGTGGTAACACCAGCTGGTAGAGAAAAAGACAATGGCTCAGTCATTCTAAATTTGGCATCAAGAACGGGGAAATTTGACTCGTGATCTATTAGTTAAGTTTAAAATCTACAACTTTAGTGACAAATACGAAATATTATTAGGGATGAAAACCATGCAAACCCTAGAAACAGACATTAAATTGAGACGAACAATGAAATTAAAATAAATATTATAATTAATAAGGGTTAAATAATATATAATGAATTATATTTAATAAAGAATGAAAAATAACGAGAAACTCTTGTTGCTACCATACACCACTACAAAACCAATTAATTTTTATATTTTAATTCAAGTTTTAATACATATATTTATAAAAAGATCTATATGTACAATAGGCTTAGTAACAATACTGAACTTTAGCACTTATTTTGGTAAAAACTTGGTACTAAGTTAAACTAGGGCACGACCGTGGTAGATGCTGTCTAAATAGCAAGGTCAAAACAGGATTACTTGATTTCTCGAACCTTAATCAAACACGCGTTTGATTATTTATTCCTTTTTAAGAAGATGAGTTGATTTAAAGCAGAGGGTTATATACGAACGTTTCTTTCTCCTCGTAAGCTAAAAAACAGTTAGTAGTAGATTTAATACATTAGAATTTGAACATCTGGCCCAAATGAAAATAATGTATTTACTATAAATATATTAACTACATTATTATATAGAAACTTCGTTCATGTGTACCTCTATACATTACAATAGAGTATACAAAAAAAAATAATAGAAGAAAGTCTTCACTTAATATAATGTATAACAATAAACAATATTACGTCGATGGTATATTTTTAGAAGTTTAAGTTACGTCCGAATGCGATGCAAGAGGAGCAAATGTGTAAGGTTTCCCTACCGATTGACCTATTAAAGTGACTGCAGGTTATTTAGTCACCTTGCGAATATATGTTTGTGGTCTCGTCTCTCACATACCGCTTATATATACATATGATTAAACGTATCTTAACTTTCAAAATCGTTACTGATAAAAGAAGTAAGCATTAAATCATAGGTATAATTAATGAGACCAGCCTTGGACAGGACAGATAACAAGGCCCATCAATAAAAAATAACTCCAAATGTCAACAATTTTCACTATAATTAACTTTGAAAAATCAAGGGTGTATAGTCCTAATTATTATCACATATTTGCTCTAAATCTTAATTGTGATAATTACTCAAGTAATTGTTATCAATCATAGCATATTTACAAGTCTTAATTCACTCGCTTATTCATACGGTAATTTTAAATAGCCCAGAGACCGCCCAAATCCACATTGTCGTCACCTCCCTCATTTGCGAAAGAGGGATCAGATCAGATCAGAAAATTCTGAGGATGAATTTCGGGGATCTGTATGCTGATGTGTCTATATCGTAAAAACCTGATGCAAATTTATAAATATGATATGAATGAGATCTTTTATCACAATCAACAGATTGTGATTTTCTTAAAATAATGATTTATTTTGAGACCAAACATGGCCCGGTCTCTGGCACAAAGGCAAACAAGTACATTTTCTTTACTCTCAAATTTACTTCGAAAAATAAGCGTTGAAAAATCATTAATATCTGCTAGAACTCTATTAGACCAATCTAAGGACCAAGATGATTGTAGCAATATACCACAGCTGAATGTCCCGGAAACATCGAGTTCCTTCATTTTCCCAAGTAGGTTACTTGGTTGGTTACCCCCTTCCCCCTCATTTCATATATAGAGCTGTCTTCGAGCTTCGACGTGGAATTGGTGTCACCTTTTATTTGCAATTTCTGAATTTATGTAATTCTTTCAGTCTCCATCCCATGCTCAGCAAAATTTTGATTGCGTTGTAGTAACTTCCAGCTTTTCTCGTTTCTAATCAAATTTTGTTTTCCGTCATATTATTTTAGTGAAAATTATTTTGAGTTTTTCTCACCACGAAATAAATTTCGATTTAATTTCCAAACATTAAGTACGTACTTTTAGTTTTATTGTGCACATATTATTATGAATATTTTTATTTAAAATAAACAATTTTCAAAAAATTGTTGTTAATTTCTTTTTAGCCAGTTATCCGTGGTTTTCCACGAACTGCATGGTTTCACAAAATGTAATTTAATTAATAACTGATTATATATTGTAGCCAGTAATTTTTTCTTTAAATTAAAATAAAAATGGCGAGTCTACTGATCCTTGGCTCCACTAGTATTGCCTGTGCTGTCACCTATATACCCCCCCCCCCACTCGATAAGCTCAGATACGCCTAGTGCCCACTAGTACCTGTAATTGTTAGCTTCAAAACGGAGAACGGCCGTAGAAATTAATCTAGTGAAGGCGAGAAGGTAGCCTGTGCATTCCGCTGGTAGAGCGGCTCCATCTTGGCCAATTTCCCATCCGATCCTACGGATATGTACTCTTAATTGCCAATCCTTCTTAATGCTTCTACTGCTTCTGTTTATTATACCCAACCATTACTGAAACTACCACTTTGCTCATTTGTGGCAAAATCATAGCTCGGAATTTTCGCTTAGCCAATTGAAATAATGTTAGTCCTCTAAGAATAAAAAAGACTTGCATGTTGCAGCGTACTTAGATCAATTAATGTAATTTTAAATATCAAGTCAAAGTGCTTTGTTCGCACGTCGATTAGATGTAGCAAACAACAATAAATTAATATAAAAATGTAAATTTATTGCACTAGACATCCCAGAAGGGTTTACCTGGTTATAAAATAATAACAATAAGCCACAAATTTGTTGTAATGGAATGATTGAACAGTTTTAAATAGAAATAAATTTTCTGTGAAAATGAAATCAGAAATATATATATATTATTTTTGAGGGAACCGCCTAAAAGGGTTTGCTGCGTCTGTAGTGAAGGACTGACCGGACTCACTTTGTCGACCAGATCAACCACAACAACAACAACAACAAAGGATCAAGGTTTATTGTTGAGGTTTCTATAGCCAGGAGTTATCCCCACTCCTTTTTTGGGGCGGCGCGTACTGGGACGAAGGGCACAAAAGCACGACATCGCGAAGCATCAGCCCTAATTTAAATGTATTTTTTATGACTCAAAAAACTTGATAAACTGTTTCATTTGTCCCTTCCAGAATGATGAGTCAGTGAGCGAGTGAATTCGCCATAATTTTCGTTCAATATTTCAATTGAAAACCTGTTAATTTTGGGTAATTTTGCATGATATTCAGGTTTTGTCAAATTGTTGTTTTGAGCTGGTAGTCGATAATTTTTCTTGAAAGATTACCATTCTACGCCACTTGAAAAAAAATTAATATTTTCTAAAACTTGTGTTAAACTTTTTCCTCTTTTTGCTTACAAAAATTGGAGCTTTTCAATGTAATTTTTGGCAATTTTAAAAAAGTGCTGGACTGTTACTGAAAATGTACCTTCTCCAACCTTAGCAAAGAAAACCCCTTTTTTTTTAAATTGAAGAACAAAAATACTTTATAAAATAACTAGTTCTTACAAGTTTTACCTCCTTAAAAAAAAAAAAGCAGTAGGTAATCAAAATTTTATGTTTAGAAATGTAAATACTATTATAATTACGCGTTTCTAGGAGGTACGCGACATCCTTATCATGTTAGAAATTTAATGTAATTCTCAAATTTCAAAAATTCCAGGTTTAAGCATAATAGTCTTGTTTTGTCTTCTGACCTTATATTCGTATTCCTCACCCTTGAAAACATTAGGGTACCAAGCTATTCTGATGACATTTACATGCTCTATGCCCATGTCCATGGAAACCCCATGTTTTAAGGATCCGACTTATCAATATCGGCTGTGGCTTTCGCCTCTTGTTAGAGAACATTCCCGCTACTGTTCCTAGCCAGGTAGTTCCATGAGACAGTTGATTTGGCCTACAGCGTCTCTACGCCATTCCTTGTAGCTTCGTCCTTTTGCCAGTTGACCTGTAGGCTAAGATCAACTTTATACTTTTAATGTTAACCCATATGGGATGGGTTTGTAAAAATTTGTAATTCTTTTGGGGATAAGAAAAAAAACCCAAATCCCAAAACCCAAATGAGATCAAACTTAGCCAGATTAAATTAGAATTAGCAGTTTTATATCTTGAAGTTTAATTGTAACTCTGACTACGTGCTTATATGTGTGGCTATGCAGTTAATTAACTATCTAGCTGTCTGTGTTTGGTCTCAGAGCCCGATGGCAAATACTTTATTCGATGTCCGGAATATTCTTAAAAATGATATATTATAATATAATAGATTAAGTCACATTGTGGATCCTTGAATCAATTAGTTTAACTATGATGTGATGTTCTATTGAGGCCGTACCCAAGCCTCTCATTTCGGGTCGGCTGGTTTCCAGGACACGAGGGATGACAAAACCCTAGTGATAACATGGAAATGTTCTAATCCTTAGCATGTTCTGTGGAACCATGAAATTCAAAACCCGAGCAGCGACCCTCACGGAGTCAAGGAGGGGTATCCTTGACTTTCACAGATTATAAGACATCTGTCCTTTGGCTGTCCTTGTTAGCGGTTTGTCGTTTCGACATTTTTGAAATTTATGTAACGAACTTCTTTTATGGCTAGTTGTAATAATTACCTTTTCCTTTCAGAGAACTTTTTAAATGCATAAATAGTCACGGAAGAAATTACTTGGTTAAACTATGAAACACCAACCCTGCAAGATTACCGAAGTTTTGATAGTTTTAATAAGCATACCTTACTTGTCCCTTAGTCGCTCAGCCAGAAGGGAATGTTGAAGGTGCCTTATTTTTTTTCAACGACTTGTTTGTTTCTCCACAAAAGTGTATTTAAAGTAAAAGTATTTAAAAGTATTTAAAAAAAAAATAGATGTTAACGGATTGCTAATAGAACATACGTAAAGTATGGAGAAATATTCACTATAGCTAAAATATTGAACCAAAAGAACCAGTTTAAATAGGCTGGAACGATATTAGATAGCATATTTCTATTGGCGTCTGCGAATTATTTATCATGTGTGAAAGTTTATTAATTGGAATACCTTTGAATTCCTTCTTTATTCATGGGCAATTGTTTTTACGTTAGTGTATCTAAAGGTGTCCCTTAAGCATGGGCGAAAATCAGAACTTGTTTTCAGATCTTTTGAATCATTTTGCACAGCCACTATCGCTGAGCACATAGACACCTGCCTTAAATATATACATACATACGAACCTGCTGCGTACCAATTTGAAAGTGGAGCCTCTCACTTCTGGCTCGGCAATTACATCTAACTTTAAAAATATTTACGGCCTGACCTAACCGGATTGAATATTTTAGGTTGCCGATAAACTCCGTCGAGATACAGAGGGCAGGAGAGTCACAGTCACGTGTAGATTTATAATTGGCTTTACTTGAAATAATGGAATTATAACCGAAGAAGCCCCCAGTAACGGACCCCGCAGCATGGAACCATCCAGCGTTGTCAAGTAAGTCGATCAATGATTCCTAGCTCAAAAAAGTAGCTGATTTTTTCACATTTGCAGAATATTATGTCAAGTGTATGTTTCATAAGTTAATTTGCATCACTGAGCACATCGATCCGTTCCATCCACGTAATGAAGCAAGTTCCGACCTCTTTGTAATTATAATTTGAGAATAAAGGTGTATCTAACGGCAGTGATGTCTTTTAATGTAGGGGAGCAATAATGCTTTGTTTTGTTTTTTACCGCGAAATATAATAACCTTCCCCATGCGGGAACTCACAGGCGACTTCAATGCCCTCATCAAGCAGACTTGAATCGACCCGAATGACCTCATTCTTAGAACAAAACAAGCATATTTCATTCAATAAAAGAAACTATTTTTCAGGTACACATAATATTGTACGGAGTATTATAAATTTTGAAGTCGCAAAAGTCTTAAATTGGTGAATAATGTTAGTAAAGTCAATCTTAAAATAAGTAAGATTCATTCTTACTTAATGGGTACTTTTTAAAGTCGATTAGATTACCCACCTGACTGAAATGGACAGTCTGACTGAAGCCTTGTATTTTAGATGGATTCTCATAAAGTAAAAGCTTTTAAGCTCTAATTGACATCTAAATTATCTATAAGAAAAAAGTTAATGGACCAAAATTTTTATGATACATTTCAACACCCGATAAAAGCTTTCATATTTTATCTTAAAATAACCCACCCAAAAGAACTTAAATTTCTGAGATCTAACAGTGGTGTTTTACTTAGTATATACTATACTATTTACTAAACATAAATAAGTCATTAAATACTAATGTTATGATGAATTAAAATATTATGTTACTCTTCATAGTATAGACGAATCACACACGGCTAAAACTCATTTATTATTGAGGTGGCATTACCATAACGCGGTCTAATTTGGGAAGGTAAGGACAGATAAATTAGAATTACTTATAGATTCATGGATTGTCTACCTTCACATCTCTCATACTATTCAGGAAGGGCTGATCATACACTGAATATAACCACTTTACAAAGGTGGAGTGCAGTATTATTTAAATATATCCCAAATACACATATATATAAACATATAAGTCTTTTCTGGTTGGAACGGGACCCCTGATGGACTTTGATTCATTCAATTTTACGAGCAGGTTGCAGTCAGTGACCCCCCCCCCCACGACAATTACTGTCACCTTTAAACAACATAAATGGGCTTCATACTATTTATCTTTTAACTACAGTAGAAGGAGGAGAGAGGGTTAGAATACTCATCTCTTGGCTGTTTAACAACTTCATAACTATAAAATTTATCATTTAATGATGAAAACATTTAGATTTTATTTAAATAAGCTGAAATACTATTTAATTCTCAAATATGTTTTGTAATCCTCGCCTAAAAGTTATGGAGTTATCTACTGTAATTTATGTCGTTAAATACAACTATGTATTGTAGATTTCATCATTGATTGTAATAAATAATAAATTCTTGGTATTTATCATGAATCGCCTGCAGGGAACTGGTTATGGAATATTAAGACATAAATGCGATGTATGAAGCACTTTATTAGCTTTGAAAAATGAATATTAAATAAATAAAAAGAATTAGTAATTCATTCTATGCCATAATACGCTGCAGTAATGCTTTAATAATTTTATAAGCTCAAAATATTATTACCCTTGAGTAGACGTAAGATTTACGTCTTCTATATTCTTCAGACTGACTTCTACAGTTCGTCTGAGAAAGCCTGGATGCTGACTGGCACACAGTTAGAGACTGTTTAGTAAAAACCAAAGAGACTCCGAAAAACGAAGGAAAGACCAGTTAATCCTTTTTTTTTCTAGACCCCTGTTCATCAAAAATAACATTTACATTTGTTGGGATGGGGTCATAGCTGCGTTTTAAGGACGCCTTACAAGCTTACAAACTCCAAAAAATTATATACTGCATTCCGTAACGGGGCTAACCAAGTAATGGGTCTCACCCTACAGTTATTAACTGAGTTCCTAAAACTAAATAACATACTAATTTAAACCTTCTTCGACAGCCTGGTACCATCGTTGGGGATACCATGTTGAACACGGGATTGCCAAAACAATTCAGTGAATTAAAGAAGAGATATGTCTACTGGGCTTCCTAGTCCTAGCTCCAGCACAGGCCGACAGCAAAAGCCTGCCGACAGCATAGCCGTGACTATGTTCTTGTTGAGTTTTTGGCTGGCTTCTGAATGTAGTTTCACAAGGCGATGTTCTGTCCTGAGGCTTGCGTGGAATCCTGCCTGCTCCGGAGAGATGTTAGCGTTATCCAGTACTATTTGAGATAGTTCGGAAGAATTTTCTCGTGTATCTTCCTCATCTGAGGGTAGTAGGGTGAAATCCGCTCATGGCTGGCTACAGTAGAACATTAAGTACAAGGATTATTTCCTCGCGTCAGGAAAGTACCTCGACCTCATACGAGAAGTGTACAGGTTGGCGAGATGTATCCCGTCGTGGCCTGGTGCCTTGTGTCCCCGACACCAGCGAAGAATCGCCTTTAGCTGCTTCGAAGGTACAAAAATGTAGTTCAGTTCCATTTTTTCATAAAGCTTCGGCTTTGCGTTGTAAGAGAATTCACAACTACCTTGGCATGGAGCTCCCTTTTCCTGTACCACTTATTCTTCCAATTATTACACCCCTTACCACAGCCTGAAACTTATATTTATACTTAACTTGCCCATATAGTCAGGAGTCACACCCACTCCATTTTCTTTGATAAATTGTTGTAGGTTAGGTTTTCTTAGGGATCGGCTTTCTTATTACCCCAGCCAATTGGTTAATATCCCCCATGGTTATCCTAGATATGAAACAAGGGTCGCTGTCGCTTAGTGGAGTTGTATATACCACCTATGATTCATCCCTCTTTCATCAACCTATGACGAGATCCCAACAAACTCTTCTACTCTGTTAGCATCAAACTCTTAAAGTTATCTCCTAGCACCAGCTTTATCTGCGTTACAAGATATCTGTGAAGTAAATAGTTTCCCTGATATCGACGTAGCCTGATACACGTTGATTACTCTGCTTAATCATGGGCAAAGACTTGCTCACTTGAATAAATAAATAGCAACCGTTAAAAAAGAAAACCACTGACCTTGACATGCCAACTAAGAGGACATATCAGCAGCCATCCTGTATCAGAGATATGCTACGGATTTGATTTAACTAGCATAAATAAACAATAGAATCATACTCAACTCAAATAATGTAGACAGGACTACACATTTTTAACCGTCAGTTGCAGCACTCCACGGAAACAGAGCAGCGATTCAATTAGTCATTATGGATTATCCCCGAGATATCTCGACATATACATATAGATATAGGCCATTGTATTTATAAAAATAAAAAAAGGGCTCAAAAGTAGATAATTCAATAGTTCCTAATCAGAAATAGATTAGAAAGATTTGAAGATAACTTTCCGGAAATGCCTAGTCATCGGACACTATCTGTAAATCAGTTTGCATATTTGTATGAAAAAAACACAATGCGTTATCATAACAAGAATTTAGCCTGATAATCAGTGACTTCACTGTTTATAATTTTTAAACTGTAGTATATTTTTGTATGCCACCTTGTCATTCTCGTCTTGGTATACACAATGCCAGGTTTTCTTTTACAAAGTAGTTATGGCTCTAATCAGATTTATGCTCTGGTAGAACTGGTCCTACCCAAACTGCTACTTGCAACTTGCTTCTAAGGCAATACCCTCAGCAAGCTGGTAGAAGAGCCGGAAGGACTGGAACTCCACACACCGGAGAGCCACAGACGCTCAGTGCATGTTGACCAGTGCCAGGACCTCATGACGTACATATCAATTAACAACATATCGTGAGGCCACCACCGTTTCAGGTGACGACGACGGGGGGGGGGGGGTTGTAAGGATGAGTGTTAGTAAACTTACTTAAGCCTATTATATTAGTCTTTTCGAGGTCCGTGACTCCTGTAATGGTTATCCCGTGCGGACATTTTTTTTTTTTACACGAGTTTTGTTTATCTAGATCGGGTCATAGACTCACTGTGGTTCTGTTCAACGTTTGTCTCTTCAGTCGTGCGTGAGTGTTCCATGATAACCTTTTGCTTTTGTTTAGATGAAAACCTAGGTATCTAAGCAGTATTGGTCATGGAACGTGGTATCGAATTGAAGTTTACGGATATGGACAGGATCCTTGTCGAAGAGTGTAAGGATGTAATCGCATTTATTTCATTTGTCTTCACTAACCTTGATGTAACATAAAATAACCAACTTTAAAAATAAAATAATAATAAACATTTATTCATTATCATTTCTTAATTTATGATCTATATAACCGTAATTAAAATTGTATTTAAAATAAAAATAATCATTTCCAGTACATTAATTTCTGGAAACAACCGCGATTCATAAAACAGAAGAATAAGTCTGCATCGGGCTTATCGTGTCTCCGCATAAGAACAGCTATGCGTAATGACAAAAACACTCTCATCACATCATCGACAGGCTTGTCTGGAAGAAGTGTCTGGAGTTGAACACCAAATAGCTGAACTACGAAGACTGCAACAACCGGAAAAAATCAATAACTTACAGAAAGATTGAGCTTTAGCTAGACTGAATACATAAAATATAAAGAATTTTAACTCCAACTTCTAGCTAGAAATAAAAAATACTGCTGGATACATAATGTAGAGCACCAACATTAATATAACGCATAGTGTTTTACTTTCTGTCAAAGTTTCATTAAAGACAAACGGTATTCACCAATAAATTCGCCATATTTGGGCCATTCTTTATAAAAAATCCAGAAAGAACCAAAATTAAAAGTACATTTTATGACGAACTAATTATACTTATACTCATATTACTTATCCTTGGCTGGAAAAGGAATATACTATTACGAAAAGTAATAGGCAGCTGTAATGATAGAGATATTTAAGATAATTAACAATATTTAAACGTTGTGTTTTCCAACACCGGTCTGACAGGTTGTGTTACGCAAAAAGTACAACACTTACTACATAATATGTGCCTATAGTTGCCGTCACGAAATTAGAAGCTTGAGACTCACAATACATGACATATATCATGGCAAGCCCTCTGTGGACTACTTCTCTTCATATATATAGCTATATTAATAAACATTAGTGTATAATATGTATCTAATATATAGCCTTGTCATTGAAGAGAAGAAAAAGTACTTCGTTGCTGACCATGATTATTTATCATATCGATAATATGTCCAGTAAATTTCTTTAAAAAAAATGATCTCTGAACCGTTCCATTACTGTCCATAGCTGACTCAAGTTCTATTCTAAATAAGAACGTTTAGTTGCTACAGGAGGTGAAGTGAATACTTTCTTGCTCTAACCAAGTGAAGAGACAGGTATCCAATTTGCTTTCAACTCAACTCGCTGTTGACAGACGGACTTAAGAAAATAAAATTATAGCCAGCATGTCCGTTGAACCTCTTCTACTAAACCCGCCTTCTCTAAAAAGTTAATAAAAATGAGTGCATACATTTTTGCAATAAAATCGGAAATAAAAAATGGGAAAATGTTCAAAACATTATAAAAATAAGTCAATAATAGAAACGGCTCTTTAAACTTGACTGAATCAATTTTTTTTTTTTTTAATGCCAATAAATTAGCTATTAATCATTTTTGTATGTTTTAAATAGGCAATATAAAATGTTTTCAGTGATTGGTGTGGTTTAGCTAGTAAAAAGCAGTTTTGTAAGTTCACAAAGCGAATAAACATGAGATGGGGAGTTTATTTGTTAAGCGAGCTTAGACCCTTTATCAGAAATTCTACAGCAGAGACAAAAAACAACCCCAATACAGGAATTTGAATTTGGGTGAATGTATTTGGCGCTATTGCAAATAACCGAGGTACATTATTGTTTTAAGATAAAAATATCCACAAATTTTGGTTTTTATGTAAATTGGGATTATGTTTTGGTCTGTCCTGAAAATGGATCCAGCTGGTTTTGAAACTAAACGCCTCAAATGAACTTTGCAATGCTACAATGTACAGATCAAACTCCAAAATTGAACTATGAAAGGAGCAATAAAAATATGAAGGTATATTTTGAAACAAATATGTAATATAAATTAAAAATATTTCTAGTTCTTCTAGATAAGTCTTTGAGTGAACGAATTGTTACAAATAAATTAATTGGTACCACTATTATATATTAATATTTATATCTCCGCCAAGTAATGCGTTAAACTTGTACGTAGAACAAATTGTTAATACATAATATAAATGAGAATATATTTAATAACTAATGATGAAAGTGAAATGGTAGAGTGTCGCAAAAAAGCGTTACCGCACTTCTTTAGTTGATATAACTCAGAATTATATACGTATTTCAGAGTCAATGGTTGTGAAAAAACCGCTGGTTCCAGATTAAGTTTTGCAGAAAGAAAGTTTGTGTTGAATGTGGAAACGCGATGGTAGTGTAAAGCTGGTAGTTAATTTAACCGTTTTATTTAAATGTAGCTTCGTTTCTGAAACCTCCTGGTATTCTTCACATTTCGCCAAATACCACTCACAAAACTGAGTTCTTCTGATCCCTTCTTCATCCTCAAGTGTTCCCCTGAAAACTGGATCTTCATTGAGAGCTTGTACTAACGTTGGTAATGTAGTTTTTCACCTTAAAACTGTCATTAATGCGACGGAAAATATCCCATTGAAGTCTGACTTACGGGCATCGTGTTAAAGGTGTGTTTTTGGCAACAAGCATTCCAGCACCATTTCTTCCCTGTCTGCGTCAGTCTATGATCTTTGACTTAGAGAACACTGTTTCTGAACAGTTCCCTATTTTTCATAATATATGTTTACTACTACTAAGTAGTTCAGCTTGAAATTCTCACAGTAATCGTGTCTACCGCGGTTTTGCACTTCCAGTAGCACTTAAATACAAATTGTCTTTCTCCAAAATTCAACCTTGATTCGGCCTTTATAACCATTACATCTGCAACCAAAATACAATTCAGCATTTTAAAAACTTTAAAACTACTATGAATTAATGATTTAGCTTAAAACTAGTGTATCGTTTATTTCACTAAAATGTTATATCATAGACATTCAAGCCCCTAGAACTAATGCCACTGAAATCAGCTCCAAATACTCCGTCACCAAAACACCTGTTGGCCTGTGTAATTAACACTGAAGAAAATCTATTGAACCTAGCCGAAAAAAAGGAACTTAATTGACCTCCTCTCGACATTGCTCCACTTCCTATGTGTCTTTTTCCCATTTATAAAGATTTTTAAAAATATTCCCTAAATGATGCCACAAAATTTCTTGCGTAAGGAAAATATGGCGAGTCCATAGAGCCTTAGAACTACCAGATTTTAGAACCAGTTAAAAATTAATGATGATGTCACTGGAACTTTTACAGGGTGTAATATTTCCATCCCCTGAAGGCTGTTTTCTACCGAAACACCAGCCACAGAGCATCAAGATTTATTTGCTGGAACATGCCACCCTCCGCAGTATGAATACAAGTATTGTTTTTGTCATATTAGCCATGGCCGCTTTTGAAAAGCGACAGTGTGGCGTTTTTCATCGGGCACTATTCACTGTCTATTGTAAAGGTTATAATGAGTGTTATATGCAGAAACCTTGTGTCAATAGGTGCCCATTAAACGAACCTTTTGAGGGGCCTGGTATTGTTCCGACGAAAACAATTTAGGACGATCCATTCACAACAGCTATACGGTTTATTACTAACAAACGATTAAAAAAAAAAAATTAATTATACCGACATCTTACATTGTATGATTTTAAAAAAAAATCATTAAATCTTTGAAATCACATATGAAAGCGTCTGCCGGGCTACTCCAAAAAAGTAAAAATCGCCAAACACACAAAAAAAAAACTGAAAATAAATTTGTGAAAATTTCAGAACAGGATAATTAACTCCATAAAAGGATATAAAAAAAACTCCCAGCAAGTTAGGTCGTTGACACAGCCCTGAAAAGGGGGAAAAGTTGATCGAAAAAGTAAAATGTAATAATGTACTTTGGGGACTAAAAAAAGATCAACATTGTGCCTCTTTTAGTAGATACCACTTATTGTAGGGTGCTCCGGGCCTTCAATGGATTCGATTCATTTTCAATGATTTTTTTTTCTCTTGGGGCCAAACTAGTTTAATTGGGTAAAAGGCTTGTCTTTGGTGCGTGATATTGGCTGTATAGTGACATACAAAAATCGTCCGTAGGTCGGAAATGGTCCTTACCTGGTACTGAACCTCTGGCAATCTTCAAAACTATTGTTAAATTTAGATATTTCTGTAAATATTTGCGTTTATTTTATGCAATAATATTCAATATCCGAAGAGGTATCAAACGAAATTCTAGGATTAAACCACCATTAGTAAGCGTAGTGCTGAATAATTTAGTTTACTCTCATCGATCTACCCAGTGACCTCCTAATGTTATATTATTCGCAATTGGATCGGCAAGAAGCATTCTGTTATTTTTTATGCCTGAAAAAGTTTCTGGTTTGAAATTAATTGCATTGTGAGGGGAAAACAATCTAAGCTATGACAGAGAAGGGACTAATATATTCGGCACATCTCAAGGCGGCCCTCTCTCGAAAGATGATATTTTACGATACCTAAAAGGTTGATCAGATTGATAACTTTTTAAATACTCGAGAAAGTCATCTCGGGTGGCAGTTTCATGGCTCTTTGATCGAGTCAGTCGACAACTACCGTTTGATCGCTGAAATGTTCAATGGGATCGCATGTTTCTCTAAACTCTCCTTTATTACAAAATTGCAAATCACCACTAATTGTTAATATTAATTCCTCTGTACCGATTTTTCAAGGGATTTTCTTTATTTTGCTGCAGCAAGAGGATCAAATCAACGGTAGAGCGAAGAGATCTTGATTTGAAAAAAAAAAAAATTAATACATAACAACTCAGCCTCCTTGCGGGGGAAGAAATTTCCCAAGCCCTTACGGAATAACTTTTAGAAAAGAATAACTAATAATATTTATTTTATTTTATTAATATTATTTATCCCTCTTCTTTTAATTTGATTGTGATCCGTGTATGTTGTTTTCTTATTTTGTAACCAAGTAACCAAAAGTTCATGAATAATATTTTTTTTAATTTGAGTTATAATTTTTATTCTTTATTTTTTGCCCTAATATGATGTATTGTTCCTTTTTTGTTTGCCAGATTTGTATTTATTTATTTACGCATTTTTATTATTCATAAGCGACATGGTGCCAAAATAAGATTTCCATTCTACTTATTTTGAATCGCCCGTAAGATGTTACCATCCCTAATTCAAAACTTACAAAACAAGGACAATTCGATTCGGTTTATTGCAAGTAATATCCTCAGATAACATAGGATGTGAACCCTCCCCCCCTCCCTCTACCTGCAATGCGAAACACGAGGCAGCGAAATTTACCGTGGTAAACTCGGAGCATAGGGCGCTTTTTTCCCGTGAACGTATCAATTTACACACAGTTCTGGCGTAGTCAAATATTCTGTTTATTTTATCAGTTCGGTGTTAAGGAATTCGCTTTAAAAAAAAATGAAAGAAAAGAAAAGCTGGTCTGTTAAAAAACCTAGGAACAGAGAAAGTTAGGCCGACCCATCGCACATACAACGGCGATACGTGTGTGAAATCCTACCAACCAAATTGTTATGTTAATGTCAGCTCAAGGGCGTGCATTATTGATGTAGGGGAGGCAACGGCCCACTGAATCAAACATTACATTGTTGTCGTGATCTCATATTCATCCGACACAGTTTACGCAACTGTTCAACCACTCATTCGGTGGGGAGTTCCTCTATAAAGGCTTTGATTTGTTAATGGAAGATATACATTGCGGAAAATTGGTATTCATTAGTAATTGTTCTAACCTACATTGCGAAATTATACACCACCGCATCCTCAACACAAGCTTCTATTTGGACTATTAATCTCACTCGAGTAGTACAGGATATAATCTGTATAGTTGAAAAGATACTTAATTTATACAAACATTTTCACTAAAAAGTTTATTTTTTGAGATCAAAAATAACTTTTAAAATTGTTTTCAATTTTGAATTTGCAAATGGTTGCATTTTGTTCTTATAAAAGTTATTTCAAAAATAGCCGTAGTAATAATGATCTGAAATTTGAGGGGCATACTCCACTTCTGAAAGTATGCTGGTTACAAATTGGATTAAAAAGTAGGACCCGTTTTGCTAATTTTAAACATTTTTCATGTCTTAACCAAGAACAAATTCAAAGCTTTTGTTTTCTTTAACGCGAGAATAATTTCAAATATATTTCAAAAAATAAAATGTTGAGAGGTAATGTGGGAATCACCCAGTTAATACTTTCTGAATGGGCTCTCTAATAAGCATTTTGTATCGATTTTGTTTTCCAGAATATTTCTAGCTTTTGAAATGTTTCTATTTAATAAAAAAAATGCAATTTTCACTGACTAACATGGTTCATATTATGGCATATTTTACATAAAAAATACCACGTAGATTTTTTTACGATGACGTTCTTTTTTCCCCACATTTCTCAATTTTGTTTCTTCACTTTCATTAAACTCAATTTCGTGCGTATATATTTCAAAAGGTAAAATTTAGCATATAAACGATAAAAATAATATTTGATCTAAGGGGTGAAAATAAACAGGAAACGTTTCAGTGGATAAACTAGTAGTACACTAAACCTTACCGAGAACACTCTTAATTGCATTACATCTTGAGGACAAGGTACGAGATGCGATCGAAGGCTTTAATTGCCCGATTCTAGGTCATAAATGCAATGCCAACGTGAAGGTGGACGGATGCTCACTTAAGCAGAGGTATTGTCACAACTACTTCAGTATTCGCTAGAAATCACATCCATCAGTTTCACTGATTATATATCGCGGATGATCAGCTGTTCACCGAAATTGCTCACTTCCGCTTTGTCTATCAGCCACAGTTCCGGTCACCTGTTATCTAACCTCTTTGGCGCAGATTAGACGATGCTCTACCACGTTATAGTCAATACCAGCGTCAAGGTTTTTCGTATTTCCTAAAAATAATAAACAATAAGCTCGAAATAAAGGGAATTTCTCCCTAAATATATTCCCTTGTATTGATATTCCCCAGATTATGCTAACCACTAAACTTTCATAGATATAGACAGTAGGAGGCTCGGCCCAACCCTTGGGCTTTTGGACCTTGGGCTCTCAGGAATTGTACTTACTTTGCTATTTGACTATGAGCATGAGCCTAAAATGAATTTTTTAAGCAAATGTCCCACTCCTAATATGTAACTACCCGCCCTCAGTTTCAAAGTCGGGTCAAGTGAGGAAAGTCAAAAGTTGCTGTCACAATACCAAATATCGTAGATCTTTTGGGAAAGTCGGCCGTTTTGGAAACAAAAAAAAGTATTTTTACATATTTGGAAGCCATAACAACTGTGTTGATTCGTGTAAATTCATTTTGCTTTTTTCTTAAATAATTTAACAACTTTTTCTATTTGTCTCAACTAGTCAGTTTAATGATAATAGTTATTTATTCGAAACTATTATCATGTTTACGTTTTACTAATTATTATCTTGAAAGTTTGTTTTTGTTAAGTTTTGGATAAATGGTTTAAGTTATAAGCAATCGTTTTTTCCACAATACTTTTATATAAAGGGTATCCCAGAATAAACGCAAGATTTGAATTTGCCGCCATTTGTGCAGTAAAGTGCTGGTAACCCTAAAAAAAACAATTTGACAGCTGACAGTTTAGGGTTAGTAAAATGGAGCGTTACACGATAGAACAACGTGTCTTTATTGTTGAACATTATCTCAAAAATAATGAAAGTTTGGTGGCCGCAGTTCGAAAATTTCATACAAAATACGGTCTGAATAGTGTTTTGACTTCATCAACTGTGAAGAAATTAATTTAACAATTTAGGGAGACTGGATCAGTTGGAGACACCAAACATACTGGTCGTCCAAAAGTCAATATCGAAGCAGTGCGTGAGAATGTCAAATGAGGCTGGTCAAGCAGTGACTGTTACTGGTGCTCGATATCGCGACATGATAACTCAGTTCTTTGTCCCGAAATTGGATGATATTGATGTGGCCAATATGTGGTTTCAACAAGATGGTGCCACAAGTCATACAGCCCATGAAACAATTCAAATACTGCACGAGACATTTCCAGGCCGTATACTTTCTCAGATCAGAGTTCAGGTTGATCAGAATTGGCCCCCTAGACCGTGTGATTTAACACATTTAGATTTCTTTTTATGGGTTTATTTGAAGTAAAAGGTGTATTTCAACAAGCCCACATCCATCCGTGCATTAAAAGAGGAAATTCAACCACATTTATGCCAAATGGTCATGGAAAATTTAGACAAAGAGTGCGTATGTGCCAGGAAAGTCGTGGAGGCCATTTGCCCGATGTTTTATTCCATAAATAACCCTATCCTATTTACTATAGAATTCAATAAAAAAATAACAACAAAAATACTAAAAAATGTGTTTTCTATTTAAATCAAATCTAGCGTTAATTCTGGGATACCCTATATATGTAAACAGTCTAAAGGAAGGTTGTAGGTTCTTAATTATACACCAAAGAACATTAATAAAAGGTTTAGGAGTATAATTAAAAAGCCACAACCCCCCCCTTTAAACTAGTAAAACATCAACGATTAATATTTACAAATCAAGCTTATGTAAATAGTCTTATAATCTGGAGAAAAGTAAAGATCCTATTATTTGCAATAATATTTTATTCAGAACATTGTATTTTGTTATTTCTTGAATATAATCAAACCTAAATGTTCTAGCCTTCATTGATTATGCTTTATAGGTCCTTTTTTATATATTTCTCTTGTAAAATAAAGGACGAGTTATAAAAATTAACTACTTTCATTTATTAGAACCTCTTTATAATGGAAAAAATTAAGTATATCAGAAGGTAACACGAGACTTATCATTACTGCATGCAGAGTGCGCTTGTCAGGTCGTGGGATTAAAGAAGGCTTGCCATTATTATTCTCTTTTTTTATTTAAAATGTCATGTGTGGGTTAAATACTCCGTGAATGTCAATAACAAATAGGAAACTATTATAATTTAGTCTCTGAGGGCGCTCTACTTGTTACTGTGATGTGCCAGTAAGGTATTGTATTTCATGATCAAGAGGGGGTCCAGGCCTCCATAAGATGCAACTTAGACTTATTTCATTCTTTTGCGAAGGAGTGGGCACTCTTTATAAATGTACAGTGATGAGTACTCAATGATCTCTACTTCCGATTCTTAACTTCCCGACGGCGAGATGGCTTGAGTCCTGTTTATCTCTTATCAATCCCTGTCTTCTGCAAAGTAGTCCTCATCAGATCCTGGGGTATATCGATCTAAGGTAGATCACCAATGAATGACTCTTCCGGTCTGGTGGTCTGCACGCGACAACTTCTAGTAGATAATTTATAAAGGATACTATAGGGTTACAGGATTAGGATTAGGAAATAGGAAATAGTGAGCCCTTCTATTTTTCCAACTAAAAATATCATGCTAAAGGAATACTACATGTATATGTAAATGTATTATGTTACTTCCCCTGGTCTTTTCTGCCAGTAGTTATTTTGTAACTTACGTCCCTCAATGCGAGCAGAGTTACGAGGCGTAAGCGTTTGAAAAATGAAATAGGCCTCTTTTATTAAAGACCACATTGGCTTTGTTAGCGGACATCCCTCCTTACTTTTTCTCTTTTTAAACGTTACATTAATTAAATTTTATATATCATCTTTGTTCTATTCTTGATGCTAACAAGTTCAGCGATGTTAGAGGGCATTGCTTTTACAAGAATAAATCAAACGTTGTGATTTTTGGAAACAGTCAGCTGCTATTTCAGATCTCAAGTTCAGTACAAATTACGACCTCAGGATCAGCTTCTTGCTGAAAACGGTTTTATTTCGTTTTTTGATTGAGACTAACAATTACCGGAGATATTACACCAACAGATATTATTTGTCAACAATAATTTATCCAAATATTTGTAAGAGGGATAGATGCTTTTTATTTACTGGACCAGAATATCTGGTCGACACGAGGAGCGCTGCTAAATCTTTGATTAAAATATTCCAACATGTCAGAATAGTTTATTCAAATAACTTACCAAAACCCTTTTAGATGATTACGTTTTTTTGATCAAGTGAGTTTGTTAAAATTTGTTGATCTAAATTCTTACTCGTGTAAAAGGGTCATAAGAATAACTGAGATCACTAAGTAGCTGATAGGGCTTATCTGCAGTTAGGGTAGAGATGAGCTATCGGAAACTGAAAGCATCACATCAATCCTAGATTTCATTTTTTTTTTTCTTCAGCTTGCATCTTTAAACGATTGACTGTTAAAATTGTCGCTAAAATTATTGTTTTGCCGCACAGTATTTAACAAAAACACAATTCACTCTCCGCCTTTTTTAGCGGTTCGATTACAAAATTAAACGGATAAAGAAATGCGCCAATACATTTATATTATAATATAATCATTATGTTTCTGACCAACATGATTACCTCTCTTAACGTCTATATCGTCGTTAACTCGTGCTAGTGCAAAATTATTTTCCCTTGTGTATATTTGTTCTTCACTGTTTTCTTGTTTGGCACATATTCACCTGCTACCATTTTTCAAAGCACAAATTTATTTATATAACTGCTCTACTTAATACAAAACTATCTTTGAAATAATCGCATTCAATATCATGAAATAAGTTTCATGAGACCTCATTGTTTGGTGTAGTTTTTTGCCTGTTACCTTTAAGTAGCCACCCTTTTCTAGTTAGTGTTTCTGAGCTTACCCCTTTGGACCACTAAGCTTGCTCTTCCAGGTAAGCATTCTTGCATAGTGCACTCTATAATTTTTGGAATTGTGCACTATAAGTTATTTAATACTATTTATATTATTATAACATAAAAAAAAAATGAAAATAATTGAGGTAATGTTCGGTTTTCAGTGTGAGCCTTGAAACAGACCTGGGCAGCGATGAGCCCTCCATATGTACCGAGGATAAGGCTTCAGTGAAATATATACGTATTTCAATCAGGTCAGCATATATGTATGTCAATTTATTAAAAACCTTTCTCTTACCTTTGATAACAAAACTATCTAGTTATGGAAATAACATTTGCATGATTACTGATTTGGTCCCCTTCATAGATTGCCAGATAATTGTACGTATTACGTGCTCATACGATATTCTGAAGTTGTACACTTCAGTAATGTTTCTGAAGTCGCCAATATAAGATAAAAATATAAGAAGGAACTGGTCATCCTAGGAAGAACCAGTCATAAGAGAAATTATCTCACCATATTTTGATATTTTTTAAGCGATTTTAACAGATTGAAATGATTTAACTAGTAACTAACCAATTTAATGACTGAAAATTGCATTTTTTTCTATTAGTAAATGCAATTGTAAATACATTAAATAAAGACATAAAATCTTATTCGGGACGTATTACGGGGGTTTTGGATTTTTGGCTCTCAAAACTTTAATTTTCTGAAGATTTTGCGTTTCCATCTTTAATGTGTCCTCAATGAGGGAGGGGGGGGGGGTCAGAACTTAGCTAGAAATAGTTTATGTGCTATGACTTGAGAAATCTTAGAAGTTGATGTGAAACTGTCCTAACATTTTTTATGTTTGACTTTTGCTTCCATATTTCTGGTTTTTATTTTAATCAAAAACAAACTAGCATGAGTTGTGGAATAATCTTTTAAAATTTCAGACCAACTGGAAAATTTAAATGACCACCATCGTAGAATAAACATGCCCAAAGACCAACAGTCGAATGACTCACCCAATACTTCAATAAAAGCAGAACCTCCTTAAAAATTGGCTTGTTAATCATATAATACGAAGCCATTTTTCGTAGTTAATTTACACCTTTCATAACTTATGCATATCACCACTAGTTATCATTAAATAAAATAGAGGACACTTTCTCGGTAGGATGCAATACTTCAAACTTGCTTATTAATGCCCGAGAAACCCAGTGTCAGGATAGCTTGTTAGTCAGCAAGATATTTATTGATCTTTGAACCTGCCCCAGTAGATAAAAATACAAGCCTGCGTTCTTAGGACTATTAAAAAATTAATGTAATAGAAGAAACCTTATCTCTATTTCATAAATTAATAAAAAAAAAATAAACTTCTACAGTATAAGATAAAATAATGTTGATTTTTTTTGTTAGCAGAACATTTTCTGTATAATTCACAAAATTCTCCTTAATACATATCAGATAGCTTTGATATGAGATATATTATTGAAATATTTACATGTAATCAATATATAGCATTTCAATCATTACTTTGAACTCAAAATTCTTTTTAAATCAATGTCCAATCGGACTAAAAAAAAGTACGATAACCTATAGATGACCCATCCTTTCTGCCCTGCCTAGATTGGTCTAGGGCATTTAGCCCTAGAATACTATTAATATACTATTTCATACAAAGAACCTCACAACTATTTATTTATAAACAGCTGTTCTAAGAAGTGTCACTTTTCCAATGGTCGTTGAGAATGTCAAACAACACCATAAAAATGTTCAGCAAAATAAAAGGACCGGATCTTCTAAGTTATTTATCTTTCACATTTTACAAAAAAACAAAACAAAATAGGTAATTTGGTGCTAACTAGAAGAAGTGAGTTTTGTGAATAATATTTTCTAGCCTCGACAAAATATTTTTATTCAACAAGCACTTTGAGCAACTCTACGTTGTCATCTTCAGACTCAGCAATGATGGTATCCCACGTTACAAGAGCAAGAGTCTCAAAAAAGCTTGAATTAAAAATATAATTGTTTTGTAGGCTAGAAGATATTATTTGAGAAACATATAAAAACAAAACAGTTCTTACAATGATAGAGCTAATTCAAAATTAGAAAAAACAAAATTCCATAGGCCAATAAATTATAATTTTAATTCGACAAGGAAGCTTGTGGGTGAGAACGAGGTTGAGAGCTATCGAGCTAGACAGATTGTCTGTCCTTCTATGCCAATGAAGGATAATAGTTAAATTACTAGCCGTTTTATAGATTGCTGGGGGTCATGTCTACTGTACATATAATTTGGTCTGATATATATTTTTGTATGCCTATAATATTTACCATTTTGTAGTTTTTAATTAAGAAAAAGTAGGCAAGATTCAGTCTAAATTCAAGAATAATGAATAAGAGCATAGTATGTAAAAAATATATATATTATTATGTTATTTTACTTTAAATATATTTTATTTACTATTTATTATTTAGGTTCTATTAACAAAAATAAATCTGGCAAAAAGATGAATTTAATTTTACAAACATAAAAAAATAAACTTATATTAATTATATAAATACTTGTCTATAAATTCGATTCCTTTTCTTCTTTAATTCTCTTCATTCTTTAAACAAAATTAATACTTCTTCTCTTCGTGCTATTTCTCTTCCGTTCTGCTTTAAGTCAATAACCACTAACCAACAAAGTTTTTAAGTTTTTCTTACTCACAATCTCAAGCTAATAACATGTATTACGGGCTGATCCCAAAACCAGAGTCTAACTGTGTGTGTTCTTTCAGAACCACAACAACAACTAATTATAACTGGCTAAAACTAGAGAATAATTTTGTGTGTGTTCATTATGATACAACAACAACTATACTCCTCTTTTGTTTTTTTCATACACTCTCACTTGTTTTTATTTTGCCTTCTTGATCAGTTGGATTAAATATTATATAAAAACTCCACAATCTCTAATATCACAACAATATATTAGAGCTATAATCAGCTGATCGTCACGGTGAAGAAAATTTGTTCAAAATCCTTGATGCTTATAACATAGATGAAAAAAGGTTCAATTCTCTACATTGTAATTCTTCAAAAAAAATCAAGTAGAAGGAAGATACAAGAATGTAAGGCTTTCAGTAAAAAGGAGAGATGAAATAAAAGAGTTTTTGTGAAGAAATGACATCAAAGAAGAAAAAAATCAAATGAAAAATGGTTATTCACACTCCTTAATACCTTAAGAAAACTAACCATAGGATTAAATTCCTAAATGAAAATTCAAGGCAAGTGTAATTACACAATTATGGGATGTGAAACCAATTTCATGACCACTCCCAATGATTTTTAAACAAATAACACATATTATTAATCTGGACGTTGAATCCTTTAATTTCCTATTCCCAACTTAATATTATAGAAAAATATTTAGTTTTGAATTACACAATTGATTAATAATGGTTCCTTCTTATTTATCTTGCTTTTGTCAAATAAATGAATATAAAATATCACCTCTCTGTATGAAACTGGGACTGTTCTGAACAAAGTTGTTAATACACTTTTTATGACAGTTTTAATGACTTCACATAATTATAGTTTACTTTAGTCCTAAGATATCTTACACATTATCAATCAGGACATTGAGATCTTTTATTTGATGCCCTACTCAAGATGATGGAAAAATATTTGTTCATTTAATCCTAATTAATTTATTAATGTCTGTTAATTATTTTTCAATGGATCGGTTTTACTTTCAACATCATTTCATGCCTCTAAAAAATACTGGTTGAGTTAAAGTTGCTAAACTGATGCTAATGGAAAACTGTCATTAGTATCAGTTTATGAATTTTGTAATTATAGGTTTAAAAAACAGAACACAAATAATATATATTGGTAAACAGTATGTTAAGGTATTTAATTTGATACTCTAATAAAAAATTATAGAATTCCAACTAATTAATTAATTATTGACAAATAAATTAATAGAGCTATATTTTCCATGTCTCTCAAATATCAAATGGTACCATGTAAAATTTCATGTCTCTAGCTTGAACAAGGGGCACACAAAACCAGTACAGACAGAAACACGGATGTTTAGGAATTTCACATGTAGGAGAGCAAATAGTTCTTCATTGCTAATCTGAATACTGAATTAATGAGGGATTTTTTCAGCCGATAAATTTTTGTGGTGGTCCTCATATGCTACTGAATGCAATTAAATAGGTGATTTTGATCACTATCACATTCTGTCCAAAATTGTGATTTGAACGACCTAGGGGTAATCCTTACCTCTGCTAATTCCTATATGTCATCAGACTTTATAGTAAAAAAAAATAGTATTTGAATTTAACAGCTTTTTGTACTCTGAAATAAGGCAAATCTATAGCCACCATCCTTTTTAGACTTGAGTGTGAATGCTGAATATATTCTATATGGCCTCCATGAGTAAAATCTTCCAGGTGAGAATCAAACATGCACTGTTCAAGTCCAAGAAACAGTAAGACATGTAACATCTTGGGTGTAGTTTAATGCTAAGACCTGGATGCTACTCCACTGCTTACTAGTGAACACCATAGCATATTATTGTACGTGAGGGGCTACTGCCTCCATCCTTAGCATGTATGGCCTTAGTGATAATATATTTCTTATTCTAGATGATCTTCTGCTGTTAAACCCCTGCCAGTTTATACTTGTTGATCCAAGGATCAGTATCCTTGCAAATATTTCTTTTTTTAATTTTTACTGTCTGAAATTGGTTTGGATCATTTATGATTAATTTTTTTAAATGTATATAAACAAAGGATGAAGAAAGTAATGAAACAATAACAAGACATGGGATTCTCCATGAATTCCTTAAACACTTATTAAATGATTGTGAAAAAATTACTCGGATTTTTCATTGAAAATACTTCATGTTTGTTTGCTAAACCATATTAGTCACTGGAACTCGCCATTTCAACAAATCAAATTAACAATCACTTGCCCTGCCATTGAATGTTTTCTTTGGATAATAATTATAATTTAACTATTATTATTAATATATAAGTACAGACAGTACCAGTCATTTATATAGTCAAAATTTGCACTTAGTCACCACAGAGTAACATTCAAAAGAGTATAATATTAGCTGTGAAAATATTTTGAACTGTTTTAAATATTTGTATATTAAAAACAAAAAGTAATTATTGAAATAATAGTTACAGGTTCATTTTCAGCAAAGTTCAAATACTGTCAAGCTACTTCGGCTTTGTAGTTCCTGTTATCATATCCATTTACTACAGTTGGGTAAAGAAACAATGGCAGATCGTAGATATAATAAAAAAACAAATTACTACGATACATTTTGACAACATATACCCAAGAGTGCTGCTCAACGCTGTAACTGTAGGTGAGTGATTTCTATAAATACAAATAGTTGCGGTGTATTAGTAATAAACTATCTTGAGTGATAGGAAATAGTTTGGAATTGGTTACTATAGTTAAAAAATAGAAGATTTTTAGAATCCATGAAATAAATGGAAAACATAAATTTTGGCCGGTTTTGAATTGACCTTGGTCTTGTGAAAAGTTTAGAGAGTTTAGAATGTTTTGGTATAATAAAAATGGGAAGAAAGACAAAAATGGCTTAAAAGACTTTAGGGAATCACCTTTCCCCCGCATAAGGTTTTTATTTCAAACTTTAAACCAGTTTTTTCTCAACTAAAGAGGAAAAAGCTGCTATTTTTTTTTCTTTCATGTGCCCTTTATATTATTTTCTCATATTTTTATCTAGTTCAAAGATATTAAAATAAAAAAAACTATTTGTTTTTCTTCATTAATTTGGGAAGTTTTTTTAAATACAGCTATATCTCTAATGCCTGGATATTACAATTTAAACTTTTTAAAATGTTTATAGTTTATTTTATAATTATTTGTTTTGTGAATAAATTGAGGGAAATAGGTGGAACCTCACTTAGCTTTGGCTCGACTCTGTATTTCTCTTTGCTAAGGACAGAGGCCAACAAAATATATGTAAGAATGACTTTAAATTTATTTTCAATGGTTGAAAGCTGCTCCAGCTGCCTCAATTAGTCTCTGCATTTATTTATTAAGAAATTAATTTTAGTTGTTTTGGTTTTTACAACTGTACAATAATGTTATTAATATTCTGCTGGGTTTATAACAGTTAAAATTACAGATATAAGTAAAAGAAAAAATAATTTTTTTAATGACATTTTTTATCAAATGTTCGTTAATTAATGAAGGAATGGTTAGTTACGATCTGGGATTGAAGACTCCATTTAAGAGGTTCCCCGTTAATAAAATTGTTTATGTTACATAAAAAAAAAAATACATATGATTAAATATGAATATTTTTTATAGGTGATGTGCTTCAAATCACAGTTAATAATTGGCTAGTCAAAGGTTTACTAGAAAGGTTGAATGCAGAAAGAGCTCAAGAGAAGATAGTCCATTGTGAAGTTCTTCACGATCCAGGATCCAAAGTTAGAAAAGCCGATATAATCTTTGTACATGGAATAAAAGGGGCACTAGAAAAAACATGGACACAAGGAGGATGGGGTTTGAGGAGTTTGCAGGTGAAAGTCAAATATTTTCAAAAACAAAATAATAATAAGTCATGCTTAGATTATCAATTGTTAATATTAGGATTACTTGAATTAAATTTCAATACAAATCCTGTTTTAAAAAAGACCTCCAAAATATAATTATGAATTTCTGGACATCACAATTTTTTAAACTGTTTCCCTATTGTGTACCAGGAATTGGTCTAAAGTATGTATACTTTAATAATTATAGCCTGTATGTGACATACTAGCTAATAAGTTGAGACAGATTCCAGATTCTCTCCACTAGTGTGATCAATAATGGCATCAAAGAGTATGGGATGTTTGCAACTATCCAAGTATTTAAACTTGTGGTATATTTTGCCAATTTTGTGGCTGTACTTTTCCGCAATAACTGAGATCACTTCGATTGAATAATGCATAATGGAAGAATCAAGCTACTACAAATAGGCTAAATAGTTGTTAATATGAGCTCTTATTGGTGAATTTTTTGCATAATAAGTTTCAATGATGTCCAAAGTATCTATACTTGTTGAAAACAAACCATCACAAACTATCACTATTTTTATCACATACTATGGTTTCATTTGAGAAATTTATCATAACATCAGCTTTAAACCATAAAAAAAATTCTAATTTAATAATTTTTTTGTAGGTTTTAAACTTTAGAGAAGAGAAAGAGACTACTTGGGAGGTGAAGATCCAAGAAGACAAAAGTGGTGACCCTAAATCTATTTGCTGGCCTCGGGACTGGCTACCAAAGGACTGCCCAGATGCTAGGATCATTGCTATCAACTATACTACTGATCCTTACCTCTGGAGACCAGTATGGATGCCCAAGCACATAAGGTAAACAAGCAAATAATTTAGTTAAAGTAACTTTATAGTTTGCTTACAAACCTTCCCAACAATTATGGGAATGCATATTCTTGCAAGACCATTTAATTCAACAAACAATTAAAAAGCATTTCACAGATATTTTTACTATTGATTATAAAAAAAGTGTATGTATAATCCTCTAAACCATGAAAAGGAAAACCTGAAAACTGAATGGATTTTATTTATTTTATAATTTATTTTCTTCTATCTATAATCTATCTTAAAATATTGTTAATTTCTATTTGATTTCATTTAACAGCTGAACATTAACATTTTATTCTTTACAAGTACCTATAACATCTCTTTGTAATTATTTTATTTGGACATAAATTAAGATTTAATTTATGTCCCTTTTCAAGACCACCCTATTATTATTTTTGTTTTGGTTCACTACTTGGCATTAACTTCCATATATGTCTTATATATTCCATATTTTTGGTAAAAAAAACAACTTCATCTGAAAAAAAAATTATTTGGTAAACTAGTTTTTTAAATAATTTAACTATTGTATCCTCATGTTAACATTTTTAAGTGATCTCATGAAGACTTTGAACAGTCTTCTTGTGATTTCACCTAAAATAAAATATGAGGAAGTAGGAATAAATTTATTTAAATAAAAAAATTGCATCCTCTTCAGAAACAGTAATCAGGTAGGGGAATAATCCTTGAACTAAGCTAATATGGTGCAGTGTTGTATCACTCATTCAGAATTAGGTGCTTATCACATAAAATGTTTAGTCATATGGGTTTTAGAATCATTAACTATAAAGTAAACCTAATTACATACAAGAATGGAACATAGGAATCATCGCTAAACCATATAATGAAATACAAATTTCTGGAAGCAGTACTCCAGAATGCTAAAACTAACTCATAACTTATGTATATGGGAAGTACAAAATTTAGTTTGTCCAGTTCATAGTAAGGTTACAATGTGCATACCTCAATTTTCAAGGGCCCTTTGCTCACCATGGCTCAATGGCCCTGTATAATCAGTCAAAGTGATGCTCCTACATATCGAGCAACAGAGCCATGGTGGAAGACGTAAGGGACTTTGGTGAGCCACCTTGCTATGCATGTGGCAAACTATATTCTCATGGATGCTTTTGGAAAAATGTTAGCGAGTAGTCTATCTAATAGGCATTTTGGAAATGATATCATATTATGATTAACATATCAGCTAATAAAACATGACACACCGAATATTTTCAACTCCCAAAAGCTTTCTGTAATGTATTAATTTTCAGTAATACATTCTCATTTGTGCGACATTTTGGTGTGGCACCTATTAGTAGACTGTATGAGGGACATACTTTTAGCAATTTTGGGCACCCATTGAGATAGGTAGGAAACATTACCCTGATAGGCAAAATTAATTGATCTTCCAAAAAATGTGTTTACACTATACTAAATTGATATTTGAGTTATGATTTTTTGTTGGCACATTATTAATTCATTGATGTAAACATTTTAAGGTCTGGAATGTCAGAGAGATCCTGGGAAATGCTTGACAGCTTAGTTGATTTAGGTGTTGGAAAACATTCCATATTTTGGGTTGGGCATTCCAAAGGTGGACTGTATGCAAAACAGATACTCGTGAATGGTACGTACCAAAGTTGATACAAAATTTTAAAAAATAAAACAAGTATATCTTCTCTGAATATTCTATTTTTTATTTCTTTTCAAAAAAGCTTGTGAAGCTTCTGAAGTAAAATATAAAGATCTCAGCAAGAATACAAAAGGAGTTATATTCTACAGTGTACCACACAGGGGTTCGATTCTCGCAAATCTGAACCTTCCACTTCTTAGGAAATCAATTGAGCTGATTGAAGTTCAAAAAGGTAGGTTAATCTACAAGTTAAATCTAAAACTATTCATTTAAAATTCATGGTATCAGCATAACATAATCGTTTATTTCAGATTGCAAAGAAGTATTGACTTTACATGATAAATTCAAAGAGTTATTGAGCTCAGATAATCTTGCAATAACTGTGAAGAGTTTTATTGAAACAAGGCTAACTCTGATGGGATTTGTCTACGTTAAAATAGTCTCAGAAGAATCTGCTGGTAACGTTTCATTTGCATTTAATTTTTTATACTGTGCAATATTTATATTCTAACTAATGATCTTACATATATGTACAGACGCTGAAGTAGGCGAATCGTATGGAATACCACTGGACCATAGAAATATATGCAAGCCAAAGAACAGGTAACTTTACAAAAAATTATCTAACAAAGCTCATTTATTTCATTTTTATCCCCTTAGTTTTATAATTGCTTAATTTTTTATTTATTTAACAACTCTTTCTTTATTTAATTAATTTCGTAACTTTCTTTCAATTGGGGTTGCACATTTTAAGAAAGAAATGCTTGTCAAAATATCGAGGTCCTAGGATTAATTAATTCACCTGGACCATAATTTCTCTTTAATATATATTATACTAATTTTTTAAATTCCTTTCAATAAAAAAAAATTAACATTATAAATTCATTTGAGAAATGGTTATACGTATATACAAATACTAAAGGTTTTGTTTTAATGAATGAATTTTATTATTTCTAAGGGGTTTTAGGTTCTATTATGTTTTTAGTTTTCTCGTCAAAACTCATGCTTAATTAAACATTTACTGGCAAATAACAATTTGAATGCACTATTTACAAGCTCAAAACATGAAATCATTGTTTTGGGAGAATTGTTCCAGATAATTATTTTTTCTGTAAACTGCTACAATACTGTTTTATAAAAATTTACTGTAGACTGGTCAGATTATATTATGAAATTAACTGTAAATGTAATCCACCTCATGGGAGATTCTTGCAGCCTTGCTCCCTCTCACCTTCATCTGACAAATGTCTACTGTTTTATTTTTCTCTCTTTTTGGGTTTATCTAAAGCAAGGATTCTGCTCTTTATTGGCCAACACTTTTCAAATTTCATATCTTCTAAATTTACTCTTTAGTTAGGACATAGCTTCCTGTTCTGTGATGCAAGCGTGACATACTGTCCCACTGCACTTCCCATCCTCAATTTCATTAGATCAGACTCTCTTATAAGATTCTAGAACTATTTAAAATTCTAAAGTAAACCAATTTATGTTAGTAACCCGCTTAGATTTCTTCCTCTTCAGAAAAAAACTCTTTTTCTACATCACTGTCTAGCAGTGTCTCTCAAATTTCGTTAACATAGAAAAACCTAACCATTAAAAAAAACATTACTGAATACATTCTAAATAGAAATAAACTCTCATAGAGCACTGTTATTCCAAAGGACTTTCAAAACAAATATGAGGGAGGAGTACAGCGCGTAACATACATCAAAACCTTCAAATTCTTGCTGCTCTAGAGGTTCACATGAATTCCAAATCGAAAAGTCAAGTTAAACAAACTGAAAGCTGAATAATAACAAAAAAAAACAATAAACGCCTTGCCTCTATCAGACCAGCTAAATTAGGTTAAGTAATGGTTGAATATTATCTACAACAGTAGTGCTTAGCACAGCGGGGCACTATTCAAGGCAGACCTGTCTGGCACACAGAAGAAATAATGCCTAAAGGTTTCTGATAACAGTTATTGCAAGATTTTACTTTTAAACCTCTTTTTTTTTTTAAATACAAACACAAATTTTTTTTAAAACTTGGATTCTAATCGATATTTATAATTTAGATTATGCCCGTTATAGATAAAATGTCCCTATAAAATATGGTTACAATACACAATTTTGTTTAATGATAATAATTTATTTATTTATTTAAATATGATTTAAAAAAACATATTCAATAGTTTAAACTTTACTTGTTTCAACATTCATTGTTTCAACATTGTTTCAACATTCCAAGCATGTATGGGTATCAACATGGAAATATTTTGTGATGAACATGTATATACATTTTTTTTTTTCCAAATCTCTCAAAATAATAATAATAATATAAAGTAAAAATAAAACGAATAGTTATCTTGGATTGGTAATAGCCTTTCACCAGGGGAAGTCCCATTGGAAGGATGTGTGTAGAGGATGAGGAGTGTGGAGGACCTCGGGAGAGGTGTGGGTGATATCGGGACAGTGGTGAGAGTCCACCGAGGGTTATATTGCATTTTTAATTTTATTTATTAAGTAGCCAAATCATTGTATGGATATCCTAATAGTAATATTTAATTACTTTTATAATATTTCATAGTTAATTTTAGTTTAAATACTTTTTTTTTTTTACAGGGAGTGCTTCCTATACAAAGAATTGGTTAAACTGATTCAAACTAACAGTGAGGTTTAATATGTGATAAATCAACATACGCTGTTTGTATAAGAGAAAATTTATCAATTATTAAATACTGATGTCCTGTCATCAGCATACATTTAAGTCATATACTCAAAGTAGACTCAAAAATTCCCATGACAATCAAATGTCCTGTTCGACATCGGCCAAGAGGGAATCGTTCATTAAGTTACAAATATTCGAAATATTTTTGTAATTCAATTTAAGAACGTCTGATAGGCAATTCGCAAAGAAATTAAAAGAGAAATTGTATGGAGGAGATGAATCTCAGAAGTATAAAAAGACAATTATTTTGATTATGTTTCAGTAATCGCTTAAGTGAAAATTTTAAGTTCTATTTCAATTGAACTAAACTAATTTTCAATTGAATTCAAGTTCGATTTTAGTATTTTAGCATATGATTAGCAATGAATAATGAATAAATAGGATAATAGAGTGAAGTAGCTATATATACTAATTCCTGTGCCAAATAGGTTCTTCATTTAAATCGATTATCTACTTTACACTTACCTATTTCATTCCAGTTGCTGCTATTGACTGTACAAGTGTAAGTATTCGTTGATAAATGAATGAAAATCTAAAAAAAATAGTAACAATAATAAATTTTTAAAATAGTACAATTATTAGGATGGTTCGTAACAATCCATATAATATTGTAAATGCCTTAATGTACAAATAAAAACTATTGAATTTTATTTTCTTACTTTCCATCTGGTTTACAAATATCCATGTGACCCAAAGGAATTTTATAAATAGTTCCAAAACCAGGATCTGAACAAAAGCAGATTTATGTGTGTAAATATGAAATAAAAATATCAAAATATATTTAAATGTGAAATAACAGGAACAAAACACAATACCTCCTAAGTCAGGAGGCACACAATGGAATTCCCATTCGAACTGTGTAAGTTTCATACTCTTCGTCTCAACAAAGGATATTATTTCAATAGGATTCTCATTGATAAACTTTTTAAATTCTTCGTGCAATTTTTCAAGAACTGGTGATCCTGATAAAAACAAAGTGAATTGAATTTTATATTGAAATAACTCAAAAAATATTTGAAAAAAAATGTAAACTATGTTGGAGTAATATAAAGTATAAAATAATCAGACTTCGTCTGGTTTTACAGTAAGTTTCAAATAACAGCATTTTGCATTTTAATTACTTATTTTCACATATGGTATTACTTAATGAAAGTCTTCTTGGCTTATTTAAATCATGTAGTATTAACAATTCATAGAACTGTTTGGCTAGTTGAAAGGAATGGGGTTAATGCGTACATTTTTTTAAGAGCTGCTCATTTTTTCATTTCAGATCAATCACTCCATATGTAGGGTCACTTGCATATAGCTATCATTTACTACCCCCTTGACTGGCCTGTCTCACATATAGAGTCATGGGGAAGGAATTAGAAAATTTAAGACTTCTGCTATTTAACATATTTGTACTTACAAGTAGTTTTGTTTATTTTTTTAACAATACAAATATTTTTAATAAGAACTTGTGGCTTAGTAAGTACGGCATAAGAATTTGATAAAATTATTATTAAAACCGCAGTCTCTTATTGTCAGGTGAAGTCAGTAATAAAAATTTGAACTCTTACTGAATCTTAGCTCATCGACTTCTGTAGACGGCAGGAAAAGTATCCTCCAAGCTTCATGAAGAGTAGCCCATGGCGAGCCAATATGAGGTGTGCTTAAGAAAACGATTCCTTTGGTATTCTCATAGAAACTTTTCATGTTTTCTAAATGGGAATCTTTCCAGGCTGAAAAAATTCAGAGAGGATTAAATTTAATTTGTAAATTATAAATATGAAATATTAGTCCAAATGTACACTTTTATTAACTGGAGATTTCTTTTAATCGGGTAGTTTAATTTTCCTCTGCTTCAGGCCAGAGATCTTACTTACTTGCTAACTTCTATTTAATGAACTTTCTCATAGCTTGATTTGAGCCTAAAAAATCTTTAATAAGTGGTTATCAGTGAGGAAAATGATTCTTTATATACTAATTTTCCTTGGTTCATTTAAAGTGTATGGTACCCAAAATTAGTTTTCAGTGAATTTTCTATCCTTCCTTCCCATCTCTTAAAATAAAACTATTATACTCTTAGATTATGGTAATCCTGAATAAACATACTTTGAGAGTTATAGAAAAATTGAAAGCCATGTGTTCATGGTATAAGAACCTAGCAACTGGAAACAATTGTGACAAAGTAGCATTGTTTTTCAGTCTTTCTGAAGAAAACCATGACTTTGAAACAAGAAACATTTAAGGGTGGAAATATTTCCAAAGATAGATTTTTTTTGTTTTTTTATGCACTAATATAAAATGAGATTTCATAACCCCTCTAATAATTGGAAAATTTCTCAAGAGTGAAGATGTTTAATAGTTAATACAGGCAATTATTAGAATAACCTCGATGGCAAGGTCAATAATGTTGAAGTGATAGACTAAGTATAATAATAAAATATGACAGTGGGAGATGTTATTTTGTTTATACATATCAGCATCACATCCACAAAATAAACTATTAATCAGGCCCGGATTAGCTAGTTCTATCCTCTATCGCATCCCAACTCTATGCTATGGAGAGGTTTACTGGTAGGAAATTTATGGCTTCTTCACTGCAGCTTCTCTGGAAAGCTCCTGCAGTACCACCTTCCTGGTAATCTGGCAACTGACCTTTTGCAACTTGTCATGTTATGACATATAAAAGCTGAGTCTAGCTGGGGGTCCAAGAGGTCCTGTCACCTACTAATTGACATCACAAAATTAATATCTTGAGATCCCCAATACATACTTCTCTTCTATCCACATGATCCCTTTACTTCGATAATGACAATCATCAAGCAATAACCAAATTAGTGATTTGCCCCCACCCACCTGTATGTATGAGGCAACACCCTGCCAAGCAGCCCCTTCATCCCAAGCGTATAATTTCATGACTGCGACCATAGATACATTCATAGCTGGTCCTTAACTCATGCTGTATATGACTACACCTACTAATATTTAATGAGCTTAAAGGTTTACAAATACATTATGAATTAATCCTAAACTTCCTCCTGAATAAGCAACATATTATAAATAATTATCTTGTACATAAATTTTAGTAGGGCATTAAATAGGGCCTAATCCCAAATACTTGCAATATCAATATGCCTTGAGGATCCACCATATATATATTCATGGCCGCAACTATGTCTTGGCCAAACACACTCAATATTTTGTTTGAACGGACACTTTGGGTGTTGGTGCAACTATAGGGAATTTATATTTACGCTATGGTGATGAAACTTGCCTTGTACTAGCATATGCTTAACAAGAAGACCTCCCATTGAATGTGCGATCCATATGACTGGCCTTTCTCCAATTCCACATTCCATAAGCTTCTGCAGTAGCTTCCGGCATCTCTCAGCTAACACTCTTGTTGCACTGTTAAAAATGTATTTAGATTTATATATACATATAACAGAGTGAATGAAATAAGGTTTTAAAGTGTAGTAACCTATGAACTCTATCTGCTTACTGAAACTGTAAATTGTATTATCTTACACCTCTAATGAAATTTTTGGTTAACTGATTGATCAGCATCATCTACTTTTGTTTATTCAATCAACAATTTGAATAATTTATTGAATAAGAAATTTTAGTGATTGGACATTATGGGGATGTTTTACAGCCGAAGCCCAGAAAAGTTGTGAGGCTGAAGTTGATTTTCAATGGGATGGTAGTTAAAATTTTTAGAGTAAGTCATAGCTCAAGTTCAAGAATATTTGTTTCCAACAGCATGTCATAAGAATAGTCAATTTTATTTTTTTTAAATGAAACGGACTGAAATTTCAATTGAAAACCAGATTTTTCTCTTACTCTCCCTATTACCTTGATGATTTGGACAAAAAACACGATTGATAGTACAATTTTTAAAACAAAGATAAACAATGAAAGGGTTACCCTCTATCCCTCAAAGGGCACCAGGATATCCAGTCTGTCAGGCGAGTGTCATAGTTAATGCCAACTATTCTCAGGTTTTTGCAATCTTCTGGTAACCAGTCCTTCGGCCAACAGTTGGTTACCTCACAATTTAGAGCAGATTGAAGTTGGCCTTTATCTTTCCTGTCAAGTTTTAATAATATTATATCATCATAATCGTGATTTCTTTATATAAATATATATACAAAAAGTGAACAGAGGGATTTACATATCCTCGGGTGTATGAAAAACTAGTGAATCTGAAAAATTCAATTTTCAGTTGTGCTATAAAACGTTTTCTTTTAGGCCGACTTTCACTCTGGTAAAGTATTGAATCTGTAAATGCAAATGATGAACCCATGAATGAAGTTTATTTCAGGTAGGTAACCAATTGATTTGCAGCAAAACTAAAATCTTGATTAAATTTTAAATAAGATATGATTTATTTTAGGAATGAAAATTTATCGCCTTGGCTGTCTCAAGGATTATACATGGATCTCCTACAAATCCATAGTTTGAGAAAATATCTTGGAACCCAAAGAAACAGACTTTCATGGGAAGGGAAACCTTACCTGCTAAGTTAGGTTATGTGATAGCGGGACCAAAGACTGTATTTGGATTTATTGGGTCGGGTTTTGCCTCTGGTAAATTAAAAATAAATCTAATGTACAACTGGTTTCCAGTAAAAATATCGTGGGCATACTAAGGGATTCCAGAGTGCAGAAAAAAAATAAGAAATAGAAAAACGTGCATTTTTCTTTAGTAGACCAGAGAGGAGGAAGATGGAGAAGACATATATGTTGTCACTTTTCAAGAAAAACACACTTCTTTTTCAGTCAGTTACGGAGGCGGCTCTGTATTCTAGGCTCGATGCCCTCTGCACTTTAGTCTCTGTTGCTGGATGTGGTATGCACTGGGCACTGGTTGGTTGACACTACCTTTCTCTTCAGCAAAACCTACAGCTTTGGATTCCAGAGAACCAAAAACTACAGTCTACCATACACATTATTCTTAGTTAAACATATGGGCTCATATATATTTTTGTCATAGTTAGTCTTTTTATTTTAAGGTTTAAGGTTTAGTTTTGTTGTGTTACCTCAACCACATGGATATATCCATCATTAATTTATGTATCATATAATTTCATTGTATTACATTTTCAAATTATGTTTACTTTTCTTTTTTATATATCCAGCTAACCTTCCATTGGTCAACACGAGATATCTTTGAGAGAGGAAAAAGGGACATGATGTTGTATCATTAATTCAATTATAAAATGATTAATTTATCAATTTTATTTTTAAACCCAAGCAATGCATTACACTGATTATGATAGAATCATGCTCGAGCAGTTCGAGTGAATTGGCATCCCAATTTTATATTGTTTCATTTAATTATCATAATGATAAATGATTATTATATTCAAAATATATTATTTATTTAAACTGTAGAGTAAAGTGTGGTCATCAGGAAAGGTAGGTGAATATATCCGTGGCAGTCGTGAAAAACAAAGTAAGTTATTAATTAGTTAATATGACTGGACTTCTATAGTTTTTCATGATTGGCACAGATATAGTGTAATGATTTTTTTCATTACCAAATTAATTATTTACTAAAATGTCACCAAAAACTTAGCTTTGGACAGTTAAAGCATCAAGATCCAATAAAAAATTTAATCCACTAAAAACTGTTCTAACTTTCAATAATATGAAATGTTCTTTGTCGACTTCGTTCTTCAGGTACAAATTACTTCTATAGGTCAAATGTTCTATAAAAACGTTCCACTGGTGTCTTATTATCAATTCCATTGTCTATTTAATTTTCATTCTTATTTGCGATGATAAGGTAAATAAAAAGTTAGTCGAACAAATAGAATATATCAATAGAAATATTATCTTTTGAAATGGTCAATGATTAATTATATAAAATAAGAAACATGAAAAAAATTGTGAAGAAGTCAAGAATCAAGATCTGATCAACAATTACATACAATATAGGTGATGTATATTGTTGTGATATTTAGACGCTGTGAGTTTGTGATATTACCTTTGATATAAACTCGAAATTAGCGGGCGTAAAATGGTGGTAAAAGAACCATAGATCATGGCTATGAAGGAATGAACATTATTTGTTGCCGTTATATCTAATATTAATATTTATCATATAAATAATATCAAGAATAAATATAAATATTTTAATATTAAATTTGTTAATTTTAAAATAAGACAACTGGCATTGGAAAATAAGAAGTTAAAAACTCAAGAAGTCAGCAGAAAGGGAGAAGGAGGACGAACCCACGGAAAAAGGTCTCTTTCAATTAGATCCGGCCACGAGAGAGGAAGGTTTGGAGAGATGCAAGCCCAGGGACATGGGCGCACCTCATGGCGACAAGACAACAACGAGAAACAAAGGCAACCACGCTCTTAGAACAAAGAAACAAGAAGAATTCGCCGAAGGACGCAACTTAGTAAAACTGGCCAGTCACAATTAACGTTAAGGTAAATGTTAAGTTTAGTTTCTAAAATTGTAAAATTTACTACGTACATGCTTATATGTAAATAACTAAATGAATCAATTTGTAATTAAACAATTTTCCTTTTGCCAGAATTCTTTTTTATATTAACAGAACCTCTATAAAACCTCAGATTAATAAAATATATAAACAATAAAGATAAAAAATGTAATAATATGTATGATATAATTATGTTTTACCCATCAAAAATGCAGCAAGTATCACAACTTGAATATTCGGTTAGTGGAATATCAGACATGACGAAGACATAACTGGATTCCAAATCTTCTTCTTTTTTAGGAATATCAATGATATCGGTATCATGAGGAGCCTCATCAATAACAAAGCTTGTTGCTCGAGCACACAGATTTTCAACAGACTCCGTGGGATTTGCGATACCTGTTTACAACATTAGCAACTTTTATAATAATGTATAAGTATTCTATCCTTTGCATATTTCATCAAAAATAATACTCACCAAAAATGCTAACAGGTTCCTTTTGAATCCCCCTTTGCCTCCAAGTGTAGTAAACTCCTCCCAAAAGGCCGTGAATGAGAACAATATCAGTTTTGGTCTCTTGTTTGGTTCTGAATGAGGGATGAAGAAGAAGAACTTCCCTTTCATATTTTGTCTTCTTCTTTAAATCATCATCTAGATTGGCTAAACAGGATGCAGCAGCCACGCTCAGCCTTTGGTTTTTATGCTGGAGCCATTCTGCCAGTACTGCTACCCATCCTTGATGGATACATTTAAAATAATTCAACTTAAAGTAGATAATGAACATTCATCAATCATAAACAATATTTTTATCTTAATTGTTTTATATCCACTGACCTGTTTGGTACAAATCTTTCAAGTATTCTGGATAGAGAGATAGTTCCATTATGAGTCTGCTTAATATTACACCAACATTGATGTCATTGTACAGTTCTTTATGGCAAGATAAAAGCAACGGCAAAGCTCCGGCTTCTACTACAGCTAAAAAAAACTTTTATTATTAAAAAAAAAAGGCCTTTAAAACAAGTATATAATAAATTCAACTGGATACTACCTAAAAATAAATGCATGGTGTTTTAATAAACACTATTTAAATATAAAAATTAATATACAAATCATCATTAAATAGTAAACTAAAATGATGTTTTATTAAAAAACTTGAAAACTGACATTATTTTATTAACCTTTTGCATTGCCCGCCGCAATACAATGATGTAAAAGAGCTTCAATACACAAACTTAGTGTTATTTCTTCTTTAGGGAAGACTGTTACAGATGGTCTTATACCGACAAACCCATAAATGTGAAAATCATTAAAATATGTCCAAGACTAAAACATAACATAAAAGAATCATTAAACTGCTTAGTTAACAATGAATAACACAATAATTTTATCTATGACCACGTTTCAGGATTGTTTCTCATATTTATAGCTAAAGATCATGAATATAAAATTCAAATTACACAAAAATAAAGAAATAGTTTTGATTTTATTTCAAAAAAATATTTCTTAAAAAGATATTTTAAAAAAAAAATCTGTATAGCAGGTTGAATTTTAAAATTTTGGAGTTCTCATTTATTTTTAAACTTTTTCTTCAAAACTTTAATAAACTTCAAAAAAAATATAAGATAAGTACAAACAAAAAAACGATTTTCATTTACATAAAATGAGGCATGTAACTCAAAAAAGTAGAAAATGGTGCTGCTTCTTCGTACTACTCGTACAAACCCTTCAACTAATGTATTTCATAACAAGTTAAATGAATTATTATTGTTTTTTGGAGATTCTACGTTTGGCTTCTTCAAGTTACAAAATGTGTCTAATAATTATATTAATAATAATTAACACCTATATTTAATTTTGGCACTCATATGCTAATCCTCTGTACTACCATATCTTCTAAATTCCTTTTATATTAGTGGTTAAATTGTGATGTGTTGTGCATATGCTCTAATTATATTTTAAAAGAGCTGCATTTTTATGTAAAATATAAGTAATTTTAATAATAAATATTAATTTGAATCCTGTTAAAATCATTTTTTGTGTTTGTATTTAAGAAAGGAAAGAAGTTTTACATACAATGGATTCTTTTTATAAAAAGCCTTATAAAACAGCCCTTTCTATGTAAATATTATACTTTGAACAGGATGAATAAAAATAAACTTTACAAAGTAAGTATAAAAAAAAAGGATTTATTCAAAAATATATTAAAAAAAAGACACTAAATTTTGAAAAGAAAAGTAATTTAGCAGAAAAATATTAGCTACTAAATAACTGTGACCATGCTTCACAAAACCAAAGTAAGGGAAAGCCAAGTCTTTTACTGTGTGGAGGTGAGTGAATATGTCTATGACAATGTCCCTTGAAGTAGAAGCATGTGTTCTGTATAATAATGCTATGATCATGCCAATCTACATAGTTTTTTTTGTGTAACAGGTTTGTAGTAATCTATATTGAATGGAAATAATTGGTACCACATGGAAGAAATTGACAACCTTATGTCACCTTACAGTTGACAGATACAAGATTTGTGGTGCTTACACAATTGACTAGTGTGTTGAAACAAACAGAAACAAATGTATTTTAATTATCCCATGCTAGTTTGATTTGTAGACAATGCAAATGATATTCTAAAATGATAATAACTACTAATAAAAAATATAAAATTTATGTAAGAAAAAAGTTACCGAAAATTTTGGAACTGTTGGAAAAACATTTCCTAAAAAGTACTTCAAGCATGGATGCCTTGTTGCCTTATTCAGTTTCTCAAGGAGATCTCTCATTGATGCCAGGAGATACTATGAAAATTTTAAAATCTGTTATTAATATAAATTTCATAAATATGAAAAAAATTGTTAAAATATAGAAATAAAAGTTAGTCAACTGTTATGCATCCAGAATTAAGGGTTTTGTTAAACTTATAACTACAATAAGTAATAAATCCTTGATTGATACTTCAACAAATAAATGAAAAAATCTTTAATGAGGTGCCAATAAAATAATTAACATTAATCTTTTTTTAAATAAAAGCTTCTCTATCATTATGTTTTAATCCGTTAGATTGCTAGGATAGACAAGTCAAGCATTCCACGTTCCTCAATCCCCGATGCTTCAAGCATCTGTGGCTCTCTCACTCTTCTTCTGGCATTTTACATGAACAGCTTCACTGTTACTTTTCATTTTCCCTACTGGAGAGATTGCATTGGTTTCAGTCATGTTTCTGAACTGATCGCAAAAGTAAATAGTATGAATGGGCTATTGTATATGAAGTGTGAAAAGCATTATACAAATAGTATGAGTGAGGTCTTAGGTCACAATTGTCATTGCTGAATAAACAAAATGTAATTTTCATGAAAAATAAAATTACAAAAAATAATTTTTAAATGATCACCAATGTTTTACAACTCATAACTTTAATTTATTTATATGGATAATATTAATTAATTAATTAAATTAATCTCAGGCCATCGGTCATGCATTGTTGAAGGATTATAGATTGAGTCATCTTTACACAATTAAGTTACAAAAAGAGTTAACTTTTTACAATAGTGATTTTTTTTTCAAAAACAACCTTACAAAAATGCTTACAAAAATAAAACAACATATAAAAACGTTAAGGCTAACTTTTTTATTCATGTGCTCAATGGAAGGTCTCGTTTTCAAGAAGAATCTTTGATCGACATCTTTCACACGTGCTAGAGAGACAGCAGTCTGAGGTGTGCTGGCCTGAGCAAGATGCTGATATTCGTGATCTGAAAGAATTTAAGATTCAAGATAAAATTTAGTCTAATAAACCATAAGTTATAAATCACATTGATTGTATACCGTAAAGATTTTTATAGGATGCCAATGTCTCCACAGCTCTTACTCTATCTTTTGGACATGAAGTATTTGCGATTTCTAAAAGATTCCATGGCAACAACCTTTTTTTTCTATTCCACCAGTTGAGGATTGATTTTTCTTCAGTTTCTGTTTACATACGGAATGAAAATACAATTTTTATGAAGAAAGTATATTTTTTAATTATGAAAAAAGTTATTTTTTTAAATCAAAATATAGTGTAACGATATTTTTATAATCAATTAAATTTATTTATTAGAATCAAGTTGAATTTTGGTTTTTAATAGGCAAACAGATAGATAGAAATAATGTGCAGGAATTTTTAGTTATTTGACCTCGTATAAGCCAGGGATGGCAAGGGATGAATTGATGTGTATGTACAAAGAATAGATAGATAGTTGGAGAGAGGTGAGGAGTGTTGCAGAAGCAGTTAGGGGGCTCAATTATTAATTTACCAGCAGAGAAGAGAGACTGAGATGATTTAGAGTTATTATGGGCCAGCATAGGAGTGAAGAGAGGATGATGATTTTGAGTTGAAGAGACCCGGATGGGTATCCAGCAACAATCAAGAGTCTGCTTAAGGCTAATTAATGCTGATTGTGGAATGGTACAATAGAACAGCAAGCTGTTCATATCAAATGGTGTATCATTTGTGGAAAGATGAAGGCAGTGTTGTTCTAATCAAGAGTCTATTAATTATTTATAACAGCAATAGTTTTGTAATAGTAGACCTAGGTAAATATTATTTTAATTATATATAAGTTATCTATAGTCATTTATGTTTTACAAAATATTTTAATAGCCAGAAATATGTACTAGAACCCTGAGATCATATTAAATGGAACTTGTAAAATAAATTATTATTCATTATAATCTTTTTATAATATTCCTTTACTCCTTAATAATAATAAGCAACTAAAATTGTAGCCAAGAAAAGATATAGTTTTAATATAGATTATTCCTGTACAAGTCTCATTTATGTTGAGAAAATGGCTTAAACATACAAAATGTTGAAATCGGGTAAAGAGGAAAAAAAATTTTGCAACTGTTTGGGTGTAGTGGAATGAAACAGTTCCCTTATATATTCTAAGGAAGGGAACTGTGTGAACAATGTAAACAATATTATAAATATGAATCCTATAAGGCTTTTTTGCTTTTTTTTTTGTCTGAGGCAAAGGATATGGTTGCAGTATCAAAATAAAAATCTAAGAATGTAGATTGAGGCAATATGTTGAACTCCAAGGAGCTTAAATTGTTTCCATTTAAAGTCTATGAGAAAATACGTTGAATGGTATTGTTCTGATAATGTCAGAATGGTTTTAAAATTTTGAAAAGCCCTGAATTAATTTTTTACTCCATTTACACACATTTAATAATTAATTAACGTTTTAATGATGATGGGATGTATTTCTAGGTTATAAGGATTACTGATATAGCCTAAAAGGGTGTGACTTGCTTTTATTATCCAATTTTTCATGTTTACTACTCAACAAGACCCTAGGTTGGTGGGACCAAGTTTAAAAAATGCAGCTCAGATACTTTAATAATAATATATATGACTGAAACAAGCCATTTGTGATTGTTTATCTTCCTAAGGGTTTACAAGCCTGTCAGGCACACCACCGAGGGGTCACACTGACCTAACCACTGGTGCTAGAGAAAGAGATGAGTTCTGATGATGATCTGGCTCCAATAAATCATAGAAGGTGTGCCCCGATAGTGTACAGGGCTCAGGAGAAGAGGAACAGGTGTTTAGGTATAGGTAGTTTGCATGGTCTTGGAATGTTCACAAAGTCACACTCAGAATCTAAGGGTTGGCAAAACCATCCTCAAAGGTGAGTATGAACCGAAAGAGGGCACTGAACCGCTGGGGGAGTGCCACTAGGAAGATTATGGTGCCCCAAAAGCTGTATCCCCGTGGAAAGAGTCCCTGAGGCCGACAGCACCGAGACTAAATTCAGCAGGTGAGGAATAGAGGTGTAGAGGTAAGGAAATAAATTAGGAAGGAAGAAGTAAATGAACAAGAAAGCCATGGTTCGAGTGGAGCAGGAAGCAGCCAGTGCAGTGGATGTACCAGTTCACTAGTGAGCTGAAGACAACTCACTTGAGGTCTGCCGCAAGGGGCTTAGATCAGCAACCCCGGCAATTATCTGCAATGTGACACCATTTTGAAGGAACCTAGTCAGCTGATATTATTGAATACAAAATATATTATAATTACGTACTGTGCTACTATTTTCCATACATATGATAATTGCTTTTGAACATAAATTATTTACAATGAGTACTATGGTACTTTAATTCACGACTTACAATATTGGTTTGTTCAAAAGAGAGGAGAGAGTAATATCTGATCACGTTACCATTGGTGAAGAAGTTACCTCAACAATGCCCTACATACAGTACAGATATTGATTGTCTGATCTATATTTGATTATTATTAATTTCAATGGTTATCTGCTATTATAATTAAACCGGAAAACAAATATAAAAATATATATAAAAAAAATCCATTGGAAGAAAAACAGCTTCCCACAATATCAAATGAAACATCTTTGAAACTATTTGAATGAAACAGTGTTATTTTGATAAGATATGTTATATTACATTCAAGAAAAAAATTAAGAGCACCTTCTTTTGGAATATTTTCTAAATAGATATATTCTGCATTTCTTTTTCTTTGCATAACATTTGGATTGACTATTGTATTGAGAAACGATTCAAGCCTTTTTATTCCCAACAAAATAAGACAAAACCTGGAAAAAAAAAAAAATATATAGAATAGATATGTTTAAAAAATATATTAATATCTACCTATTTAAATACGTGTTAAAATCTTGTCCTTACACATAGTTAAATAATAAAACTAATCTAGATTTTGTTTTTTAAGTAATAATAACATTCAAGTCATTCATCAAATCATTTATCATAACAATCAAATAATTCAATTCCATAAATTTAAAATGTTATGTGGTGTATGATTTGTAAAATTGTTAGTTAAAATCAAAGCATTTGTTATACAAAGTAAACATATTAATGGTATTGCCAAATTAACTATGCGGATTATTTTTTTAAATTCATGGAAAATGAATTAAAAAAAAGAAAACAAGAATTATTGAAATAAGGTTGCTAACACCTTGGTTGTTTAACAAACAGGTTTTTGGTTGTTTTTTGTGGTTAACACCTTAACTGAATAACCACAGAAAATTTAGTTGAATAGGATTCACTTTTGAACATTTGAGCTTCAATTTTACAAAAATCAACAATCATTTCTAAAATTTCAGGTAGAAAAAATATCAAACATTCAATAAACATAGTGATAAACTTGTAATGGAACTTAATATATTTTTTTTCTAATGCCCACAATTTTTCCTTTCCCCTTTTGGCTACTCTGCATTAGAGTGAGAATAATGTGGATTTGATACTCTTTAGTTGACCTACCCTTCCTTCCACAAGTAGAAGTTTATAAGGAGGGGTACATAAGGGCATTAAGCAATAAGTAAAACAATACTAAGTAATAAATAAATCACTATTTGTTAATTTAGCCTACAGAAAGGTACCAAAATTTCAGTAAAAATCAATTGAGTGTTTTTTAATGTTAAGATACCAACAATATTACTAACCCGCTTATGAGTGAAGCCGATACAATGACTACTTTAAATGTTCGTGATGTTTTCTTCTTGACTATTTCATATCCTTGCATCATTGAAGTTGTGTAATAAGGCCTACTTTTTGTTTAAAAAAAGTTGTCAGCTTCTAATTGATATTTTACATGAATTAATATATCCTCTTCAGTTTAACTTAACCATTACATAAATAGCATCTAAATTACAACTCAACATGTGTTACATTTAAATATGAGTGCTTTTTAAATACCAGAATAAATTCTGAATAAAATCATAGTGAATCAGTTTTTTCAATAAACTCATTGAAATTACTACACATAGTAAAATATTACAGTAACACTCAAGTAATACACATCTTTAGCTTGTAATGTTATTTTATTGATTTTTATAAATTAAAGCAAACTGCTCATATCTATTGCATTTTTGGATCTGGTAGGCTGTGAGATTAGAATAGTCACCAGTAATCCCTTCCCTGAAAAAAATTCATAATGAGAAAAGTTTTCACTGATGCAAAACCATACAATGGAACAAAATAACTCATTTGTCTCAGTCCACTGAGTTTGAGGCTATGTTTTCAATTTAAATTTTGTATGATGGGACTTATAATTTTTGAAGGAAAACTGTTCATTGCATATGTCAATTAAGATGGAGGGAGGGGAGTATATCTTCAAAATTTAATATTGGGTATGTTAGATTAATTCGCTGCCAAGGTATTATTGACCAATTTTGAATTCTTACCGTGCTTATTTTATTATTATGTTTGTTTTATTATTTTCACTGTCATTTATGGCTTAAAGGCAGGGCTACTGTATACCTACGGATTTGGACATAGAACCTCCATATCACGAATCAGTTATACTAACCACTACACCATATGAGAGGGCCCATTATTATTTTAATATTTCCAGTAAAATTGGGACACATTAATCTGCTTTGCTCAGATATATTGATAGCAAAATTTTGTTCTAGAAAAAAAATAAGTGAAAGTTTCAGATGTTTTTAGATGTACTTCAATGAATAAATTCAGGTACTTTTATATACCTAGTCTTGGCATAAGCTGGAAAAATTAAATACAGATTGAATTTTGATAATGAAATTTATTTATATAACATGTTTTGCATACAAATGGTTAAATGAAAATTAAGTCATTCAAAATGGCCACCTCTGGTCTTTACACAGACTTTTGTAGTATGTGGAGCCAGTTGTCTATTGCAGTATGCAGTACTTCTTGTGGAACATTATCAACTGCTTTCGCCCGGGTATTTTTCAGGCTCTCCAAACTTGTGTGTCACCTGTGGCAAGCCAATAATTTCCGATGTGACTAAGTCAAGCTCTCTTGTCGCCCTTTAGAACCTGCGAGAGCACGGCTGCTCTGCTGGATAGGAGCATATAGCCTAAGCGAGTACGACCTAACATCGCTGGTCAACGAGGAGAAAATATATGAGGCGTTCCGAGGATTCATCGGGGAGTGGAGAGAGCTTCTGGGCACCAGTCACTTCTCAATTTCCAGGGGGGTGAGCAGCCGTGCCTTTGGCAAGGCTCACCTGAAGACAACGATATACCGCCAGTCGGAGTGGAGTCATTGTAAATATAGGATAAGACAGGACTTAAAGGATTTAGTTATGATTTTTTTTCCCTTATCTCTCAAAATAATAAAAAGGATGTAGGAAAAATAAAAAGGAAAATTTATTTGGAATGATGGGTGCCTTTCACTAGGGGGAGTCCCATTTGAAGGATGTATGTAGAGGATGAGGAGTGTGGAGGGCCTCGGGAGAGGGCGGGTGGTGTCGGGACAGTGGTGAGAGTCCACCGATGACGGAGCCTAGGGAGTCCTAGGCCTTGGGTCTGAAGTCGACTAGGTCAAGCCTGGTGTGAGGGGCCCCGTGAAGGGGGCTGGCTGAGTCGCCCCACTCTTCTTATATACCTTTACCTTTAGGATAAGGTTTTAAATTGTATACAGGTTAGGTTAGTTTGTAAGATTCCTCTAACTATAAAAAAAAAAAAGGAAATGTTTGTTTTTGATTATTGATTTATTTTGAAATAAAGATACTAAACAGAATAACATAAGGTGTGTTGACGGGTGCAACAATCCCACTGTACCGGAATAGGCGCACCACGCGTACCCGTAAAAAATAAAATAACGTAAAATAAATAAAAATAATTTTTTTTTCCTTTCATAGCCCCTTTAAATTTACAGATAATTATAAGTTATGACTTGCGTTGGGAAGCTCACGCAAACTCCCTGGCGTGGATGAAAGTGCGGGCGGTGACGTCGCAAGACCTGAGAAAGGCAATCTCGGACTTAGAGAAATTTTCAGGAGAATTCGGTGAGTTAAGCCATTTTCTCAAAGGCAGATTTATGGAGAGAGTGGAAGCTAAGGTACCTTAGTAAGCTAAGGTGAATGAAGGTCTACTCGATCCAGGCGACGCGAAGTCGATTAAGGCAGAATTGGCGTGCAGGGTGAAAAGAAATATATTAAACCTAATACAGGCCGATTAAGACACCTCATGGGCGAAAGTAAAGGAAAGGTTGAAGAAGGCATACGGGGGCGGCAGATGGACACCGGAGGAGGACATCTTTCAGATGTTCGGGGAAACAAGACGATTGAAACCGAACCTGTTGAAGGCCGAACACACGAAATATTGGCGATGTGATATCGTAACGATTTGGTTGCCACCGGGGATGAACGAATACAAGATTTGTCGGGCCCTTAAGGACGCATATACCCCAGGGAAGACGCATCATCTATATGTGGGCAATGCGACGATATGGGATCGCATTAAACGATTATGGAGGACGGAACGATTAGGGATTGATCGAACATTCGTTCGCTGTACCTTGAAGGTGGAAACGGTCAAAGTTGAAGGACGTCACACGGAGGTGACCCTCGCGTTTCACCAAGGCAAAACGAATCACCGCGGAATAGAGGCAACCCTACAAGCATTGAAGCGTCGATGGTTTTGGTGGGGCATGAAGGACACAATCACGAGCGTTGTTCGTACCTGTGACACATGCCTCACCACTAAACACGATCGAACCCCCCCCCCCAGAGCGATACAGGAGGAAACCCCTACAGTGGACATGCCACTGGCGGACCTGCAAGTGGATACGTTTACCTGGCGGGGATATAAGTGGGTCACCAGCATTGATAGATTTAGCAAGACGGTGATGGCACATCTGATTACTGAACGGTATGCGGGGGTGGCGTTAGGGGCACTACGCACATGGTGCCAATTTTATAGTGTGCCAGACACAGTTGCATCCGATGGTGGAAGAGAGTTTGACAATGCCGAAATAAGGGCCGAGGCGGTGGCCTTGGAGATCCGCTGGCACCTTAACACCCCAGGACACCCGAAGAGTCGAGGAGACGTCGAGTGAGTACACAGCACGCTGAGCGACCACCTGCGAATCTATCAAGGGGGAAAAGGGCTAGAACCGAACATAGCTATGGAGAAGGCAGTTATAGCATATAATCACTCCATACATTCTGCCACGGGATTCTCACCAGTCGAGATCCTTTTCGTACTTTGAGGACGCCGTCGGGATAGCAGGCGGTCGACGAGGAATATTTGGCACGTGTGGTCAATAACCGGATCGCTCTGAGGAAACAGTGGGGGAACATTCGGGGGAAATCGTGGATGGAAAACGCAGACGGGTGGCGCGAGACAATCTCAAGGTCAAAGATGTGCTGGGTAGGATTAAAATTGGAAAGATCGTGTACCGGAAAAAAGGGTCTAACAGGGGCCTAGAATTGGTGAGGTACGAGGATCCTTTCAGGGTGATCGCCATTCGTGAACACAATGCAGTCACGATAGAAAGCATAACACCGCCTATCAAACGGAGGACAGTTCACGTCGAACAGTTAAAGTTTCCCGCGGCGGAGCCGAAGCTCCCCACCTTTTAACCTAGTTAAAATTTGTTAAATTGCTGGTTACACGCAGCTAGCGTATCAGCCCAAGTGGAATATATATTCTTTTTTGTCTTGTTATATATATCTGGAGGACGTTTTTTTTCTTTTCTTTTTTTAAGCTAATTTTTGTACTTAGTTTTATTTTAATATGTACATTATGTCGCTTGCCCTAAGTTTACAAGGAATGTTCGTAAACTGGTAGGGGGAAGTTATGGTTCGTCGTATGGCAATGTTAGGCCTAATACCACTTAGCCCCATGTAAACAAAAGCTGTACAGAGATAAAGGGTTAGAAGTGGAATAAAGACAGTTTGAACCTAGCCGTTGTTCAAATATCAGTTCCCTTTACTCTCGTTCTCTTTTTTTTTTAATCACCTAAAGCCGATTAACTTATATATAATTATAGATCCTCAGGCGAGTCTATTTACAAATTATTTTTGTATTTCCTGTAGCATCGCTACATTATATACAGGTTTTGTTATTTTATAAAAATTATATAATGAATAAACAATTATAATGATATACATTATACGTGACTGACTAATAAAGGTGATGGGCTGACCTTTTTGATCAAACTTAAAACTAACTTTCATGCTAATTCTTAACCTAATTTTTCCCCGATAGTCTGTTGCCATCGATGTGGGAGGGGTGGTGGGGTCATAGTGTTAAACACTGGATTAGTTAGGTGCTGCAACGAGTCAGAAAACTTGATGTGTTTCCGGCGGATAAACTCAACCACCGTCAACAACCACCAACCGTCAACCACTGGCACACCAAGCAACGGGTGCAGGTTACTTGTTTTATACATCACACTTGATTTGAAATTTTTCTTAAATTTAGATGCTCGGGTCGAATGCACCTCGATAGGGGAGAAAAGAAAAATTGGTGCTCACAGTTGAATTAGTTATAAATTAACAGTATAAGAGCTAGAGTTAAATCTAAAATGTTCTGCTATGATACTGTGAAGTTCCAGTAATTTGCTTTCTTGAATCGTGTCACAATTCATTTGCGACTTTACGTGTCAATATGTTTCTATTTGAAGAGTAAACAAAAATATCGGACAATGGGTAACGCTTTGACTTGATCGAAGCGACATGCATTTCACAGCCTGTCGTAACACAGTATCGCACAGCGGCTTTAACTGTAAACAGAACCAAGTATTCGTAAACAGTCTGTTATTGTTTTAGAACTGTTAGGGTTGTAACAGAAACAGTACGGAATTAGAAAGATCTGTTTACGAAAGAAAAAAAAAAAAGTAAATAAATGTAGCAAGCAAAAACAAGTGCAATTATTGCTGAGTGAAGAAATGGACAGCTGATTGCCGAGATCAAAGGAAGTAGAACATACTTGCAGTATTTGGACATTACTGTTAACAAAAACACGAGTAAAGTGTGATGGGCCACTCAATTAAGGGTGGGTTTAGTTACATCCATATGGTAAGAAAACGTTAAAATACTCCTGCTGCTGTGGGTAAGGGATGGTCTGTGTCCTGGGCTCCATGTGGATGTATCGTGGGCGGTGGGAGCATCGCTATTCCCTCAGAGCGTGTTCCACTGCCCCCCGATGTCATGGGAGGATTTGAACTTTTCCATGCTTATGAACTGTATTTACCCACATTTTCCGTCAGATTTCGTGTTCTATAAAACGATATCTATAACCACCGCCTGTCATGTGGGACTGTGGTGCCGTCTGGGCTCTGTTTTCGTACTGTCTTATGCTTCAATCGGTGGGCTCCACAAATAAGTTTAAATATGCACACAATGGCTTTGATGACCTGAGGGTTGTACGCCGAAATTAATCCTCGAAAACAAGCAATTAAGGGTTTCAATGATTTTTTGTTAATATAGCTCACAAAATTTACAAAAAATAGTACGCATAAGGAATGTTTTATGGAGGTGGCTACATGTTTCATGTCTTCCTTACATCAAACCACCTCAAAAGAAACTTCAAGGGGACTCGCAATGACCAGGACGTACAAATAGACAGACAATAGACACAATATAAGGGTTTCTGGGTTAAAAAAAAAAAAGTGAAAAACAAGAAATTTTAAAAGTATATTTCAATCACGTAAAAATATGCTTGTTATTTTTATGTTAGAATACAATTAGAGAAAGTAAAACATTCTAGGTGGTTTTGCCACCTATGGTTTTGCTCTGATTTTTCCCTCAAGGTGAAGGATAAAATAAACGGGCCTTGCAAAATAAATTTCACTAGCCGATTTAAATTTTTTTTGTTCTTATTCGTTTAATTATTATCAAACCAGTGTACTATTATTTAGGACTGAACTCCTAAATCTAGAGGCTCCCAATTCTATTTATAGAAATTTAATAAATTCAATTTTTATCTAGGGATTTGAAGAACCAACAACCTATAGTTCATAAGGCATCTACATTAACCACTACACCGTATGAGAGTCCCAGTTTTTTTAAAATATTAATATTTTATTCAATTTTTTTTTACTATTTGTTGAAAAAGTAATTTTCAGGTACTGAAGTTTAATGAATAACAATAAATATTTTGACTAATATTACCATGTACCAATATTACCAAGTAATTTTTTATATATATATATTTTTTTTTATAAACTGATCAAATTCGGAAAGTCAATAAATTTATTCCCCATTTTTACATAATCAAAAATAATCTTACGCTAATATACAATGCTTCTATTCTAAAAATAAAATATTAGCATCATCGGTTTTTATTATGAATAAAGTCTGAAATATAAATTTTAATCTAGGAAAAATGTAAATAAAAAACCCAAGGAGAAAAAATAAAATATCTATACTATAATCAGTTTTGGATACTTCATAGAATTTAACTATTCTAGTGTACCTTGGTTTCGTCCACTATTATTCTTAACATTGTTTTTGAACTTTTTATGTTCTTAATTTTGTGTTTAAAAATTTAGTTCGTAATTTTAGTCGCTACGAAAACAATTTTCTACTGATATAATTTGGTTAGAATTTGTGAAAATACCTAGAATCAGCAATTTGTAGTGGGACAACGGTAGCGAACATAAAAGCCGACAATATGCAACAGACAGGCGAAGAGACTTCGCTGCCGAAATGTTGCGGGTTTGGCAAGCGGGAGTCCTGCCTGCTATTGTTAGATCGTTTGCGTAGGGCATACCGTGCGTTACTTGAGACACAATTAAAACATCATCTCGTCTGATCGACTCAAAAGCCAACGGTACTCAAAATCGATCTACCAATTTATAAAATTATTAAAAAATACAAAAAGTTCGGTGACTAAGTTATGGATGGACTGATGCATTCTTGGATTATATTGGCCATGGAATCAAAACAATCAATCCAAAAAAATTAGTCATACATTTCTTAGAAATATATAATGTAGCATACTGACATTGAATCAACCCAATATAATTAAATATAAATCCCGTTTCAGGAGGTCGGGTTTGACCATCAATTAATTTAATAATAGTAATGTCAATTTATTTCATCTTTTATGTCTGGAGGAAGTTGTGATATAACAACAATAAAGCATACTTTTTTTTTTATAATGAAATAATTATTTGTTTTTAAAGGAAATGATTTTTTTACGAAATGTAATCGAAATATGAGTAATAACTAATTAATTGGTCTTATACAATGCCATATAGCAGTTTTAATTGTTAATGAGCCTAAAGAACTTATTTACTTAAATGGCGTGTCGGTGACGTTTTCGATTGGGCTGCTGTACTGATGGAAGTAAATGAGGACTCAAATAGGACCAAAGCCATGAGAGGCAGCGTGTGGCCAATGAGGACCATAGATAGAACAGAGACAACAATCTTGGAGTTTTGTAAGTGTTTGGGGCTTGCGCTTTTTCGTCTAAGTACGTTGTGGTTTCACGAATCTTCTAACCGTTGCAGGTGTGGGCTACTACTTACTGATTAGTGTGGTACAGTGTCCAATCGATTATCATTCGTTTTATAGATTCGTCTTCCACTCATTTCTCGTATTCCTACCGGCAAGGCAAGTGTTCCTCATTATCTTTATTGCCACCGTCCCTCACCTGAGGTTTCCCTGTTTTTCCAATGGGTAAAAGCCAACCCGAGAGCCTTTCCCCGTTTTCTATTTGTAGCACGGTCATTTGCCATCAATAAAGTCATTCTGTTTATGGTAAGCCATCTTGTCTTGACTTTGTTTGATATGTCAGTATGTTTCTTCGTGTTGAATTTTGTTATCATATTGTTTTATTCCATCCTTCGTTTAATATCTCTTCATATGAGATGGTTCGCTCCAATATACCTGCATTTCCAATTTTGCCGTCTGAAATTATTTTTACATCTATTGTATACTAAATAGTATTTTTCAAATAATGGACATATTAGTGGAGAAACAATTTGGGGGTATTTGGCACTTGACGCTAGTTTCTAAAATACTTATTAAATGATTGTGAACAAACTTTCAATTATTTTTTACTAAAAATACTTCAAGCTTTTTTTAAAAAACTATCTGAGTCACTGAAAATCACATTTTTATAATTGAACTAATTGTAATTGTTATTGCAACCTACTGGCTAGTGCTTAGTCAAGTCCACAGCTCTTGCCAATAATACAGATTAGTCACCTCGAACTGTTAGATACATTCTCTGTTAATGTGAAGCTCAACCATGCAACATCCATTTCCAGATAAGAGCTTCCTAGAGACTTCTGGAGTTAAAAAGTAGCCATAAGAAATCTTTACTTTATTAAGGGCATTAATCCTAAATAGTGGATATTTATTATTTTTTATTAACCATTTATTCAAAGCAACACAACTTATAAGAATTTACTACTACTACTTAGCCACTTTCATGCCTAATAAACAATTTTTCATGGCTATAAAAAATTATCAGCTGCAATAAATTAGATTAATTAGACGTAACTGAAAATAAATTTTATTAAACAAGACAAATCAAAATAAGAAGTGACCGGATAGAAAATTGCTAGTAAAGATCTGAGTGTTCTGTGGCATACACATTTAAACGCAATTCAAAGATGGAAGTAATAATTTTGGCCTCTCCACAGCTCATAAATACATTAGCCGTTTTTAGCAGAGCGAGCCAACTTTTTTGAACTACATTTGCATACATTTCAATGCTTTTTAAAACCTGTGTGGCAGATAAAAGCTTGCTTACTACCTTGGGGTTCAAACCAAGGTCTGCCGTATCGCGCAGCACTTGCGCGAGAATTGTTTCAGTAGTAAGTACTTAACTCATATCAGTTGGAGCGTTTGTTTTCTGACAATCGCTGCTGAGAATCGTTGAACCCAGAAATGAAAAATTAGATAAGTGCGATAAACAGAGAAACAGTATATCTTGTGACAACAAAAGATTGACTGCTTTTTGAACCTAAACATCGACCAGGTTCGAAGAATTATATCGTCTATGTTGTATAACCACAATACGATAATGATTGGTCAAAGGGAAATGATACTACTCTCACAGCCAGGATTCGAAGCTAGGAAAATATATATTTTTTTAAATAAAACGAATTATTAAATGACTACATTGCAATCTTCTAAAACATAAATTACGATTTGCGCAGAACCGGGTTAACTAACAAAGGCTTTTTTAATAGTGGTTATTTATTATTTTTTATTAAACATTCATTTAAAGCAACACAACTTATAAGAAGGTAACCCAAACATAAGCATAATTATAAACATAATTAACACCAAGTCATTGAAATAAACAAGAAAAAAACCAAGAGAATAGTCCAAGAGAGATCTGTACGTTAAGTTTAAGCACAGATGTGAGTGTGAGCTAGAAGTATATTGAGTGGTGATATTTGTTCAGCTGGTTTAAGCAACCTGGTGGTGGGTGTATGTATTGAAGTATGGATATGGATTTATGAATTAAAATAAATCAATACAATTTTTAAAACTAAGTAGAAATAATAAAAAATTAGAGTTAAATATTTAAAAAAAATAGCGTACAAACAAAACTCACTAAAATATTGAAATTCATAGTTATACTCGTATGTAATATAACTTAATTAATAAGAGTTAAGCAGTTGTTATTCAACGGATTATTTCGTTGACATTTTAGCAATTTACAATTTTTTTAAATACAATTTTCAGTGATCAAGATGATTTGACGAGCAAAATGAATTAATTTTGGAAAGTAAAACCTAGTAGTTTTTCACTATTGTTTATGATTTGTATTTATTATTAAATATATTATTTTATTTATGAAACTGTAGTGGAGACTTCGCCCAGTTCATTTACTTTCTATGTCTCCAAAATCGTAAATTTATTTCATGGTCGATTGAAAAAAAAAAATATCGAAGGGTAAAAAAGATGCAGGATGTTGACTCAGGACTACTCCTTAAAATAACAAAAACTGGTAACAGTTTTACCAAAAATAATTCTTATCTTTCTTCTTCTTAACTTATCTTGGCAACTGAGGAACCCCATTAAATAAATACATACATGTATAAAAAATCTGGTTTAAAAAGCTAAAATATTGTCGAAAAAAATATAACGTGATTTCGACTGTTGACTCTAAAAACTTATTAGATATCTTTTCGTGTTATCGTTTGTAACAGGTTTCAATGTTTTCACCTTTGGATAAAATCAGAGCTTATCAGCTTTGAATTGAGAAAGCATAAAATTTTGCGAAAAGAGCCCAGATTTTTTCAAGCTCCAGTTTATTTTTCACACTTCCTGTTACTGTATTTCAGATTAAAGCAGCTTTTTATTCGAAAATTTGAAAATCCATGTATTTTCATATACTTTTATACTTATGCTTTTAATAAGTGAACTACAGATTTTATTCTGTTTTGTTTATTGATATCGTATATTTCTTTAAAAAATTCGTTTTATTAAACTAAGATTTCAAAATGTTTATTGAGCTAATAAAATGTTGACCAATGGACTTGCATTCACGTTTTTACATATTTCTCATTTTTAGTTGCATATGTCTTTGAAAATAAATGCATACGTGAACAACAATGAATACATTTTTATTTTTTTATTTCATATAAAACACATCCCTACTTATCGCTTCTGAAGGAGACCACGCGGTTCTACCGTGTTTACCTTCCGATAGATAGTACTCTCGCCTCTAAAAAACGAATAGCCTCGATATTAGCACAATGACTAGAAAAGGGTGGTAACTTAAAGATAAACCGCCCTTGATGGGACTACAAAAAGATGATTGTATCTTACAATGGTTCAGAAACGATTCGAATTTTCAAGCTGAGTAAGCATTTTTGATATTCACGAGACTATTTGTTTATTAATCGTCAATACGATGGGAATGTGCCAGTCTTCCGTGGCGAAGATGTAAGTTTGTTAGCATTAGTACAGCCATTTGATGTTTTTTCATGTCCACACCAACTAATTTATATGCTTTGCAATACTATTTGTATATGTTATGAAAGCGTTTATGTTTAAAAAATATAAAAACAAACGTTAATTGCAACTATAAGATTATACTGAAAAGAAATGGCGCTTTAAAACAACTGAGTATTAGGGGATACCTTCAGCCTATTCCCAGCAAAAACTTTCTAGGCTAATGTCATGGGTTCGTCCCATATAACATTGCCAAATGGGTCGCTTTGCGGTCAGTAGGTTTATTAAGAGATTCGTGTTGCTTGCAGAGACGTTAGTGGAATCTTAGATCGGTAACCTCTTACAAGGTCGGTCCGCTACTAACCCTCTGTTCTATTAAAAAATAAATAAATTGGCGCAGGTCTTCCTAATTTATTATCAATATTTTAAAAAATATTGACGTGTTCGTATTGTAACAATTTAATTGATAATTAACCTGAGGTACACTATGCCTATATTTTAACCTTCTAAATTGTAAATACTGTATGGATGAAATCATTTATCACTATTACCCTTCGTTCTGTTAGGGAATATCACAGTTTTTACAAATTTTTCAATAAATAATAAAAATGTACAGGTGAAAAAAAGAGTATTTTTATGTTCTCTAGTTTAATTCCAAAAGCTAATTGAGATATAAAGTTCTGTTTTTTCATCAATGGTCAAGAGGACACAACACAGACGTTAACTACCAACAATAGAAATGACACATTTATATGATTTTAACCGATTTTAATGTATTATTTTTCGGTTAATTATTTAACTTATTATATATAAATTTTTTAAAGCGACGTGATGGTTTAATTTAAGTATTTAAAAAAACTTGTGTAGTGAATGACTAGCACCCAGTCTACCGCAAATATCAGTTTATAATTTATGTAACAAACATTTTTAGTATTAAAAAAACTGAAATAAAAATCAACTAGTAAATTCACTTATTAATAATTCAGGGGGGGGGACGTTCAGTAAGTCGTTAAATGGGCATAAAACTATTCGCATTATAAAAAAGTGCTTATATTTATCTGTGCATTAAGATAGAGAGTGGTAGACTAAAAAAATTTACGCGACAAAAACACACTATAAGTTAGGGATTTAAAGAGATCCTTCGGACACTAATGCCTGTTTCTCAGGACCCCAGGCTCCAGTATCTCTTGAAATAACTTCAAGTAAGATAAATGGACGAAATTATCAACGAAAATAGTGAACGCCCCCTAGAGAGAGAGAAAGAGAGGTTTTTCCGAGTGACGTCAAGACTGGAGACTGTGGTGGGTGGGAGAGGTTGCCTATTCCGAACAGTATCCTGTGACCGAGCAGCTGCTTCACATCTCTGCACGAGAGAGCGCTCCAGGCACGGCGTCTTACGTAAAGGTCGGGAGTACATGTTCGATATTGGGAGACTCCTGAAGAAGGGAGGAACGCACAGGAATAGACAAGTATTTTAGTATGCACGGAGGAGGTTCGCGATGACTATAGCCCGCTAGAGCAGCACAGACAGCCATAGAGGACAGACGGTCCCTCTTGGACGAGGGCCAGCGTGTATTTCTGTTGTCTCCGGACGCACTGTTCCTGGAGGTTAAACCATGTTCAACTTCTTCAAGCGTAAGAAGGACGGCAAGAGGAAGCGTGGAGGGCAGAAGGGGCGGGAGGTGGGCGTGGCTGCACACGAGTTCGCAACACCTAGGGGCGATACTGAGGGGTCAGTTGAGAACCGGACGTCCATCGGTGTGGATCAGCGGGAGGTTCAGAGCCCTACCATGGGTAATGACATTTCCAAGCCGATATCGGCGCTCCAAGGACTCGGTGACATACCCTTCATAGAAATAGATAATGCGCATGACTGTGTTGTGGCCAGTCGACCATTAGACCAGACCGTCTCCGCCAAGTGTCTTCCAAGTGAAAACAACGGGAATGTAAGCCAATATGATCCTCCTGTCTCTTCTGAACCGGACAAGGTAAGTTTGCTGCAGACTGGAAGCAGCATTGACCAGTCGAGTGAACTAGAAAGTCCGTCGCTAGTGAAGAGGATAAGTGAATTACAATGCCCTACGTCATTAGATACGGTTGAAAAAACGGAAAACATAGAAAATGCTGTTAGTAATGATTTCAAAATTTCCGCTGAAAGTGAATCAGACTGGGAAAAGTACGTCATTTGTGACGATGCGGCGGGAGCCAATGGGGCCGGGGATGAGAAGAGTGTCACGGGCACAGGGCCGGACCTGGCCAGCCCGGGACCAGTCGCCAACAGTGCGGGATATAGCTTGGACAGTGGGGATACTGTGTCGGCACCGACTTCTGACGGAGAAATGAACAGGGTGGGACAGTACGCGCAAGACAGCGGGGCCCAAGTGTTGGACAAGCTCAAGTGCAACTCCGAGACGAGTCTTTATGCCCCGAAGAGTGACCGCGAACCTCTAGCCAACGATGTTGACACGGACGACACCAGCGATGACGAACTGTCCGAGAGTGATCAGAGCGAATCAGACAACGTAGTCAAGAACGACTCCGGCTGCTGGGACGAGCGGGAAAACAGCCTCTTCCTCTGCGGAAGTGAGAACCACATCAACCGCCATAGCTCATTGTGTTCTGTTAGCGATGTTGGTGACGGAAAGTGTAAGGGTAACAAGCATGTCAGGTGGGCTGACATAGATGGCAAGAGGAAACTGACCCATGAGCGTGAAGGATCCGTCATCTCTAGCGAAGAAAGCTCGTCTGAAGAAGAATCAGACGACGAAGAACCGGAAAAGGAGGAAGATGACGACGAGGAAGAGGATAGTGAGGGAGAAGGCGATGACGAGGTTCAAGTGGAGAGCAACGAAGAAAACAGCAGTTTGACGAAGGTAAAACTGATAGAAAAGTGTGCAAAAGACATTAGGGCTGAGCCCGACCCTATAAGTTCGGAAGAGGAAAATTCAGAAGATGAAAAAAGAGAATGCGATAAGGAAGTTACCGGCATAAATAATGAAGAAGCTTTAAAAACTGAAGAAAAATGTGAAAAAGAACCGAATGACGAATTGTCTGAATCGGAGGAAGAAAGTAGTGCTGAAGAGAGCGGCAACGAAAACGAGTAAGTTCATTTAATTTTCTAACTTTTTTTTTATTATTTATTTATTTTTTTTACATTAGTGTATATTCTATTAAATCACAATGTATGATGCAATAGAATAAGATTTTAGTTTCTAAAATAATATCTCTAGGGTATTTCAATGCACAGTTTTTCTGGTGATGGTCAGAAACAGAAACGTTCTTATAGTAACTATATTTTTCAACATAATAAAATTCAACGTTTATCTACGTGTGGACGATATTTATACAATCTTCACAGATAGCAAAATTAAATAGGGAAGGGTAAGCTAAATTTAAATGAAACCAAAACCCCTAATGTTCAGAGCCTCCAAATTGTTTCTAAGATACAAGATACTTAAACGTTTTATTTGTCTTGAATGACTTATACGAATAATTAAAAGCAATTTTTTTTTATTTTCAGAAGAAAATTGTGAATATCTTCAATGTTTGTTGTTTGATGAAGTGCGTTTAGGTTCTTTGCCCATGATTAATAAATATACATATTGAAGGAAGTATACATGAAGAAATAGTGCCGATATCCGTCATGTGGACGTTCAAGGCTGTTAGTTTTTTCCCCGTGATTCAGAGGCACCAACGAGCAAAATTAGAGGTTCAAACAACGGCGATGGCTGCCAAAGATATATCTAGTCGGGCAGGGGCGGTCGAAGACTGGGCGAAGCCATGGGCTAAAATACACCGTATCCTCATAACCATTGCCAGTAACAATATCTCTATACATTCAAAGATTTGATTCAGTCGGCCATTAAGAGATTTTGATGCGATTGAATCTATATATATAAATAAATATCTTGGTTAAGTTTATTACTATCGACAGGCCCTAGCCAAAGGTAACCTGACACATGCACTAAATTAACCCGACCCACCTGAGAAATAGAGGTGACCTAAAAAGAAATTATCTTTTATTTTTATTCATTCCATATTACTTCCAGCATCCGAATGCACTCTTATATCTTAGGAATCAGTCGCCTCAGCATTGATTCCCCACGAGATCAAAAAAAAAAATTGTTTAGATAAAGTTTTAACTAAGCTGTATATTTGAAAGCATACATAAAGAAAAGTAATGTCCAGAGATCACCAAGTACAGGTCACGTATAAAAAATAATAAAAATAGAATCGGTTACGTATAAAAAATACTTAATTATAATTGTTAAACTATTTTGGTTAAGGAAAATTGTCTTTTATGCATAATTGTGACTAGCTAAAATATTGACATAAAAATCTACCAAAAGAATATTAAATAACCAATAACCGATTATTTGCTCAGAGTGGTACAGCTTTCAAGCTCGGTTGGAAGTTGAGAAATCTTAAGAAGTCAGCGAAAACGCCCGATTTTTCTCGTGTTCAATTTTATTTTAACTAAAAACTAATAGCCATATTTTGAGGTGAGGAATATACTGTATGGAATGTAAGTACATACCTTGAACGAAATTACAGCCTGTCCCTCCGGGCTTAACAAAATATAAATAAAACGTAGATAAAATGAAAAATTGTAGTAATAAAACAACTCTTTGCATTTCATGTCTGTTATAAACAAGAATATCCTTTTAGTTTTTAAGTTCTTACCGTGATTAAATTATTATTCATATTTTTTTTTATGAGAAGACAAATATTAAGGCCTCGTCAAGCCTACAAGAGAGAGGCACTGATTGCGTTATTATTGACTTAAAAAGTCAGGAATGGGTCTGCAAAAGTTTTAATTCATTATGACACTGAGAAGGTAGATCTTTCTATTATGACGGCCTTGGCTCTAGCATTAAGATTTGAAAATAACTTATGCAGGCGTGCCTTGAATAAATTTAATACATATTTGAAGACCTAAAATAAACAAAACAAGACTCATTGGGCATTTTTCGGGACTTACTTTAGAAGAATGGTCCCTATAAACATGCATTAATCAAGATCACATTTTATTTTGTATCGTTCATGAACAATTGCCTTTCCAGTCCTATCCATGCAACACTATATCTTGATCACACCTCATAATAAGATAATATTAAGCTGAGAATAAAATGAAAGGAGAGGATAAGATATGAATTATGTTAAAAAAAGTCGTTTTTCGGCATCGTATGTTTTTACGGTTTTGTTGTTTTTTTTTCAAAGTGTATTTTTCCATCATCTCTGTTGATAACGAGTCCCCTGTTAGGCTTTAAGAGATTTTAATCGATTTAAAGGATCCATGAAGGTTCCGTTACATGTTGTAACTCGTATGTGGGCAACAGCCGGCCCGCGGGCCGGATCCGGCCCGCTGTAAGATTTGATCCGGCCCGCGAGACATTTTGAAAAACCCAATTAAAAAAAAAAAAATACACTACTTACTCATACTCATGGAATCAAGTGAGCGAGCAAGCCGAGTGGCGGTGATCATCAAAGAGTGAGGCGGCAAACATCAAAGTTCAAAGCCATTGATGTTTGCCGCCACACTGGCGGCGCAACAAAGGATTATTGCTTCGCAATTGTATTGTTCTACACTAGACGATTCTAGATCATTCCTTCATTTTGCCTATATAAGCGGGTGGATGGCCGGAACTTAGTTCAGTCCTATTCGAGCTACCGTGGTGATAAGTTTGCTTTGTGACTTTGTGTGCATCTTGAGTGCTTACTAATTATACCTATTTTCTTATTAAGTTTATCGAACGATAAGTAAATGAAAATGATGTCTGGTGGAAGGAAACGAAAAGTAGATGCAGAGGGTCGCCAGTTTCAAGAAAAATGGACTGAAGAATTCTTCTTTATCTTGCACAATGGTAAGCCTATTTGTTTGATGTGTAATGAATCCATTTCGGTGATGAAAGAATTCAATATAAAGAGGCATTACTCAACTAAGCATCCTACGCTGCTCTCACTGACAGGACAAATAAGAAAAGACAAAATCCAGAAACTTACCGCAAATTAGGAAAAACAGCAGCAAATATTTCATAGACAAAGAACACAACTTGATAATGTTGTGAAAGCTAGTTTTATAGTTAGTTCAAAATTGGCAAAGTCATTGAAACCATTTGCCGAAGGAGAATTTATCAAGGAGTGTATGTCAGAAGTTTGCAGTGTTTTGTGTCCTGAAAAGAAAAATGAATTTGAAAAAATTAGTTTGTCAAGACGAACCGTTGTACGACGTATAGAAATGATGGCTAATGATATAAAAACAACATTGACTGGCCGTATGACTGGTATTGAATCATTTTCCATAGCATTAGACGAGAGCACCGATTTGTCTGACATAGCTCAACTGGCTATATTTATTCGAGGTGTTGATAAAGAATTCACTATTACTGAGGAATTGCTTGCTTTACAGCCGCTAAAAGGAACCACTACAGGAGAGGACATTTTTAATGAAGTTCAAAAGGTATTCACAAGTTTTGGCTTGCCATGGTCGAAATTAGTTGGAGTATGCACAGATGGTGCACCTTCTATCGTCGGCTTACGTAAAGGTTTCATCGGAATTTTGAATGAAAAAGCAACTGAATTAAATGTGCAAAAAGATGGTTTGATAGTCCTTCATTGCATTATCCACCAACAGAACTTGTGTTCTAAGTCCATTCGACTCCAGAATGTTATGAATGTGGTAGTAAAAACCATCAATTTTATTCGATCCCGAGGGCTTAACCATCGTCAGTTCAAGGCGTTTTTGGATGAAATATCAGCCGAGTATGACGACGTAACATATTATTGTGAAGTCAGATGGCTAAGCAAAGGGAAAATGCTGAAACGGTTTTACGAGCTTAGAAATGAGATAGCAGAATTTATGCAAATAAAAGATAAACCACTATCTGAATTGAGTGACGCAAAATGGATATGTGACTTAGCATTTCTTGTCGACCTTACAGGCCATTTGAATGATTTAAATTTGAAACTTCAAAAACAAGGACAGTTAGTAAATGATTTGTACAGCCATTTGAAAGCGTTTCAGAACAAAATCCGCTTGTGGGAGGCACATATGCTGTCTGGTAACAGTTACCATTTCACCACGCTCTCTGCGTATGAAAATATTGCTTACGCTCAATATGCTGAAGAACTCAAGTTACTGTCGGAGCAATTTTCGATCAGATTTAGCGATTTCAAACACATGGAAGACTGTTTCAATTTATTTGCTACTCCAACAAAAAGTAATGTACAAAATGCTCCAATACACTTGCAAATGGAGTTGATCGAGATTCAAGAAAACTCACTCCTAAAATCTAAATTTGAAGACGTGGAGTTGTGCGATTTCTACAAAAAATACCTCGAAGAAGACCATTTTCCGCAGCTTAGAAAATTTGCAAGAAGATTGATTTGTGCGTTTGGCAGTACTTATAAATGCGAACAGTTCTTTTCATTGATGAAAGTTAATAAATCAAAACATCGTACAAGGCTGACTGACGATAATTTGGAAAATTCTTTACGTCTTTGTACCAGTGGAATTAATCCAAACATCGATGAATTAGTTTCCCAAATTCAAGCTCAAGTGTCTCATTGATTTCGGTGTCGCTATTTAACTTTCGTAGTTTGTAACAATTCTAAATTTAACGATTTAATTTAATGCTGTAGGTACCTATTTTTTCATTTCATTTTGTTATTTTAATAAATTGTGTTGTAATAACATTGTCGTATTATTTCATGGCTGACTGATATCTATCGCTAAAAATTATGAACACTACTTTAAAATGCACTACTTTTAAACGCGGCCCGCGAACGTATTTGCACACTAAAGTTTGGCCCATAACATGTCAAAGGTTGCCCATACCTGTTGTAACTGGATGAAGACTACTCGTAACACCATGAAACCTGTCATTAATTCGTAACTTACTTGGTAATGAAATAAATAAAAAAAACCCGTTTCCTTTCAGTAGTCCATTTAATGCCCTGATGGTTCTGTAAATAAAAAAATAAAAAACTCAGGAAAATTGTTCTTAAAATAGTTTTGCAAAAGTGTGTATAATGTATGTGATGCATCACACTGGACTTGTACTCATAAAATAAACAATGCTTAAATGAGAAAACATGCCGGCATCTAAGCCAGATATTGTAGGTATATATTGTAAGGACGTGGGCTTATAATAATAGTTTAATTTACGGCAGACAAATTTCTATTGATTGTCATTGAGTGTAGTTTTATTTTTAATTCATGTTATTTGTTAAACATTATTGGTTTCCGTAAATCACCGTTTCAATAAATAATTAAAAAAAATATTTAATAGCTATATCGACTTAAAAAAAAAACTATTAAAACTATGTCGATAACTAGATTGTACATGCCAAAAATAATTAAATGCTTACCTATGGTGTTTTTTAAAAGGTTTCGTTAATTAATGCAATTTAAAAAAAAAAAGGATTTATTTAATTTTCAAATGTTTCATCAGGATCTTCTACATGTTTATGCAAATACTGTCAATATAACATTTACAATTACGCTTCAATATTGCACAAGACATCATCTTCTATCTAATTTACCGAGCGAGCAATGATATCGTGTAACAACAAACAATCCAATGATACGCTATTGGTCCTTGGTCGCCAAATAAACAATCAAATTGACGTCGCAATCAGACCGAAATAGGAAGTATTTATTGGCTGACTGAGGCTCCGTGGGTGCTATTACGATAATGTATTCGTGTTGCTTCATTTTGTGAAGGATCCCTTTAAATAGCCGAAGAAATATATATTTTTAAAAATAAAAACGACATAGGAAGATGATTGTTGTTAATTAGCACTTATAATACGGAGTTTAAGTAAGGATGGAAGGCGTCCAGCTGGCTCGGCGGAGGTTTCGTTTCGTGGGTGAAAAGAATGCACTTTTCATTAGTAACAATGGCATAAGCATCTGACCGGATTGAACTAGATTTTAAAATAATTTTTTATTATTATTAATAAAATTCAAATCAAGTAAGGTTTTTTTTTCAAAATTTTATTTTGACATATTTGAAATTAAAATATTTAGAACCTATAAGGAACTAAATAAGATAAAATTTCACTATATTTACATTAAATAGTTATACAACAATGGCGCTTCTACATTTTCTGTAGCTCTATTACATTTTATAGAGAATATAAAGTTTTTTTTTAACTTTATGTCCCCTTGTTACTAAAAATTATGGAATTTTATATAGATTCTATTTAAATGAATTTATTTTACAATATGTTAATATTATATGTCTTGTAGCTTGGCTACAGTTTATACAAGTGATTTGCGATAGTTACCGCATATGCCAAACAATATAAAGTTACAGTTATATAACTTATATAGTGAAAGTATTTAGAAATTTTAATGGGATGGGTTTCACGCTCCAGAAAGATTATAGACTACACCAACCTTAACCTAAATTTCGCGTAAAGTCTGTTGCCATCGACGCGGGAATGGTGGTGGAGTCAAAAAACGGAGTGAAAATTAACTAAAACATTTTTAAATTAAATTTATTTTCATGATTTATTTATTAAATTAACTACTTTTTTTTTAATTTTAGTTTTAGTACTTAGCTCATGAATTCAGTTTATTCTAACCAAATACAAACTAACATTTATTTTTAGTTTTAGTACTATTTATTATACCATATGAACTCACTAAAATTTAACCATTATATTTTTTAGTTAGAAGAGTTAGTTCATGAATTAGTTCAGCATAAAATAAACTTTTTTTATAATATACTCGTCAAATATTCTCATAAATTCAAATTATGAATTTCTCAGTCAAAACATATGATAATTTGTTTTAGGTCTTAGTCTGTCCTGTTGATTTCTTTGCTAACAATGCCATCGTAGAAGTGAACATTGATACTGCTATTCACGCCCCTTAACGACCAAACTCTTGAATCTCAATTCAATTTAACTCTAACAAAACTGTTTTTAGTTTTAGTTCCAGTCTCAATATGGTTTCTTTAATTCAGTTTTAATTAAAGTTTTCATAAACCTACTAATTCATTTTTATTTATAAAGTTATTGAATTTTTAGTTTCAGTTTATTAAATCCTCTTGCTTTAGTTTAATCGTAATTTTAAGTTGTTGCTATTACAATATTCAGTTTTAACTGAAGTTCACTTCAAACTAATTTGTCCTTAGTATCATTTTTGATTTTAACACTGTTGTGTTCCAATTTCATTCCTAATTATTTTTGATAAATTTCACTGAATGAAACGTATTTTTTTTTGTATTCTTGAAAAATAATAGTGGGGCGAATGCCCTTTTTATTTACAGAAAAACATAAAACAATTTTGAAATATATTTATAGTAAATATATTAGGTAAGACTAAAACAAAAAAACTGCATGAAACTAAAAAAAAAATAGACAAAAACTCTGGAAGCCTTTAATAAAATATATTAAATGTGTAATGGAATATTCAGCTGAATGTATACAACTTCCTGTTGGATATACTACAGCTAGGATTACTGGATCGCTACTATTTCTGGTTGTGGCTATTTGAATTTAAGATTAAGGTCGCTTATGACGGCCTTCTTTGGCGACATTGGAAGTCCTTGAAGGCGATCCGCCATAGCGCAGCCTTACGATCGATAGCGAGAGAATCAAAACATCGTTGAAAAGTTGCTGATGAAGTTGACAGTTCTTTTTTTAGAAATCCTACGTCACACCTAATATCAATCTTAAGCTAGAAGTTCGACCTAACCTTTGGCTGAAAATGGCTACAAGGATTTATATCACGAGAGGAAATTCCATTCTTAAACGCTTCGACAAGTGCTCCACATGATGGACTACATGCCTAGAGGTCTTTCGGGAAAGGAATTTCATCGCTGTTGTTGCTAGCTCAATAAATTTCCCTAGCCACTTTCCGAAGATTCGACGCAAATAAACGAGAAGGTCTGGTATGGTAGATCCCAGAAATAGTTTTATTTGTGGATCAGCAAGCCAGTTATCGTTGCTCCGGGGCTGTTAACCAGCCAACAAGTTATTCCGACCAAGTACATTCCAGTAGCTCAGTTTTGTTCTGGAGGACACTCCTCAGATTCAGTAAACAGGCGTGATGCACCAATTTTAAGTTGTTTCAAAATTTGCGGGTCATTAACGATATTAGAGTTTTTCAAGAATTTTATACGCCAAAAATACTCATCTAAAGCAGTTAGATCCGGTTGATGGAGAATCATGGGGGACTTCCCAAGACTTTGCTTCCTCTTTCGCACGCTAGGGATTTGGGAGGTCTCTGGGATGTTTGTAAATATTGTATGAATGAGCGAGTGACTGAATAAATGTAAATGTGGCATGAATGAGAACATTGATCACAGTTACTTACTGCCCAATGAGGCAGATTGTAATTTTATCATAATGAAGTTATTGTTGTTGCATTGCATCTAAACTAAAACATATCTACTTTGTATCGAGGCCAAGGCCCTGTTTAATACTTACAAGTCTCTTAAACCCAATAAACATTCGTCAAAGTTTGCTTAAAACCTCAGGGTCTGGCGTATTTCTGCCCAATAAAAGGCAGATTTTAGTTTTATCGCAATAAAAATTGTTGAATTTGAGTAGTATAAAAATGTATTAATAGGTAATATGCAGCATAAGGTCGAACTTCCTCCTGAGATAAGTGATAGTGGTCCTCCAGGAATATTGTATCCAAATGTTTCCTGTTGGAAATTTTCAGGGCACATAGCTTTTTTTATCAAAAAATGTACCGATTGAATGAAGTGTGACTGGAGCCAGATTTATGGGCCGATTGGAGTATATTGTTATTAGTACTTTGTACTAGTGATGAGTCCTATGAGACGATCAGTACTATGATCCCCCTTCTTCTGATTCCTATCGTTCCGAGGTCATCCTCCATATCTTCCAATCATCTTTTATGAGGGCGACCCTTCTTTTGCCTCATTCCTGTGTAACAATATATAACACATGAGGTAATAGTTAAGGGAATATTTAATGGAAGACACAAGGTAAACTTTGAAGCACTATTAATTCTTAGATAGTCTCATAACACATAGAAGGCAATCAAATGTGAAAAATAATGAGAAATCCTTGTGCAATACGGTGTTAAATAGGGTATTGATCTGTACCGAACCGGAAAGTTGTGACCGTCCTCCCTATTACTCAAGGTAGTCTTGAAAGTCACATAACAACCTTATTGATTATGTTATGTTGAAAGGCTTCTTGATCGTGGGTGGCGTTCTTGATCGGGATGTGCCTTAGATAGGTCAATAACATTTTCACATATAGCACTGGGGAGTCGGCCGGGCATCTGTAGCTTTCCTCTTCCCTAGAATTGTTAAGTTGATCCTTATCAAAATAAGGATCAAGACGGTTCTTTAGAGGGCCTGAGGTACCTGTCAGGAATTCTGCGAAACAGATAGTATTTATTGGAGTTAACGCATAGACTAGCCCATTGAGAGATGGTTTATAAATAGGTATTGTATGTAATTTACAAAGGAATGTCAGCTATAAATGAAGATGCTTTATACAATTCAAGTTAACACTGGCTCTAGTAAATTTAGAGTTAAGCAGTACGGAAGCAAATAATTACTTTACTATGTTCCACTAGATTTAACTTTAGTTTAATTTGAACTTTAGTTAAGTTGCTTTAGAAAGATTTACAAATACTTAAGAGGCAACACGAGGTGTCATTATTGAAAAGATGGCTTGAATGATAATGGGTTTTAACATAATTACCTATTGCCCAATTAGAACAGATTTTAATTATTTTTCTGAAATAAATATTTTTTATTTATTAAAACAAGATTATTCATAAATATAGTTTTCTCTAAACGGGGCAACAAAGAAAAAACCCAGAGCTATGTCCTGCCACATAATTGTTTTTTTCAAAACCAGACAGTTTTTATCCTGGTCCACGTGTTCGTAAACGTAAAATTAAAACGTAGCTAAGAGTTATTAATTAATTAATTAATTACTTGGTCATAAACAAATAAATGTGTGTGTTTTTAATTTTGAGCAGGGTATCAAATTCAAGGTCTCAACGACCTGTTTAATAATAAATCTTATGTTCTGGGACTTCACTAGACTTACTTAAGTTAAGTCTTTCAAATGTTATCGTGTCGCAACTTTAATTAATTCAACGCGTGTTCTACTTCGAGGCGTGGTAGTTTCATTTGATGAGCTGAAGGTTATAAAAATAAAAGCTGCTTCATATCAAATTGCGAAGGTTCATTAATAAATTACTAAGCAATTAAAAAATACCCTAGTTTCCTATCATATTAAGTAGGTAATCAAAATAAAGATCACGTGTGGCGTCTTCGTTAAAAATATTAGCCTTAAATTGAACGACCATCAAAATATTATGCATCTAAGAAAAATAGTAAGTTGAGTTAAAGATGCGAACATTATTCAAACGACCTGTGGTAATTAGAGTTTGAATAACCAAGATTATAAATTCTTAATCAGGATACCACACTAAAAATATTTTAATACCAGATAATCAATTAGTTAATTATACTACATCATGTTTTATGAACATATATTTTTCTATTTCTTCCCAATATCAATTGGAATCCATGGAAATTCCATAGCTCTATATAAAATAGGGGATTCATCGAGTTGTAGCAGACAGACACATGAGAGTAAACAAAACGCTTTTTGGTTTTCCAAAAAAAAAAAACTGATTTCTAAAAATTAATATATACATCTTCCTGTTTATAAAATATATTATTCAAGTAGTACAACAAAACAATAAAAAAAAATAAGGAAGTAGTATTCTGTTAAGTTACAAATGTCATCTGGAAATAATTTATAGAAATGGAGGTATCAAACATTGGCGTCAGGCCACCGAACCTCATTTCCTGCTGATGCCCGACATCTAATTTTAAACAAATTCTTTTTATAAGTTACATCGTGATAGGGGACCTAGAGGTTTTGTCTTGGAGGCAACTCCTACCCACCTCTTAGAAATGAGAACATAATATCAACATAGCTCATTTTTATTTTTGTTTATTTGATTCACTTCTGATTCGGGGTAATTGAAAAAAATATCGATTGAGTTTGAAGATAAGAACTTTAAGGTCATTCGTGTCGTCAAGCAGGTATAATACAACACATTAAAGAGCCCAGTGGCGTAGGGTTCCAGGATAGATCGACAAAACATAAATTTTCTCTAAACTCTCCTTACTTTTTCTCTGGCGGATGAATATTAATGTTAGAGGGATCATACCACAACTTAAATTGGATACAATTGTAAGCCTATTTACCAAAAGATCTTATGTTGCATTACGAATAATTTACTATGTGTTTGATGTTAAATGTTTTTTTTAATTTTTACAATATTTTCCACTGGGAATATTTCCACCAGTTCATATCTCCCCATCCTCTCCTCCCACGAAATCCCTCTCCACGAAAATTTCCTTGCTGTGAAGCTCCATTGTGAGTTTGGGCTTCAGATGATATTCAACAGATATGGTTATAGGACAATAACTCCTTCACACCACACGGCGTTGTGTTATTTTCAGATATTTCAGCACGTGGTCTGGGCCAAAGAGAGCTTTGTGGCAGGAGGGGCAGTCCTCTGAGCATGGTTGTTTTCGGCAGCTTGCCAGATGACTCTCCGATAGTCATCAATGAGCATTAATAACTCGACATTTTTAATAAACTTTTAGTAGTTTTACCTCGATCATTACTGTAGCTATAAAGCGACCGATTGGCGATTGGAAACTCCACCACCATTATATTTTAGCATTTGTACTCTCGACCAAATTTGGAGAAACAGCTGAAGATTGGGCCGTCATATTGACGGTGCCAATAATGAGGAAACAAAGTATTATCACTGGAGATAATTCAGTCAAAAAATAAACAGAGCAGCAACCCACTTAGGGGCCACCTGCTTTCCCTTGTTCCTCTGCAATTCAATTCCGTACTACAAGCATTCTTTCAAGAATCTTAGTGTCACTTACTAGACCATCCTCCCGCTGCAGTTCTGGATTCTATATTCATAGACATGAACTAAGTTTTTCCACTTGGATTCTCCGGAAGGCTGCCAAAATGACATCTTCTTAGAGATATACTGTTCGTTCATCTGGGCTCGTTTCGATCATCCTACATAGAGTGGTTAATAGATTCGGGGTGAAATTCAGGTGGATCAGGAGGTGTTAACCCGAATTTGATGTGTTTGTCTCAGATCTATAAGTTAAGACAAGGCGGGATTTAAATGACATAAGTTGTTTTATCTAAAGTTTTATGATGCTAAAGTAGAAGGAGCTTGAGCAGAATGAGCTTGAGCAGAACTGTATACTTGACTATATGGAAGTCACTGATGGTTCCTGTTATTTTTTAATTAAGCGACCGCATCCTCCAAGACCTCCCTCCCTCTTCCTCAGATTTTATCCTTTCTTATACATTTATGTCTCAGCATTAGCCCCACCCAGACCAGACTCATTCCTAGACCTTCCACCCTGTATGTAATAACGTAACTCTTAATATTTGTACAACCAGTGTTTTGCTTGTACTTCATAAGAAAGCTTTTATTTATTTTCTTTTAAAATATTCTACTCTTCGGAAGAGCCCTAAGATGCTAGACGCTAGTATTATTCTTTGCCTTTCATCTGCTAAAAAATCGTTATTCACGTTAATCTGTGATCTGAAATAGACGAATTATTCAACTTTTTATCAATGTACAATGTCTAGACTATGCAATGGCCAAATTGAGAAACTTTGATTGTGAGAAAATCTATAGAGCGAAATAGAACGAACTTTGAGCAATTTCTACATGCCATGACCTTCGAGTCGCTTTTTGGTTTTCTGAGACATTCCTCAATCCATGAAGGATGCTGGAAACTCATCAAAGGATAACAGAATGTGGAGATTGGGATAATGGTGGACTATAAACAGGGTTCATCCAGAATAGAGAGATAAACAAGACGGGAGTGCCAGAGAGGAATACGGCGTTGATCGAACCACCGGCACTATTTTCATAGATACTGACCATGGCCGGGCACAGGAATAGATCTTTTTTGAGGCCGCACTTCAAATCCGAAAGGGTAGATTTACGCCAGTGGATCACGGGTAGACAAGGGATCAAACCGATATAGTCTATCCAAAGTTTCTGGCGTCCATCTTTAACAATAGTTTTACCTTGTGCATGTTGATAATTTGTTTTTATCCCGTAAAGCATTGGAGTCAATACATGAAGATAATTGGAAAAGAATGGCATTGAAAAGTGTTGGCAGGCAAGTGCTAAGTGTTCTACTAAAGATTTTTACCGATAAGTCCGGACTTCGTCCACTCAATCCTGCAAATGAAATGTATCTTGAAAAATTAAATAGCGATTCCCTTCCTATTCTCTGTCTATTTTTGAGATGTAGCAGATTGTCTGTTCTTAACTGAATGTTCTTAACTGACTACCTACCAAAAAAAAAAAATCTAGCCAGGCCAAGTTTGTTTTTCACATTGTCTGCGGGACCTTTCACTTGGCAGGGTCTAATCTGATAGAGATCTTCATTGATTATTAGCTCGAAATTCCCAATAGGATATATTGGATCTTACTGGCAAATGTTTCTTTCGTATTATATAGTTCAACAGTAAACCATTAGTTCAAGAAAATATTGTTGCTGTCGTGTTATGAAACTATTGGGTTCAAATTCATAGAAGTATAATCCATTCTATGCCCCTAAATGGAAGTGAATGGCTCCCCATATAAATCAGATGGATAATATATCAATAATAATACTAAAACTAAAAACAGTAAAATGGATCAGTATCAATAATAATACTAAAACTAAAAACAGTAAAATGGATCAGTATCAATAATAATACTAAAACTAAAAACAGTAAAATGGATCAGTATCAATAATAATACTAAAACTAAAAACAGAGTTAGCTGATTCCAAGTCAACCTGTGACAGCCAACGTTTACAATTGTCTAATCAATAAACGTTAATAATGAAATAAACAAGCTGTTTTTTTAAGTTAATCTGACTATGAATCGAACGACGATATCAGCCAAAGCTATAAAATATCATATCAAGAGTGACCCATTCATTTTTTTCTTAGATAGATTCTTTTGTTTTTGTTTTCATTCGCATGTCAATATTTGAATGGATAAATTGTCAATTCAGTTATTTATCTTCTAAAAAGTGAGCTATCTCACGTCCATCGGGCCAGTTACTGCACAAACAAAAACTTTTCTTTTTTTATTTTTGGTTCTTTGTCTCTGTTTGTATAGATTGTCGGGGAACCGACTCTGATGCTCCGGATACTAACCCGTTTGTTACCACTGACCTCATTTGAAGACAGTATGTTTAATAATTTTTCTTGTGTATACTTATTTGTTTAAAATTCTCATTTCGGTTTTATATTATTTTACAGTCGTTAAAAACAAAAAATATTTGTTTTGATTGTATCAAACTATCATTATCATAAGTTATGCTAACTAATGCCTAAAAACTTTATGCAAGATTTTTGACCCTTTTTAAAATTTTGTAAAAAATCCAAAAACGCTAAATAGTGGCATTTTTTTTTTTATTAAATTGAACGTTTTAAAAACAGAAAAGAATTAAACGTAAGAAAATTGTGTGGCATGAAGATGTTTTATATAATATTTATTTGTTTTCAATATCAATTTCAGTTTGGATCCCTTTATTGACCATCTGAGGACGGCCCCCTTGGGGGGAGGCTGGTTTCTGTAGATAATAAATATTAATCATTTAGAGCGTATAAAAAACAAAACTAATGAAAAATTAATTTTTACTAAGAAAAAAACAGACAGTAAAAAACGGGTTAAGTTGAGGACTACCCCTGTATATTACCTGACAACTAATCGTTAGGAGTTCTTATATGCAGGCTAGGTAGTTACTGTAGATATTTCCCAAAATCCTTCTATGCTGGCAACCAGAGTCATAGAGATGCTTTGGAAAACGGTCGGTATTATGGAAAACAAAACTTACTTTCTACAGTTGACGAATGAATTCTCCACGTTTGAGGTCTATATAGCTCCCTGTATGTCCTAATTCTCTATATAGGATTTAGCACGCAATTTGCTAATTTTTCCTTTATCGCCTCAATTAAGATAGCAAATAAAATAAACAATTTCAATCCGGAGCAGAACGGAAATAGCGATTTAACCTTCTTCCAAGAAATTTGTAACATTGCCAAAATTATCAATCTAGCTAGGCGGGTAAAAGGCCTATTAAAACCGGTAGGTATATTGTTAGCAATGGTTGGTATAACTCAGGCTCACTTTATGACAGGGTTTTTTTATGTCTCTAGTTTCTTCTCTTTTGTGTCTAGTTTTAATTTATGGATCATTGAAATATCTAAACAAACCTCTGACCCATCCAACGTTTAAAAGCGTATGAAATGTATTGTGTCTCAAACGTAACAATTCACATTATCTTTTGTTAATCGTGATTAGAACGGCAGCATGAAGTTGGCGACTGTTCACTGGTGGTAAATACACTTTAGCTTGGTACCTGAATATAAAATTTAATTTGAGTCCAAAATTAAATTTTATGAAGAGACACAGTAACTGCCAAACAAATAACCGACAAAAGTTTACAATAATTGCAATGGCTCCAGGATTCGAAATAAATAAGGATGCATATGTTGAGCAACCATGCCGAATCTTAGCCCAATATCTCTCTGCCATGGCAGTTATGACGAAGCAATCCGATTAAATGAGTTATTTTGATGCTAACACACTTGCTGCATCCCGAAGGACAAGCTAAATTTGATTTGAGCATTCACTCTACAGTTTCATGTGATGTTAAAGACAGAATAAATATATATATTGGCTAAATTGAACCAAGAAGACAAGTCCCAGTAATTCAAGTTAGATTGCAAAGCTCCAGAAGAGTTGGAAGACCGAAATCGCGTCGGGCGGATGGCGTGACAAAGGACGTGACAAACTTTCTCAGTATCCGGGACAGGAGAGAGGCCTGCTTGTAGAAGACATGAACTGGCGGAAGTTGAAACAGAGGCCTTGGCTCAGTAATCGATGTTGAAATAGAGAGGGGTGGCTACCACTGGATACCCTGCCTTTACTTTTGTAAGTGTTGGTAAGAAACGTTGGGAATCAACAAATAAATTACTTATTCATTTTGCATTTAAACCTGAAGGAATCCACCAATCTCTTTAAGCAGCTACCGAAATACGAAATAAACAGATGACTTCATTCATACTGAAAATGGCGTTTTTTGTTAAATGGAAGCGCGACATAAAGTTAATTTCTTTAAATCTGGCCCGTTCAGATTAATTAATCGGCTTTGAATTAGTTGAATGTGGAAAATGTGAAAACAGACCCGCACAGTGAACGACGAACGACATACACCTATTTGCACCAATTGAAAGGATACATAACACCTATCTATTATTTCTATTGCCACGAATGAATAATTAGCGAAAATAATTTACTTTATTAGTCTAAATCTACTAGACAACATTCCACTTAGAACAATAAAAAATGCGTATACAATTTGCATTTTGGGAAAAGTATGTTTTCTTTTTCTATCTAGGATGAGAGGGGACTATCCGCCAACCCAATTTTGACTACGCCCTTCGTTTATATGGTTGGATGAATATTTCAATGACTTCTTCCCATGAGTTTGTACTGTTTGAGTTGCACCAGTATTACCACAATGCAACGTTGTACACTCATTTAATATTGATATAAGGGTAATATGTCTCATCTGATCATTCGCATCATAAAATATCAATATAATTTTTTACGACAAAATTTGCATTTTAAATAAGAGGAAAACGTGGTAATTAACCATTCGCATCATCACCCCCTTCAGGTACAATTCACATATTTCGAAATTTTGCACCAACAATCAGATCTCCAATTAAGAGAGTATAATTTATAGTATATATAGTAGAATTTATGCTATATAATAGATTCTAAAGCAGTTTCTTGCTGGTTGTAGGCTGACCTAAGTTATGTAGCAAGCAACATTGTTTGCCCATAAATTGGTATATCCGCCATATAGTGAGATCGTTAGTCCTTTCGACCCAACAGAAATTCTCACAATTTTGTAGAGAATTCTTTGGGTAAAATACAATTCATGTTCATTGTTCACCTAGATCACGTGACACGGTCATGACCTTGATAGAAGGGTCTAACGATTAAACGCTCCAACAACATAACGTTTTCTCGTTATAGATTGTAGATACTTTGAAATGCGAGGATATATTGCCAGTGGCAAAGATATCAAGGACACCTTGTTATGGCTGAAGGCTCGAACAAAACATATAACAACAATCTGCTGCCCACTAATTGGCATATTTATGTATATTCACACAATGTCATTACCAAGGGCTGTAAGAATGAGTTAACCGAGAAAAACATATATTTCATTAGAAAATATTTTAAAATTAAACAATAAAATAAATAAATCGATTACCATGATGACTAGTTGGGTCTATTATTCGAATAAATCTTGTGATGAACTTTAGATTTCTATAATAGAATATTTTAGTGTAAATAAAAGAAAAAAAAGTATGTTGAAACGTGCCATATCAGCCCAAGCCTGTCAACTGAATGATAAATATAAATGAACTATTGTTATTTGTGGGTAAACAAATCTGTTTGTTACATATAATAGAGTACATTTCAGACGGTAGAGTATTCATCGAGTGAATAAAAAAAACTTAATGAAAATACAGCAGGGTATCATTTGAAGAACAATAAATCTTTTTTTTTTCACGACAAGGTCAAGGTAGTTTTATTCCATCAATTTAATAAGTATGATTTGCGTCACTAGCTAAGAGAATTACCATGACATGTGTGCTTAAGAAGTTTGCCGTTGTAAACTTTTTTATATTTAAAGTAATTTTTGGCCATTATTTCAGCGTAAAATTCAGTTAAGCAGTACGCACGTACTTACAGCATGTCCTGTGGAAGGAATATTGATATTGTAAACATCGTCACAAAAACGTTTCATCATTGTATTATTAATGAGTTTAATGTCTTAATTTTTTAATGTCACAGGCACTAATTCAATCCCACGTCTGATAGAAGAGAATTTATCAGAATAGCTGCTGAGACGTTGACTTTGGTATACAAGCGAGTAGTATGAGTATTATACCGCAGCGGCTGTAAAATATCTAAAATTTTTAACGGGTGTGTATATAGTTAGTTATTTATTGAATAAATAAAGGGTCAAGCCAGGGTATATTCACTATAATCGAGATTTTTATTAATGCCACATTTCATTCAACCACTCTTATCACTTGATACAAACAGCTATTTCCCTTAAATTCCAATGCGGGAACAAGGCTGGATCACAAATTTTGGACCTCCCTGCCAAGCTTCACAAAAGCCCGTGAACTACCGGAGGTACTGGAGGGTAGACTTAACGCTTAGAAATCCCATTTTTGCGTTGCCCGTTGCAACTAAACTTGATTCTACTTTAATACTCCTGTTGTAAAAACTCGGGGGAAATAAAATGGATAGAAAGTATTATATAAAACATTGGCGCGTTCTTGGAACGGGCTTTGTTTTCCAATTCCTTGCGAGCCTTCTACCAGGCTTTCAGGGTCCTTTTTGGCAGAGATATCTTCAGGGGTTTGCGTTCCCTAGACCCGATGACCATTGCCATCCCTGGTGTTGTGGTTAGTATAAAAGCTTAGCTTCATGTAATGATTGAAGGAGTGAAGGTTATGAATTAAAATCCATTGGTAGACAATTAATTTAATTGTAGAATTAGTAGGCTTCAGATAGGACCGCCTTCACCCCTAAAAGGGAATGGATAAATGCATAAACGATTAAATGAAATGAAATGCTTATATTTTAAAACAATACTTGATATCCTAATTAATTGCTTCTTAAAATTAAATAACGCTTAACAAGTATGAAAAACGAATTCAGTTTACCTTACCGTTAAAAATATTAATTAAAAGGAGTAGTCAAGCCAACTCAAGCTTGAAATTCCACCTTGAAAGCTCATGAAGGTTAATAGCAATTTCGCATTGTGTAGGAGCAGTAATGTGAGTCTTGGGTATAATTAAAAACTAGTATAGAAATAAACATGTAATGAATGAGAGGTGACGGGGCGGGGCTAGCATAGCTGTGGGTGATTACTGCTACACAACCACTGCTTTGAATTAAGTCCCACTTTATGTATTCCACTATTTCTCCTAAAGTGTCTTTACTTAGAATAGCATTATCGAGACCGAAAGGCTCTCTTTAAAACCGTTACAAAAGTTATAACCACCCTAATATATGTTTATAATTCCATGTTCCTAACACCAGACTTTCCTCTCAGTCAGAGACGGTCCATTATCGCCGTTTTCGCAAAACCCAGTAAGCCACCTTACTGGAAGGGAAGGTAACTTTTTTTTTTAATTTTTGAAAAAACTTCTTCTGAAACGTTTGTTACCAATACTCGAATAAAAAATCACTCTTCCAACTTACCGATTTAACTTCAGTTATATAAGTCTACTACCTCAAAACATATTTACTACATACCCCTTATCATATTCCTTTTTCTTTTAATCTTACCTTTCAATTATATTTTTTCCAAAAAGGAGGGAGGTAACAATCGTGCTAAATTGTATGGTAAACGGGTTGTATGTAATTGTACGATTCAGTGATTGAACGCTAAACCTTAAATATGGGAATGAGATCATTGATCACAATTGCTTGTTTATTTATAGGGCAGATTGTAATTTTATTTCAATAAAACCATTTTATCGTCGTTAGCCTCTCTGCGTGTACCACAGTGGCAGATCCCACCACATTCAGTTTATACTGAATAAGTACTTCCTAAAATACAAATTAATGAAATGAAATTTAAACATGAAAAATTTGGTTTTAAGCTCTTTCTCAGCTCAAAGCTCAGACGCTATTTGAGAGTTAAACCTTTTTTCCCCTATGGATAATGGAGGACTCTCATACAGTGTATGGTCACGATGACCACAAAAGGTGAAACATCAGATACTTTTGGGGTTTAGAGAGAGAAGAAACATGAATGAAGCTAATTATAAGAGTACAATTATAAGAGCTAACTATATTTAGTTTCTGAAAATGAGAAGAGGCTACTTATTTATTTAATTTCTAGACTTAAATAAACATATATATTTAGACAGGTGAGGTGCTCGTCAGAATTAATCATAGGTTTTTCCATTAAGATTAAACTCTTCGGCTAAAAATGCTCCTACTAGCCAAAAATACTTTCTGACGATATTACGAATTTCCGGATTAGGAACTTCATATTCCCGGTGGCTATTTCGTTAAAATGATTCATCCATTAGGGCAATTTTCGTTTTTCAGAGTTTTAGAACCCAGGAAAGGTTTCGGGTTTAAGTCTCGATCCTGCCTGTACATATGTCTTTGGGTTATAATTATTAGTAATTCAGAAAACCATATCTTTTCGCCCTTGTCAATGTCTACCTGTCTGTCTGTTCCGACGCGCTGAAAAATAGCACTAACTCTATAAGACGAGTCTTTAGAGGATTGTAACAACAAAAAATCCATAAAAACTCTCATAAATAGAGTGTTTGCAAGTTTTTCATGACCCTCGTTTACCCTAGAGACATAAAGCATTGCCTGTGAAGAATGACCATTCAGATTCGTGTAGCAATAATGGTAAAAATAATAACAGCCCCGTTAAAAATAATTAGGTTTCATAAATTCTTTTCTTACTTTTATCATGCACGTGGCCTGTATGTAAAATTATGTACACATATTCTGAGGTAACAGTGGTAAAAACTAAAGAATCGATCTAAATTTCAGGGTTAGAGACTAATAAAATTTAAAGGTGAGATTTTTAACTAAGACTAAAGCTGATAAAGCAAAAATAATTTCAATGATATTACAAAAAATAATGGTTTGATGGCAAACTACAAATAGAATTAAATTCCAGCCAACTCAAGGCATTTTTATGTCAATATTTTTGCTACTTTTTTTTTTAATATGTCAAAATGGCGTTGTTTAGGCGTTGCGAGAATATTTCGCGTCCAAAATGCTGAGTGGATGTTTGACAATCATTTAATAAGGTTTAAGAAACTGATGTGTAGCCTCTGGACCTCCGGCATCTCTTGAAATTGTCTTCATGTTTTACGGCCCTAATTTTGCATAAACTCCCAAAATATCTGTTTGTTTAAAATTGGTGTAAAACAAATTTGGTCACTATAAAAAAAATAAAATATTAATTCAATGGAGAGACAACTAGTCCTCTGATGTACTAGTTAATTACAAACATAATCTCGTGAGCTTGAAGTAATTTTAGTGAAACCCTTAATTGTGTGGCGCATCGTACTAGACATAGATTTTTCTTGACAATATTTTTAAGACCCAGTTCAATCACGGGCTATTTATAGAACTCTCTCTAGTAGAAGAAATCACCAACTTTGTTGTCCTCAACACATTCTGGGCACGTGCCTTCTCGACCGCTAACTGCGGTGTTTATGTCAATGGAAATACACCAACGACTCAATCTGTAATTACGACGTTACTGTGTTGGCACCGCAGTTGATCGATCTGTGATCTGCAGTTCTTTGTTTGCCAAGGATTCCTAAACGGGTGTAGACTGCAAATAGTAGATACTTAGATAGGTACATTATGTTCATAAGAAAAAATTTAGTTTAAATACAACCGTTTAGATCGAAAGTCCTGAAAACAATAGTTAATTCTTATTATTATATCAGCAACAAAACCCTTAACAGTGATCTGAATTTTTACATATTTTATCTCATCCCTTAACAGTCGACTATAATCCTTCTCAAAAAATAGAGGCAGTGGCCACGTGACCTGCTATTGACGACAATGGGAATCCTGGCAATGGACAGTTGTTCCAGCTTGCCCTGAACAGGTACGGCGAAAGCGGGATTTACAAATAGAAAAATAAGATTTACTTTGAATTCTTTAATAGAATGTCTTTAAAAAGTTAAATCCACACGGTTTTAAATAGTACATATACTACAACTCAAAATTACGTGAATAATAATTGTCTGAATCTAGCCTAGTTGAGGTATTGTGAGGAACATAAAACAGCTCAATTACTCATTAAGTTACTGTTTGTGATTTATTTAGACCTTAAATTGCTGTTTTAAAATGTTTGTCAAATAATAACATAGTACGGTAAAAAAAAGTAACTTTATATTTTTTGAAAAGAAAAGTTCTACCACTAACGAACAGTAAGTTTTTAAAAAGTAATAAATTGTTAAGAAAATATACATAGAATGGCAAAAAAAATTATATTTTCTCAATTTTCCAGCCTTCCCTGTAAAATCTGTGCATATATTGTTAATATAAATGTTTATTATATATATAAGTCAGACATTATAGAGCCATGTTATGGTATTATACTATGAGACATTAGCTAATTAGGCTTTATTTAAATATTCCAATGAAGTATTGCTTAAATTAATAATAAAGTGTAATATTTTATCAGCGATTGTCTCGGAGAAAATTTGTACGTATATCACCAACAATTTAGTCACAATACACCTCTCTCTACAATCACAACATTTAACACAGAGAAAGAGCGCTCTGCAATATCAACTGTAGCAGGGATTGTCAGAAATATCCATAGGGCTTCTGTGAGATTTGGAAATAAAGTTTCCAAATTCAAAGTTTTGATACAGTTTAGGAGATCCATTGGTGAAAGTTTTTTATCAGCAAAGTTGACTGAATATATGTAGTTCATCAGAAAGATCATTTCCTAAATCTTTTGGATATCGCTGGTTGTTTTTGGACTTGGTCACCTGTCATTTCTTTGCATGACCACAGTACAGAAAAATTATCACAGAAATAGCGCATTGATTAGGAAGCGAACTGATATATCTCCTATGATTCTTTCCTAGGGTAACATTAAACACTTCATGCTTGAAAATTGTCTTAGGATCATTATCGTCATCTGCATTATCTTCGAAGTCTTCATCGGTAAGTCTTGCTTTTATTAAAAGCTACTTTGTGGAGATTTATTTTCCTTATATCTCTATCTTAGTAAGTAAATTTATTTTTATTATCTTATTTATTTCTTAGCTAGATATTTTTTATCTTAGCTATTCTCGTTTCTATTTAGTCTACACTTTACTATTTTGATAAAAAAACAATCATCCGATAGAATTTCATTTATTACTTTATATTTTTTAATTTCTACTTTGTATAAGACTAAATTTGCCTAGAATTTCCTGAATCATATTTCAGTAATGAATAAAATTACTTGACACTATTAAATATTAACAACAATGTACATACTAGTAATATTCAAATGCACATCAAGAAAAAAATGCTTCTCTGAACATATGTAACGACAAAAATTAAAATAAAGTTGATATTTCGTTGAAATAAATTTTGAAATAGGCCAAACGTTTCTGTATTTTATTTTGATGACATCAAATCAGTAACGAGGTTTCTCATATTTCTGAACTAAAAATTAACAAATTACAAATATAAAATACAAATATTTTTTTTTAATAAACACTGCCACAAGAGTCAACGGACAGTCCGAATGAAATACTTCATTACAATAATTTATCAGGATGTTAATTTGTTAAATCCGAATTCGCAACTTTCAAAAATCAATACATTTTATCAATCGGCAAAATTCATGCTAAAATAAATTGAATAAAAATTGAGCTAACTACTAACCAAATCATCAAATAAAGTTATTTTAAACACTTTTTTTTAGAAACAAAAACCTTAAAATCCACCACGTGAGAAAATAATAATAGAGTGTAGATGGAATGTGTTCCTTAATGCCGCCCCCCCCCAGATAGTAAATTGTGTTCATTTTTTCAACTAACAATCAGATAAAATCAGCTAGTGATAATAAAAATTTTTTTCTTAAAATCTATCAAAAATTCTTCTTTTATTAAGTAGTAAATTATATTTTCACTAAATAACCGTTCATTGTATTATGAATTTTTCCGATTGATAAATTTTTTTAATTTTTGCAGAACGTTGCAAATTAGGATTTGACATGGTGTTTAGATATTTTCAATTTCTTGTTTATCCCTTCTCTTTAATATATATTTCTAGTTCCGTTTAGTCTTTGTATTTATTTATTTTTCTTCATTATAATATTTTAAATTTGATTTTTTCTATATATATAAGTCCAAATATATATTTTCTTCAATACTTCTCATTTGCCAAGGATAACAAAGATAAACCTAATTTTTTGGAACCACCTAACCTCCACTTACCGTTTATTTATTAATTTTGTGGCCTTTAAAAATTAAAATGAGCCATCAGTATCTTCTCAAATATCACTTAACATTTTTCATGTTTCATGAGGGACTGTTAAAAGACCTTCCTCCTTGTCAAATTTTTGACGTTTTGCCAGATATATGGCGTGGTATATGGTAACATAAATATTACGCACCAAACAAATTAAACATTATATGCCCACATGGAAACGTCATTATACGTATTATTGTTATCTTACAATAAGATAATTATTATTATCTACCACGGGTTTAAGAGTTCGAATTTTCTGAAGAGAATAAGTACTTCTCAGTGCTTTGAAATTTAGATAACGTAGGGAATGGTGTTGCTTCAAAGTTAAACAAAGCAACCTAAACATGACTTCCCTTTAAATATTTCAAAGGACAACAAATATATTGCATTTACACTAGGGGCCGCACCAGACTTTTTCGCTATTCAGATTTAGTTGGAATGAATGGATTCCTTTTCCACAAAAAAACGAACTATCAATGCGATCACTCGACTCACTATCTTGGTGAAGAGGCATTGTTGATTTCTCATCGCTTTCACCACAATCGATTCCGCTGAAATTTGTCTCTTACGGTGACGTGTCAAAGATAAGATTTATAGCAACAAAGCAATCATTGAATCGAAAGCTGCAATCGGAAAAGGAACGTAGTCAAAAAACGGTTAAAGAAACAATTTGTGATCTCAGCTACTTTATTCATCCGAACTATCTGCCACTTGGATATCATGAATATGTTGAATAACTATATTGTTTAAATACTTGTACTTTTATATGAACTAGTTTATGAAAGGATCTGATTTTTTATTTTTTTAAACTTATATTTACTCTTCGTCTGCCAGGACCCCACCAGAATGATGGGGTGAGTTGAAACTCCCATACATCAAGATGGTGCATGCTGTTGATGGATGTTCTCAACAGCAGTATCTTGGCAAATGGGAGAAACACTCTGCGATGCTACTCGTCGAAGGAGTCAGATTCTAAAAGGCCCAAAGTGTTTGTTTTTGTTGTTGGTATGACGTCGCCATTATTTTGTAGAATGCGAAGGCTAGTTCTATCTTCCTACGGTCACAATTTCCTCCAGATGGATACACCTTCGATTCGCCGTAAGACTGGCGTCCTCTTTGGTCAGCTTTATCACAGAGTTTACACTAAGGCTCTATTTTTTCAAGATAACTGTTAGGCGTGTGTCCCAGATAAAAACATTATTGATTTTTTGCTGACTAAAATGGTGTTGGTTCCATTATGAGCAGTATAATACTTTTTTTTTTTAATGAATGAAGGATGTAGAAAGTGAATGAATGATATTGAGATATGCTCCGGGTGCGGGTCTTTTTAAAGTACACGTAAACACGGGAAAAGAAATCATAACCTTATAAATAAAGAAGTTCTGATATATTACTTGAGAAATCGTTAAAGTGCGACTTTTTCACTTTTGTATTGCATCTAAACTAAAACATATCTACTTTGTATCGAGGCCAAGGCTGCCACTCTTTAATAATTACAAGCCTCTTAAAACCCAGCAAACATTCGTCAAATTTTGCATATAACCTCAGGCTCTGGCGTATTGCGGCCAGATCAGGTCACGCGGTCATGGCTTGTGATTTAAAAACTCATTGTTTGACAAGTTAGTCTGTGTAATGCATTTTTGGTTTAAATTGACCTTGACAAATTGTCTTCTGCCTGAAAAGTATTATTTCGTCAGTAAAACATTTTTTACTTTGAAAAATGCACTTATCAGTTTGTGTATCACTACTTTGTTTGGCACTAATATGGTGACTTGAGAACTATTCAAGGCCCGGGACCATACACAAAACACTCTCAAGAGCTTTTTCCTCTTAAAAAATAATCCCAGCTATTGTTGAATATACTATATAAATATATTTTCGATCGGTTTATTTATAACATGCAAACAAAAAGACAAATGTCGATTGCCGTGTGCCTTTTTGAAAGTTGACTATCCGTTCGGTCTCGGCTATAACGTTAGGTTAAGAAACTGTAAGCGATCAGCTAGTACCGAACTATGAGTACGTAAAATAATTCGAAGCTCGTTTTGTATGTTTATAAATATAAAATCGATAAATCGCAACAACTGAAAGTCGTTCAAGAGTGGTTTGCTTTGGCAATTAGCTTCACCTCTCTACAATGAGGAAGCACGGGTCCGATTTAGATGGCACGGAGCCACTAAGACCCAATTAATATTTTTAAATTAGAATATACGCCGACATGTTGTAGGAGGGAGTTTAATGTACATTCAAGTACAATCGTGAACTTACAAGAAACAAAGATCGTATAGCAATGAATCCATTCTTGTTTGAAACTTAACTCTAAAACTACCACGTTACATAGAGGATTTTTCGTTGGTGAGATTATAGTGTCTGTTGCGTCAACCTCTTAATTACGAATAATTAGAAGTTCCCCTCTTCTCGGCCCAGAAAATATCTATCTATGTTTCCATATTTTAATAATAAAGCTTATGTCGTCAGTCAGAGAGGGGGGAGAAGCTAGTAGGGGAAACAGCCGCAGGTGGGGGAACCATCCCCACCACAGCTGGCCTGCCTATTCAACCGCCCTGTCTTAGGGCAGACAACACAACGCTTTAATTTTAGGTTTTAGTTTTAGGTTTTAGTATGTAGTTCCCTCATTGTAATCTAAAGGTGAGCCCCATCACCTAGTCCTGTACCCGATACATTGTAATTTTAACTTCAAATATAATATTGTTATTTTAATTCTACCCTCCTTCGAATGCATCTGCGTATGCAGTAAGAGGAAAAATTTGTAGATTGTAAAAATTTTGATAAATAAAGGGGTTTTGAAATTTATAAGGAGGGGAAAAGAAAAAAAAACAGACGACAGAACTTACTGAACCGGCACTTGGAACACTACTCTCTCTCTCTCTCTCTCTCTCTCCCTCTCTGCACTGGCGCGTGCTGCTCTACTCAAACCATGGCCTCATTCAACTACCTCTGCATCTCTTTCTCCTAACCTCACTATGCTTTGGTACGGCGTTGTCAGACCCCACACCTTCCTAGTGTGAATCTCTGCTTTCGTCTCGCTAAATCTATCACCTCCTTGGGAGAGACCTCTTCCTCGCGGACGACAGTTGCCGTGGCCCTACAAACTTAACCTAGTAGCGTCTCTCACGGCAATCCATTCTGCTTCTCTCCGGTTCACACTCGCCTTTGGGATCCGAACTGTTTTCGCCTACCCTTAGATACCGATTGTGAATTCGTGGTCATTCCAAGACCACATAAACTGCCTATAAACCTACCCTGTTCCTCTCCTCCTGAACATAGTGCTTTGTCGGGGCACACCTTCTAAGATCTTATGTAGGCAGATCAAAGCGAATTAAGCTGCCCGCCGACTAGGCCGCCAGCAAGGGTGAAAGACCACAGGTCCACCCGCTCTATCTCTTTATTGGCGCTCGCCAGACAGCGGCTTGAGGTTGTAGCGACCCTAGCCCGTGGAGGGCGTCCTCTCCCCACTTTGGGGATATTCGACATCCAACCCGACAGTGTCAAAGGGGCGTATGAACAGTTGTTCATATATGTAGTATAGACATACTCAGTTGTTGATTTGTATGATACAAAGAAGATATTTTACGCCAAGTAGGACTGCTCGTACAATACATTATAAGTGGGTGTAAGCATGTGTCCCGGTTTCAGGCATGGTTACGGGTTTAGTATCAGACGAAGCAGTGATAATTTGAACACAAAGCTATAAATTAAATAGTCTTCCACTGGAGACATATCATGTTTTTCAGTTAAAAAATGCAATGCAACGTTTTCTTCAACGTCGAGGAGGAAACATGAATGTTTCCTTGTTCCTTTTTGATCACTGTTCTTCTTGTTCCTTTGCTTAGCCATCTCACGTTGTTGTGGAGAAACAAGTCGTCAAACTGAGCACCTCTGTCTTCAACAAGTGATTTAAACTGACTGTAGTTAATAAATGATTTTGCCGGTATGAAGTTACTTATTTTTATCACAACTTGTATTTTACTCTAAATACCGGAATTCCAACTGCAACACAACACATTTTGATGAATGGTGCAGTGGTAGGATATCGAATTTTCATTGCATTTTAGATCACTGCTGATTCACCTTGCCGGTGCCCCGTATTTTCTTACCGAAATCCTCTTCTGTGGTTGTTCCTGGCATAGACAAATAGTACTTTATCAAACAACTTTTTTTATCTTGGGGGTAGTGTTAGGGGGAGAAGTGACTGGCGTATCTACGTCGTGTACAGTACATGGTGTCCGCTGAAACATTATTATGTTCTGTTATTGCGGTCCACCATCGTCCACCACAATATCGTTCTAAACGATATTAGCAACATATACCATTTTTTCAAATATCTACCCATTTTCTCTAGAGGGGCTGAGGTCATCCAGTCCAGGCTGGTTATTACTTTTAATGGCTCTCAATAAATCGACAGCCGCTCTTCTGGTCATTGACCCAATCCATCCTCACGCTGGTTTTGTATAGCGGGGATGAATTATTCCCGGATTCGTTCCCTTTCATTTACAAAGATCTCGTCACAGCAGCTAGAAGATAAGACACGTCCACCTATGAATTGCAATATGATCGTTCCAACATCGTCAATGAGGCCAATGGGATCGACTTAATGAACCATTTCAGAAGCACTTATTCTGTATTAGCTTCCCAACGAAAGTCAATCCCAAGAAGTTCATTCTGGTCAATGTTTATGATTTCGTCGGTATTTTTTCAGTCCTCAACTCGCTACGACTTGTTTTCACCGCTGTTTTTGTATTTGTCTCTTGCTCAGCGTAGAGCTATGAAATATGACATGGAGGTTCCATTTCATGATACAACGGCACGGAAAATATTGTTAACTCGATAATATAAGAGCATGCTCTCTCTCCCCTTCCTTTGTAGCACGCGATTTCCTCATTCCCTTGTTCAAGTCAACGGTATGACCAGGCCTCAATAATTACCATATATATACATACATATACCATGTATATATACCAAATATATCACGTGATTCGCACCTCGAACGCCGATCGTGTGAAAGGATTCATTAACAACCGGGGAGTACGAAATGCACCTTTAACGGGAGTGCGCAAATAGTTAAATACTCCGTAATATCTTTTCAATCAGAAAGGAGCTCCTTCAACGTTTTGAAATGTGGATGGGAACTTAGATAAAGGTTTTACAGGAACGTAGGAATGCGGCACGATAGAAAATGTTGGCAACGGTCTCTTTTGTGACGGCGGTTTTCCCGTGCGGGAATATTGGAAGCGAAATGAGCTCACTGCCTAGCTAAAGACAAACGTCTAATAATATCGGCATACAATACATTTTTACCTACGCCTTTGTATTATTTACTGGCCATACAACTAGACCTGAGGCAGCCAAGTAACATAAGATAGCTCGAAGGTATTTTGTAATAATAACCCACCTATCCCTCTTAGCCCATGACCAGCTAAAGCGAACTAGCCTCGTCTAAAACAATGACTTTTATTGTGTCCTATAAATTTCATTGTTGTTCTGTCTTCGTTCTAGCAATACTTCAGCAGTTCGTCTAATGCTATCGACTCTACAGTGAATAAATCGGTGCAAAATTTTGCTGGTATAGGCTTGACGAGTTTTGTGGCACGACGTAGAACAATGCAACTATAAATAATGCGTTTTCTCCACTCCCAAGTCGTTTATTTCTATTGTCAAAGTGACCCGCCAGTGACACTTGTGCACATAGAGGAAGTGTCCAGAAATGGGCTGGGTGCCAGCCTGGAACCAGATATGAAACAGACAAAACTAATAATCCTTTCAAGTGCAACCACCTGACAACAACTTGGATATCATATTTTTCTTAAACTCCTTTATCGCTATCGACCAACAACAATTAAATATTTGAATTCAAATATTGTGTTTTCGTAATGTTATCGAAGTGTTCGATTCCCCAATTTGTGTGTGCAAAGTTTGTGTATAGCATCAGTCAACTAGAGAATATTTGTAAGTTTATATTGTAAAATTATATAGTTATGTGTATAACGATAGTATTCATTACATATACAATGTAATGGCTTTTTGTTTTTTGTTTTTCTTTATATATCCAGATGTTTGGCTGGTACCTTCCTCATTTTTGACTACAGCTTATTTATCTGGCATGTTATCACTTACGAATTAATTTTTTTTCTTTTATGAAAGGTTTTCTTTTAACTGGACACTGTAGTTTACTGATTGTTTTTCTTATTGTCTTATATTTTTATAACATTTCATCCCTGGATTTATTCATTGAAATGCTTTTAAATTTTTTTTTCTTAAAAACGTTTAACTTAATTTTACTTTATTTTTTTGTCGTGCGAGATTTCTTTGTAATTAGCCAGAATAATGTTTTTTCCGCTTATAAATAACTTTTGAGCATATTTACCTTTACAATCACCTAGCTGTCATTGCTTTTTTTACGCCATTCATCCATATCGGAAGGAATGTACCGAAGTATTTTAACCTCCTTGTGTCATTCTGTTGACATGACCATAAAACCGTTTCATTTTTTTTTTTTTTTTTTTCAATATAGAAAAGCAAGTTTTCTGTTTTAAATGCAATATCACTAATAGTTATTTATATTACAATCTAATACACCGTTTAAAAACTGCATTTTAATCGCGAGTGGTTCATTGGATGTATAGAGCAGCGGTTACACGTGTCCCTGCTGCGTACGGAGCTAACAGAACCCAACGAAGAAATAGAACATCCTTTATAGTGTACTCTATAAAATGTTTAGCATTTTGATGGTTTATTTTTTCTAGGATATCTTTGGTTCAGCTGCCATCATCCGATATCCATACGCCTCAATGTCTAAAACAATTGCTACATCGCACCCTTCTATCAGAAGTGGGAGATTATCGTTGGCGTTGAATGCTAAACACTCCAATCACAGTTTCGCTGACGTCCGAGCCACCCAAGCAGTATTCATCCTCCTGATAATCTTTCTGCCTCCAAAAACAATTTATCTAATTTAAATGGCAGCTTAGGTTTTTGGTCCTCTTTAAAGTTCTATTACAAACTGAAAAAAAAAATATTTTGCAGCCTATTCGAGATGAAATAAGCTGTTGTTTTGTAGGGTTTGTCAATAGGTCAGAGACCTGAAGAAGGATTCGCAAATTACCAACGTGAGAGATGGTTATTTCTCTTGGCAGCTGGGCGAGCTGTCAAGAGCCACTGCGTTAATAAGTAAGGTCGCCTTTAGGTTGTAAGGGCTCTCTTTTCGTGAAGTTTGTCTATGCGTTAGCCTCGCAAAAAGTTTTTAATTCTCATCGAAAGACGATTTTAATGTTAATATCCACTGGTAGATACCAAGATCAAATATCTCGTCATTATATCATAACTAATTTAAAATTACATTTTAAACTCAAATCAATTTTTTTTAACTTAATTATATTTTTTTAACATGAACACTTAAAAAGGTTTTCATATGTTCAATTGGTAACTACTTCATAATACGAATATCTTGGGTTCGAATTCTTCGGAAAGTGAATTTATTTCGTAATTATTCACGACTAACAGCAAAAGAAAAAATGACTGCCAAGATCGGGGCTCAAAACTCAAGGGAATCTGAGACATTGAGCTTGGGGTCACTAATAATTATAAATAATAATGGTACCGATATCACAATGAGCATTTTTGAAATTATTTCACATCCATAAATATAAGTGGGCGTCTTTATGCATTTATCTCGCTTGGTTTAATTGGTATTTACTTGGTTGAACCACATCGCTTATTGATGGATCAATTGTTATCATACCATATTATTGTTATGGATCAATTAACACGATGACACCTCCCCCACCACCCTTCCCACATCGATGAATCTGTCATGAATGATGACAGTCAGGGAAAATTAGGTTAAGATTTTGTTTGTGAGATGTAAGTTGTTAGTTTTAAGATTTATGATTCATAAGGTGACCTCGATCACTTTTTAAACATGTATAGACAATGAATGTATAATGTACATTATAACTTTGTAACAATTGCAAATCACAGTGTAAAGTTGTTAAAAATTATATAAAATGTAGCCAAGCTACAGGACATATAATATTGACCTATTGTAAATAGATTCATTTATATAGAATCTATATTGAATTCCACCATTTTTAATAACAAGGGGATATAAAGAAGGAAAAAAAACACTTATTAAAAGTCACTTTAGATAAATATTAAAAAATATTTTCCAAAGGGAAAAAGACAATTAGAACCGCTTCAGACGGTGTGTTCTAGTGTTTGCTCTCAAAACTTTATTTACGGAATATCTTTATATAGCGTTACGTCCTTTAATATTTTCTCAGCCTCGGTAATAAAACAAAAATCAGAGCTTCAAATCTTAAATTCTGATCTATGATTTGAGAAGGATTAAAAAGTACCCACCTTTTGTTTCCTCTTGTGTATAGGTTTGCCATCAAAACGAATGCCTCTGTATGTTTTACAAGTCAATAAATTAAGTGTTACATAGTCAAAGCAAATAAGTTATTTAAAAGATGAAAATTTAAAATAAATGTTTAAAAAACGGAAGTAATTCTATTCACTAAACTTAGGCCCCTCATCCCTTCCAAGTTTATGAAATTCCACAGTAGCCTTTCCAACCACCCTAATCCTGTAGCACAGTCTTTGCACTGCGCCACTCATCCCTATAATCCTCCTCGGAGACTGAAACGGCAGTGGCCTCGTGACCTGCTATAATCGCGTGACAGTGGGAGTCCTGGCAATGGCCAGTTTCTCCAATCATGTCCTATTGTATGAATGAGCGAGTGAATGATGACTGTAAATATGGTATGAATGAGATCATTTATCTGTATTATTATTGCCTTATAAAAGGCAGATTGTAATTATTGCACAATAAAGTTCTAAATAATCTTGAAACTTAGGCCCAAAATCAATCCCTCAAATTAACATAGACAACACTGACCTTAGATAGTCCCAGAATGCTAAGTAATAAGGAGTAATTTTTTATAAAGGCTTGACCTTAATGGCATAGATCAATAATATTAGCGCGAATGGCAAAGCTGTCATCTCATGCTTGTGTTTCTAAAATGTTTCTCAGGATCTATTAACTTAAGCATCGCCATGCATAAGTATAAGATTATTATATTTTAACTGCTGAAAATCCAAAATGAATTTCTAAGAATAATAACTAATTCATCAAGGCGCACTGTCATCTCCCAACTACATTGACATTCAGAACATTGTAAAAACAAAAAACACTCAAAGATTTCTAGAAACAACAAGTTAGAAACAATAATTCAGTAAAAAGTGCCATGCATTATGAATTAACAAATAAGAAGATACGTAAAGACGCTCATTTTATTTTTAAGGACCAGTAATAATTATGTATTGATATTGTTTCCGTTTTCCTACACGTGAATAAGTAGCAGTTCGCGGAAACAAACAAAAACAGTACCAAAGAACATTAAAAACATCTCCCTCCTAGGCGACAAGTAAATATGCACAAATAAACGAGATAAGAGTCGTAAAACAGAATATGGTGAAAAGCTAGACTAGTATTGGCGACAAGTCAATTTCGTAGTGACTGAGTAAGTCTGGCTAAATATACAGTTTTGAACGAAGTACACTTTTAGCTCCCGTGAAGTAATTGACCGGGAGTCCAACAATCTAGCTCAACAACAGCACATCTCGTTCTCTTGGATTTCAAACAGAGAACGAACGAAATACTTTAGTTAATACAATGGCCAGCCTCGCCATTTTTATGGTTTTGTAGGTTTTTTTCAAAACGATATACCGTTATATTTTCAAGGCTGGGTCGGTCTGTCCTGGTCTTTCAGGAGTAACCTATATGGGGAGAAAGGACGACAAAACCCATATCTCACTTTTCAAAAAGTATTTTGTATTTCTTTATTTAACAAGGCAAGAAAGTGTTGCATTTTTTCCAAAACTAATGAAATCTACAGTTCATAAAACATACAAATATCCAAATAAATTAAATAATTTTTTTTTTACTACTACAAAATAGCAATTTTAAAGCAAAAACGGTGAAAAATTACCAAGATAAACCAAATTCAATTTCACAACCAACAAAAATCGAACTAATTGACAATAATTAACATCCTAATTAAAATAAATAAATAAAATTATTGTTATAATTCAAATGTATCTATTTACAAGTAAATTTACTATTAACAATTTAAGTACATTTTGAAATATTTCAAATTTAGAATGAATATCCAATATGTCTATAAAGTGAAAACAGGTACTTATGTAGGAATAAAATTTAAATAAAGTCTCGCTGAGACTGGTTCATCTGGTGCGTAGTTGTCAACTAGATGTTCTACCCACTTTTTTTTATCTTTCTGGAACATTCTTTGAAATCTTTTTTTTTGGTCGCCCAGTTTTCTTGGAGAGTACAGATGATATGATTCGGCTCACAATTTTCAAAATGAAAGGCACATAAAGCCATTTTTTTTATGTTTAATGATAAATTTGGATAACATCCTATTCTCCCATCTTTTTCTTACACCGACTCACAAAAATTTTTATTGAGGGTTTGAACTTCATCAGATTTCCGTTAATAGCATGCAGCTAATTTAAAATAGTTCACTGTTAAATGTAAAATCTTCTAATTTCTGGCACTGGATGGAGTGACTCCCCAGACTTCGAAAACATCCCCTTTGGTTTTAGAGTGTTTTTAAAAAAAATCAGACACTTAAGTTGTAAATAGTTCCAAGATTTTCAAAATAATCTTGCACAGGGCAACATTACAAGAATTACAAACAATTTTACCCATAGATTCCAACAATGGTTTTACCTTTTTCGAGAAATATAATTTTTAATGGGAAGAAAATTAACATTTGAAATAAAATGTTACCTAAAAAAATGAGTCATTAATTCATAAATTACCTGATAATAATAAAATTATCAGGTATATAGGTAGGATATCAAATAAAATTTAAAGTCAAGATTAATAATATATAATTTGGTTTTGTCTTTTTAAACTATAATTTTTTTTTTTTTATAGTTCTTTATTGAAAAAAAAATTACAATTTGCCTTTTCCAGCATTAATAATTGTGCTGAGAGATCATTCATACCTTATATACAATTCCATTCATACCTATATACAGTCCATTCATACCTATATACATACAGATTCAGCCCAGGAGCCCCCCCGCCCCCGAAGCCAATCCCCCAGCAAGCTGGCGGAAAGGCCGGAAGCAGCGAAGCTCCCCCCGCCCCCTCTCCGGCCGTGGCACCATCCGGCGCAGGCCACAGAGAGGGCAAGAGAGCCACACACGCTCAGGACATGAGTGGGGATGATGGCCAGTGCCAGGACCCCATGACATAGAATGTCTATTTATAATAGGTCGCGAGGCCACCGCCGTTTTAGGCGTCGAGGAGGATTGTAAGGATGAATGTTACTGGATATGGAGTCGACCAAAGGATTCGGATGTGCGGAAAGGTTTTGGTGAAATTTGGAAAATCTTGAGGGTATAAGGTCGAGGACAGTTGGTACATGGAGATCTCTGTGAAGGGATGAGTTTTTAATATAAAAGGGTGCGTTGACTATGGTTCTGAGGACTTTGGATTGGAATGTTTGGATACGTTTGATGTTCGATGGTTTGGCTGTCCCCCATAACTCTATTCCGTAAGTCCAAATTGGTTTTAATAACTGTTTGTATACGTGGAGTTTGTTTTCTAGTGTGAGGTTAGAGTTTCTGTTCAGTAGTCTGTATAACTGTCCAAACCGTCTGTTCGATTCTTGTCTTTTAAGTCTTGTGTGAGGGTTCCAAGTCAGTCTTTTGTCTAGATGAAAACCTAGATATCTAACTGTATTGGACATGGGAAGCGGAATTGAATTGAAGGTTACGGACGGGCAGGATCCTCGATGGAGAGTAAATGTGGTGTGAACGCATTTGCCTTCATTGACCTTGATGCGCCAGATGTTGCACCACTTCTCTATCTTAGTGAGGTGATTTTGGAGGTTGTAGGATGCCGTTGACGGATTGGGATGTGACGAGAGAATTGCTGTGTCGTCAGCAAAAGTTGCAAGGAAGGTGCTAGGACTTAACGGAATGTCAGCAGTGAAAAGGGTATACAGGATAGGGCCAAGGACGCTGCCTTGAGGAACTCCTGCTTCTATGGGGTAATAATCGGAGTATTCTGAACCACAACGGACCCGAAAGAACCTGTTAGACAGATAGGATTGAAGGATTAGATAAAGGGTCTGCGGTAAGGAGATTTTTAGTTTGTAAAGCAAACCTGGGTGCCATACCCGGTCAAAAGCCTGAGCTACGTCCAAGAAAGCACCCGTGCAGTAGTGTTTGCTTTCAAGTGCGGAGGATATATGGTCAACAACGCGAAGGCCTTGTTGAGCAGTGGAGTGTCTGAAGCGAAAGCCAAATTGATGGTTAGGAAGAAGGTTTTTGGATTCAACTATAGGCAAAAGGCGTTTGAGTAGGATTCTTTCAAAAACTTTTGAAAGGATTGGAAGTAAACTGATTGGGCGGTAAGATGAGGGATCATTTGGGGACTTTCCAGGTTTCTGAAAGAGGACGATAATGGAATATTTCCAGAGAAGTGGGTAGTGGGTGGTTCTAAGGATACAATTAAATATATAGGTGAGGAAAATTATTGCTTTGGGTGGGAGTTGTCGAAGGATCTGAGCAGTGAGAAGATCGTATCCAGGAGATTTACGGAGTGGTAGGTTTTTTAAGTGGTATTGGACCTCGGAGGGATTGACTGCCTTTGGAGGAAGTGAAAGAGGAATCGGAGAAATAAGGAAATCTTCGACCTTCGTATCGTGGGATGGATTATGCTGGTTGGGATGAGGTGTGAAAGTATGTGAGAGGTGCTGTGCGAATGCTTCAGATCTCTCTCCATCTGACGCAGCCCAGGACCCATCGCCACGACGAAGTGGATGTGATACATAATGGTATTTTAGGATATTTTGGGTAGCTCTCCAAAGAGAGTTGTCCTGAGTGGATAAAGAGGATAGGTAAGAATTAAATGTTTGGGATCGGAAGGTTGCCAACTCTCGCTTTAACAATTTACAGTTTTGATTGTAACAGCGGCGATCGGCAGGGTGTCGGGTTCTTTGCCATAAGGCTTTGGAGCGGCGTTTGATGTGGATAAGGTCGAGTAGGTTTTGAGGTAAAGAAGTTTTGTTCTGGGCATACGGGGAAGGTCGTGGCTTTGAAGCATTCCATGCACATTGTTGGATTAAGGTAGTAAGGGAATGTACGGCATGGTCTAGATCATGAGGTGTTTTTAGGGTAACTTTGAGGTCAATGGAATTAGTTAGAAGTTCACGGAAGTGGTCCCAGTCGACTGGACCTCTGATGAATGAGGGAGGAGGTAGTTTGGGGATGGGGTGTAACGAAAGAGTGAGGAGTAGAGGGCTATGGTCGGACGACAGGTCATCGAGCCGTGTAGTGGACGAATTTATCGATCCTATTCCATGGTGGATGAAGAAATCAAGGATGTCAGGATTTCGATAGGGATCTGCAGGCCAATAGGTAGGAGTCTGAGGAGGGAGAGGGGTGGAGTTTGTGGATAAGAGTGCAGATAACAAAGCTCGCCCTCGGGAGTTGGTGGTTCTAGAGCCCCACTGTTGGTGCTTTGCGTTGAAATCTCCACCCACAAGGTAGTGATGTCCAATTGAGTTAAGAAAGGAGGTAAATTGTGAGTTGGAAATAGACTTGTTAGGTGGACAATACGCTGCAGCTATGGTGAGGGGGAAGGAAAATGTGCGGATTGACACAGCTGTGGCTTGTAGGAAATCATGGGCAATCAATGGGACGATGTGGTGGGAAAGGGAATGGTGGATAAGGACAGCAGTACCAGCATGTGATGTTCCATCAGGGTGGTCTGTTCTGTAAACCTGGTACTGTGGGATTTTGAGGGATCTGTTAGCAGTCAGTCGCGTTTCAGTAATGAGTGCAACGTCAATGTTTTTTTCATTTAGTAATGTTGTCAGTTCGTTTGTGTGATTAAACTATAATTACATTAGAAATTTGTTAACGTGTTTTGGGGTTTTATGGAATTAAAACACGAAGATTTTGGGGATGAAGATAAAGGTCGTGTACCAGACAATATCAACTTACAGCACCAGAGTTAGAAATAAAGGTTTTTCCAAAACCTTTCAGGGTTGATAACGTAATAGTGGCCAGCCAAAGTACCATGGTCTTCACCTTATGAAGGAAGTGAAGAGGTACTCCAAGGTGCAAAAAAAAAAAAAAAAAACCAGGTAAACAGACTAGCAGTGATCAGAAATTATAATGGGCGACACAGATCAGATGGATGAGAAAATTTCAATATACTGAATTGGGATAAGAAAAAAACAGTGGTAATGGCCAATTTTGTCATGGCTTAGAGATGTATGCATACACAACATATGGACACTACACAGAAAATGTGGACACAATATTCCTCAACTAAATTTCTGGAGAAGTATTGTAATACCATACTTGCCTCAGCCAAAAGGATGAGACCGTATAAAAAATCTGTCAAGCTCACAGCTCCTCTAGAAGGGTAATAGACAGCATTCCCTTTAATAGGATTGATCATTTTGTAACAAAAAGTGAAGCGGGCAAGAAGAAAAGATGTGTGCCAAATGTAATAATGTTGGCCTATGTTTAGAATGTTTTATGCTATTCCATAAACTGTAAAATACTTTTATGATAATTCTAAATCTAAATTATAAATATTAACTTGTGTTTTTATTTCTATCCTGGCTTTATTTATAAATTTCAGAGAATCGGTAGCCAAATGCCCCTACCTGTGCCATATGGAAACACATGATTACTGGTACTGGGTAGGTGACTGGTCGAGAATCTTTATTTTGCTTATTAACATTTATTTGAACCTGAAAATATACCAAAAAGTTAAAAAGAGAATTAAAAAATGAAAATTCAGGCACTTAAGGGTTAAAACTGTGTTGGCAACTTTCCCGCAATCACTTAAATATATTTTTTTTCATTCTTCCCATTGTTGTACATTAAACTTAAATCTTCCAGATTGATTGGATCATTTTTAGGATTCTGCAGATTTTTTTTATCAAAATCAAAAGCCCTTGTTTTCACTAATGTGTGTGTATATTTTTGAGCCAAATTTGAGATATAAACATTAAATTTTATAATGAGAATCCATTTAATTACCAGATGACATGAAAATTACTTTCAACTCCATAAAACATAATGAAGTGTTAGAAATAATAATAAATAAAAATAAAAATTTGCTAAAAATGGTCTAAGAAGTAGTATAAACATTTTTAAAAAAATTACAAGACCTAAATCATAAATTAAACCTTACAAAATATATACAAATTTAATGTTATTTCTGGTTCTGTGCAGGTCAAAAGAAGAAGAGAACAAACCAATGAGGATAGATATTGCTGAAATGCAAAATCGAATAACTGACTTGCAACGAGATGTTAACTTGAAAACGTCCAACATAGACCGTAAGACACAATTCAAGTACTGATAACATAATCTGTAGATATATATGATATAGTGGGGGCATAGTCCTAAGACACTAATTTATAATAAGTGAAGTTTTTCAGTTATTCAATATGAACCACAAAAACTAAAATATTTTCTAATCTATACTCCTATTCACAATTAGGGTACCGCCTTAATTTTTAAAGATTATCTTGTTACATAATTTGTGAATACACTTCCCACCAAAAAAATTAGACCATAAATCTCGAAATTTTTTTAGTTTTGGAGCCTAACCCATGTTTTATTTTATTTATAGTAATAGGACTAAGTTAAGAAAATAATAGGATTAAATAATAAATAATAATAAGTAATAGGACTAAATTAAGAAATATGAATAGTTTGATAAGAGATATTAGGGATTATTTATATCATTGCTACACACTATTTGTCAACAAACGAAGGGTTAAATGCTTTTCTTGATTGATTTTCATTCCCCTTTCAGTCTTTCTTTACCTTTTGTTTGCCCAGTAATTTCTCTCTTACCTCTTTATTCTGTGTGATAAGGAGTCATATAAGCCACGATAATTCAGGAAAATCATAGCATAACATCGCTAATGGTCTCGGTTTTCATTACTCTGCAGTTTCAAGAGCCATAAACAGGCACAGAGAAACTAGGAGCCACTCAAGACGATCAAATTTAGGACGTCCAAAAGTGACCAATCCCATTGATGCAAGTGCTCAGGAAACCCAAACAGCTTCTGGTATTAGAAAGTTGGTTGCTCGTATTCGGGGGATAATAATCTCAGAGTCAACTGCTAGAAGAACACTGAGAGGGTCAATCCTTAGCTCAATAAGTCCTGTGAAAGGGCCTCTTCTTACTGCAGAACACCAATCTTGGACTGAAGAATAATGGAAAAATATCCTATTCATTGATGAGATGAGAGTGGCCCTTAACAGTTCAGATGGCCGTGAAAGAGTCTGGAGAAGAACTAGAGAACGGTACAGTCAATGCTGCGTGTAAGAAACTGTGGTAATTGGAGGGGGCTCTATCATGTTCTGTGATGGCATTTCTTGGGACCGATTGGTTCCAATCCAAGGAGTGGCCTTGAATGTTTTGAGTTATGGAGATGATATAACAAGATCATGTATAGTGCCTTTCATTGGTGCTGGAATCATTGCTTACGCATGATAACGCCAATACATAACAATGCAATATTTCTTATTAATTGCCATTATAAGCATATAAATTTAAATTTTATTAAAAAAAATTATTTTTTGTTTTTGTAAAGAAATAATTTATTTTAATTTAACATATATTTAATTTTAATATTTTGTTTAGTAAAATTGTTTATTTTGAATTTATAAGCCTTTTGGTAAATGTAAAACCTGCTGTTCACGTGAAATTCAAAAATTTCTAGGTGCTGCGATTTTTTTGGCAGAGAGTTTTCAAATATTATTAATACAGAGGTAAATTGGGAAGGTTTGCAGAGATAATAATCAGTTTCAATATTCATCTTTCTTTCAAAGACCGATTCATAATGAATTTGTTTATAATCAAAACTAAACCGTACTTTCCATAAATTATTAACAGATTGTTTACGTTTAAAATCTATAAGTTTTTCAAACATTTTCTGATGTACTTCTACAAACACAAGGCCAATCTATCACAAAAAAAAAGGCAGCCCATTTCTCATTTATGTAAAAAAAAATGAAAATATCTACCGAGGGATTTGAACTCAGAACCTTTTATCTAGAAGTCAATAATGAAATGCCATAAAAAAAAAAGTTTACTTCTTGTTTGCCATTTTTGCCATTATTATTCGTAATTATGCAAAAATTATAGTGACTGAACATTTTCAAGCAGCTTTTGTAACTGATGATTGTTAAAAAATAAAGCAATTGAGTGATTTAATGAGAAAATAAATAAAAATATATGAATGTAGATTTTCGTACAGATGTAATGAACTGAGTATATAATTTATTTATCCCTCTAGGTTTACAAGTTGAATTAGATGCTGCTTGCAATGAATCCGAAATGGTGAGGAAGAGGTTTAAGCGGCTGGAAGCAGATTTAGATTTATATAAGCAAACGAACAGAGATTTAACAGACCGCATTAATACTTCAGGTTGCCATAAAATATTTGTAACAGTACTAATAATATGCAAGACATCTCGGGTGAAAGGTCAATACTCTAGAAAGTCATGCATAGGTCATTATAAACATTAATGTTTATTTAAACATACATCCTATTACAAACTGCAATATAATACATCTTCAACCACATATTACATATATTGTAGCCAACATACCAGCTTTAGCAGTTGAATGAATACTACCATTTGAATTAAAATCAACAATTTTATAACTGCACATTCAAATACAGCTTCAACAGTTTAGCATCATACAAATGTTCACTTTTTTGTTTACAATGCTCTATATCATGACCTCCCAATTTATTGATCTTTCATCCTGGGATGACTTGTATACATGATAAATTGATACATTTCTGTAATTAGTTTTGTTTTAATTCAGTAAAAAATGTTTAAAATCATTAACAGTTTTAATTCTTTTTTTTAAATAACTAAAATAATTTGAGAGTGTATATAATTCACTAATCGTAACTATATATGAGCCATCTAACTTTTATTAAGAGGTGAACAATTACGAATAAACTCATTCATTGAAAGCAAAGATAATAAGGCATTGAAGAATATTTTAGTCTTGAAGCCTTTTAATTGAAATATTCTGTAATACATACTTACTTCGTTGTGTCCTAACAAACATTGTCTCTTTTAGGAGTATTAGTCTCAGATTAATTAAGCAAAGATTATGTTCACATCTTTTTATGATGTACATACTTTAGAATACAGAACTATGTTCAAGCAAAATCTTTAGATGTCATTTTTAACCAATACATCTAACAATTTTTTTTGGAAATGTTAATCCACATGAAAAACAAAAGAAAAATGTATTCATCTTTTGATAGCTCAGTAATTATATGTGCTTAATTAAATTATGCATACAACCTGCTAAATAAAAACTGTAGCATTTTCAATATCACATAATTCTTTACTAAGATTGACCATTGAAATTTATGATGGTGATGTAACCCCAGTAGTTCACCATAAGTAAAACCATATTCAATGTTTGGTGTTGAGTTAACATGTTACAACTTAATTTAAGCAAATATTTAATAAAAGCATATGATTTGTCCAGCATCGCAAGAAGTGGAAAAGGCAGAAAGGAACAATAAGCAGCTGGAAGAAGCTGACAGAAAAATAAAAGCACTAGAAGACGAGTTGGCTAAGGTCAAATCAGAACTAATTTATTTACAAGCTAGTTACAAGAAATTGGAAGCTGATAGAGACATGGAAGTCCAAATCATACAAAAGGTATTGGTCTTCACATACAATTATTTGGTCCTAATTATAGTAAAAAACCTAATCCATTTATGTATTATTTTTTTTCAGGCTTTGGAAAAAGCCCTTACTGATCAAGAAGAAATGGAGGCCAAATACGAGAAAGAATTTGAAAATCTCAGAACACTCAATTCTAGCAGAGAAGTACAAATGCTAGAAGATTTTGAGTGGAAATTAAGAGAAGTTCAAAAGACAAGTAAAAAGAAAATGCAAGAATCTGAAAAGGAAAGCGAAAGAAAGCATTCAGAGCTGGCTAACAAGTTGGCAGCTGCTCAATGTGATCTCGATCAGGTAAACTTCAGCGGAAGAATGTGAACATTTGTATTCCTGCTAATTTTGAAGTGTTCCATAGCACTGAAATTTGTAGCTACACCAAGTAGTTACATTTGTTAATTTAATATTTATGTAAACAGTTCATTCTATATCATTTTAGGTAAGACAGATTTAGGTTTGGATATTGTAAACAAGCAGAAGGAAATTTTCTAGTCTTATAGCCAATCCATGCTTTAGCAAACAAAAAAATGAACAGCCAATCTTGAACCTAATCAACAAACTCTTTACATTTTAATATTTCAACCAAAATGATTTATTTTTTGGGTAATCGAGCAATAATACAACTTTACATAATTACGATTTTTATCAATTGATTGCCAATTAAGTTCTCAAGTCACGGCTCCAAAACTATTCAAGATTTATAGTTCTGATTTTCCAGTGATTTCCTGCAGTAGAAATCAGCATACTAACCACATGGATACGGATATGTCCTTTTGGTTGATAATTTAGATATTTAAATTTTTTTTACCATTCAAAAATGTGATTTTTGTTTCCAAACTGGTTTAACAAATAAAAAGGTGTTTTTGATCAAAAATAACAAGTAGTTTACACAATCTTTTATTTAATTAGTATTTAAGAAATTGTGGGAATCTCATGACTATCTCTGATACTGTTTTTTTCGCTTTCTATGTTCTTTATATTATAATGATAGTCAATCTTTGCAAAAAAACAACTTGTGCACAATATCCTTTTGAATATATTTTTATTATAAACTCATGCAGCAAATGCCACATTTTGGACTCATTCAGTCCATCAACAAGCAATCCATCTCATCATGTTTAAATTAAGTAATAAATAATACAAATTTAAAATGATCAATAAATAAAATAAAATATTTTTAAGTAATGGTTGTATCCAACCGCCAGCTCTATCAATACTGGCATAACACCTAATGCCAGTGATAGACTTCATTAAACAAAAAAATCTGGTTATTAATATCATTATTCCAGATTTCCCACTTGAAATTATGTGAAATTGAACTAAACCAACTGAAGCAAACGAGCTCTGAGCAGAGGAAAAACTTGAGATTAACAAACAGGAAACTAGAAGAGTTACAAGTTAGCGAAAAAATACTCCAAGAAGAAGTACATAGTTTACGAGCTTCCCTCGATAAGGAGAAGAACCATGTTTCGAATTTGCAGGTATGCAGTGAATTATTATATTCTAATTTAATATTGTAAGCCTGTATTAAAAATGTATCACTTGTTTGTATATATAAAAATATTTATAAAAAAGTACAGTATAACCATGATAAAAAATATTTTTTCTATTTATTTAGACTATACACAGGGAAGAATTAATTGAGAAAGACAAGAAAGCGAAATTAAAATTAGAATTACAAATTAGCCAATTACAAACTGAGGTAAGCAAAAACTCCTTCAATCATTTGTCTATTGTATGCACTGTTTCAAGTAAAAAAGGCAATCATCAAAAGAGGAAATATGCTTGAAATAGCAGTTTGCAAATATTTTATAACTTTTGTATTTTCAACAAAAATAATATTTGTCAACAAGAAAATTTTAACCACATAAAGAAAATAATGGTATTTGGACTAAGATAAGTTAATAACAGACATTTGAAAATTCAGAAAAATAAAGATAATAATAAAAGAACTTGGTAATGTAATAAACTATTAGCATTCTGGTTCAATGGTAAATTCCAAACAAAAAAAAATTAATTTAATATTCACATTGAATAATTCTTAAACACTTACTTTTGTGGGCGCTTATAGATGATTTATCATTTTATATGTGTGTACAATGAATTGGTCATTTATGATGGCTGTTGATTTAATGGTCTAATCCTGATCTAATATACACAAAAATCACTGGCCACCTTTATGTAATTCTTAACTTAATGTAAAGAAAATTGAAACAATGCTAGTGGCCTATAGTAACTTTTCTGCTACCAGTACAACTGCTGTCAACATTAACCCTTGATAATATTATTGATACTATCATATACTTTAAATTTACATGGAAGACATTATAAATATATATTGGTAACTAACATTAAACAGTATATGTTTTTAAACTTGAATTTAAAAAAAAACCTGACAACATATTTTATATTACTTATCCAAAACTCATAAATGGAAAAAAAGTAATAATAATTAAATCAGTCTAAGCTTTCTATTTCTGTAACTACAAAACTAATATCTCATTTTAGATATAATAGAAAAACATGATTTCCTCTGACTTATACCAGTGAAGGAAACTAAATCAAGTTTTCAATTTTCTATCAGAATATTATCTAGTGGAGTATTGACTTCAATACAACTGATCAAGAAATACATTAAAGTAGGGACACTAAATTAGGCGAGTCTGATGAATTGCAGTGTTGCCAACTCTTGCTCCACAACCTAAACTAACTTGCCAAAATCATAATAAAAATGATGAATCAAGTCCAAGGCAGAGTCAGTTAAATACCAGATCAATAAAGTTTAAAAAAAATAAGATAAAACAAAAGAGTACACAAAACATACTCAAAGACCATGGAAGACACAAAACAACTGAGACAGGTAATGTGATCAAGTTTAACAGGGAAATTGGCGACAACGGACGTCCAATGTTTCCATCTACTGGCAGTTAAAAGGGTGACCAGATCTGGCCATCGATTGCTGGGGATTCACTGCGGTAACATGACAAAAATGTCCACCCACCTAATTGTCCACTACTATAGATATTTTTGCGTTCAAAAATTGGCTTAAACTTTAAAACTAGCCTCCTTCTGATGTTTTTAATTAGTATAATAACAAGTCATTTTAAAATTAAAATATTACTCTGGAGTGTGGAATGGATAGTAAAATTATATAACAGCTTTATTGTCTTTCCACAACAGATAATTTCTTCTTTATTGAAAAAGTGATTTTGATAGCGTCAATTGTGTTATCTTCAGTTATTCAATAGGTTTTATAGGACATTTAACTTATCTAAAACAATAGTATCTCTTTTACTTTTTAACCAGGACTGCAAGACCCACGCTCCTCATTCTACAAGTGTTTTTAAGTTACAAATTATGTTGTTATGTACAGTTTACAACTTAGTAAAACATGTGATTTTCATATTTGCTTTTGTTTATTAATTTTAAGTGGGAACAAAGACTGAGAAAAGAAAATATTAAAATTAAGACTGAAACTGAAAAGATGTTAAGGGAGGAAAAAAATGTAGCTGTCGATCTGGCAAAGAAATTAAAAGAACAGGAAATTTCTCAACTCAAACAAAACTGGGAGATGAAATCTCAAGAATTTAAAAAAGAGGTAATGATATTTTTTTTTAATTTTGATGTCTGTAAAAAACTTTCAATGAAGAAATTAAAACATTACATAAAGCTAAATATAAGACTGCTGTCAGACTTATTAATGAATAAATTGAATTTGACTAATATTTTTTTGAATTGTTAAATATTGTTATTCTAAATTTTTGTTGACTTGGAAACTTTTTTTAGGGGCCAGTTGAATAATTTGTATTTAATTTCAATTTATATCCCCTTCCTGGTATTAACTTTCAGCCACGACACAGTACATGCTGCTTGCTGGTCTAGTACTGATCCTCTAAGCTGTATTTATTTTTTGGTTTTGTTTTAGATTGAAAATTACAAAAAAAAAGTATGTCAGATGGAAGACAATCATAGACTAGACTACGATAAAGTACAAACTAACGCAGATAGAGATCTCTTTGATCTGAGAAGAAAGATGGATAAATTGGATATGAGCTATCAAGAGAAAATAGAAAAAATACAAGAACAACACGAAAAAGAGCTAAGTAAGCTTACTATCTATTGACTGATTTAAAGTTGTTTTCTTAGAGTAAAATTTACACCCTATCAAACAGGCCAACAGTGATGAAAGTCAAAATAAAATCCAAATTTTTCATATATAAACTCCAGTAACTATAATTATTGGTAAAGAAAAAAGATGGGGACAGTCAGGATTTTCGCCAAATACCAGCCAAGGCATTATTTATGTTCCCAGCGTATCCCAGTATCTTGATCCCATTAATAGGTTGCAGTATCTTGCACAAAATAATACAAATTTCTAACTTTGATGTAATCTGTTTAAATTTAAAACTAATAGTTATTAAATAAATGTAATATCTATTTACAAAATGATTCAGTAAATGCATCGTTGATAAACAAGTCAAGGCACATAATTTATTTTTCACACTATTACTTAGAGCAACATACTCATCAGCTCTTTGTAAACCTTTAATTCTCAGTTTCGCAATTTTATTCAATCCATACATGTATTAAAAAATAGACTGAAATATCAGACAGCGATTGTAATTAATTGTATGAATGCCTGTTTGAACAGCTATAAACCTTGTTGTGTCACTATTACAGCGACATGCACCTGAATTGAAAGAACTTTAAAAATAATTACATTTATGACACGATCCCTTTCTAAGAGGCAAAGGCCACTGAAGTAGCCTTCCTCTGTGATGATGTTTAGCAGAGTAGGGTCAGTGCTTTTTTTATCATTGCAACCTTTATTACAGTTTTCTAGACTTCACTAGTTATTTATTCAAACAGTTTTTATTTTCTCTCACAAGACTGAGTGAACCCAAGTCCATTATCATATCACTTGCCTTAGTCTTAAAATTGTAAATAAATAATGGAGGTTCTAATCTTAAATCCAAAACAAGGTTTATATTGAATTCACTAATTACATTTATTATTAACACAAAATGAATTTCAGATGTTCTAAAAGAAGAATGTGATAGAAGAGTTCAGCAAAGTGAGGCCAGTTTGCAGCTACAAGTAGGAAATTCAAGAACTACGATAGAACTAGTAAAACAACAACTCCAAAATGAAGCTCAGCTGAAAATAGAGCAATTGGAAAATGAATATCAAAAGAAACTTGGTAATTTTAGTATAAATTAAACAGCTACATTAGTTTTTGTTGATTCAGCAATTTATCTTATAAATGTGGATTTTTTTTTTTTTAGATCAACAATGGGAAAGGTTAAATAAGGAAAAAGAACAGGTCTCAGAAAAGTTGGAACAAAGTCATAAGCAAAGCTTGGAAATTCTATGTTTGGAAATAGAAAAACTCAAGAAACAATCGAAGACAGTAGTCGAAGTAAGTTATTCTAAATTTTATTGAATTTTGCTCTGGAATATAACTATTTAATTTATTATATATATATTACAATTAGGGTTTTGCCACTTTAAGGTTAGAGAACCTAATCCTAATCTTCCATCATATCCCTTCTCCTACAATCCTGCTTTTAAGCACCTCAAGCTCTTACCTTTGTCTCCTATAATGTTCTCAGCTAAGTTGTTAAGACCCTCGGCCTTGCCACTATCCTTTTTCTTTGGCTAATGATTATATTATATTACTACATGAACATAGGAAAAATTTGTTTGTTATACTATTTACCTTTAATATTTCCACAGAATCAGGGGAAGAAAAACCATCCAGCGAATCAATCACCACGAACAGCAGTTTCCGCACATAAAAGAAACAGCTCTAACAGTGAAGTCGGACATCATCAAAATGCAATCAGGTATATATCTTATTATCAATGTTTAAATAATTTAATAACACCAAATGTTGCATGACTATGTAGAGTTTATACTAACATCACCAATTATTTGCATATGTCTGATTGCGTTGTTTTTGTTTTGTTTTTTTAGCTTTGGGAATGCGATATACATTTTTTTCTTCCTCTTGTTCCTATATCCATTTGTAGGACCCACAACAATTTTCCTTACTGTCTTGTCAATAATCATCTGTTACTTAGTAACATATTTGTATAAATAAATGCGATTAAAAATAAATTAAATATTTTAGTTATTAAATGAGAAATGATTATAATTATTTTAATATTTGTAATTGGGATAAATTTATTTAAATTATTACTATAGAAATCTAATGTTGAATTTATGCAATGATTGGCATTTTGATTTAATCAGTCACTTAAAAATCCACATTAACGATTGGCATGTGATAGAGTTTTCTACAAATAAATTTTTAATGTAAATTGTATAAATGAACACAATCCTTTACTTGCATGATTTGAGTTGTTTTTTTTTAAATATAGACAAAAATTTATAACTGTAAATATAGAATATGAAAAAATAAATCACTAATTTAATTTGTCTACATGAATTAAATAATATTTATTACATACATAAACTAACTAAGTTTGAAATAAACAATAAATGTGATGCAACAAATTTTCACAACTTAAATTAATTTGAGCAAAACTCAAATAGCTTTGTCCATTTACCCAATATTCCTTGATCCAGCACAAGATTAGACGTCGCTGAAGTTGCAGAAGAAATAAGGGCACAGGGGAAAGAAGACGTCTTACAAAAATGCATCGAGCAGCTAACAAAACAGTAACTTACTATTACTACTTTGACAGAATAATTACAAAACAGAAATGACCCCATAAGACTATGTAAAAATTTTTTTTCAGGTTGAATGCAGGAAAGATGGAAATAGAAAAGCTTAGGCAGCAGCTGGAAGTGAGAGACAATGCCAAACAGCAAAATCAAAAAAATGTTCCCCAAGTAGCCCCCACCCCGAGAAGAAACAGAAAACCAAGGTCAGGACGGAACTGAATGTGATAAGTGTAAAGGAGGACTTGCGATTGTCCACAATAACTAGTCTATAAACTTATGTATATTTTTTCATTTAAATTTGTAATTATTTTTAATGTTTGATAAAATAAATTGGATTAATTTTTTTAACTTATATTATTATTACAAACGATCCAGCTATGGTTTGGAATTGATAACATGTTACACAAATGATGGTTTGTTTTAGTAAAAATAGCATCAGGCCATATTCATTCACCATCTAACCACAAAGGAGTAACAAGAAGGCCCATCATTTAATATCATCACATATATTAACTGCATAACGCCAACCAATGATTGAAATCATAAAAGTGAGACGTTACAAATACCATCTATTAAATCTATCAGTCTGTGCTGAAGTTATAGATGTGAATTGTGCATTGTAGATTGTATTAATAGAAACAAACTGTCTCCTCAGAAGGTCTTGATTAGTTTTTATGCAAATGCTTTCCACTGTGCTACACTCCCATTCACTGAAGATTCTTCAGGCTCTGAAATAAAACCAACATATAGTCGATTTTCCTTGTGGTATAGCTCTCACTATTATTAATAATTATTGTCCAAAGAAAAAATAAACTAGTAGGAACAGGACTCAAACTCGGAATTGGATACAGCAGAGGTCTTGTATTTGAGTCTTGATCCTGCCAGTATATTTTTTCTTTGGTTAATAATTATTAATAAAACCAACATATGTTTTATAACAAAATTTTTGAAATGTGCCAAAAACAGTTTGACATTATAGTGGAGACATTAATAGCATTAACGGACTACAATATTTCCTGTGAATTGACTATAAAAATATATAACTCTAGTCAAATTGTAATATTTAAAATATAATATAAAACAAATAATAATTTATGCACAAATATTGTTTATTATATATGATGTATATTTATAATATATATTATGTAATACATAGTTATATATTATAATTGGATAACTACCTGTATTAACTTATGACATGAAAACCCTACTTATAATATAAAACCATTGGGTAGATTTCGAAAATCTTGCCGTGAGGTTTCATTTCAGAGCCTGATGATGACTGTGTGCAGTTGAAAATGTTTGCTTATTAAGCTAATTAAGGCAATTTTTTTTATTTATTTGAGCTAAATATTATCAATATGTAATAGAATTACAAAGACTATCCCCTGGATAAAAATATGACAACTTAAAATTCACATATGACCACAGCTCATGAGGGAGATAGTTTCAAGTTCACGTCAAATCAAGTTTCAATCAGTAATACATCTACTAGTTTCTTGATTCAGTATTTTTTCCAAAATCTATTATCTAGAACTAATTAATATAAATCATTAAACATTTATTTGATTATTAAGTTGAGTGTTATTCCACACTTTCACTTCAGATCAGACAATTGGTGTGTTGAGTTCACTTTTAATTATCTGTCATAAGTGTTTTGCTTAAGAGTACATAGATTGTTTGCTTTGCACTGTTGTTCTTAGACTATTTACAATAGTAAAGTTAATTCAAGTCTAGACTGAAATAACTATGTTTAGTTAATAGAGATAGTTATTCTAATCACTCCTTAAATATGATTTACAAGTGAGTAAAGAAATGCACTAGGTAATCTAATTGAAATTTTAAGTCAATTTTGTATTTTTATTAAAATTCATTAAATTACTTTAAATAAATATTCAATATTTCTATGGAATAGCAGCAATCAATGTGTTTTCATATAGTTACCATAAACAACACAACAAAAATTGAGAACTTTTTTTTTTATCCAATGGCCACACACATTAACTGGTCATTTGGGCTGTACAAGGGTCTGCAATAGTGTACATTTTTATAAATCTGGCACCATTTAGGCAATCCAAAAATTGTAAACAACCATCATTCGTAGGATATTCTGCTGTAATGTATTTATACCGAATGGAAAAGTATCAGTAATTAGCAGGCTGTAGCGCTCTAACATTCTTTAATTTAGACCAGGTAGGTCGGGTTATCCTCCAGGACCCTGCCACTTCTAATTTATGGAGCTGAAGGGAAAGGGGATTTCCTAGGAGAAAAGGAAAAGCACCATCTAAGAATTTGAATTATGCAGCGGTTTCTTAGCCACAACAGCTTTAGGAGAACCTAAGTAGGTAAGGTTCTTACTTTATTTTATCTAATTAAATGGTTCCACATGGGATTAGAGAAATAATCTTGGATAAAATAATGTTAAAAATTCTGAAATAAAAAAATATTTTTTTTAGATGTTGCCGATTTATGGCAAATGAAAATGAAAAATAAACAAATAAAATATAAACATCCCTGAAATTATTTTTAATTTTTAAAAATCCTCCCTCGGAAGCTGTTTTTATCTAAAACAGTCATTTCTTATCAAGGAATCTCTTTTATTAAATGTAATGTATTATCTCTGGTCATGAAGGTTTCTTCTTAGACAATGAGATTGAACATTGCCTCAGGAGAAATCTCTGCAATTGAATATGGAAGGATATTAAAGAGGATAAAAATTTAAATAGATAACATTATGAAGAGTTTATGACTAGGTGAGGGTCATTTGACCGTTATCGGCAGGTTTATGTGATTAAGCGCTGTATACAATTTTGTTAAGATATGATAAGTGTTTAGATGAAACTAAACATGAAAAAATCTGTCCCATACCTAGTTATGTTTTTTGTTTATGGTTAAGGGCACGTCAAAGAAATTGCCTCAAAAAGTAATTTACAACTATTTCAAAAAATAATGTACTGGGAATCAACAATAGAAATTGAGTCAAGTTGTTCATATCATTTTCAATAGCCTTCCCTTCACTGGAAATTCACCGTCTTTCTTGACAACTAACTCCTTTATTTCATTGCATCCACTGCTGTTTAATGAGAAAATAGGTACTTTTCATTTGGCCACAAAGTTTGTTTATGTCTTAAGATTCTTTGTTATAAAATGTCCAACATTTTGTAACCATGCACATTGTATCTTGAAACTTTTATGTGATTGAAGATAATCACTATTTTTCATATCTCATAGTTTACTTTGATGATGACATTTTAAAGCAGTTCCATAACCTAAACATTTACGACTGCCAAATCCATATCAAAGGGAATAATCATAAAATTAATTAAAAAGTTCATAACTAAACAGTAATGATTCTTTATTAAAATATTCCTGTAAATAGGTTGCATATTTACTCAATTCAAATTGTGCAGAAGTGATTTAACTCATTATTCCTGATTCACAGTGTGAAAATAGAGAATAATTTTATTAAAACTCTTCATGGAATGGATAATCTGGATGTTCAGAGTACCTGAAACAAAACAAATTATTCTTAATACATGTGAGAATCCATTTAAATTGAAGTTTAATATTTTGAATGATTACTTACTGTAATACAGAGACCAGCCTACCATCCGCCTTATTTAGACTGCTCAACAATTCCATATCTCCGGAAGAGATGGTAAAATCGAAAACGTCAAAATTGCTGGCTATTCTAGATTTTGTAACGGACTTTGGAATGACAGCAACGGTTCTCTGGATCTGGAAAATTATTTTAGTATTTGATACAAAGGCTAATCATTTTTTATTTATAAAAATAATAAATGAAATCTAGTTTCAACAATTGAGATAGATTTAAGTTCACAGCTAAAAAAGATTGGCCAAAATATATTTTAAACAATATAGCAAATATAAATATTTGACAGGTTGCTTGTTAGTTATGTTGTGGTATATATTATTAACAAAAAAATATATATAAAAACAATATGGAGTTTGTTATTGCGTGGATGATGCTAACTAACAATGTATTTTTGTGTTTTTTTAACATTCTTCAGTAAGATTAAGCTATATATGACCATAATCAATCTCTACTGGTCTCGGTACTACTCTTTGCAATTGCCTCCATCGTTTCATTCTTTAAGTGATTTTTTTTTTGGCAAATTATTATAATTTCATTCATATGAAGTGACAATTCGAATAGTTTTCTTAGCTGACAATATTTTTACCCAGGGATGAGTAATAGATATGACTTAACTTTTATTTCGAAAAAAAATTATTCAAGTTTTCGTTCAACAGTTGTTTCTTGAAATTATAAATTAAACATTATAATGAAACTTTTCATATTCCTGGTTTTTACCCAAAGCGAATAGTACATGTCAATAATTGCTTTAATAGAGCAAAACTCACAATTACAAATCAAAATCAAGAGGTCTGCAGCTGCTCTTGAAGACGAGATATTAATCACCGAGGCTACACTACACAATTAATTGCATATGCAACTTTGATTCCTAAATGCCAGTAGTGAGAGGAAGAGGAGTCACTGGGAGCAGTCACTCAAATTACTATACCTAATTCACTATTAAAAAATTATTATTCAGCTTTAGTTTCTAATATTCTTTTAATAAACCCAACTGTATTTTGTTTCACTATGGGTTTTGCAATAAGTGTCCATACTCGGAATAGAGAAAGATGTATTTATTCTATGTCAAAAAAAAAAGATTTAACAAACAAATATCAAGTCAGCCCAATTTATTGATTTATAAAAAGATCATTTAGCTTTCTTACAGTTTAAGCCGGTGTAAGAATGATGAAATCCTTAGAAAATCACTAATTTTGCATATACATAGCTTGGATGCTTTTTTGTTTTTGCATTCAGATTAAACTTAACACAATCTAATTCAAACCAACATTTTAATTAGATAGTAAGTAAAAATTATTTATTTTTGATGATTTAATAAGCTACTCAATTAACAAAAGGGGAAATGGTTAATTAAATGTTTATTTTGAAATAGAAATATGTAATACACAAATCAATAAACAAATTTTTTATATTGAGTAAAATATAAATGATCAAATGGCTAAATAAAAATTCATTCACACTTATTATTATCAAAACAGTACAAAAACAGAGTTTATTAACTATAATGTTCAAATTAAAATGTATTAGTAATGAATAACTTGACATTCCCAGCAGAAAACAATGGAATTCGCATATACTTTAATTCCATACAGTTAAATTTAATTAATTTTGACTCATGTGAATATAATAGTAATAACAATAATAATTGTCAAAGCAGAATGGGTCTAGTATAAATTCACCTCATTGTTTGATTACAGTGATTTATTAAATTTTATTAAACCTGCAATTAAAGTTGAATATTTAGAAGACATTTAATAACAAGATTATAAAAAATGTATATTTTAATGAAAATAATTTTTTATTTGCTACATGCAAAAAAATGTTAATTGTGCGGATTTCAGACAAATGTATTTTTTTTGCAATCGATGCTTTTAGATGCAAAAACATAACAGAAATTCAACATTTTAAATTTATTTCTCGCTATTATTACTAAATTTTCGGTAAAAATAAATATTGCAATCCTCCAACATTGTGTCTACTAACCCTAGATATTATGTTACAATATAGTAAACTGAAATATTAACTGTATAAACAAGTTTTAGACCATACACAATTTATCATTATTGGTTTAATCTAAAAAAAAATTAATCTCAATTAAATAAAGATAAAGGTATTAACTACTAATTCTTTCTTAGGTTTTTTCTATAGATAATCTTCTTTAATCTCATCAATTTTTTTATTTAAAACAATCATATTTTTTTTTTAAATTCATCTTCAAACAACATCGCACTTATAGGTGATAATAATAATATGAGTTCATTTGCTAGTTTTGTTGATAACTTTTTTTTCATGCCCTTCATAATAACTTTTCTTTTAGCTTCCCTTGTAATCTGAACTCAATGCAGACTAGCATAGTATATTGAAATGTTTTCCACTAATAAATATGATAAAAATTGAACATGTTTTTTCATCAATCTAAGCCGATTCCTAATCAAACACTCGCTCATAAATGATCATAGCCACGGTTTCAGAAGATGATGGCCATAGGAAATCATAAGTGCTTGCTTTAAACAAAAAACTTGAAGAGGTTGAACAAGATAATTTACTGAAAACCTGAAGTTAGAGTTTTCAATTAACATCATAATCATATGAAAATTATTTTGTTTTTAAATAAATATCATTGATCATTCATAACATTAATTGAGTATTTATAAATTCCAATTGGTATTTATTTCAAAATATATAATTTCATTTCAAATACTCCTATTACTGTATAAACATGTTTCTTTAGAAAATTTGAATACTTCCCATGTAAAACTCTATAGAATTTTAACAAAAATAAATTATTCAGGATAAAGATGCTTGAAGAAAACATAGTAATTCATCTAATAAAAATAGATTATTTTTCAGGTCAGATGTTGCTTGCATGTATTTGTGAAGACATGGCAACTTTAGAGCTTCTAATTTGGCTTCAGTCATTATCAATACAATGAGCGTTAAAACATTTTATTTTTTTTAATACTTTGTTTGACGTGTTAGAATTTTTATTGACAATTTTATTTTATTTTTTACTCTAATTGAAATAAAATACAAAAATTGATTTTTTTGTTCTTCCTTTAGATCTATAGTCTGTTATAAGTGTCCTTCTCAGTATGATTATTATAAAAGTAGATAAGTAATTAAATCCATGGTGCAAAATGTCAAGATTAGCTCTAGTGAAGGCCATAATTGCTAGATGGTGCTTAGGACCATGATAGGCGCTAGACTGCTATCTCTCAACCTTTATTTCGGTTTTCTAGATAGAATTCAGCAATTTTATTTTCTCCAAGAGGCAGAGTAAACCTTAGGTGAATTAACTTCTCTATGTAAGCTCATTACCAACATCATAAACACAACATAACATATATCCAAATCCTGTACCTGACATCTCAATAGCCTGTTCTAGTCTTGAAGAAATGTGATATTCAGAGTAACAGTACCTAATGTATAATTCTAGACATTTGCAGTAATTAGTCACATGTATGAAAAAAATTGTAAATAATTACCTAAGAAGTAATAAGGACGGTAGTAGATATGGATAGGACTCTGAAAAACAGCCAAAAATTGTTAATAAACAAACTAATACTAGTTTAAAAGAGAATAGGTTACCAAGCAAGAGTGGCAAAAAATAGGAAGAGACTAAACCGACTGTGGTTGCTGATAATGCTACCCTACCTGTTGGCTATCTACCGATATGCAGGGCAAACCTACCGAATTCATGATCCATACGAGTATAAACAGTGTCTGGGTAATTTACCTTTCCTTGTATTTCAAGGAGGGTTACTGGACTGAAATTAAACAAGATCTTCCTTAAAAATTCAAGGAAGGTGAAGATAACTAACTGTTCAGTACCAGACAGGAAAAGGTTGGTAAGAAAATCAAGGATATATGTTAGCTGCTCAGCTGAAAGAAGGCTAAGATCTGACAGCTGTGCTCGAATCCGGGTCTATTTTCCAAACAAATTCCACCGTATGATTAATTCTTTTTTCACACAACCATAATTACTAGTTAATAGATTGGCTCAATCCATAAGGAATAAACACTTTGACCTACAAATTAACAACCTTGATGAACTCCATGCTATGCAAACGACTTGTTTGTGCTACAAAATCCAGGCATGGAGAAAAAAATCTGGATTATATGTTATGTATCATGCCTCCCATCATTAAATAATATGGTACAAATAAATAAATGCACTTCTAGCTAACAAGAAATAATGCATTACAACAAAAGAAATAATATATCAAAAATACTAAAAGAAAGTAAATAACTCAATTATAAAATATTTTCATGCATTCATCACAAGTATCAATATCAGGTACCATTCCTTGCCAACTTTCACCAAATGTGAATCCCTTCAAATGACAAATTTAAAATATACATGGGAAAATTAAGATAAACAATACTTCATCTCTAACTTTAAAATGAAGAAGTCGAAATATTGAACACTAATTAAATTTATAAATTGATTAATTGCTTAATTTATACACGTTAAATACAAACAACAGTGAGGGGGAGAGTGTGGCCTGAGACCTACTTGGGTAGCCACTCTTGCTTTGAAGATATACCAACCTTTGAGTCTCTTTTTTAAACATTTTTATTATGATAATCTAGCGATTGTATCAATCCTACCTGGAATTTAATCAGGATCTGAGCAAGACTTTTATTATACTTCTCAGAAAGAGATTTAAGCGTTGGGTCTTTCAAAAGAATTGGGTCATCAGGTTTAGCCATCGGCCGATCGGGAGATCCAAGAGGACTGTAGGCAGTCACTGTGATGTCTTTTTGTCTGCAAAATTCTATCAGTTTGGACTGATTCAGGTAGAGATGGCATTCTACCTAGACACAATCAAATAATCCATTTATAAAAATTGTTTTCTATCCAACAATTTTAATTGAATCAATTAAACACATAGTTAAAACAAATAATTTGTAAATAATAATTCTAAACAAATAATACATACCTGATTGTTGACTGGCTTAATATCTGCAATATCTAAAATTTTTAAAATTTGCTTGCTATTAAAATTAGACAGTCCGATAGATTTAGTCAAGCCTAACTTGACGCATTCCTCCATCCCCTTCCATGTATCAACATAGCTAGAATCGCTAAAAATAAATTTATCTTTTTCGTCTTTTGGAAATAATTCTTCACCTTCCTATAAAACCAAAAAATATTTATGAATTTATGTTCAATACCATAATTTATTATATTAAAAGAAATAAATTTTAAGGCTATATATATATATATATATATATATATATATTTATACCTGCATACATAGAGCATATATATATTGTTGTAAAGAAATTGAAATATAAAGATGTAATCCAACCTTGTATCGGGAAGGTGGTGGAAACAAAAGAGGAAGGATGAAAAACAATATAGTTGTTGTTTGTTCAAGGAGAACACAGTGAGTTAGTCACTCTAGTTTTGGAATCATCCCGTAATAAATATTATTAGCTTGAGATGGTAAGTAAGAAAAACTTCAAAATTCTGTTGGTTAGTGGTTATTGACTTAAAGCAGAACGGAAGAGAAATTGCACAAATAGAAGTAGTATTAATTTTGTTTAAAGAATAAAGAGAATTAAAGAAGAAAAGGAAGAGAATTTATAGACAAGTATTTATATATAATTAATTTAAGTTTTTTTTTTTATTTGTAATTAAATTCACCTTTTCCCAGAGTTATGTATTTATTAGCAGAACCTAAAAACCTCAGATAATAAATAATAAGATAAGAAAAATTCAAAAATTAAAAATAAAGATAAAATTAAAATTTCTATAAAAAACGTAATAATATATAAATTCATGCTTTTCATTTCTGAAAGGCACCAGCAAACACATGAGGCTTATAAATTTTTAACTGGGAAACTATTATTTGTTCCAACACACACTCAACAATTCCAAGTTGCAACAAGTATGATTTTATTTTTAAAAAAACTAAAACAGCTGGGGATGTTTACTGGTCTGCGTTAAACATCAAAATTTAGAATTAAATGAGCTTGGACATTCTCACTAATTATTTCTGATTTAATTAATCCCATGTAATTGGTATTTATTTATAGAATGAATTCATTAAAATTTCCAGATCAGGATTGAATGTCTATTTTAAAGTAATGAACCAATCATTTAAAATTTTTAACCTGAAAATAAGACAAATTTCTCATTAAATAAAAAATATATTTTTTAAACATGTACTACCCTTCAGTTACAAGTTTTTCAGTACCTGAAAATGGCATCCTGAGTTACTGAAATGCATAACAAAATATTTTTATTTTGGATAGGCAACAGAAAAATTTACTTTTTTTATTTGCCTATTAAAGAACAGCCCATAACCAGCAAAATATCTAAGAAGTCCTCATTCCAATAATTTAAAAAGTTTATTGATGATATGGAGGGTAGCTTTATTTACTAAAAAAAAATTTGTAAATTTGACAAGATGAGGTGTATGCTACATTTTTATCTTGATTATATAGCTCAGATAAAATTTTTGTTGACAGAATGTAAATAGAAATACAAATATGTGTTTTCATTCCAAGATAAAGTCAGAAAGATAAATTAAACATTGATCAGACCATCACTGAAAAACATTTTCAAGGACGAACCTCATACGGGGTTTACTCAAAACCCTTAACCATGAAAATAAATTCCAAAAAAGTCTTTTTAAAGAGTCCAAAAATAGTTAAGCATGGCAATGGTCATTATACCCCAAGCACAAGATAAAAACAAAATATTTGGTAAACATTTTTTAAAAAATTACCAAAGAATAATTTATTCATAAATCATAGAACTTACCAAAATATCTTACTGAGAGCATCTCTTTTATAAAAAAAACATTAGTTTTAAATTGAATAGATTATGTGTGTATACCTAAGATTATACGACATACCAGATGTTAACAACCAGTTCAGTTTTATGTAATTATGTTCATAATTATTTTTAATAATCTGACTAAAACTCATAATATGCTATAAAACTAATAATCAACAATCAGCAGTTGTTTTTTTTGTAATTGTGCTGCAAGTTATAAATAAAGAGGAAATAGTTATTGAAATAATTTTTATCATGATAAATCTATCATAAAACAGACATATTTGCTTGATATTCAAAACAAGCATGGAATTTAAACATTATATATAATTATTATTGAAAAAAATAAATTAGAATATAATTATTTTTATGATTAATATTTTATACATATGATGCCACAGCAATCAAGAGAGCTATTGGAAAATGTAAATCAAATGCATTGAAGTCTCCTTTAAAATAAATAGTGGTACTTGCTAATATAAGGCCCCAGGTAACAGTCAGTTACAAGTAACATAGGTAATAAAAAAAAAATATCCATAAACATATTTTTATTTAAATTAAATATTTATCAATGTATCCCTAACCAAATTTTTTTTTTAATTATTGAGGTTCTTAAGGGCTCGCATTTAACGCTGAAAGAAAGTCTTCTATTTCTGAAAATCACTGTTCATCTAGGGATTTGAACCCAGTACCTTCATAGTAGTTGTGAATACCATAACTGAATAGAGCCTTTAACCGAAATTGAATATATCTTTTGAAATTTGTTCTAATTTAATCAGAAAACCCTGATTCATTCCTCATCTTCTTTCATTGATTGCCCCACTTGACTAAACCCCAAAATCTTTCAATTTTATAATAAAACTACCTGCTGGTAGATGGTTGGAGCCCTAAAATTAACAATTATCAAAACCACTCTAGCACTTTTTCTGAGATTATAAAATAAAGGTAAAGAAATCATAAATTGACTAAGACACCAATTCAATAGGGATGGCTCAGTAGGACAGAGCACACTTTACCAGAAATCAGGTCTTGGGTTACAGCACCATCTGTCTTTTTTCTTTGGCTAATAATTTATAAATTATGTATATATATATATATATATATATATATATATATTGATGGCCCATAAAAGGTTGATTTGAATTAGCTCTTCAGGCTAAAAAAGGACTCGTATGATATTTATATATATATATATATTGTAACATTCATGATATTTGAGAATATCATGACCAGCAACCCTTCCATCTGGTCAGCATCGTCCCTTGTGCTCTTAGGAGTGGGGATGAGATAAAGGGCCAGTCTTAGCCTAACAGCCAGAGAGCGAACCAGAGCAAGCTCCCGATTTGGCGGTCACCAACAGAAGAAGAGGAGAAGAAGAAGAAGAAGAAGAGATCAAAAGTAACGTTGATTGGATTATACGGAGATCATCGATTGGGTGATATTGATATTGATATTGTTTTTTTTATTATGGATCCATTAAAAGAGATTGAGCTCAATTTTCATGTTTTTTTTTAAATTAGTAGTAACTATCCTTGTTCAAAAGGAATTGAATATTTTTATATACTTTTTGTCAGCACTATTTATAATTATAACTATTTGTTATAACCATTTTATTTATATACATACATTTCACAATTCCCAGTTTCTAAATTTATTAATAACTACGACATTAGCCTTGAGATCGGGCGATTCAATCGGGATAATTTCCTATGTCGAAGACATAAAAACAATTTGAATTAAAGATCTCATAACGGACCTGCCAAATTAGTTAAGTTCAATTGATCAATAAAATAGAAAAAGAAATGGTAAAAAATGAGGTAGGTTTCAATATATACCCTATATATATCATACAAGTCCTTTTTTAGCCTGAAGAGCTAATTCGAATCAACCTTTTACGGGCCATCAATCATGCTCTTGTGGGCCACTTGTTTCGGACCCTTACTGTAAATATTATTCATAAAGCCTATGTACCTTTAGGCCAAATGGCCAATGAATCAAATAAAGATCAACGTATTCCAAATTTAAATGTTCTAGTGTTTTCTTTAATGCCGGTACGACCAATTCCTTTGGATGAGAAGTGTTCCACAACTAAAAGAATAATAAATAAATTAGTTTAATCAGCTAAGCAGTAGGCCATTAGGTCAATAATTTTAGCTATAATACCTTGCTTGTAATAAATAGGTCTTCTCTTTTCACTGCACCTTCTCTAATTTTTTCATTTATAGCAGAGCCGACCTCTTTTTCATTTTGATAAACATGAGCACAGTCGAAATGGCGATAACCAATATCAATGGCATCTTTCACAGCTCTGCTCACTTCATTAAGATTGGACTGTAATCAAATTCAATTATAAACAACCCAATAGAGAATTTTATTAATAGCTTACATGGCTTCAGGATTTGATTCCCTTCTTAAATGAAATTTTACAAGAAGAATAGGCCTGGAGTGAAGCCATTTATCCTCATGAAGAAAACTGAGTGGGTACTAGATAAGACAATTAGTAAATCAATTCAACACTTTAGAACTATTTTTAAACTTTAAAACACAATTTGGAATTCCAACAAATTCCAGTTCTAAAAATAATGATACAAAACAAATTTATAATTGATTTAAAATAAGCATGGTATAATGTAATAAAGAGAAAGACGTGAAATTAATAGCTATTATTTCAGTGATATTTTTAGTTTATAACTTAAATCGGACAAATTATGAAAATAATAATGCTTAACACAAATGCAGAGTTAAAAATAAACCTGGTATACAGAGCTTCACAAAAACACATTTTTACTAATATTTTTATGCATTTTTGCTTATCATATAATATTTTGCTGTTTAGGTTTCTCAAGTCTAATGCATTCTTTTGGACAAAATACTCTTTTCTTAGTAATTATTGGTTAACTAAAAAAAAGTCGGAATTTAAAAATGGGACCTTTGATTACTATCACGACACCCTATCCACTCAGCCAGTCATTGTATATTATCTTAGCGAGTCTCATTACCTCTCTGGGAGTATCACGTATTGTTTTATGAGCTTGTAACTGTTTTTTTTTATACTTGATCAATAATTATAGAAATTTATACCAATGGGATTGCATACAACTAATACTTATTAACATAACTCTAATATGTGTTGAATATTTAATGCATACAATGCTGTTAAAAGTATATGAGGCCTGGAAAAAAATATAATAATGTAAATAATAAAATGACTACTTTGAAGTCAGCTCCTACAAGAGAGAGAAATCCACAAAGAGAATAGCTGGTATTCAACAAAGTTAACCTGGTTTTAAAGGCAATTAATGAATAATATATAAACAGTAACTGGACGGTTGCTGTTATTGAGTAGGGATGGACAGGATAATGCGGCTCTGAGAAGGGTGTAATAAATAGGTCCTGGGTCCAAATCCTAGCTGTCATTATTTTTTCTCTTTTACTAATAATTATTAAAATTTACACCAATGGAATGACATACCACAACTGATAATTATGAATATATATATATATATATATATATATTTATTTATTTCTTAAATTTAGTTCATTCTGCCGTTATATAAAACAAAGTGGTAGCTAAAATATTTTTTCCTAATGATTCCAAGGAGTAAATCAATTCAGCAGTCCGTGAATGGAAAAAAAGTAGTTTAATGTCAATTAACTTCCATTTCTATAGCTTAAAGTATTATGGTGTCAAACTCAAATAGGCGGTCAAATGTATAAATAAGTGCTTTAAAGCCACTTTCATCTTTTATTTCGGCAACTAGACACTGATGAAATACTAAAAAAATATTATATCCTGGACATTGTTATAGATTATTTCAACCCTCACAATTGACTAACAAAGGAATTTATACCAGTCTACAAAAATATATTTATATATGTGTATATATAAAATAAGCATAGAATTTCCGGGCTTAAGTTGATTTTGGATTGAAATCTACTCACTCTCCATGTTCCCAAGCCAAGTAATGGAAATTCAATCCCATTATTGAACTTAACAACAGGCACTTTAGAACTCATAATTATTTTTTGGGAAATTAAAGAATGTACAGTGCAAACTATTCTTATAAGGCTCAGAGAAAAAAAAATAGGAACGTTGTGCCTTGTCTCCTTTTGAACTGAACTCCGTGCCTGTCACTCAGGCTATATTGAATTATTGAATTGACAGAAAACGATTGGGGTTATTCACTAACCGGTATACGATAGATAACAGAGCTTAAGTGTTATCAGTTGACAAGTGCGCCAGCTGTAAAATCTACCTAGCACTACAAAATATACATAGGAATAGACCCAAAGATTAGTAGTCTAGATATTTTTTTTTTCTATTTCGTCAAAGGTTAATCTGATAAGAATTCAAAGACAAAATTAGCGCATCACTTTGTATTTTATATTTGTTTACTTACATTTTTATTAGAATTAAATGGAATTGCTCTAACCAGCACTGGTATTAGTACTGGAGTCAGGATTGGAGATAATCCTCTAATGTAGTCTTCCATCGAGAGGATAAATGAATGGCTCAATATGTGGTACACTTCCGACTGTCTTATTGTGTCTCTTCCTGTTATTCAGTGATTACTTTTTTCCAACTTTCCATTGTTTTTGTAAGTTCGAGTTTTCTGGAGCTTCAGTATGGATAGACTATATCCAACTGAAGGAATTGCAGTTAGAGCACTAACACTAGAGTGAAGGCTTGTCTCAAAGGCAAGTCACCATACACTTGAGAATAAACCAATCATCGGTCAGCGAACACTCCATCGATTCAGGGCGACCGACAGCAATCATAGGAGACCCGGCCAAGGGCTACTTCAGCCAGAGATGACCATTTCATAACGATCCCGGCCTTAAGACAAAGATTCCAAACAAATCTTCAACTTCAATTGAAATCCATTCGGCCAGAAAGGTGGTGATTTCGGACCGAGCAATAAGACGTCGCCTCCACGAATCTGATATCCAGACGCCCCGCCACCATCGAGTAGCCAAACTTGAATTTTCGCGGCAGTATACAAATTAGACAATCGCTGATTGGAGAGTGGTTTTGTTCAGTGACGAATCAAGATTTGCCCTACATTCTCCGGTCGGATAAGAGCGCTAAGACGCTCAGGAGAGCGTTTTTTTTGGCAACATTTTTCAAAAATTAGCGTTTGGAGGTGGATCTGTAATGGTGTGTCTTTAATAAATTTGGAAACCCGCACCGGGTCACAGATAATAAACAGAGGCTTAGTAACTGCCGGACCTTAATCCAATGCATCACCTGTGGTAAATGCTGAAGAAGCAGATCAGAGCTCGGAATCATGAGTTATATAATGCTAAAAGTAGAAGCAAGCCCCTTCTAGTGTATACCTGCCTCCTGACTTCATGTTAGTCACTGGTATTTTTAAGTAAGCAACATCATCCCTTCAAGACCTCCCTCCCAATTCCAAGAACTACCCTCGGCTTTAGCCCCAGACCACACTTACTCTCCCCTAAACATTCCACCCAGTATGTAGTAACATAACTCTTAATATTTGTATATACCAATGGTTTGATTGTACTTCATAATAAAGCTTTTCTTTCAATTCTTTTAAAATACTCACCTCTACAAAGATTATTTAACTATGCACCAACGACACTTGTTCAACTTTAAAATGCATTATTGGAAATATGGGAGGACATTCCTCAAGAGGAGATGCCCATGTCATCCAGTCGATGCCTAGACGACTGGAATCTATTAGACAAGCAAGAGAAGGTGTCACCAGAAACTAATACTGTAAACATTTTTTCTAATTAATTTTGTGTGAGTGATTCATTCTCACATTGAAACTCTGTTTGTAACATTTTCTTTGTGTTTTTTCTTACTTACTCTTCTAATCTTGATCATGTTACCAAATAGTTTTTATTATAAATTTCTAAATAAAAATATGAGAAGTTAATTAATAACCTATCACATACTATGAAAAATGAAGTGATAAGCTAATTTTGTCCAGGAGTGTAGCTAGTCAAAGTTGAAGATGGATACAAATCATGAGCAGTCAAATTAGAAGTAAATCCAAGGATCACTAACCTCACCGTTCGTGGTGTGTAATTAGTTTAGTGAAAAATTTTTCTTATGTTGTAATAATTATTTGTTGGGGAAAAATAGTCATAGCTGGAATTCTAAGTTAAACGACTTTCTGTTTTCCGTTTAGAGAGATCCCATGAATAAAACCCAGATGCCATTGTTTTTTACCTTTTACCAATAATTATTAAAATTTACAACAGTGGGACCATATACCACAATTAATAATTATTAAATAAATTTTAACATAAACATGTAAGCCAATTAAAAAAACAACTTGGTTTGAACAATATTTATCCAGTCCATGGGGGCCTCCATGACCCCTGCGCGTTTTCAAGTATTAATAAAATAATTCTGAAAATAGAAAACTATTTGGAATTTCTGACTATACATACTTCATTTTATTTCAACGCATGAAATGTGAGTTAAGACTTCAGTGGAGTGGAATTTAAAAAGTCATTGAAGCCATTTTGCAAATTCAGAAAACCCTTTGCATCACATCACGCCTGAATTGAATTTTTATTATCACCACATGTACATATCATACAAACAAAAGAAGAACTTTCCATAAAATGTTTGAAAGTAAAGCCTTTCCCTTCACTTTCGGGATATTTTAAAGACCTTTTCCACATGGTTTTAATGGCTCATACATTTTCTTTTATTTGGTTATTTACGAACATTCCTATTAGGACACGATAGGAAGGGCAGAGCCAAAACCAATAACACTTCTATTCATGAAAAATTCACCTTTTATTGATTTGTACCTGGAACCTTCATATCTTGAAGTGCTTATGCTAACAACCGCCCCATATGATAGACCCCTAATAAAAAAAATCAGTCGTGTGCTGTATCAAACGATTTCTGAGTAATGTCAAATACTACCATGTAAAAAGCAATTAAAGTATCAATTTACTAATTAATAAATTTCAGTAATTTTTCGTGACTATAATTTGCTGAAGTCCCGACAAATATTACATACTATTGACCAGTTGAGAGCTTTAGTTTTATACCCTTTTCACCATAAAATGAAAACAGGTACTCATATGTTATATGGTCCTTAAATATTAACTACAATTAATATCTCTGGCATCATAACACACAATACCAGCCAAAAATGAATCACCAAGCACTTAGTTAATTAAATATTATAATTATTTTTTATACGTTAGATAGCATAGTATATTCCATGTCATCAGAGATTGAAGTGGAACCATCAAGTAAAATATCATTCTAGGTCAAACAAGGGTCTTTCAATTATTGGAACCAAGCCAAAGAAAACATCACTCTTACACAAATAAGTAAACAAAAATACTATGACGGCTAATAGAGTTTTTTCAATAAAATTTTTCTTTAACAGATTAGCTTATTTAGACATTCAAGGATAGTGACATAAAAATACAATTTTTAACAAAAGGATTGTGTGGGAATATTTACACTAGGTGACAATAAATATTTATTAAAGTTTGACAATTTAACAGAACTAAACAAAGTACATAACAGATGCTGACCTTAAAACAATAAGTCCTTCAAAAGTCTGGGTTTTGAACTTGGAGGTGTGGTAGGTCTACTTACTTAATGAAAAAAACTGCTCCTTTTAACAACTGAGAACCATTGCCGTTGAAAAGGGGATCAGTACCAAAAATTAAATTTTACAGGTGGAATGAAAAACATTTAGTCTTGGCGACGATCAGAACTAAGCCAAACTATCTAAGCACCTACCTTCTTTACTAGGCATTGGCCTTGGAAGAGCAAACCATTGTATCAGTTAAAGAAGTACTTTTCAGAAATTTTGCCACTTACTTCCTTTTCAATGACAATTTTTTAGTTTAGAATTTATGTGATATTTCCAGGTGTAATGGCGATCTAAAGCTAATACAGGTAGGCTACCCTTAATTATGCGTTAAAATTTAACCATTAACAAAAATAATAATAGGATTTTGCCATCAATAACACTTTTATCTCATTTAAAATATATTTTTAAATGTCTAAATTACTAAAATAATGAAAAAAAAAAATTACACTATTGTTCCTTAAAACTTCGATATTTTGGATGACAATCCGAATGAAAGGGACTCTCACTCAGTTCTGATTTTTTTCCTCATATCTATTACCCAATATTTTCTCATTTCATATATATCAAGCTAACCACAACCATCTTCACCATATGAGAACAGCTTTATAATTGGTACTATTATTTTTTCCCTCTGCAAAAAATATATAATTTGTATTGTATTTCTCCTTTTTTTGCCATTCACTTGTTTACTAATAAGACAAGTCCCACAATGTCCATCACCAATGGATTTCAATAAAACTTTTTTGGTCATGTGTCCAGGCGTTTTTTTTCCTGCCTTGGCATTGCTGAAAACTGGGAGCTTAGGACGTTCAGTTTTGCTGCTGACTGCTGAATTATTTAGAACACTACATGAACTTAAATTTATAGCACAATATTCCCTTAAATTGTTGGCTCAAAAATATTAAAAAAACACATGAATATTTATTTAACAAGGAAACTGTTTACCTGTAAAATGGCTTAGTTTACTCTTAAAAGTTATTTTAGCTGTGTATAGTGACCAAAGAAAAAATGTGTAATTTTCAAAACTTATCAATAATTGCTTCTCTTTCCGATGCGGGGCCCATTTGAAGAAAATCCCATGGGACTGGCATGTGAGTATCTTTAATATTCATCAAATGATTGTGTAAAAACTAATCTGTATTTTTTTACCAAAAATACTTCATTTTATTTGCAGTTATCTTTAGCATATCTGGAGTGTTGTTGAAAATTGTACCTTTAAAATTTTAGATTGATTACATGATTTTTGCAGCCATGGGCAACAGAGCCTCTCAAGAGAGCAGCAAATATTTTCACACAAGATCTATGTTAACAATAGGATATTATTAAATAATTAAACACAAGATTTTTTTTTAACTCTGCATAAAATATACTTCATATATTTTTTTAATAAATTATATCAAGCAAAACATATTTTTTTAGCCAAATAAGCAATAACATTTTATAGTTTGCAAATATAATTACAATTTTTGTAACGCTCAGATAAATTTTCATTTTCATGTTCCATCAACACATGCTCCCTGCAGTGAAAACTAAAATTCTCCTTTGATGAAAGGGTAATCTTTGTGGTTATCACACCTACAAATATTAATACATTTAAAAAAAATTACTGTTTATTGAAATAATTCTTTATGAGATAAACCAAATTGCCAATTTAGACATCTAACTACTAATGCTCACTCAAAAATATACTTACATGTCAAAAAGAACCATACGCTCTTCTCTATCTAGGCCATTCAATGTCTCCATATCTTCATCTGAAATGTTGAAATCGAAAACCCTGAAGTTGCTATCGATCCTAGACTTTGTTACAGATTTGGGAATTACAGGTATTCCTCGTTGTATCTAAGATATTAAAGATAGTAAGTAGATTATGAAAGAGGAAACCTTTACAATATCAACGACTACTGACATCGAACAAACCTGGTATCTGATGAGGATTTGAGCAGGGGTTTTGTCATACTTTTCGGCTAATGATGCTAAGGTAGCATCTTCAAGAAGTACTGGATCATCTGGAGTGGCTGATGGCCTATCAGGGGAACCCAACGGGCTGTAAGCTGTGACAGTTATGTCTTTTTCTTTGCAAAATTCAATCAGACGTGATTGGTTTAAATAAGGATGACATTCAACCTGAAAAAATTAAAATCAAGAGTGATGTATCACACAATTAAGAGTTTCAATTTATTTGTAAAATGTTTCAAAAACTATTTTGATAACATTTTAACGACTTTTATAAATTATAGTTCACTAAAGTCCCAAAACATAATACATATTATTAATCAAGATTTTTAAATAGTTAATTTGACATCCTACTTAATGAAATAGGAAAATATTTATTTTGTAATTACCAAGTAAGTGCTACTGACTTTTCATAATTTGTAATTGGGTTTATTTTCTTTTTCTTTGCATCATAAAAGCATCAAATAGACCTACTATACAAAAATTGCCTGAATGTCAAGCAGAGCAAGAGATAAAGTGGTGAACACAATTTTATTGATGGTTTTACGGACTTTTTATAATTATAATTTAAAAAGACAAAACATGAATTAAATATTATTAATCAGGATGTTGAGACCTTTAATTTGAAATTCCATTTAATGATATGGAAAAATATTTATTATTTCAATACCAAGTAATAAAGTAATAATTGACACTCAATCAGGTTTTATAGAGAGACTTATTTAGCGACCTCATATGGGACAACCTAGTAAAATTTAATGCATGTAGGTTGAACACAGGACACAAAAATATCAGAACAGATAAACAGATAAACAGTTAAACGGTGAGACAGGCAGGGGTAAAAACAAGAGTTTCTGGTTTTGAAAAGAAACCAATGAAACCATAAAAATGATATGAAGAGAAAAATGTAGCCAAAACCTGGGAGTAATTAATGTTTTAGGTTTACAGATAACAGTAAGGCAATATTTCACAAAAAAAAATGTTTTCAAAAGATATTTAGCAAAATACAATCAAATGTGAAATTTGCAAAACATTTATCAAACTTTTATCAGTACTAAAACTTAGTACCATTTTTACTTTATATATATTGTACCATAATACTTATTATATTAGTAGACATCATTTATTATATATTGTATGCCGTGTTATAGTTGTTGGTTATGTTGTAATTCGAAGAATTTATTATGGTGTTAATGACTCTTGTAAAATAAATATGTCATATATTTTATTATCTGTTATTATTTTTATATAATGTAATGTTATTTTTAAGGTCACAATATATTAAATTTAGTTAGTTGGATGAATTTGAATTTGACATCTGGAAAAATATTATCAACTTTTATCTAGTTTTTATTTTAGAGATATCTTACAATTTATGCATAAAAATGATACCTGATTATTCACGGGTTTAATTTCGGCAACCTTAAGAAGCTCTTCAATTTGCTTGCTATTGAAATTTGAAATTCCAATGGATCTGGTCAAGCCGAGCTTTACACACTCCTCCAAGCCTTTCCATGTTTCCGTAAAAGGGCTCTTGCTGGGAATGACCTTGCCGTTTTTATCGACAGGGAATAGGTCATCACCTTCCTAAAGGAATGTTTTTTGTAGAATGTTAAAAATTTCAATGATAACATATTAGGTAAACTAACAATTACATGATGATACACACACACACCTTCACTGAATTTTAAGTTAGCATTCACTTTTATGATGCATATTATATATATTATAATATATAAATATGTATATTATATTAGTTAGTTATTATTATACTAGTGAAGGTTTTCATAATTTTTTGTTTACTAAAAAACTGCTTAATGACTTATTTGGTCATAAGGAATTTAGATTCGTAAGATTAAAGACAAATGTAAACAATTGAAAATACCTTCCTGAGGTTTTATGATTCTCAATCAACCACAATCTATACTTGAACATTATTATAATTTAAAATTAGACAGACATTTGATTGAAAAATGGGTGACAGGAAAGAGGGATAAAATAAGAAAAAGCAGAATCCACTTAACTGTCATTAGATAAGACAAGCCTAAGTCTTTCAATTAGAAAATTATGTAAAACCTAAATAAAAATTAAGTTATAAATGAAGAGCGATCGAATATTTATAACAAATGTTTTATTTAATTACCAGTGTACCAAAAAAAAATTTCACGCTTGATGGTTAAAATTATTTTATTAATTAATGATTTTGGATCTAAGGGGGGAAAAAAAAAAGAAAAGAAACTGGAAACACAATATTTAGGCTCAACCTTAAAAGTATGGTTTATTCCTTTTAAACACTTTCATTGTTTTAACAATAATACTCCTTTTTAATTGTTACTTCTAGCAAATAATACAAACAAAAAAGTGTAATTGGCATCAATCTTTTAAAAAAATATATTTTCTACATTATCTACTATACTTAAATTTATTAGAAAAATGATAATATTTTACAACAAAGTTTTGACAGAATTTCCCAATTACCATTTCTTTAATAAATTATTTAATAAAATTTAACTACATTTTATTTAGTTATGTTAGGGTTTGTATTATTTTTAGCTTCATTAGGGTATGAACTGAAAATTTCTTGCAAAATTGCAATGACTTATGTTTTAAATTATAGTCCACTAAAATCCCAAGCATAATATTAATATAAATGTTAAGATTTTTAATTTGATACCCTGAACCTGCTCAATTTTATAGGATATTTTTTTTTATAAGCAATTCGTCTTATGAGCAATTTTCTTATGATGATGACAAATTTATTGATTAGTTAATCATTATTTTTCATGAATTCGCTGATATTTTTAGTACCTTTTGGGCAGTAACTAAGACCTCCATATAAAATATAAGATGTCTCTATGTCTACCAAGAGTTGGAGAAAAATTGTGAACGATTTTAATGACTTTTTTGTGATTACAGTCTACGAAGTCCCAACATGTTCCAGTACTTGTTATTAATTGGGACACTGGGATCTTTAATTTGATACTCTATTCAATAGTTGGGTAACAACTACTTTTATTTCTGAAATGTTTTTTCTAAATGTTTAAATAATTATAAAATCTAATTAATACAAATAAAATCAAACATTTTATATAATACTTGCATCCTACAGTTTAAGGCTTTTAAAGTCACAATATAAAATTTTTTATTGTTGTTTTGTTTAGTCTAGTCTTGCCTGGTATAAATGATAAAAAAAAGAACATTATCCTAGTAAAGTGTGTTAAATCTGGCCCTGAATAGTCGTTATTACTTAATAAGTAGCAAGTAATCTCTGCCCTGTCATGCCATTAAACTTGCTAACTAAACAGTATCAAGCTGAGAAATATTCTAAATCAAACATAATTACCTGAAATCCCATCGGCCAATGCATGAGATAGAGATCTAGATATGTTAAACCTAAATTGCTTAGAGTTGTCTTCAATGCATCAACCACCAGTTCTTTTTTATGAGAAGTACACCACAACTGAAAACCATAAATGCAAAAATTTAATTAAAAAAACTAGCTCAGAAAATTTACATAATATAATAGCTCCATAGAATTGAAATACCTTGCTAGTGATGAATAAGTCACTGCGGCTCACAACTCCTTTTGTTATTTTTTCGTTAATGGCTTCACCGACCTGTTTTTCATTGCCATATACAAAAGCGCAGTCGAAGTGCCTGTAGCCTATATCAACCGCATCTTTAACAGCTTCAGTAACTTCACCAGGCTGGGACTAAAATGAAGTATTTGTTAGTACATAATTATGTAGATTTGCAATAGTACAAGTGTATGCAGATTTTCCATACCTTCCAAGTACCCAAACCTAAAATGGGGTATTCATAGCCATTATAAAATTTGATAGACTGATCAGCAGACATGTTGGCCTTAGGAGCTGAAAGAGAATAATGCAGAGTGAGGAATGAAGATCGACCGGTACATGAACCGCTAAGCTATTCAAGAATTAGCTCGTGCCGGTAGGAGAAGTGGAAGGGGTAAAGTGAATTCAGGCGTGTTTTATTTATTCGTTACTATAGATAAGCCCGTTATCTAACAGTACAGAGAATATATCCAGGCATGCTATTATTTGCGAAAGTAACCTCCGCTTGTTATCTGAACTGCCGACGGTATAATTGTAGTTATCATTCATTCAAAAAGTAGTGCCTAATAAAAAAAAAAAACGACCGGTTTCATTTTCACATAAAATATTAACGGGTGGAAAGATCAATTAATTCTTCTCTCTGTACTCCGTGTGACATGATGTAACAAACAGGAGAATGTCGATTAAACGTCGGTGATGGTTCGATCGTATCAAGGTCAGGCCAGATGTTAGGCCCAGTGCCCCTCGTAGTTTAAATTTTCACCACACATCATTACGTCAGTTTTTTACTGAAAATTTGAGCGGTTCGTTAAATTAACACAGAATGGCGTATTTTTACGGACTTGCGATTGCCAGCCTGCGGCAGGAAGGGCGGGGCATCCGGGGCAGGGACTATCCACTACCCATCTCCGGCCCATCATAATTATTGTGTCTGTTTGGCAGATTAATTTACTAGTGGTGTGTAAATTTCAGTTAGGTTGAATTTATTGTAGAGGGTGCTAAGCACGATTCTTAAGTCAAAATTTAATTTTTTATAAAAAATTTAAAATAAAATTTAATTTGCAGAAATTTTAAATATAAAAGGAAAATTAAGTACATTAATTTTCCTTTTATGTTTAAAATTCCGATGACCTGGCTTAAGAGTTGGGTCCGATTCGAAATTACCATAATTTGCGAATGGAAGACAAGCGTAGGAATTTCGCAACATTAAAAACTCGTGCGTTCGTGAGAACCTACTTGAATAAAATGTATGCATTAAAATTTCCTACTTAACAGTGGTAAACTGTGAAAATCTGTGGGGGGGTTTTTTACGTCGTCTGAGAATCGTTTCAAATATATAATTATAAATATGTTATCGAAGGAACCCGAATCGAGCTTATTGATTTACAGAAGATTCTGGGGAGGGGGGATGGAACCAATTTTAACTTATTTCATTACATTCATTTTGATAAAAAGCAACGGAGCATGTAATTTTCATATAGTTTCCGCTAAATACAAAACAGATTGAATCAGTTGTAAGCCCAAAAAATGACATTTAGTGCACATAAGCACTTGAAAACAGCAATATGAGCTCCTGAAAGCTCTCATTCATTAATGTAGGCTCTAAGAAATTTATATTTTAAATGATATATCAATATATTTACGAATGACATGATAGTGAGATTCCAGTTACCTGACCTGTATTCTATAGCCTGATATTTTATCCCTGATTTTTGAAGTTTAATTTATGAAGATTAATTCTAGGGATTTGATTTACCCTTAACAGCTACCCTATCTGGAGCCATACACTTATATTTATGAAGATGCAAGTGAAAAGAAAAATCATTGTTTGTCTAGCTTTTGAACCCAGAAGCTTTAAAAAATATATATATGAAGAAGCAGTTGGATAAACTTTCCTCCAGGACCTTTCCTACACCTTACTTTCTTTAATTGAATAACTGATTCCAATTAGTTCCACTCGCAGACATAACGTGCCTGTCCCAACAAAAATGATATGTTGTACTTGGGAAGCATACATTTTTTTGTTGAGATTTTTTAATTTATCTCCAGCAATGTAAATTACACCTGGAGGGCCATTTTTATTTATGCAGTTAAATTAAAAAAAAAACACTTTTACAGAAGGTAATATCACAGATAATAATAATGCCAAGTTCCCATTGCTGAGTAATAAGTCATTCTCTAACACTCTTTCCAGTTAGATAAGAGGTAGGAAGAGTGATATACCTTGACATTTTTTTTCCTTTTTGTATGCTTCTCAGAAAGAATCTTTTCAAGTTTACTTGAATGATCAAAATTAAATATACTTTCAAAAAACATTTTAATTGAGAACTAATCTCATGAAATTTTTATAGCACAATCAACCATGATTCATAAATTTGTTACAATTCTGAAACATGCCAGTGAAATATTCTGGGATATTTTTCATCTGCCTTAGTAATTTGAAGGTACTTACAGACTAATATAATGGATCTAATAGAGAAAAAAGTTTCTTTATTGGATTTATAACATGAATAGACTTCAATTTTCATTTGACAAATTAATGAATTCTATTCAAATAAAGAGAATACAAACAAAAAACTGCCAAGCATGTTTCATTGAACCAACTCAAAACTATATTTTTTGGGCTTGAATACAATAAAAATAATTTTGATTGTCCAGACAATTCATTTAATTTAATTTAATTGGACACTTGATTCATGAACAAATTTTTTATTCTTTTGAGATCATTTACCACCACTAATGTACTAGATGGGCCTGCACCAAGTAAGGCATTAACTAATCTAAACATCAATAAGTCATTGTTTTACTCTTTAATAGAAAAAAATGCTAAACCACTAGAACTCTGGATTTGGTGATCCTAACATGCACTCAACTATACTAAATAAAATAATGTATGCTAATAAAATAATTGGTATGTAGATCACCCCAAATACAAGGAACTGTATTGTAATAAATCAGAATAATAAAATGGCTCATTTTTCTCATGTCAAGAGCTGAGGATGACATGAATAGATCATATCTCATTAGATTTGACAGTGACCAATGTGATGATTAATTCCAATCCTATACACATAATAAAAAAAATGGGGTTCTTGTTGTTTTATATGCAAATGATATACTTTAATTAGCATCAGAAAAATTAAAATGTATTGCTTGAAGTCGAAAGAAATTTCAAACTTTTTTTAGATTAGCTATAACACTGCTAGTACTGCATGAAACTTCACATGTTCCAAAAAGTGAAAGATTGAAAAGCTACAGCTGTACACAACTATAAGACCTATGTTAGTAGTTTGCATGTTTCTTTACTTTAAATAAATGACTGTCAGTGAAAAATAATAATAATACTATTATTGTAATATCCGTTTGAGAGTAGCTGTGAAAATTTCATATCTGCCCAAGAAATTAGGAGCAGATTTTTGACTGGTGGAATATACCAAGAGAGAAGCACAGGGTGCAGGGCTTTAGGAAATGCAAAAATAATAATACATGATATTTTATTATAACAGAAATCATATTATTTATTAAATATAGCATCATACCAGGATAAATTGTTAGAGTTAAAGATACGTCATTAGCTCAATGCGTCTTTACAGTGGCTGCACTTGAGAATAACATCAAGTGCTCGGGGATGGAGCATAAGGGATAGGTTACAGTTTCTGAACAGAAACACTGAGTTAGATTCTCCCTTGGAGGGAGGAGATTTTAATTTTTGTGATTGCCAAACAATACATTAAACTTTAGCAAAGTTCTTCTGCCAAAAAAAAACTTGGAATGTTTTAAAGAGGGGTCAGTCCCAATTAAATGCCATTAATCAATTGGAAATTTTGAAAAATTGTACCCTGCACCCAAATATTCAACTTTATCAAGGAAACACTTAATTAGCATTACTGATTCCCCCCCCCATAACAATCATGTAGAAATGTACACTTTTTCATGCACCTATGATTGTTAAAGTAATTGACATATATTTTCACACAGCAAAGAATAGTTAGACCAATTGATAGAGAGCTGAACACATGGCTCAATTTTTAAGGGAGGATCTCTTCCTTTTCTGTACAGTTGTCTCCCAGTTTAATCTAAATTGAAGCATGCATATTAGCCAACCCACGATCAACTGGATAGATTTTGTTGTGTTAAAAAATGGAACATATGGTTTAAGCTGATGTATTATTTAGATTGGTAGATTACTCTATACATTTCAGTTTTAGGTTTGAATTTTATTTAACGTTTTTATGGATGGAGTAAATAACTAAGCAAGTTTTTTTTTGGATTATTTTTATAATAATACTCATTAACAACAAAAACTTAATAACCATTATTGTTTCTGAAAATAAAATTTGATGCTACAATGTGAACATGTCATTTGACAATGGTATATGATATATAATTAGCTGATTTATTTGGGCAACTGAAAGAAAATACTTGAGTACTTCAGCTCATAAGAGTTTCCTCAGTTATCAACTATACTTGATTGTTATGAAAGTTTTGCTTTCTACTCTATTGCTTATTCCACAAGTAACTATTTTTTTTTTTTTTTTCATAGCCCCTCTAAATTTACAGATAATTATATATCCTCAGGCGAATCTATTTACAAATTATTTTTGTATTTCCTGTAGCATCGCTACATTATATACAAGTTTTGTTATTTTATAAAAATTAAATAATGAATAAACAAGTATAATGATATACGTTATACGTGACTGGACTAAACTGACTAATAAAGGTGATGGGGCTCACCTTTTTGATCAAATCGAAGTATTTGTATCAAAGTATCGAAGTATTTGAACCCTATTATAATACTTATGGATTGAAAATAAATACTATTACCATAATTCTTTTATAAATGAGAAGGAAGAAATATTCAAGAAAAAAAAATCAAGATTATTTTTTATTTCAAATTGTATACAGATTAAACAATACAACTGCAATCACTATGAAAACTAATATATCATACTGTTCAAATAATGATTAAGGTTGACTATCAGTTCCCAATACTTCTCTGCGACTTAACCTGCTTGACCTTGTATTATCTGGTTTAAAGGGGTAATATCTATGGTCAGCATACCTGAAATATAACAGCAATCATGATTGATCACACACGCTTAAAACGTTTTTCTTAATCTTAGTCAAATAAACTATCGTGTATGTGCCAGAAATTTATAAGTACATATGTAAAAAAAAATGTAGAGTTCTGAATTCAGTCTAGCTATATAGCTTTCACAAGGGAATAATGGGTTAACTTTACAATTTCATGCAGGTTCAATTCTAGGCCACCCTAATGATGTTTTCTAATGGTGATTATCTGCATCTGAGTTCAATTAGCCATGGGAGGGGAAATGAGTTGCTGTAATTTACATTTCATAGAGAATCCATGATAAAAAACTTAACCAACCCTACTTGACATCAATGTCGCTATCCACTGAGGTGGGATACCTTGTAAGCCTTACCTTACCTAGATATGTGCCACAAAATTTTATTCTTTATGCAAAAATTAAATAAGTACTTATCATTCTTAGACAAAATATTTTAAGAACGAAAATAAATACCATATTAATTATTTTTGTTGGCTCTCATAATACTATGACAGACAAAGGCAAATCAAGTATGCCAGATTGTACAAAATAGGCAATATTAATACTTTTAAAACCCATTTCAGACATATTTCTTCGAATAAATGATTCAAGGCAACTCAAAGGTGTTCCGGAGAAACATTCTTTTCATAAATAAACCTTACTTAAATGATTCCAATTAAAATTTTCTGATTGGGTCAGTTGTTGGCTGAATATTTGCCTTATCATGCTAGACTTCAGCCTAGTGAATACAAAATAGACAGGAACCAATTAAAGCTAATGGGTTTCTTATACATAAATTGACCGTGAATTTTAGTCCACTTCTGATAGTAGCTCAATGTTCAGAAGAGGCTCCCAATTGTAAAGCACTTAATGGGATCATATACCAGTAAAAAACGCAAAAGACTGATTAAAAAACCATATCACATATTATAAGGGTCATAAAATCATACAAATGAAAGTAAAATAAATAGTAACAAAAATGTACAAATACTATCACATTATTCATCCTTAAAGAGAAAAAACAAAAAAATATATATATATATATATATCATTAGGCATCTAAAAATACATTTTAATATACTCAACCAAATGGATGAAAAAAATTAGGCAAAAACAAATATTTGGTCTGATAAGCATCCATATCATTCTCCTAATGACAAATATTGGCGAGTAGTTCACAAATTGAGATAATAATAATCTTGGTCAATAATTGAAATGTGAATGATATAATAATTCTTTTTATATCATTTGAAGTGACGATTTACACAAACCCTAAAAAATCCTATAAATAAGAGTAATTTTCTCTATTGTTAAGCCTAGTCCATAAATTAATTGTTAGTTGCTTCTAGAGTGCTTGAAGTTAATTCTATGAATGGTTAGTCTATTTAAAATAAAATATTGTATGTATTTAAAACGTACTCTTCAAATTTCACATAACGTTCATCTTTATTGAGAGCAGCTATCGTCACCAAATTTTTTTCACCGATAGTGAAATCAAAAACATCAAAGTTCTCCTTCATTCTTGTTATGTTGGTTGATTTGGGTATAACTCCCACTCCTCTATCAATCTAAAAAATTCCGACACCATTACAGTTGCTAATTAAACCATAGCACATTTATATATTAATAGTCAAACTATTAGTATTACTAAAATGAAAACAAAAATGACCAGTGAATAACATCGTGTCGGAACATAATATTCTTTATTCTATGATATAAGTTCGCAAATTATATTGAACAAATAACACAGTTACACTGTGTACAGTTTTAAATTATTTTGCCTCAAAATAAAAAATATTGTGGGAAGAGAATTTATCTTTTATCTATTAACCAGCAATAGAGGGGATTTTTCCCTTTTTTTTAATTTTTAAATATACTACAATTCTTGCATATAATTGAAGAACAAAGTGAACGATAATGTTTTTCCAAGCTAACAATTCCCGTTGATTAATTATGAGATGGTCACCAGTGGAGACCTCAAAAATATTATGCTCATAGTTATGTGATCCTTGCTGAATTCAAAATTTTTTTTAGGAAAAATGAATGTAATTGATATCACTTTCAAATAGTATATAGTGAACTTTCTAAAGCAATTTAACCCAACAAAAAATTTGAATTGAAGTCTTTTTATTATTTTCGATGTAATAATTTTCTGAGTAACTGTTTTTTGGTTTAAATTTAAACAGTAGTACAGGAAAATTCTTATGAGTCATCTATATAAATGGATTTAAGCGAAATATGGAAAAATGACCTGAAATTTCTTTCAATTTTGGGGTCAATTTCGGATTAGTTAAACATCAATTAGACACGGAAATTTATTCTCTAATTACATAATTGAGAATTACTTTGTGACAGAAATTTTCTATGTTACCTCTAAGTTTTTCTATGTTCTTCTATTCTATCTTCCCTTTCAGTTAGTTTTATTAAAACAAGACCTATTTATTAAATTGTGTTCATGATGAACCAAAACATCAATGATGTGTAATGTGTAATCACTTTCCGATAAGCTCATGACACTCGGAACAAAATCATTGGAAACTAGAAGGGGTATTGGGAAAAATTTATTGAAAAATCTGATGCTGGGTAATATAACAAGGTCTATAAGTGAAGATGTTTTTGACATCAATGGTAGTAATGACTGGTAAGGGGTTTGTCAACAAAGTTTCTTTCCTCAGGATCAAGCGATAATTAATAACTAGTTGCAAAAGCCGAAACAGATAAATAAAAATAATATGACATTGTTTAATGATTTTAAACTCCTGAGCAGATTTCAGATATTTATTTTGTATTCGTCCTGATTTATGCTAATGTATAATTACAGTATATGTTTATTACATTACAGTTAAAGTTTTAAGATAACATTCATTTAAAAAATTTCATTTAATTAAAAAAAAAATTTTTCATTGCCTTAATGTTTCATTAATATAATCTCACAGGGGAAACACACACACACACACGCACATGTAATAAACGTGAAAAAAAAGTAGTGTTAGGTATAAGCAGTGATGTTGTAAAAAATAAATTATTTAAGGAGGTAATTATGTATTCTCATAAAAAGTTCTTAATAAAAGCAGTTTTTATACATTTTACTTTTTTTTCTTATTGATTTTAAAATTCAATTATTCTAAAAAGTGTAAAACAGTAAAAATGAAAGAAATAACTGTTTGAAGCTGGTGTAATTTTTAGCTTTTGACTGTATATGTATAATTTTCATCTTAAATATAAATTTATTTTTTCATTTACTGTCTAGTAACATTTTGAAATGTATTAAACTAATAAATCATTACTCATAGAGTTATAAGCATGTATTGTATATGAGAACCATCACTGTGCAGGAGGTGTAAGCATGCCAACTAAACAGTTAATTACATGAAATTTGAGAGCGATTTGAACGGTTGATTTATTATACTTTGTGGCGAGTGCTTTCATCACAGGATGATCTAAGAATGACAGACCTCTGATGGTAGGAACCTTACTTCCTAGCGGGCGGTAAGCAGTCATTACAACATTTACAGATTTACAGTAGTTAACCAAGTCGGTCTGAGCCAAGTAAGGATGCGATTCCACCTGAAAAGACAAATTTAAGTGCTACTTACATTTACATTGGCTACAAAATACAACATTTTTGTCTTGTATTAAGTAACCATTAATAAATTAATATTAAACAAGCTATATAAAAACAACAATAATTGAAGAAATATTTTTAAGCTGAAAATTTTACCCATTAAAAGGCACAGGAAATATGAAATATATATTTCATGCATGATCATTATAATTATCACAAATTGGGATGAAGGCTTGGGAAAATTTTTAAAGCTTTGGTGAATAAGGTTGATTTTTTTAATGCTGGTTGACCTTAATATAACTTAGTAATTAAATGAATATTATGAATTTATTGTTCATTAGTAAGTTGATTCATGTTGATAAATGGCTACTTAGAACACTCTTATTTATTAAGATTATTTTATAAACTTTCCATACTGATTTTAATTAAATGCAATATGTAAGAAATAAAGTAAGAAAACATTAAAATATGGATGCCTGGAACCCCCATTCTAGGATATTCAGAGCTAACCCCAGAAAATATTCCTAGTTCCCCCACTGCCTGTCCTCAGCTCCAAGTGTAAGTACTTAAGTGAAGTAAGTCAGTAAACTGGGTAATGTCTAGTAAAAAATTAACCACACTAAATTAAATGCCATTGTAAAAAATAAATTCAGTAAATCAACAAATACCAGATTTTAATAGAAAGAATTATTTAAATGTTTACTTGTAGAACAGCTGGTTTAATTTTAGGGTATCTCATAACATCTGACATCTGACTGAAATTAAAGTTTGATAAACCAATTGATCTTGTTAACCCTTTCTCCACACACTCTTCCATTCCTTTCCAGGTGACATTATAATCTATTTCAGTTGTTAATACTTCACCGTCTTCATTCTTAGGGATGCCCTCTCCTTCAATATCCTAGTAAAAAACACATGTAAATTATATAGAACATACCTGTCATAAATTTCAAAGCTTTGACAGAAAGAAACTTACCGGAACAGAAAACGGCCAGTGTATTAAATATAAGTCGAGATATTCCAAGTTTAGGTTGGCGAGAGATTTCTTAAGGGCAGGGACAACAGCTTCTCTTTCATGTTTGTTATTCCATAACTTAATTTAAAAAAATAGAATTAATAAAATTTCAAATCAAGTAATTTTTCATTTCTGGCATAACTTGATATTGACAAAACAGCTGAATTTAATTCCACTAAGTTCAACGCAAAGGGTATCTCAATGCTAATCTACTAATTTCTAGAGGTGTAATAGTGTACTTAAAAGTTTTATTATTATTTATTTAGTTTTGCTATGAAATAAAAGTAAAAGTTAAAGAGTAATCATTTTAGAATAAATGTTAAGAATTGTTGGTTACATAAAACTTAGGCTAATGACAAAATGTGATTTGTGCAGAGCTTTGTTCTGTGTGTTACACTATTTTTAATTGTAGTAAAAATGACAGATAAATATTGAATTCAATTATAATTGAATGAATAAATTAACATCTAACTAAAAATTTTATAATTTTTTTTAGAAATTATTAATTGAATAAATATAAATAAGGGCTATCATATGCTGTAGTGGCTAGCATAGCTCCTTCATAATATAAAGGTTCTTGGCTCAACTCCTTAAATGAAAATTAAATTTATTTAATTTCTATAAATAGTAGGGAGAGGATTCTGATATGCAATCTTACTTTTCAGCTCTTAACGAGAATACATGATGCTGTAAATAATTAAACAATAAGCAAATATAAATGGAATAAGGGGTACTTCGTCAAATTTGGTGACATCCAAGTAAAGTAAAAAAATTCAGTTCATCCTCCTTTAATTCAGGGAACAAACTATAAACAATACCCTCTCTCCTGGTCTACCAATCTCAATCAGGTGTACCTAAAATTGACCTTGCCTTCTCTTTTTTTTTTTTTTAATAGTAACAAATAGTATAGCAAGGATAATAAAGGTATCACTTCAGTATTTTCATTAATTTCTCACTAATGTTACAACACTTGTTTTCAAGAGTTGTTGTCAAGCACTGGGTTAAACAAATTGGTGTGTCAGATCTAGCTCTATTAAAAACCGACTCGATAAACACTGTGCAAACTGCTGTGTATGTGTCATTATCTCTAAAAACTACTATTTGTATCAATAGCCTAACTCCCACTTATCATATTAATATCATTCAAATATCAATATAATTTGATGGTTGGATTTCACTTACTTTCATCTGAATGTGCAATTACATTAGGCATTTCCATCAGACAAACATTCAACTGATCTTGCCTAGGTATCACATGGCTTAGCATTAAAAACATAGAGAAATATAAATAATGAGTTTTATAAATATATAAGACCTACTCAGGATCTTTAAAAATTAAGTAAAATAAAAAATGGGCTCAACTTCTCTTTAGTACTATACCTTACTAGTAACAAATATGTCTTCCCGCTTTATAACACCCTCTGCTATTTTTTCATTTATAGCCATCCCAACTTTCTTTTCATTGCCATAGAAAGAAGCACAATCGAAATGCCTGTAGCCAATATCGATGGCATCCTTTACAGCATCTGTCCAAGGTTCATCTTTGTTCGGCTATAAGTATGATTTTTTTAAAATGGCAAACATTGCACTTTAGTTCTTTTTTTGTATACTTTACAATACTCACACTGTATGTTCCTAGACCTAGAAGCGGGAAGTCATAGCCATTATAAAGCTTGACATATCCATTTCGAACTGGTTGAGAAATTGACATTTTGGTGTGCTGTGATTTAGGAAGTGATCTAAAATTAAATTACTAGGGTGAACTTTTACATGATAATTTGATGTTATAATAATAAAATTTTTAATGGCAATCAGCTGTTAAAGATCAAAAAGCTAGTTTATAATAACAATATCAGTAAATATTTATCAATTAACATTTTATAAGTTGAGTTAATTTTGATTTAATTAAAAAAAAAAATTCTGATTTCCTTTTGGTTAATAAAAAAAAAATACCCATTTTTTCTCACGGAGAAGTAGTGGTTGCTAGTTCTATGTGGTCAGTATTATGCTGAAACTGATAGGTTTTTCTAGGGTCAGGCCAAGAGCTCACTTTGTGGCAGCTAACATGAATTTAATAAGATTATTTTACTAGGGAATCTAGCCCCAGCTGAGCAAGTCAGAAATAAATATTCTTGGTTAAACCACACAAAAAGCCAAAACCAATTTGACTAGTGCCTTAATTTATTCTACTGCTACTAGAAATGATGTGAATTCATGTTATCTCTTAAGGAGTTTTTAAGTTATGTTCTAGAAGTATGATTCCCCTGCTTGTGCCAGTCATTAAAATGTTTTTCAGCAAAAAAAAAAAAAAACTGACAGAAAAATGCTGAGAAAAGCTACTCCCTTCCTCTAGATAATATTTTCTTGGGTACTTCCTTTACTGTACACAGCCATATCTAATTTTTATACCTTATACAGCCATGGAAAACTATGCTGGTTTTGACTGTTGGCCATCATAGGTATTTTCTAGCTGACTATCAATAGAGGTCAAGTTTTTAAATGCCCTTGCTTGTAAACATGCAAATAAACTTTTTACATAGTTTTCAACAATAATGCCAATCTTCATATCTAATCTCATATATCCTGTTCCAATCAAAGAACACTCCAGTATGAAAAATTTCTTTTGTAAATGTGATATAACGATGGGAAGAAACTGAAGGATGTTGAAGGAAAGATAGCTAGTACTTCACTCAATATTCATAAAGATGCTCCACATATAATTAAGCTAGTGCATTGCATAATAACAAGAGACTGGAAATGAAGTTAAACACCATCAATCCTAATTATCTTGGTAAGGAGGTATTCATCAAATGTACTCTCCAGCTTAGTAATCTCCCATCTCTGGCCCTGACAAGTAAACCTAAAGATATTTAGAGGTTTGAAACTCTGCTGTTGAGAAGCATCTTAAAGTAATCTTTAATACATTAAACAAAGAAAAAAATATATTGACAGGGCCAGGATGCAAACATGGGACATCCTGATCTGTGGTCAGGCAGTAGGCATGCAGGCCTGTACCCACTGCCTAATAAATTTCTAATCTCTTCAGAGCTCATTTCATATATCTATGAAAAGTCATGTCTGGGCAAAAGTCTTTCAAAGTAAATGTGGTCTATAACTATGTTGTCTAAGTTAATGAGAATAGTTTCCTTTTTATGAAATAAGTATACAAAATTTAACTTATAATGAGTTTATATTAATAGTTTTCAAGAATATGTTTTTTCTTTGGATGATAGTAACAAAACTAGGGGAACAACTATTTTTATTCAGGATACTCAGTCATTTTTTTTCTCATATTGTATTATGAATGTAGCTTTAATGAAGTATTTTTACATACTGTTGAAAATTATTTATTTTTAGCTTTTAATATTTGTCTTTACTAAAAATTGTTATTTATATTCTTGTTTATACATTATTTTTACCATATTTTTATATGGATTTTTTATTATCAGTGGTATACTAATTTTTTTTTTGGATTTAATGCCAAATTGTCACTTATGATTTTTTATGTAATTTTGAGGGACTTGAAAATGACAATTTAAGCTACTGAAAGAACTTGTGCAAAACAACAGATATTTTACTTTTTCATTGAATGATTGTACAAGTAAACTTTATATTTCCAACCAGGTGTCATTAAAACTGTCAACATTTCGACCATAATCTTAAAATTCTTTGGCATTTTTTATAGTAACATTTCATTTTTACCTAAAAGGGTTGAGTTTGATTCTCTCCTGGGAGAATAATCATGTGCTTAAAAAAGGCTTGGAAACCCATAGATAACCAACCCATTCCTGTATTAGGTTGGGTATAAATATGTGTCGATTTACATAGGAATGTTGAAGAGCTATTAGTAGAGAAAAAATCAAAATCAGCTAAATAAAAACAAATTTTTTTGGGGGGCACTCTAATTCACATCTAGGTCAAGAATTACCATTAATATGACCAATATTTTCAAACAGTAATAAAAACAAAATTGATAGTATAAAATCAAACAATTTATGGTTTCCATCAATATTGCACAGGCATGTTTAATTATTATAAACTAATTGTCTCATTAGCACAGAGGACCCCCCAGTTATTTCTTTATTGAGAAACAGATATAAGCATGTGCATTGTTTAGGATAGGTTCATTGAACTGCACTTTAAGGAGTATCTTATTGGATTAAAGTAAAAAGTTATCCAGGGTCAAGGTAATGGGGTCCACATTCAGGTTACAAAATGAAGGATCTGAAAATTTCATTAATTAAAATATGACTTAAGCAGAGTATCTCCACTTCAGTTGGTATAAAACTTTATATATAAATACAAGGCTTTATTTTTTAATAGTTTAAAGTTTTTGAAAATAAATTTCGCAGGTTTATTGTGAGTGCATATTTTTTTCCCAATCACTCGAACTGGCAGAACTTATGAATTATCTGCTGAAGAAATAGGTAACTCTTCCGAAATTTAATTGAAGAAGAAATCTGCTTTGTAGGTATAAACTTAACTTACAAACGTTAAAACATTTGATTATTACTGGCACATTTTTAATTGTAAATGAATTAACTTAAATGCAAGAGATATCTATCAACTCAACTTTGGATGTTTCAAAAAACAGTCAATTTTTGAAAGTTTATAACTCAAAACTAAAAATGGAAAAAATCTTAAATTTGCATTTTTTATCCTAACTAATAGTCTACATATGTACAAAAAAAATTATTGATTTCTGAGACTTCAAAACCATTGTTTGATTTGACAAGCAATGACCTGACTTGCATCTCTTTAGATTTTTTTCTAACCGGTTAGGTCTGGCCAAGGTTCAACTGGTATGGTTAATTAAGGATTAAACAAAATTAAATAATGGTTGTAAGGTGACAGCATAGCCTTGGCCATGATCAGCACCATCTACTAACTACAACGGCAATGAACTTTTGATCTTACATTTTTGTGAGAAGTGCCAACGATTTAAATTTATCAACTTTATGCAGCAATTATCCTAAGTATAAACAATCTTTTTTCTAGTTTTATTCATCATATTTATAAGTAGACACATACTTAATAAGAATTATATTCTTCTCTCTGAAAAATAGATGTTTTTTGAATAGCTAATGGGGCAATTGTTTTATAATCTCACTATTACCAAGTGGAAATTGTAAACTTATTGTGAAAAGACAAGGTACTTTGCAACAATCCTGAGATGATGATTTACTGATGAAGTTATCAAGTTGAAGTTTTTTAACTTCTCATGTACAACAACAATGAAACAAATCTACTAAGCAAACAGTGTTTGAAATAGGTCACTTGCAGATAGTAAAAAAATCATATAATAGTACTCTACCCAAAATAGATATTCCTCAATATATGTAAATATGAAGTGTTACATCCACCACTATCTCTTGTCCTTTCTCAATATCTGTCCTATCTTAACTGATCTGAAAAGTGAAGGTCATATCCCTACTAATGTAGAAATGAAAGCTCATAATCACTGATATCATAGGATGCTAGTGAAAGGCAAACTCAAACAGTACAAGGTTCTCCAGGATAAGAACTTATTTCCTGTAGTCATTGATAGAGAGAAAATAACATTTGGGGCTAATTAATAATAATTGTAAAGTATTTGACATTCCTTATGTCAAAGAAATGTATCAGCAATCATTTGCAAGAGTTAATACCAAGTTTTTCAAAGCAGTATAAAATATTAAACTTCGTTTTTGAAATAAAAATGGCTTATAATAAGGATATACACTTTTGAAGTACCAGAACATATTTTTAAGTAAAGTTCAAATCTAAAACAAGAAACAAATGTATTTAAGTTGCTTATAAAAAATTGAGCTTGAATCATTAGTTTAGAATAGAGTTGAATGTATTTTCCAAACTTACCTCTTAATAGGCCCAACAGCTTTGACCGAGTTTAGTTGTTAATGACAATGAGCAGAAATTATAACTTCAAAAATATATCATTCATTATCTATTGTCAAGGCTTAGCCACCTTTATCTTACATATGTCATCTACATAGTATAAAATAGAAAAAAAAATATGACATAAGAATTGGTACTATGCTGATTTGGCTTGGGGTTAACACAAAAACAAGTAATCTCAATATCTGGTATTTTCAGGAATGAGGATTTTAAAATAAACAACACTCAGTTTTTTTGGTATTTACTTGTTATTAGACTAATATCATTAAAATATTGAATTAGATTTCTGAATAATTAAATAAAAAGGTATAATAGAATCTTTAATAGGTGGAATATAGTAGGTAGTGCTAAGGTGTAAGTGTGGTTACCTCTCAACATTAAAATCAGTTTTCTTAAGCAGATTTGCTGCTTCTTTATTTAAGTTGATTTCCATTTATCCTGAGGACACTGAGCGAACCTGGACCAGACTGATCCCTCATTCTTTACTGGAGCTAGGAATTGAACCCAGGTTTTTAGTTAGAAGTCTTTCAGTAATTTTAATTTTTGTATTAATTGATCACTAAATAATTATTCTGTTTAACAGTGATAGCTGTTTTTTCCTGTTATTTATTTAGCATAAGAACAATTCCCAAATTTGACCAACAGCCTTAAGTCAACCAACAAAAAATATTTGATTTGATCAGTCAAAAAACAATTTTTTGGGGTGGACGAGTAGTCTTTTATTTACTATGATCATGTCCAATTAGGCAATATTAATACTATTCAAGACAATTAGAATAAGATTAATGAGTGGATTGTGCATTACAATTGTCATCACTGAATTCTCAACTTTATCGAAATAAAATAATAAGTTATCATTCCATACATAAGCTGAGAAAAGGCACTTCATTTTGAAATAATTGATGTGACAACTCAAAATGAAAATTTTTTCTCTCAGTTGGAGGAATGATGACACTTATTTTTATTTCTGTAAAGTGGCCAATTTTAATGCAAATTAATTGAATTAAATGATTATATCATTCAAAGTTAGAATAAGACCATGGTACCGTCAGTATCTGAATTTATCTTATCATTGATGGTGACTGGTACTATAAGTAGAGAGGAGGTATGTGCTTCTGAACTAATTCGATTCATGGAGCTCTCAAAATAATTGGAAATCGACTGATCACTATCTGTTTCTTCATTAAATTCCTCAAAGGTTTGGCATGTTCTGTTATTCTGACTTGAAGATGCGTTAGAGCTTTGATAGACTGCAGTAATGTGCCCAGGCTTAGTTCTTATGAAGACAGTGATCTTCGCCAAATCCCCAACAGATCGGTGGTTCAAGGGTGATGACCTTTTTTGTGGTTGGAAGGTACACTTCCACTGCGGTTGTTATTTATCATTGGAGAGGGGATGGCTAGCATAACAAATTTTTGTTATTTATCAGGTGAATAAAACTTGATTTCTTGAAAAGCAGCACCAGTAGCTTCTTAATTTTGAACTATTGCAAGGGCATCATAAAATTTGACAGGTTTTTATGAAACAATAGCACCTCGAGTATAAAAATCATCCACTCTATAATTAAATTGGACTATAAAGGAGTAATACAGAAACACGCTAAATTCACAATACCTTGTGCCAGCCTTTAGTCACATATACAAGGTCCTATATCCTTTATAATATCCTATCCTACTCACTATTATATATATATATATATAATTTAACTCATAAATAATAATAAGAAATTTGAATGTGTGTAAAACATAGCTACAAGATGCAACCCGAGAAGTGAAGGCCCAACACATATTATTGATCAGGGCAACAAGATCTTTAATTTCATACCCTACTCAATTTATAGGGTAATAAGTCTTTAATTATTGACATTTTATTGTTTATCATGGGATTCCTATAATTCTTACAGCAATCAGTGCATCATTAAGAGGCATGGCTTCACATAAAAAATTGCAAGGTGACATCTATTATATTATGACGCAAACATTTTGTCAAGACATGATCTTAGGGTTACAAATAATATAATGTAAGTTAAAGTTAAGTATGCAATATCGCATAAGTTTAATTGACCATAAAATTACTCCTCTTCGATTGATACTTCTTACAAATATGCAGTAAGAACTAGTCATTGGTAAGGTAGTCATACAAAAAAAAAAAAAAAAAAAAAGTGGATCCTAAAATATAATTGAAATAAATCCGATCTACTATTAGCTGGTAAATTTAAATTTTTTTGAAGTGAAATATTAATAATCTTTAATAACTAAATTGTGGCATATTTAATGACACTTAATAACATTTTCTTGTCTTTGGGTCAACTGAAACTGCAATGTAAAATGTCATATTAATAGGTCAGGGGACTTTGCATCTCAAGGACAGACTGATAGACAAGATGGGTAAAATCAGGGTATTTGATTTTAAAAAACAAACAATGAAATCTTGATAATAAATGGTGTCTCTATTGTTTTGGAATTATACTCTCAAGAATTAAAAATAAAAATTATTTGATGAGATGCTTAGTCATGGGGAAAAGTGAGGGGATCTACTGTTTCCAATAATGAAATCAATTTTTCCAAGCAAAAATAGGGTGTTTGGAACAGCATTGGAAGGTAAAAAAAACATGCCACATATTTATTTAGAAGATGGTGTCACTCGAAACCAACCAACTACTACTTTCATTCTTGGGAGTGAGCAGTGATACAATACAGCTTAAGCTGAAACTTAATCAATGCTATTTAGTTAAATACACACACATTCTTAACTTTGGAGAAAGCATCTTAAGTAGGCTTCATTATGTTGTTTAAAGAAGTGGTCTTTAGACTTATGGATAAGAACCATACATTAATCATGAAAAAAATTAGGACAAAACATCAATTGCTACGTTGACATGGGAAATTCAATAGGTAAACATAAATTAACATATTTTTCATTAGGTCGTTTTCAAAATCATATGTAATTTAATTGTGGCAGCAGTAGACATATTTTTAGTCCCCTGTAAAATCAACAATTTGACTTGCTACCTTTCCCATGTTAGTGCCTTAATTGTTCAAGGTGTAAAATTAAACAGGCACATTGGTCCTTATTTAAATAAGACAAAATAAACTTTTCAAGGCAGAATGTTACTCTAAATGGGGTAGGGTAAATGCTCGTTGTCGTGGATTAGTTGACAGCACTTAGTATAAATATTGTGTTAAGCATTAAATGTGAACATTTATTTCATCATGATAGACTGTTTATGAGGAGGATGAAGGATTTAGAGTTGAGGAATAAACAAGCTTTTTTTTTTTTCACAAACAATTTCTTATTTATTCTTTTAGGTCTATTCTTCGCTCTTATATTTCTGTAACTGTGCTGCTGAGGCCTCAATAAATGAAAATATCTTAAGTCAACTTTACACAAAAACATTTCATTATTCAGAAACATACTTGGGTTATGGAGGATAAATGGGTATGTCTAAAAGCATGTTGTCAGACCAGTTTTGTAGTTTCACAACCTTCCAGACTATATGCTTCATTAAAATACACAATCAATACATACATATTGTACAACAATACATGGGTATCGTTGCTACCTGAATCTGGATTTCCCTGGGTAACAAAGCTTATCTATAGATAAGCTAATCATACACTTATTTGTTTTGATGAGTTAACCAATTTTTCCGCAGAGCCACTGATAAACCTGGTGGAGAACTGCGAGTAAGAGAGACAATGAGGAACACAACTATACAAAAGAGCCTTGAAATCATGTCAACCAAAACTACTATTGTGAATCAGTTTAACAGTTCGACCCTATTGGTAGTGCATATTAAGGGAGACTAGCCAGAACACTCAACAAATGTGTTTAATACACAAACTCAAGTAACTCTGGAATGATCAGGAAGGCTGAACGTTACGTTCCATAACCCAAGATGGAAGCTGGCTTTAGACCAATATCTGTAATAAGATTATAAACTTGGAGCTAAAATGGTAGATGACTAGGTAAGTACTTAAATGGTAAAATGTGAACTCAGGACCATATTGTTTATTGGCTTAGTTCACTTTACTATGACAAAGATATGGAAGAAATTTACTGACACTTGTTTAACAATTAGTATTTCAGTATCACAGAGATTATTTACTTTTCATATAGTTTGAAATAAATTGTTTTATAGAATTCACCAAGATGATCAGCAACCCTTAACCAATAAGTGTAATAATAGTTGTATCTGTCTATCTCTTTAAACAACTAAATATTTAAGTTGAAAAAAAAACAAAAAAACTGACAGATTTTATTATACCCATTTTGGAAGATTTTGTAAAAAATATAATTCTCACAAAATGGCAAAAAATGGGAGTACACCAGGATCAGTGTCATAAATTAAATATCACTATTATAGCCTTAGTGGAAGCTTTGAACAATAATTTTTTTGATTTGTTATCTGCAATATATATCTCAAATAATTTCTCTTAATGCTGAAGTATGTTAATAAATATCAACAAAAACGTTGTTTGTATCTGAAATCCCTTAATGATCAAGACCAATAAATAGTTATATCTTTACACATAATTCAGAATTTGATGTGCCCAGCTTTAGCGCACTTAGTACAGCATTGAAATCTTGGACTAGTCGGCTTAATAGACTGGGGTAAGTAATGCTAACAGGTTCCACATAATCACTAAATTATAAATGAAAGTTCTAATTGGTTAATTATTTTAAATAAAATATTTAACAATAACATTCTATGAACAGTTTTTATTCAAAATAGTAAAATTTAATTTTGGCTAGAAGCTCAAACTAAGCTAATTATAACAATAAATAGTACAATTTGTATCTGAAATACCTTAATGATCAAGGCCAATAACTTGCCATATCTTTGCAGATAATTTAGAATTTACTGTACCCAGCTTTGGCACACTAATATACAGCACTGAAATCTGTATTAGCTGGCTAAATAAACTGGGGTAGGCATCGTTTAACCATCAAATCCAAAAGCAAAGGCTGTTGTAGCCGGATAGTCCCACAGTGGCAAGATATGTTTGAATCATGCCCTGGGAAATAACTTAATTTCAATTTATTTAACTAACTCTAGCCATTGGAAAGCAAAGATCTGAAAAATGTATCCATTAGCATCAGTAAGGTTTGTATCTGAAATCCCTTAATGATCAAGACCAATAAATAGTCATATCTTTACACATAATTCAGAATTTGATGTGCCCAGCTTTAGCGCACTTAGTACAGCATTGAAATCTTGGACTAGTCGGCTTAATAGACTGGGGTAAGTGATGCTAACAGGTTTCACATAATCACTAAATTATAAATGAAAGTTATAATTGGTTAATTATTTTAAATAAAATATTCAACAATAACATTCTATGAATAGTTTTTATTCAAAATAGTAAAATTTAATTTTGGCTAGAAGCTCAAACTAAACTAATTATAACAATAAATAGTACAATTTTTATCTGAAATACCTTAATGATCAAGGCCAATAACCTGCCATACCTTTGCAGATAATTTAGAATTTACTGTGCCCAGCTTTGGCACACTAATATACAGCACTGAAATCTGTATTAGCTGGCTAAATAAACTGGGGTAGGCATCGTTTAACCATCAAATCCAAAAGCAAAGGCTGTTGTAGCCGGATAGTCCCACAGTGGCAAGATATGTTTGTTTCATGCCCTGGGAAATAACTTAATTTCAATTTACTTAACTAACTCTAGCCATTCGAAAGCAAAGATCTGAAAAATGTATCCATTAGCATCAGTAAGGTTTGTATCTGAAATCCCTTAATGATCAAGACCAATAAATAGTCATATCTTTACACATAATTCAGAATTTGATGTGCCCAGCTTTAGCGCACTTAGTACAGCATTGAAATCTTGGACTAGTCGGCTTAATAGACTGGGGTAAGTAATGCTAACAGGTTTCACATAATCACTAAATTATAAATGAAAGTTCTAATTGGTTAATTATTTTAAATAAAATATTTAACGATAACATTCTATGAACAGTTTTTATTCAAAATAGTAAAATTTAATTTTGGCTAGAAGCTCAAACTAAGCTAATTATAACAATAAATAGTACAATTTGTATCTGAAATCCCTTAATGATCTAGGTCAATGAATTACCATATCTTTACACATAATTCAGTAATCACTGTGCCCAGCTTTAGCGCACCAACATACAGCATGGAAATCTGTATTAGCCGGCTTAATAGACTGGGGTAGGTAACCAACTGGTCATCATTTATTTAAAAAATGTTAAAAAGTCCTAACTCAATCTCAACCAGTTTTCTTTATCAATACATGTACCAAAGGCTCCTTAAAATACTCGACCAATAATAGCTGCCAGTATCTACGATATACCCTTGCTCTAATTTTTTATACCCAGAAAAGGGAGCACTTGGAAACAATAATTGTTAACAAGCATCCGAGGAACACTGGGATGCAAATTAGAACTTAATTGCCTTAAAACAAGCAGGCACTTAAAATTTTAGTTAATAAATATTAATAAAGCTCTTCACTTTTAATTTAAGCACTTGTTAACCTCCATAATTAAATTTTGTATCTGCCTATTTATCTTAACAACTAAGTGTAGATGTTAAAAAAACAAACAAACAGACTTTATTATACCCATTTTGGAAGATTTTGCAACAAATATAATTCTTACAAAATGGCAAAAAAAATGGGCTTAATAAGAGTAATAACAGACTTGTACTAGAAACATTTGGTCACTACCACTACAATATAATTTTTATTAGGGACAGATGAAGCCATCTACATAACAAATTACTTTACGAACTAAATAAGAGTTTTATAAATAATAATTAAAAATTAACTTACAATACACTCAAAATATTGATTGGATGTATGTCCATGAGTTATAATTACATCAATAATAATCATGCAACATAATTATCCCATAGACTGAAAACAATGAAACCACTTAATCTGTAAAAACACAGACACAGCTTATTCGACAGTTTTCTTATTAATATTCCACAGGTTAACACATATATACTTAGTAACACAGTATACTTGTTGACTCCATATGGATTAAACAATAAGTTCAACGACTATCACTAAAATAAGAGCTCTTAAAATTGTAACATAAAATAAAGCAGGTCACTTGATGCAGTAACAAACAATGGAAGATTTCCATTAACACCTGGTCAACGTTCATGCTTCCAAACGAATTGAAAAGTTACTGGTTAGGATATTTTTAAATTGGAAATATATCAGTAAAAAAATATAACCTATCCAAAGGATTAATAAAACCTAGAACCAACGTTGAGATACTGACACTGTACCTTCACAAAGCCTAGACACTAGAATAGAACAATAGAATAAATGCTCAGAAAAGAAAGCATGTTAGCGACTTCATTCGGCAGAAATTAAAAACGTGTAGATTACCAAGCTAACTGAAAGCCAAACGAAGAGGTTGAAACCATGCAGGGAAATGGCCGAGTTTCAAGCCGCATGCGGTGAACTGTAAACGGCGCATGCGCGACTACACTAACCAAAGAAGTCGCAAAATTTTTACCAACTGAAATCTAACTCGATAGATCGACCAGTTGCAAAAGTTCAGCTCGGCAGGTGCTGCTTAAACTAGTTGTCCCATGAGCTAAATACTACTTTAGCATGCTTGCTTTATGTTATCCGTGATTGATTGTTTATTTACAATACATATAAATACAAACAAATAATACATTCACTCTTGAAATTCAATAAATCTGCTAAAAGCTGTTCAAGTAAATGAAAGGGATTAATAATATAAGCTGCCAGATGATCTGCAGCACAAAATAAAGAAATGAAGAACGTTAAAAAAATTAGACATAAGTGGATGTATTTATAGGGTATGATGAAGGAAATATGTTAGAATTTCATCAACTTTATTAATGGACATTTTTCATTGAGATTAGTAATGGATATAACAACAATTCATCTATTCATTTAAATTCACGGCTGACTATGAACTACCTATCAATAGAATACGATGACTGATTTACACACTGATACTCCAACCTAGTTGGTGCTACGGAATAAAAGTCTGAAGGAATGACATGCTCTCCAATATTCTTCTCATAAAATCCCTGTAATCCAGAATCCCCCGCAAGATAGCCCCCTTCTACATCAACAATCACAATACGCTTCACGCTTTCCATCCTATTCATTCAAGATCTCTTGTTACCAGAACATGCATTCCCTCCTCCCTCGCCATCTTAATCTGTTTGCTCCCAACTCATCCCTGATAACCCAGAGGGAGGCCTAAGGCAGAGGTGGCCTCTGAACCAACAAGTAGTTTGTTTGTAGTGAACTCTGAGTGATAAAGTGACAAGTTAAGTGGTTTAGGCTAATGAGCCTTTACCTCCAATAGTAACCAGAAGTTAAAAACTGAAGGCCTAAGGACAGCTTAAATAACTTTGTATTAATTGCTAGCATTCAATGTAAAATTAACTAAAGAAAGTTAGGTAATTACTATGTAGATTATGCTTTTCTGTGGAATAATAAAAATGTACTATACGTCCTAATTTTTAAATTTACATTAACAATATATTGTCTTCCATATTCTTTTTTATAAATTAGAAGGTACTCCTTGTTCACTTTGTTATGTGCTGTGCACAAAAATTCACAAACAAGAAATGAGCTGTAATTAACAAACAAGAAACTTGTTTTTTACTCCTGAAAGGAACCTTAATGGGAAGATCACACTGTGGATTTATTTCTTCACAATCCAACTAGGTACCTCTCTTTAATTTAATTTACCCTATAAACATCAAATTTTGTATCGGGATGCCATTTAGTAACCTGATGACATGAAAAAATGTTCAACTTGATGAAACATACTAAAGAGTCATAATTATTGTTAGTAAAAAAATGACTATATTTCCATAATATTGAGTCGGGTACCTAATAATAGAACTGGTTACCCTGAAAAAATAGTATGTAATTGTTATTTTTTAACTGTAATTACAAAAATTCATTTAAACTGTTATTAGAATCTTGTTTGCGATTTCAACTTGAGTTTTACAAAGAGAGGTAATATTTTGCATAGTGGCTTCATTCACAGTGCTAAAAATAAAACCGGTAAATTCTGTGTTATAAGTAATTAATTACCTTATAATATCCAATATTTAATAGGTATAACACCGAATATTACAGTAATTATTTACCTAATAATTATAAGTAATTAATACCCTGTAATTAATAAATATATAAATATTTGTCTATCATATTGAGTACATTGTCAAATTAAAGACCTTGTCACCCTCATTAATAATATAGAATTTTTATTTTTTAATTCAAATTACGCAGTCATTTTTAATGTCATTCATTTGTTTTGACTTCTTCAATATTGTGGGTGACCAGTATGTGTTTATTTATACTGTTTAAATCTTTTAGAAACTCATATACTATGTACTGAACCATTTGTGATGTCCTAATGAAATTGGCAGCGGAAGGTAAAGTGAGAAATTAGGAATCAGAATATCAAGAAATAAATTTATTTAATAGAAATATATAGATATATTTAATGCAGACAAATGATCAAATTATACCTTATAATCAAACATAAAATGCAAAAAACAAGATCACCTTGAACAGGATAAGGTGAGAGGTGAAGGACACAGAAGTGGACTGTTAAATCTCGAGAGGAGTGAACAAATTTGTTTTTGGACCATTCCCACTACATTGGATGAGGCCGCGGGATCACTACTCCCTTATGCCACGCTCTGTGTATGCCAGAGATATGCGGCATACTTGTTAGGGTGGAGAGGGAGGACTATTATTAGCTAATGGACGTTGTAACAAAATAATAACTACTAAAACAATATACAAATTAAATAAAACAAGTAGGGAACTACTAAAAAAAAAAAGTATAATGACATAAAAACAGCCGTAGATTAACAGAAAAATAATATGATTAAGCTACGATTAAAATTCTAAAAACTTAAAATTAGCCATTCCCACTCCAGTGAAAACACCCAGGATAGGGAGGGTATGCAAGGATCTCATTTGGTTCACCATTAGTGAACCTACTCCATGTGACTAGAACATGTCCATATTTATGGATAATCGACTCCCAAACATTTATAAGCCATGTGACCCATTTCCAAGTCGTAATGTGGCTAATGACCCAAAATTTCTGCTGGCAATCTTAAGGACAAAACAAAGTTAATAATTCATTTATAATAATAACTAATATCTGAATATATAAAGATCACCACAAGTCCCCCCCCCCACTTAAAAATATGGAGAGTGCCAGATCTTAAAATGAGGTAATTGTGTACGGTTTGACTGCTTCTTATATATTAAAGTTATACAATAACAACATAATTTATAATAATAATTTATGTATACGTAACAATGATCCGATTAAGCAATCTTGATTACTATTAATAGTTCGCGGATGCAAAAGAATATGCCAAATATACTATAGAGGTGGGTTTGGGGAACCCACATAAGCCATATAATCAACAAATAACATATAATCAACAAAAGGTCCCCCAAAGGGAAAGGATGTCACTGTCCACTTGAACTCCTAGGAAAATTGATTGCATGTTCCACCGAACAGTAGTCTTTCAAGAAGCTGAGTCTCTTGTTTGTAACTCCAAAAACATAGCAGCTTAGTAGCATAGTATCAAGTAATTCGATTTGTTTCTCAAAAATAAATAGTTGTCTACTTACAACCAGTCTGGGGCCCCTGAATAAGGAAGGAAATTTAGGAATATAGTGTAACTAAGACATATTTTTGTCATATTGTCTATAATTTTGTCAATGAGGTAAGTGAAATCGATAACCAACAACGTATAACAACTCAATTTATTCTTCTTTTTTATAAATACAAAATGTATGCATTTTACGTTTACATATGAAAACTGCCCAATAAATATTTTAGGCCAGATATATATTCAAATAAATGACTAGTTTGATTTAGTTATAAAAACTGAAAATACTATCACTAATTAAGAAATCTTTACTTTTAATTTATAAAATTTAAATTATATATATATTTATGTTTTGATGATTTATTGAATGATTCAGAGGTATAAAAGTAAAACTGATTTCTTACTCTAATACCACAAATATTAATCTATATTTACAAAAATGGAAGAACTCGCACTCTTTTATACAACATAATAGATAAATTTGGAGAGGAGGGGGGGGGGGGTCACATCTTAATAAAATATATGTAATCACTTAAAATCTAGTGATTTGGAAAAACTCTACATCATGTAAAAAATGTTAACATCCGTGTCTAAAATTATACAAAATATATACTAAATGAACTAGTTTATTAAGTTTCTCATGGACAGTATGATTCTTTGATTTATACAATGATTGCTCATGAAATGAAAAGGGCAGTAACATAAATCTGATGTAAAATTCTAAAACAAAGAATGTTTAGATCAGTGATTAATACATGAGGTTTAAGTTAGCATATCACAGTAATTAATCAGTATTTGAAAGACCAACTGTTTAGGTAACAACAAAAAGTAATGCTTGCACTACTCAAGGTTTGAGCCCTGCAAACATTTTTTAGTGAATTCTCAATCTTAAGCTCATTGGCACACTCCGAATACCAAGTCAAACCTCATGCACCTCAATAAGTAAACCATTACTATACTACACTAAATAAAGTGACATCAACCAGTCGACTTATTGAATGCTCTAGATAACCTTTTAAATTTTGACCAAAATCGACCTAATCACCAAATGGGGTGTTCGGTGGTATTTAAAAAATAATAATATCGGTTTGAGCAAGCCAGTCATTGATCGTTATTGAAAATGTTACTGCCTACATTAAGTGAGAACAATAACTTAATGACTCAAATTACAAAATGTAATATACATTAAAAACAAAATCTTTTTAGGATGATAATTAAATAGATAAAACAATTAATTACCATATATCTTAATGCTATTAATATGAATTAATTTCAGAATATTATGAATAATTTTGAATAATAAGTTGACTTGGTTTGAGAGGACATTGGTTACAATTAATTCTTTTCATAGTATTTTTAATATCAACTGTATCAGAATATCTCATAAATATAATAAACAAAATGAATAAATGGAATCATTTATCGAAAGCTATAAAAAAAATAACAACAAAGTTTGAATAAATACAAAACTTAATGTAACTTAATAATTAAGGCAAAAGGTATTTGAAACCAATAAAATGTTTCTATTGATTAACAAAACATCTTAGATGTACTTATTTCCAAATCTTTTTCCCCGTTGCCCATGTAAATATTATCTCCAGATTGATAAAATATAATGCAATAAAATATTATAATGCAATGTAAAAATGATATAATTCCAAGAAAAATGTTCAAATATAAAAAAAAAAATATTTAGGATCAGTTTGAATTCAATAAAATGTGACTTATTCAAGTAACACTAATAAATAAATCCTCATGAATAAATATAATTGTGTTGTGGTCAATTTTTATGGGTATTGTAACACTTAAAGTTACTTGAGTTATGCATATTCAGTTATATAATATACCTAAAAAAAAATATAAAAATGAAAATTTTGAGAGCAACTAGGGCTACATGCCTAAGACAAATTTTTGTAGTTTTTTAGGGTCTTTGACAGTTGTCACAATATATTTTTTAAATAAAAAGTATTTATTTCAGTTTGTAATTTAAGTTCTTTTATATATGTTTCATAACTGTACAGTTTATATCAGAGTAAACATTGCCATATGCTGTTTATTTTATAAAGCAAAATATTGTGAATATTGTACATTCTTGTAGTCATAATGAAGATTGACGATCTTTTGAAGTTATACTCAAGTAATTTCCAAACTCAACTTACATGAAATTCAAGTTATGTTAAGGTTTCAAGACATGTCAATATGTAATGCCATTAGTTTACTGAATGCCATGTTGAGTTAATGTGCTTATCAATATTTTTAATACATTATTGTTGGTCAGTAAAAAATGATAAAAAAAACCAAAAAAACAATCATTATTCACCATCAAATTATGTATAATTGACTTACTACTTAATACAAATATAAATAATTAATTTACATAAAAAAAATACCCATTATTAATTCTGAGTCCACAAACAAGCAAGTCATTATTATTATTATTATTTTTTAATTTGAACAATTAACTTATTTGTTATGTTATGTACTATTTACATTTAAAGAGATCTAAATGACAAAGTACCAAAATTAAAAAAACAAAATGTTCTTTTAAATAAAATTAAAAATTAAGTGATAAAAACACAAATAACAACATTTATAACAAAATGTTTAAGTAATTAAAAAAATAAAATGAAAATATCTCATTAATAAGATTATAAATCTTACTGTGCACTGTATTGCAGTTGTATTGCACAGAATTGAAAGTAAATTTTTAAAAATTTTAATAAAAATAATAAGAAAAGCTCGTATAACATCTTTATATTTATACTATAAAATATTTCTTTATTTACACAATTCTAAAAGTTAGATTCGTTTTTATTATAAAACAGATTTGTTCAATAAATTATAATAAAACAACTATGACTAACATAGACCTTTACAAGTGACAATTCTACATGCCCTAGTACATTGAACATCACAAATCTTAGCTGGATGTGACATCTAGGGCACCTGTCTTCTATATGAACTTCTAACTGTTCATATGGCACACTCAGCTACAAAAAATAGTAAATAACAAAATATTTACAAAAATAAATTACACATTTCCGACTCCGATGATGACAAGATCAGTGACCGCAGCTAAGGTTATGGTAAAAGAAGAGAACCGATAACAAATATCCTATTTACAGAAAATGAGCAGCGGGGCTTGTTCAGTTAGCTGAAGAGCTGCTCACATACCCTGGTGACGGAGACTCACATTTTTCTGGCACAGTAGTGATGCTTTTCGACTGAAACAGGAATACAGGAGACATAGTTATAATAATAATATACCATAGTGTTATTAAGATGCTCCATTTAATTTAAAATATTTGGCTACTCCAGCAATTACAAGGACAGTTTTGGCTCTTGTGAGTTGAATAAGGTCATAAAGCAGAATTCGCTTTGAGCAATGAATCATGGACCCCAAAAAGGAAAAAAAAATTATCAATAATGAGACTGATGCACTAATGGTTGGATTGGTCTAACTAAATCATCGTACGAGTTAGAACTATGGGGGACAGCACAGTACTACAACTTCCAATTCAGATTTATTTTTTAATAGTTTTGTCAAACGTTTATGTACTTGACTATCTAATATTCAATATGGCATGTGTATAAAATGAAATCAGATAAATGAAATTTACAACCAGATCTGTCATGACCATTCAATATAGTTGTATACAACTGCAGGAAGAATATTTCAGTTGTTGGCAAGTCATAATCATTAGCAGTGATGATCTGGCTCATCTAAGTGTTGCATGTCAATCACTTCTCCATGTGTATGATGCAGACATATATTATTATGTTCTTCAAATATATTAGTTTTATTGTTAACTTTAAATTTATTTTATTTGCTATTTACTATTAGGTTCTATTAACAAAAATAAATCTGGCAAAAAGATGAATTTAATTACAAAAAAAACTTAAATTAATTATTTATAAATACTTGTTTACAATTTTGCTTCTTCTTCTTCTTTTATCTTCATCAATTATTTCCAAACCAAATCAATTCTTTTTCTTTTCTTGCAATGGCATTTCTTGGTTCTGCCAAGTCCAATACCACTAACCAAAAGAAATTTTAAATTCTTTCTGACTCACAATTTACAGCTAACATGTATCACGGGCCGATCCCAAAACCAGAGTCTAACTGTGTGCGTTCTCTCAGAACCACAACAACAACTAATTATAACTGGCTAAAACTAGAGAGTAATTTTGTGTGTGTTCATTATGATACAACAACAAGTATACTATCTTTTGTTTTTTTCATACACTCTCACTTGTTTTTATTTTGCCTTCTTGATAAGTTGGATTAATTATTATATAAAAACTCCACAATCTCTAATATCACAACAATATTTTAGGTCAAAATCATAAATAAACCCCATGAAAATGTAATATTTGTTTCACCGATTCCTAACAAAGCAATTCAATCAAGATGATTAATTAATTGTTATTTCTATTCCAGAAATAAATAATCTATGTACATCTTATAAATTAAAACGTACGTATTGGACTTGCATGTGGACATGTTATAGTGACTTTAATTTTATATTACTAATATATCCGGGATTACACCAAATTCCTTCACTGAGAAACCATTCACTGGTGACAGTTTGTTAAACACCATAGAATTGTTTAAATAAAAAAAAAGTATATTTTTTTAGTTCATTTAAGGATAAAGCTAAGTCTCATGAATTAAAGCAGAACATCATGCAAATAAAAAAAAAAACATACCTTAGCATCACTTTCTAGGATATAGCGGTCAATCTTGTGATATTCTTTACCACTCCTTGGCCTCAATGTTGTAGCTGCAATACGACCCAATCTAAAAATGACACAATTTTTATGAATGATACTAAAGTTTAAAAAAAATTTAATCACTTAATACAAAAAGTTATGTTTTAATATTTTTATAAACACTTTTATGTTTTAAGATACAAAATACGAAATTGGGATCTGATATTTTACTACAAATTTCAATAACAAAATTAAACAAATCTATATTTTTCAATGAAATTAAGTATGTTTTTTTGACATTACTTATGAAGGAGATTGTCAGGTAGGGGAGCGCCCGCAGGGGGCTAGGGCCTCTTTGACCCAGTCGCTGTCCGGTGGGCATCAAGAAAGAGATGGGAAAACCTGTGGTCTTTGACCTTTGCTGATGGCCTAGTCAGCGGACAGCTTAACTCGTATTTTAGCTAATTGATCTGACTCCTTAAGATCTTAGAAGGTGTGTCCCAGCTATGTTCAGGAGAAGAAGAAGTACAGGGTAGGTATTATAGGTAGTTTATGTGGTAACGGAATCACCACAAATTCACAACGGTATCTGAGGGTAGGCGAAAAACGCCCAGAACCCAAAGGGGAGTGTGAACTGGAGAGAGGCAGGCTGGATCGCTGGAAGATTCACTACTAAGGGATCCCTTCCAAGGATGTGCTAGTTTTAGTGAGGCAAAGCCAGAGAATTCCATTAGGAAGGTGTGGGATCTGACAACACCGGACTAAACCATAGCCAGGTTAGGAAAGAGAGGTGCAGAGGTAGTTAAATAAGAAAGCCTTGGTTCGAGTAGAGCACCAAGTGCCAGTGTAGAGAGAGAGAGAGAGAGAAAGAGAGATAGAGCGATAGAGAGAGATCATTGCGGTGGCTCTGTTACTCTGGATGTTCGATGCGACGTGTTGTTGGAGTCTCGCCAGGTTGTTAGTTGTGCGACTAACTAAGCGCTTAGGCCTTTGCTGAAACCAGTCTGCTGTGGTGGGATGATCTCATGTGCCTCACAGTGTTTGGAGAGATATCGGTGGATAATTCTTTCGAACAACTTTGATAGCTGAGTCAGCAAACTGATAGGATGATAATGAGATGGCTCATAACTGCTTTTCGCTGGTTTCAGGAGAGGGACAACCATAGCGTACGTCCATGTCTGAGGGAAATAGTGAAGGAATATAAGATATACCTTTCCGTGGCCTTTGCTTAAGTAAGACATTCTGTATTCCATCTTCCCCTGTGGCTTTATTCCCATTGGTGCGCCATATATATGCATCTACCTGCCGGTGAGAAGTGTACATTTTGGTCCTGGTGGGTCTGAGGGTCGAGGACTCCTATTGGTTTGGCCAGGCTTAGTGCCCCGTAGTGATCGGCCAGCATGTCTGCCTGTTCGGCGGGAGGGATGAATTGTCCATTTACAGCCAGCCTTATGGAGCTCCTTTTGGATCTGCAGGTCTTCAACAGTCTCCACACGTGTTTGTGATCACTGTGCAGACTCGTGAGGCGATCTTCCCATACCTAGATTTTCCACTGGGACATCAGGGACTTAACTTGTGTTGTAAGGGCATTCAAAACTGGTTTTAAGTCCCAGCTTTTGGTTCTAAACCACTTGTTCTTGATATTGTTGCGCTGTCTAATCAGTTGTAGGATGTGTTCCGGTAGTTTCCTAAGAGAAGGGGGTGTAAAAGAAAATTTTAGTATCAAAGCGTCGGCGGCTCGGTCGATGACATCTTGTAACTGATAGACAGCTTATTCGATATCCCAGGTGTGTCTGAGAGGCACAATTGTGGGTAGCTCGGTATTGATTAGGTGTTTGTAGAGACCCCACCGGGCCTCGTCGCACCTGTATCTCGAAGCAGGTGGCTCTGGTATGTCATCTTCCAGTTCGAAGAGCACAGGCCACTCCCCCTGAGGTGGTTTCAGTGTCGTGGCGGTAAGCAGTATATCTCAGGAATCGGCAGAAATGGATTTTCTTGAGACAGGTGTCTGTTAGGACGATTTTAAAAGTTGATTCATAGCCGTGAGCATGGCACTCATCATGTTGAACATGGCATCGATGTTAGAGGCGGGTGTCGTGGTGGAGGGGGGGGGGCAGGCTGAGATATTTTGAGCCTGGTGTCAAAGCTCAGTGGCCTGCAGGAGTTTAAGCCTGTACGGGCACTGTTGATAGGAGGCTACGTGGCCTTCCCCACAATTTGCACACCGTAGGGGGATCGAGGCGTCCCTAGGACAGTCGTTTGTTTCATAAGGTAGGCTACACTTCACACACTTGGGTGATTTAAAGCAGTATTGCCTCATGTGTCTGTATTCCTAGCAGTTCAGGCACACGGTATATATATATAAATATACATCGATTATCCCTCCTACAGTTATTATATGTGCTTTTATCTCCTCAATCGGATGAGTGAGATCGAAACGGTGCAGAAGAAATTTCTTGTTTAGCTTAGTTCCTCGGGGGGGGGGGGGGCAAAACAAAAGTATGAAACGGGACATTTAATTCCCTCAGAGCAGCAATGGTTTGCTGCTGGTCGTTTGATGAGTGGCAGAAAAACTTTCGTGTCCTGCTGTGACTCTGAACTACATGGTAGTTCTCCACTTTATATTCAGCCAAGAGTCTGGTGAGGTCGTAGCTGTTAATGCGACCAAGTATAAGAGGTTTCGCCTTGGATGTAGGGGGAAGTCGAAGTAGCAGAGGTGCTCTGGCTGGACTGCAGAATTGAGTGGCGTGAAGGGTTGGAGTTTTGGACTCCTGGGGCCTGGAGGAGAGTACGTTTTCGGTAGCTGAAAATCATCTACCGTTGTGGGTTCAGGTGGGGGGCTAGTAGGAGAATCACTATTTTCCTGGGAAACCTCCATAATCTGAGTTCTGGGGTCTTTTAATTTTCCTATATTTGGACCGCAGTCCAAATATTTGCCGTTAACCATCTCTGTAAGAAGGAGCGTTACGTGTAACGTAGCAGCAGATTCCTCCCACTCCTCTACGGGTTCGGTCTTCTTACAGCGTCTGTTTACACTACACTTCTGAGTGTAACTCAGAGCGTGTGCGACTTACACAACTGTTACACTGAGTTTATTTAACACTGTATAGTCTAAAGTTAGTTAACACATTTTTAAATTGCACTAAAGTTTATAACAATTTCAGGATCACAATAACACGACCTTCCTTGAAGAAGGCTAGATTGCAACTCCACTGACTCCACACTCCCTTACTCTACAACTCACTGAATGGAAAAAGCTCAGAATTTTGGCCATATATAGGCAGGTCAGAGGCCTGGCTATGCCTGAACCCTAGTGAGCTCCTGCCGAGTCCGGAGCATGAACTAGTACCCCTCTCTCTAAACTGACACTGATTGAGAAGATTAAATCAAGGTTTGTCGTCTACAAAGTCGTGTTTAAAAAAAGTATGTATTGTTGAGTCTGTTGAAGAGCTCATTCATGATGACAAACCAGAGTTGTGGTGAGAGGCAGTTTAATATCGAACAACTTATATTTGTACCAGTGGGATAGTGTCGCAAAGTGTAGAGATACAGGGTAATCTACCAGTAACCGTAACTTACCTGAGGCTATCAGGAGCATCTGAAGAGCTGTGTGATGACAATGAGAGAGTTTCAATATAGTCTGACATATCTGATGTGCCACTGGACGTACTGCGAGAATCAGTGTATGGCACAACTATAGCACCATCACCTCCTGGGCTACAGTATTCTGAAAAGTAATTATTAATGTATTATTCAAGCCTTTTAAATGCTAATGAAAAATTAAATTTTTTTTCTTCTGCATAGAAAAAGGAGCTTTTGCAGTATTATTTAAAATATTTGTTAACTATAATTGCATACAAATAATTACAATAGCACTAGAAGTTATACATTCTAACGAATTGTATATTATATTCTTTTATCTTAAATAACTTATTTAGTGACATCAAGAATACCATTGTTCGAAAAATATTGACTGTATTACCTTTAGGTTCTCTTTTCCCATGACAGATAGGTATCTCTGCTTCTGCTGATGAAGACTTAGCTGGTACCTAACAATATCATAATAATTTAAGTTAACAAAAAAATGTTCTATAAGCAATAATAGTAAGTAGTAATAATAAAAATGACAATATATTTTTAAATATTAAATCTTCCTTCTTTCCACAATATGGTATTTATTCACCAATAATGTCTTTGACAGCTCTAGGGTGTCATCTTCAGTTGCTAAAATGAAAAGTCATAAGATAAAAACCTCGACTGTGCGTATGAGACAAACAAATTCTATCAATCAAAGCAACAATGATAACAATCAATAAATAAAACACATTAAAAGTGCTGAATTTCAAGCAGTCTAATACATAGCTAACTTCAGTCCGTCCCTTGCGAGTGCGCTCTCATCAGATACTAGACACTTCAACGTAGTTTGACGCAAAATTCCAACGAGACTGATTGTATTTTGTCCTGAAAATGGAAAACCAAAACGAACATTATCGACACCTCATGCTTTTTTATTTTAAAAAAGGCAAGAAAGCAGTAGAAACTTGCAGGAAGATATGCGCTGTACATGGAGAGGATGCTGTTACAGAACGTGTGTGCCAGAAGTTGTTTTCAAGATTTCGATCGGGAAATTTTTTGGTTTATGACGCACCTCGCTCTGGCCGGCCAACTGAGATTAACAGTGACAAAGTGAAGGAATTAGTCGACACCAATCCCCATTATACAACTTGGGAGATCGCAGATATCCTCAAAATATCCAAATCGAATGCTGAAAACCATCTGCATCAACTTATCAGCTACGTGAGCAGGCTCGATGTTTGGGTTCCCCATCACCTAAGGCTAACCTCTCCCAAAGGATTTCCATCTGTGATTCGTTGCGGAAACGTGAAGAAAACGATCCTTTTTTGAAGAGAATGATGACAGGGGACGAAAAGTGGATCGTCTATAACAATGTGGAGCGCAAACCATCTGGCGAATAACAACAACCCCCAAAGCAGGACTTCACCCAAAGAAGGTTATGCTCTCGATTTGGTGGGATTGGAGGGGTGTAGTCTTTTACGAACTTCTTCCCACAAACAGGACCATCAATTCGGATGTGTACTGTGACTAGCTGGACAAATTAAATGCAACGATCCACCAGAAAGGTCCAGAACTAGCCAACCGTAAGGGGATTGTCTTCTATCACGACAATGCCAGACTGCACACTTCTTTGCAGACAGGACAGAAGTTACTGGAGCTTGGCTGGGAAGTTTTGCCACACCCTCCATATTTGCCCGACCTTGCACCTTCAGATTTCCACCTGTTTCGGTCTCTTCAAAATTCATTGAATGGACAGACTTCAACTCTGAAGATGTAAAAATCCACTTGGAAAATATTTTTTGCCAGTAAAGACAGGAAATTCTTTGAGCATAGAATTATGAATCTGCCCATGCAGAAGATACCCGAAAAAACGGCAGTTATATCATTGATTGAATAAATCGCTTTGTGTTTAAAAGTTGTGTCTTATTTTTGCATAGAAAACCAAACGGACTTTTTGGCCAACCCTTTATTTCTTGTATCATATTGAATCCATGTTTGTTCCCACTTTTGCTCAAAAATCCCAAAAATTAATTGCTTTGTCTTTTTCTATTTTTGTTGTAAATTTAATGTTTTTATTTATTCTGTTTAAATACATAGCTATCTCATTGAATTCTTTATGACTCCACAGGACACAAACCAGTACGTCACCCATGTACCTTATCCAATGTTTTATTTTGTGGATGTATTTATCTTTGCTAGACATTACATATACTTTTTCTAATTCATCTAGATATAGTTCTGCTAATAGCAGACTTGAAGAATTCCACATTGCTAACCCTTTAGTTTGTGTGAAGAAATCATTATTGAATTTATAATAGCTTTGCCTGAGGCACATTTTTACTAATGTAGATATTTCCATGCTGACTTCTGGGTTAAATTTCTTGTGTTGCATGTATTTTACCAACAAGTGGTACACGTACACCTCCTCTAGGAGAATGCTGGATAATAAATTAACTGTATCAAACAAAACCAGGATGTAGGATGCAGGAGGTATATGCTAAGTAAGAAACCCATCCCCTCTATGCTTCCTAAATAAAGCCAGTTTCAGAGGAAGTGTAAAGAGGTAGCAAACCTATTTTAAAATCTCAATTAATATAAATTATTTCAAATGTTATAAGTTTATTCTCACCATCAATTGGCTAAGTAGCCATGATATTAGAGTATTATTCTGGTTTTAATTAATTATTTATTACTTATGAGTCAAATTTTTAAAAATGTTAGTAAAATGGATGTACCATTTTGGATTTGGTGAAATTCAGCACTTTTAATATGTTTTATTTATTGGTTGTTATCATTGTTGCTTTTAGTGATAGAATTGGTTTATGTGATGTAAAAATATGAAAATGAGCTTCTTTTAAAACAAAAATGACACAACATGATTAATTGATAAAATTTACTCCATGCTCACCTTGTGAATGGCCTATAAGTTTTGAAAACAGTCATATATTATGCACTATAATTAAGAATATTTTAAAAATATAATGAAGACAATTTATTTCTATTTATATAGCTGATTAAATTACTTACATCCAGTTAAAGTATTGTTTAGACATTCTTCATAAAACTAAATTTTCAGTTGTTTCAATTTTCCCATCTTGGTGAAGTTTTTATTTTTAAATTGTATTACATATAATAAACCTGAAGATAATATCATATTTTTATAAATTAATTAATGAGGGCCTCTGTTTCATGAGGACCAGACATTAAAAAGTTATAGATGTTCATTATTTGTTTGTGATCTGAACATTGAAGACCAGAGAATTCAATTAATAAGATATTGCCTCAATTACACAAGACATCTTCAATAAAGAGCCTATCAGCATAACTTCATTGTTAAATTTATTGAATCATTGAATTTATTAGATTAAAACAAAAAATATCTCTCTTACCTTGATCTTATGAAACTGAAAGCTTAGCTGGCTTAGTGGGTCAGAGGACTTGCTCCTCCTGGGCAGGCTGGAGTGGAGGCAGGGGGTCTCCTGTGCTAGACGCAAACGCCTGCCGGAGAGTGCGGTGGTCAGTGGTAACTCAAACTCTCCAAAGTCTTCCCGTTGCTTCAGCGATCCAGTTGATACTCCAGAGTCTGCAGAGCTTGAGCTGTCCCTGTTCCCAGGCTTACAAGGTACTGAGCATGACCTCCTCACCTATAAAGAACATCATTACTTCTTTTATGAAAAAAACAAAAAGTTAAATGGAATATTAAAATTTCCCAATTAGGTAATAGTTGTTTATAAAACCATTGCTAAGTCTGAGGGTACTTAGGCTGCAGAACATGGATCATGACAATAGAAACAGAATGGAATTGTTTCTGGGATTCAGTTGTCTTGTAGATGCATGGATCTCAGAAAATAAAGAGCTAAATGGAGTAGGATCTTAACAATGTAAATCAAGTGCCATCAGTATATTTTAGAGTATATTTATTTTGGCCATTTCATTTCATGGACAGTTATTTTAGAATATATTTAATTTTTGAATGCTTGGTCATCATTATTTATTTATTTTTGAATTAATAAATGTAAATAATATTTTTATTAGTCAAATTGGCAATTAGTTATTTTGATTTCCCTATTTGGCAAGCAGAAAACAGATCAGTTTAAGTAGATAAAGTGATCACAGATGAAATTAAATATATTAATTTTAAAAAGGCATTATTTTTTTTAGTAAAGCTATTAACTAAACTAAAAAAAAATCTGTCATCTAAAAAAGGCATTAAAAAAAGGACATAACTAGGCTATGTATGCCCAATAAAAGCAATCAATCTATTATCTTAGTAGGTCTGGTCAACTCTGAAAACATAGCAAATTGTTGTCTTGTGTGTTGTCTTTTATTAAAGCTGACCATGGTGCAGTCAATTTATATATCTTTTTCTGAAACGATGTTTATTTTTATACTATAATTATAATATATTTCTAATTTATGCTAAATATCATAAAATTTAATACAAATGTCAGTTTGTTGTTAATTACTAACCTGCACTGTTGTTTCTTGCACTATGGCAACAGGAGGAGGCTCTTCTGTCCTAGGAGGTTGAATTGGTGTAGGTGGTTCCTTTGAGCAGAGGGTGATGTCATCATCATCGCACCTGCCTGACTCTACAGAGCTGGATCTTTTGCGCTGCACCAGAGGGGCCCGCCTCGTGAGGTAAGGAGAGGAGTTGGCCGATTGGGGATGGTTAAGCCCTAGCATTGCAGAGCCTGGGACCCGCATGTCTGAGTCCGATCTCCTGTAACACCGCTCGCTCAGGGACGGTATGCTCGAGGCTCGGTCCGAGAGGCCTCTGCTCAGGCGAGACTTGATGATATCGCTCTTAGAGCTGGGGTGCATCGGGAGGTAGCCGGGAAACTTCCCGCCTGCCTTCTCTGATGGCTCCATCAACAGGTAGTCAGAGTTTTCCTCACATGTGTGACCACATTTGTTGCAGAACTTCACTCCATTTTTGTCCGTACTGAAAACAGGAGCATCTTTGGTAATGCCCGCCTTCTGCAAGACATCTCTAGCATTCTCGTAGTACTCCAATGATTGGGCGAAGTCGAGGTTTTCATAGTTGACATTTTCTTCCGGCTTCCCCTCTTTGGCTGTCGGGTCAACATTCACATAATTTGAATTATTTTCTGAATTGGCAGTCTCATTATCAGTCTCATCAACAGTTTCAATTTTATTATCTTTTGTTTCTAGATTACGATATTTAACTTTTTTCGATTTGTCCACAGTAGCATAAATTGCAAGTTCTCCTGATTTATTCATCACAGGCATTTTACCTTCTCCACTCAGCTTCACCTGAAAAAATATGTTTAGTTTTGCAAATTATTTTGATTAAATATTTATCATAATTATAGCAAAATAACTTTATTTTCCTGGAATGCATAAAAAAAAATTTAATTTCAAGTTTCATATTTTTGAAAATCAATGTTTTGAAACCAAAGTATCTTGATGATATTAAAATTTTTTCAAAATTTAAAATAAAGATTTATTTATAACTGTTATTAAAAAAATTGGCAGGAAAAAGTTTCAATAAAAAAATGAAACATTAAAGCCTTTTGAAGTGAGCACTTGTTTGAGGGACGACAAAAATAATCATTATACAAATAGAATAGAAATATTCACAAAAAAAAATTTAAATATAAAATTCTAATTCAATTAGTCTGGGCCTTAACCTTTACTATCAAACAATTAATATCATTAAGCCATATTAGTTTAATTTTATTATCAATATTTCTTAAAACAATTAGAAAAGTAAAATTACATAAAAAGAATTATTTATTTAATATTAATTTATATAATAAAAAATTTTACATAATGCTTAGAACTTTCAGGAGAACTAAACCTTAAAAAAAAAAAAAAGATTATTTGAAAGTTTATTCAAAACTTTTAAGTTATAAGTAAAACTTTTCTTTTAACAGTTATTTTGTGCCTTGAACAATTAAAGTTTTCATGGAACTGTTTACACATAACTGTTAGCATTCATGTTATTTTAAGAGAACCAAGGATGTAATTAATTTCATTTTCATTACCTTCTAGCCTTGAACTCTTCCAGATTTTTTTAATTGCTAACAGGCTACTTAAATTTTTTTCATGCAAAAAGCAAGAATTTTTCATTTCAGTCATCTTCTACACTTTTCTATTATGAAATACCATTGTGAAGAGAAGAGACCAATACCTTTCTTTTAATATAGAATAATTAAATATTGATTTTTATTACAGGGTATTATTTCCTTTCCTATACATGTTCAGAATATTATATAAATTAAAAGTTTTAGCTTCTTAAAATGTAGACTTATTGTGTCACTAAACGATACTGACACTAAAGGTACATTCTGGCTTATGACACCTTAAAAGAGATTTTCAGTGTCAAACATTATTATTATTCTGAGGTAAGTAATTGATGAGAAGTGAAACAAATAATACAAATTAATCACTGGGTACATTAATACTAAAACCAACCTTGTGTAAATGCACAGATGTATTTTCAATGCCATTTCCTCTACGGCAATAAGGCAGTGAAATCCAGGCAGAGGGCCAACAAAGTATTCTACAAGGACAGGGTGCTGACCAAGCCTCATCGAGAACAACCTTTGTCTGGCAAGCACAGAAAGGGCGGTCATATTCTGCAAGTTCGTTCTTAACTGATCTAGGCGTGTCATAGTATTCTTCTGCTAGCCGTGAGGCACTTCGATCAGCAGGGCTTTTTTCTTCCTAAGAATTGATATTTTATTTTAAATTATAAAAAAAAAAAAACAGGTCATGCAAGGATCAGTGGCTTAGACTTTTTTTTTTTTTTTTTTTGTATTAAACCAATTACAAAAACTATTAACAATACCAATTTTGTACTAAATTTCATTTTTTTAAATATGCCTAAACGATATAAAGGGCATAGAAAGTGAAGGAACAATATCAAGATATAGTCAAGGGACTCCATAATATAGGGGTACACAAAAAGGGCTTAAAGGTATAATTGTAGGAATATCCTGAGTCCTTGTTATTTGGCCTTCAAAAAATATATTTATTAGGATTTATGTCTGTGTTACTGTCCCTTGCTATGGCGAAAAATCATAACTATCCTAGCTTAGGGTAACTAAGCTTAACTTGAGAAGGTTTAAAAGACAGATAGAAGCAGATTAACCAGAACTATGGGATCTGGTTTTTACTTTAAATTTTTGATTACATACTGGCAATTATTTCTCAAGCGAAACACATACAACTTAATTCGAAGTCTTTCAATATATAACACAGGCAAAAGACAATAGTTCCATACCAGTTTGAAAGATAAGCCTCTCCCAACACAAGTGTTAATTACTAATGAATCCCGATGATTATGTAATACAATTTCGAAAATTAATGGTTAAGTATGCAATTGACTGCTGTTGTATAATATAACAATATAATTAAAGAATAAATATTAAATCAAATTTACCTGTATTAACGGGTAAATAGTTTTTGGAACATCATAGTTGGCAAAGCTTTGATTCTGAACAATAGGTGATGGTAAAGGAGGCTTCTTGGTTTTAGGAATCTCTCCTGGCTTTGGAGGCCTTCCAGGGCCTTCACAGTCGCATTTACCTGCTTTATCCGATCTAAAATAAATAAAATTTCATGCTTTTATTGATGATGATTCTCATTATCTTTAATTCTACGTTAACTGCAAATAAAAAAAAAGTTAATGGCCATCCACGATTTCTTAATTTTTTTTTAAATATTTGAAAAATATTTTACCATGCAGTTTTAACATGCTACCCATTAGTTTTATGATTTTTTATGGCTTTCTATTTTCTGATATAAAATATTTTCACCCACTAACATTGATTACATATAAAATGGACTTGCAAATCAATGTCGGTTTCATTTCAGAGCCTGAAGATGAATGTTAAGCTTAGTGTAAGGTATTACATCTTTGATAATAGACATTGTGGTGAGTACTATTGTTATTTTATTATAAATCTACAATCTATGACTGGCAACAACCCACCATAACGTTAATTGCAATTAAAAAGTGTAGACATATTTATTAAAAACAAAATAGTATATTCACAAATAAACTTCATTGATACATATTTTTAACGATTTAACAAGCTAACAATTTAACAATTTAGAAGTAGTCATAGCTGGTGTTCAAAACTCTTTGTTCCCAAATCTAAGGAATGGTAATAATATGTATGAAATCCTACAGTTCGCGACAAGATGGGTTGCAAAAAATGGTTGGCTATATTTTGAACTTTAATGTTAATTTCTTCATTTATTTCATAAATAACTCACCTTTCATTACTGGGCATTCTGGGAACGGAATATTCTGAACCACTTTCATGGGACGATACTGACATGGTGCTGCAGTTACTGTTGTGAGAACCACTTCCGATACTTCGTCCTATGTAATATTTCATTTAATATAAGCAAAGGCTTAAGAATATCTGATATTATTGCAGTATTAGGGTAAAATGTAATTTGCCTTACCCATATCCATAACCCAGGCAGGGCTGAATGCAGATGCTGGGGTGTTGGCAGCTGTCGATGACCTTGACATGGCTCCCAGCTTGCTGATGCAACTGGCGCATCTGCCCATTCCTGGCTCAACACTCCATCTACTGACGTCCTAAGCCACAGGTGAAGAATATGTTTAACGATAACATACTATCGAATATATAAATGGACTTTTCCATCAAAATATTTGATACTGTTGTTGGATCAAAATATTCATTTTGAGCAAACAGCAGTAAAGTAAATTTCAAATTTATTTAATGTGCTATCCTGACCAAGTGGTCTACAAGGATGATGCTATGAGGAAAACTCAGGTGTTTGAGTAGTTTTCCCGTTTTAAAATTTGGTAAATGCCAATTAATGATCAACCTCTGGAGCTACTTTCACGGCCCAAAGCAACGAGAATTTCAAAAAATTCGCGAAATCGTCCCAGCAGATTGACAACGTACCATCAAAGAAGTTGTGAAGACATTTGGAGAGACTTGGAGTCCGGTACAGCAAATTTTAAGCAAAGATTTGGGGATGAGAAGGGTAGCTGCAAAATTTTTTCCTCCACTGCTGACTGCACAGCAAAATTGTGCACCGAATTTTGAGCAAAAATGGTATAACCACTGTGTCCCATCCTCCCTATTCACCCAATCTAGCCCTCTGCGATTTATTTTTATTTCCCCGAATGAAAAGGGACATGAAAGGAAAGTGTTTTGGGGACGTTGAAGAAGTAAAGACAAAAACGACAGAGACGCACAAAAGAGAAATTTAAAATATATTTCCAACAGTGGAATAAAAGATTGGAAAAGTGTATTGACTCCAATGGAGATTACTTTGAAGGACATTTATTAGTTTTTTTTATAAAAAAAATAAATAAATCACTTGATACAAAAATAGTTTGCTTTCTTATGGGTACACTCTTCTAGTAGTTAAGTGGAGGTGAGCAGTTATTTATCCTGATTCAATGCTATAAAGACACCAAGTGATCAATATTAAGTGTGTAGGTTCAGATATGGGCTGTATGCTTCAATTATTAATAAATAAGTAATTACTAAGTTAGCTCACTGAGTAGCAAATTTTGTAACAATAAGAATATGGAATTCCTATAATGTTGAAGAAATGAAGAGAGGTAGTCTATACTTTTTGGTACCTGGCATTGATCATGGTAGTCGCTGACAGAGGCTGTATCTCCAAAGTCTATGCTGTCCGTTGCCCTTGTCTCAGTGGATGGCCAATCATGAGAGCAGCTGTGCTCTCCATGGTCTACCCTCTGGCACAGGGAAGCACTATCACAGCCCATACTGCTCAGTCTGGTCAGGCATTTTCTTGGCGAGTCCATAACTGCAACAATTACAAAGCTTGTCTCCATATTTGTACAGTTTTATGTAAAAGAAATACTTGATATGTTCCAGAAGTTTAAATAAAAAACTAGTAAATCTAGGGATCATTGACCTCACTATTTTTTTTATTTAAAATTAAAAAATATATATTATTCTAGTACGGAGTACCCTAACGACAAAATACTAGAGCAAAAAGATTGTATGGTAGACATAATAATAACAGGATACATACCATATATAAACTCATTAATATGATATTAATTAAGTATACTATTTAATATGATTAAATTTGAAAATAATTTAAATAAGTAAATGTTATTTTCTTTCTGAGAACACATACAAATAATAGTGATACTGTGCGGTAAGATACTAAAATATAAAGAAACATAGAAAGAAATAAGGAATAAATGTCTAAAAAAGGGAGTAAGATGAATAAATATGCTATTAACTGACTGAATGAGTAGATTGATATAGGATGAAAGGAACTTGAAAAATTTGGGTTTGAATACTGGAAGTGATAGAGAGAATCAAATGGCGATCAAGCTGGAGTCACAGATGTTTGCAACATGAATTAGGAAAGAGTGATCAAAGGTGGTGATTCGGTCAAATTGAAGGGATAGGTCAGATAGGAGGGATCTCTTAATGGAAGATTTAGTTAGTTGTGATGAAATAATGGGAAGTTATTCAAGAATTAAAATGACCCTAAACTAGCAATTTCTTTCCCTGGCTGCTAGAAAGCAAAACCTCTCCCTTTGTGTAGGGCAATTGTATCAAAATGTATTTATTGTTAAGCAGAGACTGTACAATACCTGACATATTCCTTGAAGAAGACCTCCTTCTTGTGGTGAGTAGTCGTCCTTCAGACGCTGCCTGGAGGGTCCTTGTTATCTCCTCCGCCTGATCTGTTATAAGTACATATAGGCCTTCACCTTTTCCACATCTTGAGCCACCCTCGAAACAGAACCTACTTTCGACTACACCGTATCTCCTGAAACATCATATAATGCAGTCATTCTTGTTTACATTATCACTAATTTAACAAAGCATTACAAAAAAAGTATGTCAAGTGTAATGCATCATACTTGGTTTTGTTAATGTTTTTGCCATGGCTGTAAAAATGATTTTAAAGACATTTTCTAATTATTGGCCATCATATTGTTGTAATTATAGTCCACCTCAATATTTCTGCTAATCAACAAGCTTTCTTATCGCTAGTAATCTGCTTCTAGTAATTATTGGCTAAAAAGAAAAAAATAGAGCCCCAGCCAGGATTCGAACCTGGGATCTTCTGATTTCCGATCCGAACTAATATCTATCCTAACCCCGTCATCTAGAGACCATGGTGCATGAGAAAATGGATACTCTCAATAGTCCTCATTACCTCTCTGGAAATATCACAAATTTTAATACAGAACTGAAGGGGAAAAAAATACTAAATTACTAGAAAAGAAAAGAAAAATAATGAATTGTGAAATAGTTAAACCAGGAAATGGTTAAACAACCAGTTGTTTTCTAGCCATATGAATTCACCAGAATCCGTTATAAAATCATTTGTAATGCGATTGAATCAAGTTTTCTTTAAAATGTGACATTTTTAGGGCGCTCCATTGTTTAAATAAATAATCATGGTCACTTAGGAGCAAGCAGCCCATTGTGGTGTTTACTTTAATTATTTCCAAAATGATTTAGACTGTAAAGGTGTAAAAAAAAATGCTTGGGAGGAGTCTCAATGAACATATGAGTCAAGCATTAGATTAATGTGTGTGTTTCTTCATGACCTAAGTGAACAAAGAGCGACCAATTCTCATAATTAAAGAAGGTTGTGGTAACGTGCATAGAAGCTGACATGGAAGTACAAAAAGAAGAATTACAACTGTAATTTTTTTTAATGGTAGAGGAATACCTCTTTTTTTAATTTCTAAATAAAATGCATAATTTTATTGGTGATAGTGGTAGTAATGGTATGTATAACTGATAAATGAGATTTATAAACAGATCTACCTCCTTTATCTATTGTTTATATTCTGGCAATTCAAACTTATCAACTGTTGCATAATAATATCAGTTCATTTACTCATATTGTTGGGTCCCAACTATTTTTTTTATTATTTTTTTCACTCACGTAATTATAACAATTAATTTTATTTTATTTGTTAAAAGAAAAACCAATATTGTAATATTTTGTTGTATTGAGATGTATAATTAGGAATTAAGGTTGTTTACGTCTAAGCAAGTGATAAGGTGAACTCTAATGTGATCAGCATCGACTTTGTTTTGGCATTGCGGATCAACTCCGATCGTCATCGAATTACTGGCTCAGTTCCCTGAAAGTTGCGAACGAAGAAGGACCCTTGGAAATTTTTTGATTGATGATGACCCCACATTCACACTAATTCTTCATTGCTAACTGTACACCGGATATCCACCACCCCATCCACGCTACCACTTGATTGGATAGTGAACATCGAGAAGAATTTTTTCTTCTCCACTTTGGGATCTCCGGTAAGAGGTTATTTTGCTATTACACACACCAACTATCTCCGGATTCAGCTCACACCATCCTTTTACTTGTAAGAATAGAAGGCTATTGACTTTTGGTGATTGACACTATTAAATTTGGTAAATATAGGATTTAATTCATTTTTATTTTTATTAAAGCGAAAAGACATTTATATTTTTGTTATCTATGTTTCTTTCATTTTATTTTTAGATTACTAACCCAGTTACTAACATTACTTTTTTTTTGTATATATATTCAATTTTGAAAAAAAAGTGTACTTTTAATGTTCATTACATATGTATTGCCCTTTTATAATTTTAGTTTTTTTGTATAATCTTTCCTCGATTATATTTTGTGTACACAATCTTGTTTTGTTTTCTCTCTCTCTCTCTCTAGATAACCAATAGTTTTTTTTTTTTTCTCTTTTCCTTTTGTTTTTTGTTGTTTTTCTGGGAAAATGCAGGCACCCATTCTTGAACTTTTTTGTTGAATTTCACAGCTGGTAATTTGCAAGGGACAGAAGTTCGGCAACGTAATTTTACTAGCCCCTTCTTCCACACATATTGCACTTATTATGACCACTTTTTGTTTCTATTATTTTGTTATTAATTATTTGTATTCTTTTTTATCATCTATTTTCTTTTCTTGTTATCAAGACCTGATGTAGACATACATGGCCCTTTAATAAATTTGATGAAAAAATAACAACTTTCTTTCATCAACCTATGCCTATTTTCCCAACAAACACTTCTACTTATTTATTATATCATACCTTATTACAATTTAATTCGGAATATAGTTATTCAATGATTCATTGTACGTTTATTTAAGTGTTTACATCCAGTCTATCCAAATTAAATTCAATGATTAAGTACAGCTATCTGGTCCTAAGTTATTGTAATCAATACCTAAGCTGTGATATTTCCCAGACACCGACGAGTCTGGGGGGCACTCCCAAACTGATACAGAACCTGTACTCCTGTACATGAAGTCTTGCAGGTCCGGGGGCGAGCTTGGACTTATGAGGAGCGGAGCAAATTTGCACCAGGAACTGCTGATCTGTGAACACAAGACATTTCCAAAATAGAGTATCTATTGATGATTTCTTGATATATTCAATTTGCATGCTATGTATTCATTCTCAATAGAACAATAAGTAATATTAAATTTTGTATTTACAAAATAACTGTTTGCATACCTTCTCCTAAATTTGATGCAATTTTGACCTGCCATTGAATGAGTCGTTCTCTAGTATCGAATGCTAATACTACTGTGACATCTTGACACAATATAGCTATAGTATTTGATTCCTTGTCTAATGTGAACCCTGCAAAATAGATGTATATGAGTACTTTATTTTATCTGAAAATAAAGTAATCAATTAAAAAATATGCATATCAGATCCAATCTAATATATATTACAGCTTAAAAGTATTTAATATTCAGACACCCATATTTTTTGTTGTGATTAATACTTGGGAAATCAGAATAAGAAATTATTGGTTTATAGGTCACATAATAAAGAAATTATTGTTTTTATTTATTTCTCATGACACTGTTTTTTTTAGATCTCACAATAAGACAGAAAGAATTCTCAAGAATGAATGGTTCACTCCCATTATTTTATAGATATTGTCATTTTGGACTATCTTGGTAAGGTCTGGACATTCTAGCTTTTACCAATTTTTTCTATTCTTGAGACTAGTCCTCTATGTTTCCCAAACATACTGTAATGACATTCTATAGCCCCATCTTTATCTAAAATAATTAATTTTAACAATGAATGTTAATCTGAATTGAAGGTTCTGGAAATTATATATTATGATTTAAACATTACAGTGAGTTTTTATGGAGCAGTCTTGTAGCAATCTACAGTGAAAAAAAAAATTGTCCAGAACAAGGATTATTTGGTTGATGCCAGTTACGAATGTATATAATTAAATAAATACTCCTCAGAAGAGGTCTTAGGGTGAAGTCAGTCCAGTAACAACCCTTTAATAACTGACCTATTTACATGTTTAGATGATTTAAAAATTTTACACCATTAATTGGTAACTGAGGATGATAGGTTTGAACTGTCAAAAACATTATTGAATAATAAACAATATTTGTGGAGAAACCGAGGAGCATTTATTTTAACTAGTTTATTTGACTGAGTTTTGTAGTTTTTCATTAGATTTGAATTTTTTTGTAATTGATAAAATTTTCAAAGTTTACATAGTAGTTCATGAATCCCCCCACTATTAGTAAATATGAAATTCATTCGTGTGAATAAAAACATGCAGTATTTGTTGTTAATCGGTCTGTAAGAACGTAACCAACATTAAAACAGTGGTTTAGTAAAATTCATTGCAATGCAGATATTCTGTATTATGACATAATTTTTGGGAGCTTGTTAGTACATTACTAATGCCTAATAATATACATTACTAATAAGTTATGCCTAATATTATCAATGACAAAGCCTTTTAATTGCAGAACTTTCAAATGATGTATTGTGTTTAATGTGCAAATGTCGTTTGTATTTCTTCTTTGTGTAAAGTGCCTGAATTAATCTGTCTCAAAGGAAATGGAATCATCTAGGGACTTTTCTCTTGGAAGCCAGAAAAAATAGTATGCTTAGAAACTTCTTACTACCTGTGATGAGACAGTAAATAGCTCCTTAGCTAAGAAGTAAACCTATTACAAAACATTATTTTCTGTGTGTTTTTTTTTTATAACTATTGCGATAATTGTTGAAGTATAATGCCTTTCTGGTATATGTGTATGATTCTGGCCACACTGAACTTTAGTAAGTTTTCAGTTGTTATGGCTTTAGGCTGGTCATGGTGTGTGTGTGTGTTTGTGTGCTGTCCCTTGTTCATTATGTGTGTGTGCACATTGTGGCATAAAGGAGTTATGTGTACTATACAGTGTTTTTAATTAACTAATCTTCCAATAGGTTATGAGCCCAGAAGTACCACGATACTAAAGGGTTTAAACGGATTGTGTTTGTTTAATTGCACCTGGCGAAAATAGAAGCTAACAAGGGTTTGAATTCATGTAATATAGAATTACTAAATTGGCAAAATAATCACACATGGAAATTTATAATGTTGAAACTATTTGAAGAAGAATACTGCTCAGAATGTATCACTACAGAAGGCAGGTAGGTAAGAATTGGAATCTACAAGTACAACAGAGATTAAAACGAAACAAATAAAATGCAAATCATTAATAGTTCAATACATGTACGATTCACAATTGGATTTAATAACAGACAAAAATACAGCATATTCAACATGAAAAAGTCTAAAAGAAAGATTAAAGAAAAAGGGTATATCAAGTCAGTTGATAAGAAAAAAATTAATGACTATGAAATTGACCAATGAAAGCAATCTAAAACCATTTTAAAGAATCTGTAACAAAACTTAATACATGTGGTGTGGAATCGAATACACAAGAAATTATATGCTACTTATTGCTTCCTATGCCAAAGAATCAAGTGAAAGGCTTTCTGGTATATAGTGGGCTCTTGAGAAAAAATCACTAAGTCCTAAAACTTAGTTTTTAGATAATTGAAAATGAATTTTCAACTTCCTAGATAAATTCCTAAACTTAAGAGTGCATTAAAAGGAATGATTTTTCTAATTCTTTTGAGGATCTGATAAAGAAAAAATATTCACTGATGGGGAGAAGTATTATTACAAAGTGAATATTCCTAGTATTAAAAGGCAAAATTACCATTTATGGACTTAGTGATATTCACTCAAACATCCATGGTATGTATATAATTCGGGCAAAACTGAGTTTCAGGATGGTCAGGCAAAAGGAGTTCAGTTATATTTTTAGACTTGTCATGATGTGAGCGTGTGCTGTCCTTCATATATCATATGTGTATGGTCATTGTGCAATAAAGGAGTTATGTGTAATTAACTATACTGTTTTTAATTCACCTAACTTCCAATAATAATTTTTAGACCACATCTTTTTATATTAATAATTAATATTTGTGCTAAGTAAACATTATGGTGTAAATTTTATTAATTATCATATATTTTTTTCATAGAAAATATTGATCTTAAAATAAAAATTATTAAAACTATAATTACCAGATTCAATTCCCAGGAAATGCTGAAGAGAAAGAGAAGCTTTCGTTTGTCCTTGCTTGTACCTGTCTTTGCTGTCCCGATAAAGTTGTAAATGTAGGCAATCTGAAACATATATTTTAATTTTTAATAAGACTATCTTTTATATGGTGTCTGAAATGGAAACAAGGAATATTTTCAATCATAGGGTAATACCCTAGCATGCCTTTAAAACTACAACTAAAATTGACAATAAAGAGTTTTTACTTAAACTTGGTACTAAGTAACATTTATTACATCTCTCTACAAATAAAGTGAATGATAATATTCCTAAATATTATGTATAATAATTCTGAAATATTGAACAGGATAATTTTAGGTTGGCTGCTATACATTTTCAACTGGAAGAAAAGAAGTTCTAATAAACAAAAATATGAGGTGTATGGGATCATGGATGATAAAAGACAGGAATCAGAATTTTCTAAATTGAGGTTGTGGTAGAATAGAATTCAATTAATAAGTGAGTGCCTAAGTAGTAGACTCAACTCTCAGAGAAGCTGTCTCCAGGTGAAGTCAGCTTGCAATGGAATCAGTGATAAACTGTGTATGAGTTGAACATCACTGTGAACGCCGGAAAGACTGATTGTGAAATATGTTCTTTTCAGAAAGAGAAAAAACTATTTTCTTACTCCAATATTGTAGGAATGCAACGGAACTCCATTCGGTATGAAAATGAACAGCCTACTTCAGTATAAAACTGAAGCAAGTTCACACTCAGTTTTACTTCATTTCATGTGCTCTGACTTTATTCTATTTCTCACTGCTTCTCAAGTTGATAACACATATAGCATCACCAGGACATATCTATTGTACTGCCTATTTAGTCTCCTGACAAAAAAACAGATCTATCAGCCTTCAAAAGTGTCAGAATGAGTGGATACTTCAGAGAATGATGAACTTAGGAGTTGGTAGAAATGCCTATGGGGGCCTAGAAATGCTTGACCATCCTCGAGTTCAATAAAATGTCTCGTTGAGACATAGAGTTCATTGATGAAACCTAGTTGTTTTAGATTTTACTTTACCTGTGATTGTAGAGCCTTACTCTGATTAAATTATTCTTGAATTCGCTTTTTGGACATCAATCATGTTAAATTTTAGTAACTCTCATTTTACAAATATAGCTCGGCTGTAGAGGCATTTAAGATAAGCAATCTCTTTGGATTTTGGTTTATTCTCAGACCAGAATTTTTCATGGAATTGGTAATGCTGTGTTATCACGAAAACAGGGACCAATCCAGTTCCTCCTCGGATAGGGTAATGACAGGTTGAGTTCTGCGGTTGTTGAGAAAGTTACTCATATAGCCATTAAGTGAACCAATTACTTGTACTGGGAAAATGAAGCGATCCCAGGCCTGAATTCTGAATATGGTGATCACATCAAGCAATTGCCGGATCTCATATCAGATAGGTCCTCTACGTGCTCAGGAGGCACTGGAGACGATTCTGAGTCATAAATTCAACTAGGCTACACCCACCATAAAGGATGGTGTTCTAGCAAACATGGTTCTATTCCTCTAGTGATGACATTGGTAGGATTGTCTTTAGAAGGCACATCAGACGACTTGGCATGAGAAATAATAAAAGTTATGTGGTGATTAGTGACAAAAGTGTGGAATAAATGAGTGAATCTACTTACTAACCCAACTTAAAATTATCAGGTTAGACTTTAAAGAATCCATCAATCTGCCAATAATAAATATTATAATAATCCAAATAAACAGGTTTCAAAATGACTGGCATATCTCTTCTGCAGCACTTACCTTTCGATTTAAAATGTAATGCCAGACAAATTTCTCCGATAACATATAACTGTATTATTTTATTAAAGGTATTACTGAATTTTTTAAAAACAACATATGTTTGATCTTATAAAGGAACATGCCAATTTGCCGATAATCTGCCTTATTTAATTATCAACATTTAATATTAATTAGGTTTTTAAAATAATTTATTTTTCTGATGAATTTAAAAAATTTTTCTTTGAAATTAAGAAATCAAATTATGAATCCAGAACTACACATATTAACACAATGAAAATACTTTTCCATGTAATAAATTGTATTAGTGAATTATTTTTAACTAATATTAATTAACTAATATACTTAAGCATGTGATTTTTGTCCACATCCTTTGTCCAGTCCTCTTGTCCTATATCCAGCCTACTTGATGAGTGGGACAGGGGTGCTCATGTTGGATACTTAAACTTAATTCTGAGTTCTCAGATCGTAATTTTCATTTGGCAAATCAATTGTATTTAAAAAAAATTGGGTATATTACATTAAAATGTTAAACAAACAAAATGGAAACAAAAACTTTATTATATGTATAGGAATATTATAAAACATTCAATGTCATAGTGTGAATTTAAGATTAAAATATTTTGATGACTTCTAAAAAATAAACAGGCAAAAAAAATGATCTTGTAAGCAAAAGCTTAAACAATAAATAAAGTAAAAACTTTTAACTTTAAATTTCATCAAAAGTATGCAATTAACAGCTTAATAAATAGTTGGTAGTATTATAAAAACAAAAAATGGTAAAGTTATTATGGAAAATAGTTTTTGAATATTAAGGGGAATATCTGAGAGCAAGTTTCTTTGGTCGTTGTGAACGTCTTCCGCCTGTACTTGAAGTTGCCGCACACAGAATTGACCTTTGCTTCATCGTATCTGAGCAGGCAAACATCTTGTGCGGTGGAGTGTCATTACCATTACTGATTAGGGATATATATTCAGCTTCCATAACAGAATCGTCCTGATTAATTGTCAGTTCAAGAGCAACTTCTTCAGGAGGTCTTTTTTGAGGAGTAAGGCCAGATTGTCTCACTGCACTCTCATCATCCAAATGATTCCAATAGGCTTCACTTGGGGAGGTAGAATTTACAGTTGAGTGAGAGGCATAACGGAAATAAGGATTTTTCAAATCTAGTGTATTAATTGATTTTACATCTTTAACACCATCAATAGCCAATTCAATATGAATATCATAACTCTGTTTCTTATTTGCTATTAAAAGCACAGTTCCCACGAGACGTTGACCAGCTTTTGCGAACAATGGAGATTCCATCAAACATCTTACTTGATACCAGTGTGTTAAAGGCTCAGTCGGAGAAGTGGAAAGCCATATTGTTTCTTTGGATCCTATGAATGCCACCTCAAACCAAAATGCCAATCCATGGATTGTTCCAGTTTCAAGAATAAAAAAATCTAAAGGTATCTCTATTCTATGAAGATCACTTTCTTTTGCTACAGAGAAGTCAATTGAATGTCTTATTGATTTCGCAAGGCAAATTTTTATATTGAAGGTATCAACTATTGGCTGGTGAAAATATTCTTTCTTAGCAACTTCCTTCAATGAACTTAAATCCACATTATGAAAACAGGGCTGATCCCAAAATTTTGCCTTGCTTGATATTTCCATGAATAGAGCATTATCCATGAAAGGAGCAATGTGCAAATCACCTCTGGAGGGAAACATCATTCCTCCAGGTTTGAGCCATTTTTTAGCATGAAGATAAGTTTCAATCATCCTTTCATTAAAAAGCATATACCCTAATGGTTCAGAAACAATAACATCTACCATATCTGGCAGTTCTATATCTTCTAGTCTCCCTGCAATTATTTTTATTTTATCTTGCAAATTATTGGCATTGACTATAACTTTTGAATGGTAAGCCATCGAACTAGCTTCGACAGCATATACCATTTTAGCTCCTGCATGCACTGCAAAAAAGGATAGGATACCACAACCAGATCCAACATCCAAGACAATTTTGTCTTTGAAATCATCACTGTTCTTTAAGAAAGCTTTCTGATAAGTGTTTGTCCTGATATAATCTTGCAACATATTTTGTTGTTGTGATAAGTAGCTGTAAAATTGAAAATATTGAAGAGCAGAAGACTCATCAGTTCTTTCAGAAAACACAGATGGCTTCCAAAACTGTTTGATTTCTTGAACATATTCATGAAAAATATTCAATTCATTTGCATCATTAAACTGGATCATCGTACATTCACCATTGACTATTAAAATATAAGAAACACTTGATACTCTATACAACTCAGTGCATTTGTCAATAAACACTTGTTTCTCGGGGTTATTATTTTCTTTTAGCTTGAATAACAAACATAAGTGACCATCTACATCACATAACTGGACAAGAGCTGTTCCTGACGTTTTTGTAGAGAATTCTCTAATCTTCACGTTATCCATTACGAAAAGCTGGTTACATTTGTTCTCCATTTTGAAATTGAAAACAGAGTTGATGTGCCCTGACAAATAGTTAATCCAACTTTTTACACTGAGCATGCCTTCAGCCAATGGCTTCCTAGTAAAACTAGATTACAAGCTTCTCTATTTCTCAGTTGGTGATAACTAACTTACGATAATTTAAGATGTAAATTTAAGGATTACATATCAATGGAGTAAACATATCAAAATAGACGGTGATAAAAGAAACAATGCAGAAATACAAATTAGCAGGCGTCTATGATTTGTATAGCACTGGCTAACAGCTGTAGAAGACTAGTGATCAACACAAAAAAAGATGTTTTAACAAAAAACTATATGTGTATTCCAACAAAGCATTTACTGAAATAGCAGAATAATTAGCTATTTGGCAACCAATAGCAAAACTGTTCCTACAGTTCAGTTATTTTATTTTATTTCTTTTGACCCATTAAAATGAAATTAAATGTGGATTGAAATGTTAATTACGACTGTTATTATAGACCATGTCGATGTAGCAAAAGAAGCCAACGTGAGAACTAGTTTAAATACTTTAGTGATATCTTCCCCCCCCCCCCAAAAAAAAAAATTCGTTCAAACAGTGCTGGGATTTAACGTTTAGAGAATTAGTTTTCAGAACAGGATCCTTCAGCTATCTGTCCTTTTGCTTATTACTTGTTATTCGGTGAAGTGTCTGGTGTGAGCTGTGTAGGTGCAGTCATATTCTATATGATAATAAATAACGTTATAGTTGGTTATGAAATAAAACATCTGTCTCTCCACAGCTTTATTAATTTATACTCGAACATTTTCGACGGACTAGGCCGTAACCTTCAAGCGGTATGTTGTTGGTAACTGTAGCATTGGCCGGGTTGGCCACATCTACTTGGTTGGTTTCGAAACATAACGTATATAGTTCTGGTTAGATTTTGACATCAAGCTGAGGCATTTACATCTCTTTGAAAGACTTCACCATCGTTTGTTCATATGCCCAAAATACTTAAAGAAATGGAGGGAAATCTACATCAAAACTTGAATCCCATTTACTGAAGGAAGCCAGGCAATGAATACCACCCAGTAACTAAAATATATCGAGATCATTGATGAATAATCAACTTAGGAGACGTCGCTAATAACCTCTGAAGTTGACGCGACGCTGAAGCAACCATGGAAACGCTGGCTGGGACAATCTTCACGCACCATTCAAGCAGAGACTAAAGTCACCATGCAACATGCAACAAGCGAGGAGATAGGCATGACGGCAGGAAAGCGAATGAAAATTTTACTTATAACAAACACAAAGTGTTTTATAAATAACCTCATCGTTTAATAAATAACAACATCATTTCTTTAGGCATTCTGAACAACCATGTTACAGCAACCACCTAAGCTGGAGCTTGTTCGACAAAATCTCAATACTTATGGGCGACGTTCAAGGCAATAGGTGCTTATTTTAAATATTTTATTTGAAAATGAAATGTGTGACTATTTACCATCATCATGAAGATCATTTCTACCCTGGTACTGCTGCTTCCTTCTTCTGGCATTAGAGATGCATTCCTTTCCAGATCGTCTTCTCAAATTCTTCCTCTACTCTTCCCTGGAGGTGCAGTTTCTACTGGCATCACAGGGGTTTGTGCCTTCAGTTGGCTTATTACTTTATTTTTTCTGTGCTCTACAGGTTACGTCTCTTCTTCCTCTTTCACTCCTTCGATATTGATTTTGAGAATAAAACTACATTCTTTAAAATAATTAGTAATTTAATCCTTTTTAGTTCAAATTAGTCTTCTAATTGGGATGCTTTATTTTCCTTTCATCTGATATTAATATTACTATTAGGTCAATATATATGAATCGACCATATATATTAGTCTTTATAAATTTCACTCTTCTCATCTATCAAGAATATCTAGATTCCCCTGTTGTCAGGTGGACAACAAAACGCTTCAACTCCAGTTTATTTTTTGGTTTTGCTGCCTTTAAAGATTTGAATAAATCGTTTTTGCCTTCCAACTATTATTCAGATATTCAATATTTCAAGTGGGTTTTGAGAAATCGACAAAAAGGTCTGTCTCCCTAACAAACATTTGGCAATCTACAGGGTTGACAGATTGTCGATAGTGCATCACAATCGATTAATCGAATAACCATAGAACATCTTGTAGATATCAAAACCCATTTCAAAAACCTTAATTGCAAATTGCAAAGACTTAACGTTCATTGGAAAGAAAAGTGACAAAAAATAATAATTAGCATATATTCCAGTAATCTGTCTGGAGGTGCTTATTAGGTGCGCCTTACTGTAGAAAAAATAAGGGTTGGATACGCAGGTCATTGCATTTTAGATACTCTGAACTGTGCAAATAAACATGTTAACTGCTTCTCAATAAAATGTTTTCAAGTTTGATAACTCCAAGTCCGGACTATTTATAGCATTGGTATGATATTAAATGTTTAAAGATAATTAATAAAGACGCATTAAACCTGAACAGACCAGGATGCAAAGACGATTTATCCCCCCCCCCCTCCTGACGGCCCACTCAATTTAAAAATTGAAGGCTAAAAGTGTACATAATATTGTTGATAGTGAAAGGCCAGGGGGGATTGGCAGGCCTGTTAGCCCGGGCCGCTGGCAATTAGACCACGTCAGGGCTTAGCGATCAAGTCAGCGTCGGATTAGAACTTCCTCATCCGGCGGCAGTCCCCTCTACAGGGGGTCCACACCCCGGACTGTTAACTGTTAATACCTTATCTATTAATAGGTTATTTTATAGAAGGTTGAACATCCTTGCGGTAGTTCTGCTATGGAAGTGACCTCTCAACGGACTGAGTTGGCGCAGTCTCCTTATTTCGATTAACTGGGAGTTCATAGTTATACTTGAATACGAAGGATGTATTTTTTGGGATATCAGTTTAGCTTAATGAAAGAAAGATGTCAGATTTTCATCACATTTATTAATGGGCGATATGGATATGTGAATCAGAACATTGTTCGAGATGGTTAGGGCATGCATCATCTTAAATCAACATGAGGTAGCAAGGAAAACCCTTCCACGCTCTGACCATTTCACCCTAAGAGCTGGTGCAGACATACATAACAGATATGTCGAAATAATAATTCAAATAATAATCTATTAATAATTTTGATTTAACATCTTAATTGCAACAGCCCTTAGGCCCGAAATCGCAACCACTACATGCACTCATGGTTATTCACTATCCATCACGAATCCTAGAATTGCGATGCATTTGATTATTAGATATACTTATCAGTGTTTCTATATTACTTTTTGGACTTAGGTAAATCGAAAGCAACCGAATATAAGGGATTTTATGGGTCAAGACGTTTAATGACGTAATTTGCACTTGTATTGAGATAGACTACTTATCATTCCTTTGTAGAGCCTCAAGTTCAGGTCACGGGCCTGCAGTGACTTCAGATTTTTATATGTTGGATAGAAATAATCTATGATTATCCCAGGTAAGTTGTGGGGATCGTAGCTTCAAAATTCCCGAGGGAGTGAGCTTTGTGTCGATGTAGCGAACCATTACCAAATCACACAAATGTTAGATCAATCAAACAATTTATTCGCCCGTAATTTTATATTTTGGTAAACGTTGTGGAATTGTTTAATCGTGCAATAATACAGCATTTTAGGTCCAAGCAAAAGTAAAGTAGAGCGGAGATTTAGTTGATGTAGGCAGCTGATATATTGATCCTACGAACAGGTGGTGGTCTAGTGGTAGCCGGAAATGGCATTTCTCCGTTACATTACCCTCTTAAGGCGAAGTTTTTACCAACGCAACCTTTATGATCGTTTTCCTTATCGTAAACAAATGAATAGGTTTTTCCTCGGTATCCATCAGCGAGGAAGAAACAGCAATATATGCGACATTTGGCGTATCACAAAACCTCAAGGCATCAGTCGGCAAGGGGAGAAACCCAATATATTGCAAAGAGATTACTGGCCGGTAAAGAGAAAGTAACGCGGGGTGAGTCTTTTTATGTCGGCTGCTCTCCACCCCAGACCCCACCCTATAAATAATTAAATAAAAAGGGTAATTATGATTTCATAACGAGCCAAGGGCGAGGGCTCGTCTTTGTCAGAGGACCATCTGTTGGAGCAACAGATTAACATTCATTACGAACGGAATAAAGTACATTTTAATGATTTCTAAACCCGACTTCACCATCCTAGGATTGTTAAACCAATATTTTATGATAATCTCTTGTCTGTCAAGACCTAAAAAAAAATCGACAGTTCTTTGGTCCAATCAGCATAAGTATACAACAAATAACTAACGTATATGTTATTCAATTTAGTTTAAATAACATATTTTCCAACCTTACATAAAAAAAATAAATAGAATCAATAAAATGTGTCAACTAGAAATTTTGTATTTACGATTTATGCTATAATTACTAACTACTCCAGATTTGTGTAAACATTTTCACACAAGTGCAGTAATGTACATAAGTACTATAAAAATGTTACACTTTTAACAGTGCATTTGTTGCCAAATTTGATGTGCGCCACTTTTATACATAATTGAGTTCAATATTTTATAAGAAGATCGGTTTTGGTAGATGAAAAAGAGTCGTTAGATTTTCATCAAGTTTATTAATGGACAACGTTACGGCATAATACGAGGGTGGTCTGAAAAGTTTCCGACCTCAACATGAAGATAGCAGCAGTCGTAAATAAAATTTAGTGAATTTCGTTGTTCATCTGTTGACAGTTACTCACCAAAGTTTCAGCCATTTTGGTCGCGCAGTTGTTGTGTAACAGTCGTTTGAGTGAGTCGATGTGAGTGTTTTTATGAAAATGGACAAAATCGAGTATCGAGCTGTCATTAAATATTTGTTTGAAAGGCAATACGCCTGCGAAAATCAAAGATGAGTTGGATTCTGTGTTTGGGGACTCTGCACCATCATTTACCACAGTGAAATTTTGGGCAGCTGAATTTAAACGTTGTTGTAAGAGCTTGGGAGACGATGAACGTTCGGGACGTCCAAAAACTGCAACTACCGACGAAAACATCGCCAAAGTTCACCAAATGGTGCTAGACGACCGCCGAATTAAAGTGAGAGAGATAGCAGAGGTTATGAACATGTCAAAAGAATGTATTTGTCACATATTAAATAAACATTTAGAGATGATAAAGCTGTCCGCGCGTTGGGTGCCGCGTTTGCTCACGTTAGACCAAAAACGTGTTCGAATGAACATTTCCAACGCTCTGTTGGCGCAGTTTAGGCGCAATAAATCCGAGTTTTGGTGCCGATTAATTACTGTGGGCGAAACTTGGATGCACCATTATACGCCCGAAACAAAAATACAGTCCAAACAGTGGACTGCAAAGGGGGAACCGGCACCAAAAAAAGCAAAAACTGTTTTTTCGGCTGGGAAAGTGATGGCGACTGTTTTTTTGGGATAGTCATGGAGTTATTTTAATCGATTATCTTCAAAAAGGAAAAACCATTACAGGCCCATACTACACATCATTACTTGACAAGCTGAAGGCATAACTTGCGGAAAAACGGCCACATTTGCAGAAAAAGAAAATCCTGTTTCACCAAGACAACGCACCGTCTCACACCTCAGCGGTTGCCATGGCGAAAATCCATGAATTACGGTTTAAGCTGCTTGACCATCCGCCTTACTCACCAGATCTAGCCCCAAGCGACTTCTTTTTGTTCCCTCATCTAAAAATTGCGCTCGGAGGACAGAGATTTTCGTCAAATGAAGAGGCAATCACCTTCGTGAACGATTATTTTGCAGAGAAAAACGCCGAGTACTATTTGGACGGGTTACAGAGATGGGATCATCGCTGGGAGAAGTGTGTACAGTTACAAGGTGACTATGTTGAAAAATAAAATAAAAATTTCTGAAAAAACGTCTTGTATCTTTGTTAGGTCGAAAACGTTTCAGCCCAGCTTCGTATATATGTCTGCAAAGACATTTAGGAAACTGAATCAGGACAATTGTTCTTTTGAATGTATTACACAGTCATCACACCCTCGTTCACACACTAAGACCGACATTCATACTATGCCTGTGTGCATTTGAGGTGATGGAGAGGCGCTATGGATTGAATCGAATTTAATGCGGCTTTACTTAGAAGCCGAAACAAGACATATAGCACACTGGTTGGTATTCAAAATTGAGGGAAATATGAAATATCCAAGTGATATTTTTTAATTAAAATTAGAAGCCTTTTAGTTTGAATTTGTGGAGGTAAGACTTTCAACATAAAAAAAAAACAACAAGAACCTCATTATTACTGAGGGACCGTTTCTTCAAATGATGTTCACAAAACAGGACTTGAGGTTTTATGAATATATTCTGTTGACACTTGAGCCCTTGAAAAGACCATTCAAATGCCCCTTCGAAATTCAAAAGCTCTTCATGATGATACCGCGGACTCAAAAGTAAATTTAAGTTTTTTTTAAATTTAAATATTTTACTGGAAGTGGATTATTATACGCCAGTTCTAGTTTTACCATTCTGGATTTCTTTGGATGGTTTATTGATTGCTTCGGATGGTATCATTTGGATTTATGGTATCATAAATGTCACCAAGGAATCAAGGAATGGGCTCTTCCATAAAAACAATGGGATTTCCGTGCATGAAGGGGGGCTTTACTTTCATTCCGATACGAGGTGATCGTTCTTCGTCAGTTCTATGTTCTACGATAACGAGGCAGTCTGTGGCGTTAGCTCTTATTTGAGCTATTTTATCATCACATGAAATTTTTCAGCCAGGTCTTTGCAGTTCAATATACAAATTCATTACTCATAACAAGAGACTTCAGTTTAAAAAAAAAAAAAAAAAAAAAAAGGAGCTAAACGCTTCATATTCGTATTCTAACGAGCTATTGCTCTATGAAATGTGAAAAAACATATTTTTCAAAAAAAGCCTTAGAACCTCTCCAATTACATTTCGCCTATTCTAGGCATCTTCGGGACTACAAACGATATAATTTTTCAAAATCATAGTTCATTACTATTTTATAAAGAATCGTTAAAATCTCAAGATATATAAAAATTCTTTTCAAGCACAATTGGAGCGTCCTTTTTTAGCCTTTTTTGAAAAATTTGTTTTTTCACATAGTGCTCATAATAATCGTTATGGACCGCCCTCAGCGTCCAAACGAGCAGTATGGATTGTTGGCCATAATTTAGATTAAAGGAGCTCCTATTTCTCCGTTTCCCTCACTACCTCCCAATGTGTTGTTAATCTTCGAGAGGATACTCGCAGAGCACGAGACTCGCCACCAACTCGTAAACACCGGAAGTTTACGATTGCAGAAGACGTTGTCCCTAATATCTCTCCCGGGTGAGATGTCTGGGTGCGAGACAGCTCCCCTACAAACATCTCCCAATCTCCAGACATACGTCTCCTCCAGCGAACACGGCTGCAAAGAGCCCTGGAATCCTCCGCTCCAGCTGGTCCTGGAAGAGAGATGAGGCAAGGCTTACCGAAGTGTAGCAACCTGTCAGGTGCTCCCATCAATCACTTCCCATATAATGGAATACATATTTCTGTCCCGTGTATTATTTTTTTTATTTATCGCCCATTATTTTTCAACCACTCTACTCCACCTGCCTGTCTGTTTTTTTTGTACTCTCTATTAAAAGTGAATAACAGGAGAAATGGCTATTGTCGTTCTATTAGAAATCGGACCCTGATATTTCAAAAAAATATTATTAAAAATCCCGAAACTGCTGATATTTATTTGGCCTATGATACAATAAAGGAAGGAAATCGAAAAAAAATCCGTGATATTTTTATAGTTGTATAGGTCCTACTGTTCACACCTGTTAATAAAATACTTTAAATATGCCAACAAAAAAATATACTGGCACAGTCGTAACTCAAACCCGGTGCCTCCACCATACGTAATCTACTCGGGGCTCTATCAACCAGATACTTAGCCAAGGTAGATTTATACTGAGAAAGTCGTCAACTCGTACAGGGTAGCTCAGTTGGTATATCCACTGACTACATATTGAGGATTTCCCACGATCCTGTGGCTGTTTGTTTTATTGGGATTTATTTTGACGTAAGGTCCTCCGATCAACAATACCTTAGTTTGTATATTTAAAATCATTTAGGAAGCCCATTGATGCAAGCCTGAGATCGTACATGAGATAGCAGAACCGATGCTCCTCGGAACGTATGAGCTACTTCGCCTTTTATTTTTATATATCATTAAAAACAAAATTTTTTTACGGCAATTTCTTACCTGAAATAAGTGAAAAAATTTTGTTTCGTTTCCTTAACGTTCGTTTCCTTTCGGATTTTAGTCACTACTTGGTAGATTTTTTGATCTACCATGTTGTTTTTTAACAATCAATCATTAAATGAGTATTTAAGATGCTACTTGATAGTTTACGTTCAATGTGTGCTTCCTTTATTTCATTACGTATAATGTAATAAAACATGTCAAATAAAATGAAAAGTTGTTCGTAAAAAATATTCAAATGCAATACAAATCATAAATCATAACGTAGTAACAAATTTATTAAAGTATTTTAATCCGTAAAATATCGTTATACATTGCATAACTTATAGATAAAAGGTTTTTAAAATAACCAAAATATTATGACAATGGACAAGTATATTTGCCCAGAATACAAATATACAGTAGAGGTGATCAAAATTATATAATACAAAGTGCTTAAAAGTAAAAAGTGTATAATTCCTTTATTGTGCTAAAATTACAATCTGCCTTGCTAGGCAATAAGTAATTAAGATATACTATCATTCATACCATATTTACAAATTCATCATTCACTCGCTCATTTATACAATATTTACAGACAGCCCAGAGGCCTCCCAAGTCCACATGTGAAGAGAAAGCGGAGTCTTGGGAAGTCCCCCACGCTCCTCCGTCAGCCGTGTCACCGGATACTAGCCAGTGGAGACTGACCAAGAGCGCGAGAGCCACAGACACTCAGGACATGATTGGAGAAACTGGCCATTGCCAGGACTCCCACTGTCACGCGATTATAGTAGGTCACGAGACCACTGCCGTTTCAGTCTCCGAAGAGGATTATAGGGATGAGTGGCGCAGTGCAATGACTGTGCTACAGGATTAGGGTGGTTGGAAAGGCTACTGTGGGATTTCATAAACTTGGAAGGGATGAGTTCTAGAATGTAGGGTATATTAAGGTCGTTATGAAGGGTTTTGTTGCTGACATAATAAGGGGCATTTACAATTGTTCTCAGGACTATTGATTGAAAGGATTGGATACTCTTGATGTTAGACTTTTTTGCTGTCCCCCATAGCTCTATTCTGTATGTCCAGATTGGCTTCAGTATAACTTTGTAAATAAGTAATTTATTTTCTATTGAGAGGTGTCCTTGGATGTCAGTTGTCCAAAGCGTCTGTTTAGTTCTTGTCTTTTTAGTCTCGTATGTGGGTTCCAGGTCAGTCGTTTGTCGAGATGGAAGCCTAAGTACCGTAAAAAGTAAAAAAAAAAAAAAAATAGAAAATACATAAGTACACAATAGATGAAAAATACAACACGTAAAGGTAACGAAAAATCTAATTTAAAGTTTTTGAAAAAAACTATTTTATATGGTTTTTAATGTATATGATCCAGTATCATTTTAAATAGTCGTTCGTAATTTTTTTTATTATGTGTCATTTCTTAGTACTACAAAATGGACGTGTGAACTTCCGAAATTGCCTGTGCGTTAAATACACAAAACTTTTTGTGGCCATAGTCACTTAAAACAGACTTTTACTATCAACCCTTGAATTCAAAATAATCCTTGAGCCGAGGGTGTGAGGTATAGCAATTCATATTATTTTCCGAAGTATTGATGCTCAAAAAGAGACGCTACAATTTTAATTGGAGCAGGATATATAAAATTACATTAAAACAGAAATATATTTATAGATTTTGTGTTTAAAAAAATATATGAGAAAGATGGAATGCTATGAGATATAATTTATTAAATAAAAATATTGGAAAAATAAACAAACAATGAAAATATTATAACAAAAAACATGAGATAGTTGTTTACTATAATGACATGATTAACCTTTTCAGGTATGTACCTTAATTTTTATTATATTTTTTTTAAACACACAATATTTGCTTATGCCCTGTTTCTTTAATGTAATTATAGCAAGGAAGGGGAAGTTGACGAAGCGGGTAAGATGACGAATTGGATTTTTATCGTAGCTAGTAAGAGATGGGAGCAAACAGACTGGCTTCACCAGCCTCTGGCGGTGGATCATATTGTCACTCTGTAAAGGAACATAGATCCCAGATCTTTGAGAAAACAGTGAGCCAATGTTCATTTTTCAGAAAAGCCGATGTAATTTAAACCCTGGTTTTCGTAAAGGATCGCTTATTTAAGGTAAGTTTAACAAGTACCTTATTGGAATATTCTACAACTTAAAACAATTAATTCATTTGAAATACAAATTGATTACAACTAATTTGGATGATCACAGACTTAGTTCAAAGTCAAAGAGATTGGCGGGGAAAGTCGAAGGACAATAATCTGGACTCTGGAAGCTGTAGATTTCTGCAGGGAACATGGAATAGTTTTATTAGGGTTCCCCCAGACCCCCAGTCACAGATTGCTGCCTCTGGATGTGGGGACAACCTTTAGTCTGGCGCGTGACGATTATTCGGTCTCTCAGCATAAAACCAACATAACGATAAGAGAGAAAATATCGGCCAATATGACCGCACACGTTTCCTTATTCAATAGTCATATATGTCAATCAAATATAGTCATACCACACCTTTGATGAAGTCCACAAAAGAGAAACCCAAGGAAAGAGTTAATTAGACGGTGAGGCACACTTTGAGTGGAGATTGAATATCTGTAGTTGTTAATTGCTCTCTCTCTCTCACTCCCCCCCCCCCCAAATCGTTTACTGTTTAATGATATTTTGTCAATAAAAGAATTGTGGAGAGACGAACAACCAAAAATGCAATGTATATACAATATATTTTATGTATAACAATTATCTCCAAGTTTTCGGTTTTTATCTTCTCAAATAGTTTGTCATTAACTATATCAAGTATATTTTATCTTGCTTTGACAGGGATCGTGAAGCTACCTGTCGAAGAAAAGTAACAACACTACCGAAGAGGCGGCCTAACAACTCAACACAAACAGTTCGCCGGCCGCTGAATGATTAAAGGAGAAGTTGTCATTGTCCTGCGGGCATAGGCTCCGTACACTGCCGAAACTGCGACCGAATGAAAAATTCACCTCCGAGAAAGAACAAGAGAAGGTTGTACAATAACCGACATGGGCGGTGGGTGCATATTTAACTTGAGGGGGGGGCGGAAGTAACGACATATTGTTCTATACACACAAGTTCGGACAATTGGATAAGTGTTTCTTTCTTCCTGTGTTAGGCTGAGGAAAGTTCATCCATACACATTTAAAATAGAATAGAAAAAAGAACACAATTATTTCAGGATAAAATCCACTATAAATAACAATAATGTTCACATAACAAATAGAAACAATTATTACATCATAAATAACTACGTTAATAATACTCCCAGAAACTCCCAATACTGGAGAGAGGCAAAGCCGTAACAAAAGGGTCGCTTTCCACTAAAGCATATCCAAGTCTATTCTTTTAACCGTTTTACTTAATATAATATAGCAAGATGAGGTCTTGAAGGATATTTAATATATAGGATAATATATTTGATAGATGAATGAATAACTCGTTTCCAAACTAGGAAAGGTCTGTCTGGATGGTGAGGAAGTGCTGGAATAGAAGAAATTTGAAGGTTAGTAAGGATGAAGCAAGGTGGATATTAGGAGGTAGAGAATTCCAGAGAATAGTGGAGCGAGCGAGGAAAAAATGAATATTATTTACACCAACCAATAACTCTTAATACGAACATATAGACACAATGTCGCACGCCGCCGGCCAGTAGGTTTCTAAATTTTTATTCTTAATTTTGTTACATAAAATATTTTTTATTTATTCATTATTGTAATATTATTACGCAATATATTTACTGAACTTATACATTTTTGAATATTTTTACTAACGTGATTTCCTTTATAGAAAAATAAAAAAGAAGATTTTACAATAATACCAATTTTCTGAAAGGCTGAAATAACTTAGTTAGAGTTAGAGTTAGTGAACATTTCGATTAGCAAGTATTTTGTAGATACATACATTTTTATTGTACAAATAATAGTTATTAACTGTTATGGATTTTATAATTAGGGAAGTATATTCTCCAAATTTATAAAAGGGGAAAAATATTTTTAAAACAAGCGTCTATATTATGTAGAACTAATAACGTTTTAATATACTATTAAATAGTGCACTTATAACTCTTTGAACCTAACTTTACAAATATAATTGACGCACATATATTTGGAATTTTTTTGACACAAGATTTTTTTCTTCACTTAAGTATCCAAATGAACCAGTGATTAGGCTGCAGGAGCAGCGTGGGGGATCTCTCAGAACCCCCGATTCCTTTTTGCTGGGTAGAAGACATTCCCACAGGTGTATTTGGGGAATTATCGGGCTACATGAATGTGTACATTTTATGTATGTATATTGAAGATACTGTAGGAATGAGAGGGCGAATGCAATATTGCAAATTTGCTACAAATCAGATTGTTTGGCACAATCATCTACTACCCTAGTTGTACAGATTGTAATTTTTTTCTATAATGAAAAAAAAAGAGAACAAAAGATTGAAGCTTCTTTAAGTAAATTCGAAATCTGTGTTCAAATTAAAATTAAAAGTTCACTAAATTTTCTTTTCTATTTCTTAATATTGCTTCCACACACGAGCATAAACTATTCATTTCTTTTTTATTATTTGAGGTGAGATTGAATAGACGAGTACATTAACATTAAAGTAACTTTAAGCATCCCGCTTTTTATGTTTGAAAACGAAACGGCCAAAGTAGATGTTGCTACTTGTTTCAAATTACATTGCGTGAGGTGGTTTATAAGTTTTATGGGAGAGACATACGATATGTGGCAATATCGTTTTTAGAACGTTTGTCAATATTATAAGTAACGTCAAATAACTTAACTTTGGGTATTTGAGTGAACTCTCTTTTCCTCTCAAACGATATGTTTATTCGATTCCCGCAAGAATTCTCAACTACCCGCTCAAAGACGGCTAAGAAAATAAAGTGTTGCCCCCAAGTTTATTTTCTACGGTGGATGGGGGCTGCTCGTTGATGATGACATATGTTTTTAAACACTTATTGACTTAGTTGCTGCTCAGAGGTCGACTTCGTTTACACTACATTTGCAGTCAATATTAGGGTTGGGAGGAAGGGGTAAGTTTATAAGTGACCTTTAAAAAGTTTCCTTTCGAGGAGCGAAGAATTATTTTATTACTTATGTTCTTTAACGTGTAAAATTAGTTTTTATAATTTTTATAGTTTTTTTTTATTACTATGTGTTTTCTGTTGTCCAGCTCATGTAAAGACGATTCAGATATACATTGTATTTTGAACGTCAGTTTTATCTCATAACATGCTTTCATCAACATGCGCCTATCTAGCGATGAACTCACAATGTTATAAATGACATGCAGTGTATATAACAGTGTTCAACTAACCAATAATACTGGTTTTATTTATTGTATAATTTCTTATACTCGGGGAAATTCAACTAAACGATAAATAAACAAAAACAGAACACGTATCTGTATATTTATCTCTTTTTTGTTCAGTTTTGATTATTTGAGAATCATTGCTTCATCACAGAACGTGCAAAGTTGGGCAAGAAAAGCTGTCAACCACATTATTATAAATACCGAAAGATCATTAAAGATATAAATTTAATTTTTAACGGAAGCTGTTGTATTATTAATAAGTAATGTTATTTGAATAGGAATGAAACATTGGCAACTATATTAAAATGAAATTGTCGCTAAAACGATGTCGTCAGTTCTGCTCTTTGATCGGTTGCAACTAGCAGCAAATACATGAAAAAAAAGTCTCCGAGGACATATGGGATTTTCTTTCTATGAATATAATTTTAAATGTAAGCAACTGCGTTGATCCATGGGATAGTATTGGTTTTGATAATTATTAGTTGGGTTGAGTAAGTGATCCAGATCTGAAACTTTTTTTTCCTATCACGTCTAGGTATTTTTAGTAACAAGTGTTTTAATCCTTTTATGTGGTTTAACACAATTTAGTATATTGGGTGACAGTGATTCAACAGACTAATCGGAAATTACGGTTATTAGCAGCTATTTACATTTGCACAGTTTGATACACGTTTCAAAACCCACACACATATTTAGTATGAAGGGACTAAGTGAAGGTTCCTTATGAGAGAAACCAGTAATAACGTTATTTGTAAAGTTATCAAAACTACATTTTATGATTTTTATAGTAATTTGAAGGTCTCATGGCTTCACCGACATTTTCCGATCATATTTCGGTATTTCATCTATATAGAGATTACTCTGATCCCCCTAGAGTTGAATTGACGTGTAAAATGAACTTTTGTGCACTCTTATGCAACGACAATCCTAAGCTTTACGTGCATGTTGATAATACAATATTTCAAATGATTAACATCAAGAGTGGGGTGTAATGATTGATCATACGTTTTAACGAAAAAAGTTATTAATTATTTGGACAGCGAGTTTCTTCAATTTTATTACTGAATCTCTGAAAAATAAAATTGCTCTTTGTCGACACCTCGAGATAGCGAGTAACATTATTAACCCTCGACGATTGCTTTTCGAAAATACGACTTATAGCTAACTCCCAAAAAATATACGACTTCAGAATAAATATCTGGCTCAGTGAATATTTACAATTTCCCGACGGGGGTGGGCCTGCCGCTATAAATCTGCTAGTCGTCGACCCCTAGTGGCCCCAGTGGGGGGGGGGGATCCCCCACAGCTAAACATCCCACCCCTATCTCCTCCAGTCTGTCCTACCCGCAAATAAGTAAACAATTTTCCAAGAGAGCCAAGAGCAGGTATCCCCCCACTCCCGTAGGCCGTTTAGGTCAGTGCAAGGCGGCGCTACTCCTGTTATGACTAGTCGCTCGTGAATATTTCACGCGATTGCCAGAGGGCGAGTTCGCAAAGGGAGAGAAAAATGGTTTCTGTATGTGAGGCCATTCTTTGCTCACTGCTGGGGCCTGTTTCCGTCTTCTTCGTGGCAGAATTGAATTCTCGGATGACTGGTGAACTACCGTTGCGAGGAACATTTGTAAAGGCGTAAGCCTTCATTTCATCTGCTACTTTTTCATGATACGAAATTTCAATATCTAACTCCAATAAATCTACTTTGACATTTTGTGAGATTGCAAAGTTTGATTAACGATCATCAAGTGTTGGGGTTAGGGGTAAAAGTGACAATGGAATAAAGTGGGCACTGTTTTTCTCGAGTCTTTATTTACCAAGTTTACCAGGTATAGTTGACGTAGCATATGAAACATAACCATTTTGAATTTTTAAAATAAGACCAATAACACGAGCTAAAGCTTCTTCACTTTGACAGTCTGAAGCTGGGTAATGAATATTACAAAAAGTCAAAAGAAAACGTAAGCCATAGAGCATTGGTTATTCACCAAATCGACTATAACATAGGTATATATATATATAATATATACTACCGCAAACTATTATACAGTTATTATTGTTATGCATCAGTCGATGTAGCGAATAACCATATATATATATACATATAGTGCGTGCGATAACTACACTAAACTGGCTTAGACAGGAAGGAGGTATGCTGCATATTGAGCACGCGCACTTGATGGATGATGCCAAACAACAGGCTAATGCAAGACATTATCCTAAAAGGAGGGGATTACTCAAAGCACAAAATGCGTTCATTATGACAGCAAACAACAATTTTGAAAGGTTTTTTAATTTCAAATTTTATTTTTCACTCTTCTATTTAAATGAAGATTAATAGATTTGTGGTAGATTATACTTTTTATTGTTGGTATATTTAGCAAAACTTATTTTTTCTTTGTACATTCATATTGTTTATGTATGTATTTTTTTTAATTAACGTTAATTAGCATGGTCCATACTCAAATGAAAGGTGTAGATTTTGTTATTTTAATTCCTAATAATTAAATTTTCCTTAGCCTTGAAGATAAAGCACCTTTATTGGCGCATGTCGGGTCGTCACGAGGGGGGTGCCTAGTTACCCTAGCCCTGGTGACGAAGTGAGGGTTGATTAAGTTTATAACCTGGACAATTGTTTCATGGCGGTTTTGACTCCATTTTTGATAGGTATGTGCCCCGACAATACACTATGTTCAGGAGAAGAGGTATAGGGTAGGTGGTGTAGGTAGTTTGTGTGGTCTTGGAATGACCACGAATTCACTCTCGGTGTCTAAGGGTAGGCAAAAACCGTCCGGATCCCAAAGGCGAGTGTGAACCGGAGAGAGGCAGACTGAATCGCCGTGGGGAACATTGCTTGGTAAGTTTGCAGGGCCACGACAACCGTTGTCAACTAGGGAGAGGTCTCTCCCAAGGAGTTGCTAGATCCCACTAGGAAGGTGTGGGGTCTGACAACGCCAGACTAAAACGTAGCGAGGTGAGGAGAGAGAGATGTAGAGGTTTTCATAGTGAAGAAGTCAACTTTCATAGTTTAAACCAGAGCAGCCGCGAGCCAGTTAGTTCCCAGGAGAATGAATACAGGTTTTTTTTTTTTTTTTTTTTTTTTTTTTTCCCCTAAACCCCATGAAATTATACAATGAAAATATTAAAAGAAACTTTGCAAATTTCTCCTTATCCTGCTATGCACAGATGCATTTGAAGGAGTTCGTGTTACTCAACAATACAGATTGTGGTTAATAGGAAAATACTATGAATACAAATCTAGGTGATGGGGCTCACCTTCGGTTTAAAAGTGGGAGAAAAAACTTACAAACTAAAAACTATACCTAGAACCTAAAACTAAAGCGTTCCAGCCACGACAGCGTCCTGCCATCGATGGGGGAACGGAGCGGGGGTTATAGTGTTAAACACCGGGTTTGTCAAATATTGTAATGAGTCGAAAAATTTGATATGTCTACGCTGGATGAATTCATCCACCGTAGGCAGCTCAAATATCTCATGCAGCTCACTGTTCCGTCGCTGCTCGAATGAAGTACCTCTGACCACTTTCATCAGTATACCGTTTTGGAATTGTTGGAGTTTCTTAGCTGTCGTATACGTCAGATAACGAAATAGCGGTGCACCATACAGCAGAGTAGGCCTGAGTATGCTCTTGTAAATCAGTAGCTTGAGACGCAGTGATAGATTGGGGGAAGTCAATAAGTGCGTAAGCCGGTAAGACTTCATGCGTGTATGCTTCAACTTCTTCGCAAAATGGTTACTAAAATGGAGGTGTCTGTCCATTTTAATTCCCAGATATACTAGGTCGTTGGCTGGTGAATTTTGCTTCGTTCCTACTATGTAACTAGTAGGGAGCGGGCTTTTTCCCTTTTGAAAAGAGAAAATTACACAGTCAGTCTTACCCGCGTTTACAGAGATATTGAGTCTCCCCAATCTCTCACTGATCTGGTTACAGGCTGCTTCAGCCTGTCTTAGAGCTACCTTGGCACTCATGCTGCTGCTGTACACCGCTATGTCATCTGCGAAAGCAGTAACTGTGGTATTTTTGTACCGGGCTCCGACAATCTCAGACGTGTATACGTTGAATAGTACAGGGGATAAGACGGCGCCTTGGGGTACTCCACAGGTCAGTGGCACAGCTTCGGAGAAGCTATCACCCAACCGCACCCGCAGCGATCTGTTTTTCAGGAAGCTAGCCAGAATTGAATATAGTTGTTCCGGGCATTCCCGGTCGCAGAACATTTGACACAGTGTCCCGTGAGACACCGAGTCGAATGCTTGGGTGCAATCAATGGAAATCATAGCCGTGGCTATGTTTCTATTCATGTTATGGCTAACTTCTGACTGCACCTTCAGAAGGGGGTGCTCTGCACTCATACTGGATTATATACAGGCCCCAAATTGCCGGTCTTAAATACCCAGCTTGCTTCGTCAGTAGCCAATCAGCACTGATTTAGTAGTACCCAATGAGGGTTGAGTATATGGTTTTCTTGGTCCGCTGACAAAGAGACGTGAGCCGGGTAAAGGTCTCTCGGTGGCTTGGGTCTACTACCTGACACTGGCAGCTGGCGCCCCAGCTCATATAACTAATTGGGTCCTAGCTGCATGTTTTATTGTTTACCATATTTACAATGATTTACATTTTGGTTATGTTATTTACATTTTGTTTACAATATATATACAATAGAGTGTAGGGTGATTTATCTTATGTAGTTAGCGGTCGCTACAGCGCATTTTTGGATCTAGATGAGGCATTTGACTGAGTGGCCCTTGCAACAGAGTTAAGGAAGGTAATGATTCCATGAGACTTTCACCTTCATATCCTCCTTATATATCCGTTTTAACACGCATAGTTCAACTCCTCCTCAGAACAGACACACTAACTTAGATTCTAACTAGAAAAAAAAAATGGAAACCACACACAAAACTTAATTTTCAAGAGCTCAATCGAGAGATCGGGCAACTATGTCAACTGCTAAACAGAAAACCTCATCTTTGAATAGACAACTAAAATATCATATATAACAAACCTATCCTAAAACCAATCTAGTCTTACGGACTTAAACTTTGGGGCGCAGTAATGTACTGGAATAAAGGGTTTTAAAAAAAACAACAACAAAAAAACAGATGTTTTCAATACATATAAAACTGTTAGGAAAATACAAATACCTAATATTCATTTCATATGGCAACAATTTGGTAGCTTCGATAATTTTCATCGAGCCAAACTTAGACCGGCCGATCTTAAAGTGGTCATTCAATGTATCTAGTTCATTGTATATCATCATACTTGGCGCTCAACAAACATACACAAAGAGAAAATAAAAAAATAATAAGCTAAGCGAGAAGCTGTCAGAATTAACGAAACTAAATTATAGGACACAAAATACAAAAAGAAGATTTCTAAAATGAATTCACGTAGGAGGGAAAACCCTAGCCAGGCAAGATTAGATATTGATGGACCTTAAGGGCGAGGGGTCGTGAGTTGGCAGAGCAATGGAAGAAGAAGTTAACAGGATAAAGGACAGACGTCTAATAGAATCATGGCTTTAGGTCTGGACTCACGTCACGTCTGGTCCAAACAGCGACTCGGGGGGACAACTCCTGTGGTTGATTTTTATTACAACTATACACAGACTCCTACTCCTCTTTCCCCGGGGAGTTGAACACTTCTACCCGACCATCCCCCGATATAGGAGGAGTTAGGAACTTGAGGCCCACAGTGGTGGGCATTGCGGTGTCCTCCCTACCGGGACAACTTTGACGTGTTGAATAATCCTATGGCGGGCGGAATAAAAAGGAATGATATGACGGACCTTCCACAACTTTTATAAAGATAATATTTTATTCATTCTGTCTGTCTTTTCGACATTCTATTCACGACAAAGACATAAATGTGAACTACCTACGATATGAGGCCTTTTCAATGTGCCATGACCGCTGGATTGTATTTGAAAATAAATGTAATTTCTACTGGACCCAATTCGGACCTATTAATGTTATTTTATCATATTTAAAATACACTCGCTGGTTGTGACGCTCCTCACAGTTTGGAATCGATAAATGAAGTTAAGAAAAATTATTATTATTACTGGTGAATTTATAGTTATCTTATAGGGAGATCTAGTAATAACGCCAGTTCTGGACTATCATATACGGCTCCTTTTCACCCCAGTGTCTGTGTCTCTTATAATATAATATGTTTACCATAGAGACATTTTAGTAGGAGGTTCCATCTGACGGCCAAAATAAATAAAGTATAAAGTACAAATAAATAAATTATATACATGTAAATGACTTTAATTTAAATTACTTCATATAAAAAACAACTACAATTAAAACAAAAAAAAAATAAGTGATCTTGATTAATGCTGTCATATTCGTTGTGTCTATAATAGACTAAAATTACAATAAGTCATAAAAATCGTGTTTGCAAGTTGTACTTTGCATAACAAATTAAAACATCCCTATAAAAATTAATGATGTGTCAATAGTTAATTATTATAAATATAATTGAGATAGTTAATTAACTTTTTATTAATGGACATTTTTGACTATATTCTCTTATATTTCGCACCTGTATAAATTTATCTAATGCATTAGCCAAATAACGATTTATTGATTGATTGAAGTTATGAATATAATTGTAGGTCTCGGTATGTGCCATGGATACTATTTTGGGACTTGACGGTTGAAGTGAGGCTATTAGGCTTTAGTTAATTATTAAAATAAGGAGTTACTTAAAAGCTGCATTTATCCATAGGTTAGAGTTTGCTCCTAATATACTCCAAAGCAGACATAATATCTGCGATGTTTAAGGTAACACACTCCAAAACGTCAGAAGTTCGCCCATCCAGGTAGGGTTTGAAAGCATAGCGAGGTCCGGCTGACATAGACTCCCCGAAAGGAACTTCTGCTCAATAAGGTGTAACTGGAGAGGGAGTTGCCTGGTCTGAGTTCTGAGTCGTTGCACTTCAATTTTGAACCAGCCGGTGTTCGAACCATATTGATCAGTGCGTAGTCTAAGGTGCTTGAAGATGTTTGTTGGGTTGTTATAATCAAGGACAGGGTAGAATCCTTGCCAAATAACCCTCAATAAAATTGAGCCTTTTTCTTTCTTAGCCCCTTTAAATTTACAGATAATTATATAAAATTATAGATCCTCAGGTGAATCTATTCACAAATTATTTTGTATTTCCTGTAGCATCACTACATTATATACAGGTTTTGTTATTTTGTAAAAATTATATAATGGAATATACAAGTATAATGATACACAATTATATGTGACTCGACTGAACTGACTAAGAAAGGTGATGGGGCTCACCTTTTTGATCAACCTTAAAACTAACTTACATACTAATTCTTATCCTAATTTTTCCCCGACAGTCTGTTATCATCGATGTGGGAGGGGTGGTGGGGTCATAGTGTTAAACACTGGGTTTGTCAGGTGCTGCAACGAGTGAAAAAACTTAATGTGTCTCCGGCGGATGAACTCACCCACCGACGGCACACCAACGGGTGCAGGTCAGCGTTCTTCAAGCTCTCAAAACAGGTATGTCGGACCACTTTTCGCATGATTCCGTTCTGGAAGTGTTGGTGACATTTGACTGTATTGTCAGTCAAGTGGGTAAATAGAGGGGCACTGTACAGCAGAGCTGGCCGGAGGACACGTTTATATATCATCAATTTGAGACGAAGCGACAGGTTAGGTGAAGTTAGCAAGTGCGATAGCCGGTTAGACCTTTGTCGTACTTTTTCTATTTTATTACTAAAATGAGTAGAGAAATGGAGATGCCTATCCATTTTTATACCCAAATAATGCATTGAGAAAGCTGGTGAGTTCTCTTGCCCTCCTATGCTATACGATTTTGGCAAGGATTTTTTCCCCCTTTTGGAGGGAGAAGATTACGCAGTCGGTCTTCCCGGCGTTTAACATACCCAGTCTGTCACTGATTTTACTAAAAATTGAGCCTAAGTAAGAAGCGAAGCTTTATAGGCGAAAAATTCATTAAACCCTTCGGGAAATAGTTCCGAATGTTTTCATTTTTGAAACAGTAAAAATGGGACAGTGATGATGGAAAAACTTGATCTGTTTGAGTAAAAGATGGATTTGTAGATTTCATTAAATAATTTCATGAAAACAAAAGGTAGTTGGTACAAGAAGCATAAAAATATTCTATTTTTTTTTTTTACACGGTAGAAACATGGATTGTCATTTCTTTTGAATTAGAAACCCTGAGAAGAATTTTTACATTCGTGTTAATAAAAATTAAATTTTCAGAAGCGTCTTTCTTACAATTTTGAATGGTTCGTGAGTCAACTCAAAAACAGTCCTTAGTTTATTCCACAGTGGTTAATAATAACAAATCTATCTGAAATTTTAAAAATACATAGTTCGAGACTACTAAAATGATTTTGTTGGTTAATTTTTATACGTTCGATAGTTCTTTTATTTGTCAAAAATACGATTTTAAGTGACTGAGTTTACAAAATATAATGACGTTTTTAGACCATTATCAATCATTTACGAATGCCAAGTGTCTGGGCACTTATCTAATGAGCATCTAATGATGAAATTAATAAATAGAAATAAGCTCATAAGAAATTTCAAGAAGTTGGGGAAAATAATAATTTAGTTATTTGTGAAGTATGTCATAACAAAGGGCTGAGATAATCTTACTTAATTAACACTTTTTTTATTTATTCACTAAGTTTTATTTAATTATTTTTATTTAAGCAGTTTCTCTACGGTAGGGTAGCTCTTTTTATCATTTCCTTTATGGACGTCTTCTTTACAACAGGCTTCAATAACACACAGGTTGCCTACGTATAGCCAATTCATATTCCCTCCTGCATTCTTTCTTTACACTTACACTCGTATTCAGGTTTCCTCCTTTGGTTACAAGGAAAGGTTAATAATTATTTATTCTGAATGGTAAATCTCAACCGAACACATTTTCCCTATACTCAAACGAAACAAAGCCGAAGAACAAAGACCATTATCTGATATAATCAGCATGGCATCGTCATGAGTGAATTGTTTTGATTTTATATTTAAAATATGTACATGCATATAACTAGCTAACAAAAATGCAAAAGACTGAGTTAGAAACAGGTCAAGTTTTGAAAAAGGGTTAAACAATTACAAACTGGATTTATAGGGCACTTCTGTCTTTGCGACATATGGAATTTTAGGGTTAGGGGATTTATTACAACAAAATGAAAATTATTAAATGGTATTACTATTTATTTAATATACTCGTTCATCATCACCAAATGTTCAGAAATTAATGCAGTAATGTACATGCATATATGATATTGTTACTAATAATCTCAAGGTAACTTAAAAGTGGTTGTGAGAGATATCGAAAGTACATGTCTAAAAAATGATTTGTAGCCACAATCGTTTTAAATAATATTAAAAAAAATTAATCAATATGATTTTATGTTATTTTATATTAATAGCCTATTAAACCTCTCTATAACACTTACATGTTACCATCGTAAGTCGAAATATTTGATTTGACTACACAATATTACACAGGAATAAAAATATTTTTACATTACACTGAAATTAACTGATTAATGATAATTTTATTAATTATAAATACCAAGGCACCTAATCGAACTATCACGGGAAATATCACACCTCTGAAAAAATTACTGTTGAGCTGAAATTGTTTTAATTAAACGAGTTTAATGATTTTGTGTGAATACAGTTATTACTGTTCAGAGTAACGATATCTTCAATTTGGCAACCTGTTCAACATAATAGGAATTAAAAAAACATTATTAAAAAAAACTTTTTATTTTACTATGTAATGGGCGTGTATAGAAAAGAGTGGGGGCATGGAATAACCGGATGGTTTATTATTAATTATACCCTTCCACAACCGGCAATAATCATTCATCGTGTAATTAATTAATTATGCCATGATGTAATTTACCATGGAGCTGGTTTTATTTTTGAACCATCGAATCATTAAATTAAACTAACATATGCAAAATATCTCTCTTTTATATAAAGAAGGAGTTAAACTTGTGAACTAGATTTTAATTACAGTTTTAATCAATTAAAGTAATAAATTGAATAATACATAATCATTAGTTATCTATTGTGATGTTGAAAATATTTTTTGATTTCATGTTTCAAGGTCTAACTGGAGACTCACATGCAGAAACACATTTTTTATGGGTTTCTAATTTTGAAGTGACTAATTCTCTTTGGGTTGTAGCTTTCGAGACCTAATTTATAATGAAGGCGACTGACAAAGGCTCAGAATAATCTCTAACTGTCTAGTAAAATGTGATCTTTCCTGCAGCGTTCTTAGGGGCGCTAAACTTGAGTAAACAAAACAAAACAAACGCCAGATAAGCAATTAATAATGTCTTAGATCCACCGATAAGTGTGACGCATTAAAAGAAATAGCCAATCCATTGAAAGGCATTACCCGGATTAACTGCAGCTCTCCCACAATGGAGTTTTCTAAAGGGAAATTTCACGGGCCGTCAGCCAGTACAAACAGCCGTCGGCTACAGTGCAGTTTTTTTAGGCGGGAAAGATCCAAGGGCGCGATATGGGAGCGGTGACGTCACCGCAGCTGCGGGTCAGTGTGCCATTGTGTGAAGGATTAGTGCGGCAGGTCAGGTCTGACTCATGCTCACTGGGTGGGTATGCTGTCTGTCTGACGGTAATGAAGTCTTTACTGCCACGGTCGTGTGTGGGGGTCCTCTATATTGGGAATTTCCCCGTTCAATTAACTTTTCGTCATCCCGCCCCTAATGATTCTGACGAAGAAGCCATCATTTCGCGAATGGTATCATACCTTTTACCATTCCCGGTGGGAAGTCGCTAGAGATACTTTTGGGCAATTGTGCTCTTTCTATAATTATACAGTGCATTCACTTTATAAGTCCTTAATTTTGTTTATTATATGTTTTCAAATAGCAATTTAGTTTAGTTGATCTAAACGAATCATTGATCTAATGGGGAAAGAAGTGGCAATGCCACCAAAAAAAGAACCATGCAATATTTACTAATGCTTGTTTAATGGTTAATGGTTGTTGGTTAATGGTCGGTGTAGGAATTGAATACCATAATATATTTAAATAAAAACACCAGAACACCTACAAATTTATCAATTATACAATCATCCTGAGGACAACACTACTTTCTGCCCAAATGATATATTTTATTAAGTAAATTTTGTAAGTAACCTTCTTAAGATTCCTTCGTGAGATTTGTAAGATACTTTTTATTAATACAGTCAATTTTCGCTCCAACCGTGCTGAACAGATAATTCCCTTTCATATATTTAATTTGCTAAGCGTTTATGGTTCGTTGTATATTAGCTGTGCTAAAATGTCTTTCTTTAATATAGGTAAGCTAATCGTCAATACTTTGGTTTGTTCAAAAAACATTTTTCTATTGTTCGCTCCGTTTTTAACATTAAGAGTTCCCAGACGTGCTTACCCCTTAGAATAAAGGGCAGTAGTTTAATTGATACCGCTAGCTTGAGTAACAAACGGCATTTGAATTTTCCCGATTCCGTCCTTTTCATTAATCAAAGCCTCGTTAAGAAGCGGCACTAATTGCATTACTCTCAATTAGAATATAAAGGCAGACTTAACACTGTTTTTCTACCCAAATGATACATTAAGTAAATTTGTAAGGTGACATACTTAGGACTTAATCAGAAGAGGAATTCATCAGTTTTTAATGTCTGTGGCTATTGTTATAGGAAGGTTATTTATGTAATGATTATAATAAAAAATGGTAAAACTAGCTGGAGAAAAACACAGTTTAATTTCTAAAATAATTATTTCTATGAAATTCGAGATCATTTTCAACATTAGCCAATAACTCAGAAGTGATCCACTTAAAGGCCAAATAAAATGGCTCCTTTGGAGATGAATGCTTAATTAGTGAAAGTAGATTAAATTAAAAGTAAATCTCTAGAGATAAAAAAAAAGCTAGTAAATTTGAAAAGAGCCCAATATATTTGCATAGGCCAACTGGAAAGAAGTAAAAAAAATATCCTCCATAAAGTGCGGGTGGGCTGGTTTAAAACTCGCCACTTTTAAAACTGGCCATAAAAAAAAAGGGGGATGGGAATGAAAGGAAAAAAAAAAGGACAAATGGTAAAAAGTGATGGGAGCTGAATATAAATCATGTTGTTTTCCATCAACGGTGTCCTTTGCAATCTATTTGCACTCTTTTCACTTGCCACATTTTTATTTACCTCTCTTCGTCCTTCTCTCTCGGACAGCTGTTGGCCTACTTAACCTTATTGCATTTCTTCCCCCGGTCCTGAGCTCCTTAAAGCTACTAGTTCTCATCCCGGCTGCCCACCTTTATGCTTCCGACATCCATAAATTAACGACCCTCTGTCCAGGGGCAGTTTATATAGTCTCTTCAGCACGAGTGTCTTCCAGCCCTCTCGCTAAAATGTTAATCAGAAAGACTTGGCTGTCCCGGTTTTAGTTTTATAACTTCGTTCCGAGCGGTAATTTATGTCTCGTTGCATATCCATTCACTCCACGTAGCCATCATTTTGAGGATTCGTTAATAAACACAAGGTATCGACGTTCAATGTATATCACCATCAGGTCCTTCCTAAAATTCCCGATCGTACGTCCCTAATTCCTTATACTGTCCCAATCAGGAAGCAGGCATGGATAATAAATAATATTTGGCCGTCCCTATGAAAAATTGCAGGTTTAAGGCCTTAAACTAAAAAATCTATTGATTTTTCTGAAGCTATGAAGTCATCAATTTTTTTCTTCAAGGCGTCTAAAAAAGTGATAGTCGGTAGGCAAAAAGACTGGAGAGTTACATAAGGAAGATTCTCGAATCCATGTAATCTTTTGAACAATTTTCTTGAATTTTGCATTCATCGTCAGAAGTTCTTACACGATCATCTTTGTCTTCATGGCTAAAATCTCCTTCCCCAGTTTAAACTCGTAAAAGGAAACAAGCCTGGACAACGTTGTAAAGACCGAATTAGCATAGCGCTAATAAGAAAGAAATTTTGAATGATGAATTAGTGTTGAAATTCATATAGATGAATAATCCATCAAATCCAGTTCAGTGCAGTAAAATGTTGAATTATTTTCCAGACGAACTAATAACAATTATAAATAATTGGTTTTGCAAGCTCTTTTCAAAGAGATATTCTTTAAAAATCATCTCACTCCTATCATCAGTGGTTTCATAAAATGATAATATTATAAATTACATTTATAAGCGACCTCTTCATGAAATGGAGAAGTCTCAAAGTCAGTGTAGCATATCCTAGCAATCCTTATTTGGTTTTCTCTTCATAATACCATAATCAATACGTAAACTGCTCATCCCGGGGTGTTGAATATTGGTTCAAAATTTTGCATTGGATTATATTTATGGCCCCTGTCGTAGAATTATATAATGCTAAGAATATTGTAATACTAATATTATATATATAATGCTAACAGTAGAAGGGGGTTGAGCAGAACTTTATACCTGCCTCGTGACTTCATGGAAGTCACTGATATTTTTAAGTAAGCAACCGCATTCCTTCCAAGACCTCCATCCCAATTCCCGGAACTACCCTTCTCTTGTACACATATGTCTCAGCTTGAGCCCCAGTCCCCACTTGTTTCCCAGTCATCCGACCCAGTATGTACTAACATAATTCTTAATATTTGTATATACCAGTGTTTTGCTTGTACTTCGTAATAAAGCTTTTCTTTCTTTTCTTTTAAAATACTCTCTTATACAAAGATTATTTAACTGTAGGACCAACTTAGAGACGTAGAGATGAAAAACAGTCTTCCCATACCTAGTGTATGGAAATAGCACCTCTATTGCTAAGTTTCGGCAACCAGCAGTCTTTGGAACGCCTAAAATCCTTAATTTTACGACCTTCGCATTATAAAACAGACCGATACTGCATGATTTATAGTACAAGGATTCTTAAGGGGGAGCCTTAACTACCGGGATCATATGTTGCCGATAATGGGATCTAACAAAGAGGACTATCATATATGTTTCAGCTGAAGATATTTTAGGATAACATCACTTGACGTCGGCCTATCATTCATCATAAATTGATGTACGGCCGATGCCGATGTATTGGCCATGGAGGAGGGGGGCAGAGGAAGGGGATGTGAGGCATTGTGCTTCCGGCGTGGCACCACATGGTGTATGCTGCAGCTGCGCAACGCCAATGTGACGCCTCGATTGTGCTGGCGATGACAAATATTTGATGTTTGCAGAAAGTGTATTACATGTAAAGGGTTCAACCACTTTACCGTCGGCACTAGGGTCAGAAAAGTAATGGGGTCCAAATGTTACGACTATATTTTGCACTAGAGTATTGTCTGCCACTTACGGGAGGTACTGCCTAAGACATCTATTGTTTGATAGATTAATAATATCTCAATAGATTCATTTTAGTAGTAATCTAGCCAACCACATACTTGGAAAATCTCGTCAACAAATTTATTGATCATGAAAACACGTTAACTTGAGTGCTATACCGTTGTAATATCTTTGATGGCAAAAGTGACGTCTTGATTACACTGGCGGACAGTGGACACTGCCACATAGGCGTGAATTTAATAAATCGTTTGGCACAATCTTTGACTTACGTTTAACCCTTCGTCAACGACAGTATTTGCTAAAACGAATATGAAGGGATAATGATCAGAATCTAAATACTACTAGACTTCGAGGAATTCTTCGGAAAGCTTGCCATTCCTGGTCTAAGAACCACCTGATTAGGGATGAAGGTCATTAATGAGCCAAATTAATAATAAAACAATGAAAGTTATTTAACTATTTGGAGGAGGTATATGAAGGGGCAAAAAGAAAAAAATATTTATATTGTTATTTATTCTATTAACTTTTTTTTAGTCTTATTACCTGTTTTACCCAAATATATTTAGCACGTTAAAAAAAAAAATTACATTAAATGTTTTAATTCACTTTTTCATACAAAGATGTATCGATATTCCTGATTCCTTAATTTATGAGGGTGTAAGAGATCTACATATATAACAGCACGCCGGATTTAATTTAATTTAAATCATAAATTATACAATCCGGGAAATGCACTTGCATAGATATTGTCACCACATGGTAAACTTATTTTGTAAACTTAAGCTCTACATTTTTTTTCACCCTTAGAAACAGTTCTACATTTGTAAGTAAAATTTTTTACTAAATTACAAATGCAAATACACGCTTCTGTGCCAAGAGTAATGTCTCTAGGGAGGCTCAGGTGCGTGCGAACATTAAAAAATGTATGCATAGAATGATATCCGGTTAAATGGGAATTAGGCAAATTACTCTTTTTTTTCTCTTTTCTTTTTTTGCTCAAAAATTGCCTCAGAATGCATTTTTAATGAACTTCCGGCTTATGCTATCTGTAGTGACTAATGTGAAAGATTTGTACTTTAACTTCAGTTTTTATCACTTATGTGCGAACAAATATAGTTAAGAGAAAAATGGAAAGTAATAAGCGTGAATTATTCGCAAAGCATTAAGGCACGTCTTGGACAACTCCATCGTCACTGTCTAGAAACTACTTACAGCAGCATAATAACGATTGGACACATAAAATTGACTCCATCTGCGGGTTGGACTCACTCTACCTACCATCATTCCAATTGTGCGAGGACAACTCACTAACATTCAAAAATTTATTTGGGTGCCAAAGATTGACGAGCCGAAGAATTCTCCCCTGGTTACATACACTAGCCTGGTACATAACATTACCCAGACACTGCTTCAAAGGTTCGCAAAGTGAAGACATCAATAAAGTGAGAGATAATAAAAACGAGCTTCAAAAATGTTTCTCTATTGTTATGGGGAGCTTGCCCATACACACATCAGCCCTCAAATATAAATGCACACTACGCACAGAAGAGGTTCAACTCCACTGGGACTTAGATATGTACACTCTCGTAAAAAAGTCTCAGTTATTCAGAAGACATGTGCGCATTCCCGTTCTGGAGGGGATGCGAACAGGATCCTTATTGGCCTCTGTCGGTAAACAGGGGTGGGGACAAGAGACGGTACAGTGCTCGTATTGGTGGATTATTAAAGGCACATATTCAGAAGTTCTTCTGTGGAAGTTTATTTTGCCATCTCCACATTGGTCACCAAAGTTATTATCAGTTTTGGTAGCTTTGTCACCTTTCATACAGATTATTCATAAAGTTAAAAAAACTCCTTTTGGAAGTATTACGTTTGGGGAATGATTGAATCTCTTGTTATTAACGTAAACAGAAATTACTAATGCATCTCAGAGAAGCTTTTACTTCACTCAGAATAATTAATAAAGTATCCAGCAAGCTCTCAAGCATGTTACAACTGACTTGTGTAAATAATCCGGTATTTGTAAATAAAACCCTTGAAGGACATTTCTTGCGAAGACAAACTCTTCCAAGGTTCCTGATTTAGTAGCAGATGACGTTGATGTTAGTCCAGCAGCCGGTAGAGCCAGAAGACCTACGGAACACCATTCCCATCAATATTCTACCACTACCAATTTATCATTTTATATCGATGCAGCTTTTATATTGATTAGAAAACCTAGACAGACTGGAATCGCTACTTCTCAATTTCAGTAACTCCAGCGAAAATAAATCATTACAAGGGCCTGGGAGCATTCGCCACTTTTTATAACGGCTATCATTATTTATTAATAACCAATAAACTTAATTAAAGAAGAAGAAAATGCCGCATCTTCATTACCAATTGTAATTCATCTTTCAATTTATCCTATCCCCTCCTCCCACCCTCTCTCGTAGGATTTTCTTTTAACTTTGTAACCACACGCCTATCGCAAAAAAATAACATTTTCATTTTTTCAAAGCTTATCTGCCACTTCCTTACCCTGTCCTGTGTTTTATCTAAACGTATTACTCACCACAGCCCATTGGTCTAGAAAGGGGATCTTCACCCCTTTATTATGACTTTTTTTTTTAAATACATTTTTGTGCCACTTTATAGTCAGTGTTTATGTTGTGTAAATTAAATAAAATTGACGTGCTTAACAGTACTGTTCAAGTTCATTCTGGCGATGATTATTTATAGCTGCCAAACCCGAAGAAAGTACTTTCAACACCACGTTCCTTTTTCGTTGGTTGTACCAAAGTGGTAAATAAAATAATAAGATTGCTCTAATAATGTGCTGGTAAAATACAATGAAAAAAAAAGACTTAAAAAAATCTTTAAGCTTTGAACCTTTACATGGTTAAGTAAACACTAATGAAGGCAGCAGAAGATTTCAAATATATGTATTCCAGAAAATGTTTTCATCATTTTTTGACAGTTGGTTTTCATTTAAAATAATTACAACACCCATTATTTTTTAATATACACATACTCGTATAGGCATAAACGTCCCCCCAACTACAAAAAGCTTTGTTGTTTTAATTTTTATAAATTTTTACCTGAGCGTCTGTGGCTCTCGCGCTCTTGTTCAGCCTCCGCTGGCTCTTATCCAGTAAATTGCTATGAATGAGAACATTTATCACAATTACTTATAGCCCAATCAGGCAGATTGTTATTTTATCATAATAAAGTGGTTGTATATACAAACTTTTATGTTCCAAAAGTCCAAACTTTTACTGGTAAAAGACACAGTATAAATAAATGTGACATACTCGTTGTACTACGGACGGAATTTAAGAAATGCGGAATAAATTTATAAATTAATAGGATCAATGAAGAATTGAACTTACGTGATAATTGTACGTTTTTATTAATTTTCAAATTCAATTCCCTTTAAAAATTAAATAAAAATTGTATAAGTAAAAATGCAAGCACCGTCAACTTTTTGAAGAAGAAATATTTTTTGCCTGTAAGTTTACGTTTATAAAAATATAATTAATTCAGGGTTGATGTCAATAAGTTAATATTTGGTTCATGTAAAAAATATAGTTTATATTGGTTTTATATGACAAAACTAAGTTACTATTTTTTGTTCTCGTCTTGAATTACAAATTGTTACATTTATGATAGAAATGAAGAGACTTTGACAGAAGTAATTTCCTTTTTCCCAGGTACTTCAATTTCATATGACATTTTAAGCTTGACAGTGCTTTTTACTTTTTTTTTGTTCTAACCTCTCTTTCTCTCTCTCTCTCTCTTTGTTCACGTACACTTCTGGATTTCTGTGATTCCAAGCGGAATTTTTACTGTTTTTATTCCATCAGCTGGAGATTTTTTCGAATAGCATTTTAATTGGTTTTGTGTTCGTCTGAAACAAGTACGAAATGTACTGGGAGTTGCACAGGACGTAATTTCCCAAATAAATGATTTAAAACCGAAAAATATGGCAGAACTTCAATAAAGAAAATTCAACATTTCTGTGGTATTAAGGCAGATGTTGATTTGTCCGCAAAATTCAATTTTCTGTTTTGAGTTGATGTGTCATACTTAAAAGAGGTTTTTTGATTTGGCAAAAGTTAATAGGTGGAATCATAAAATAATAATCCTTTTATAATCCCCCACATCAGCTTTGCCAAATTAAAGAACCACGTTTAAGTATAGTACATCAACTTTTTTTTTTTTTTTTTTTTTTTTTTTTTTTTTTTTTTTTTTTTTTTTTTTTTTTTTTTTTTTTTTTTTTTTTTTTTTTTATGCCCTTCCTGAGGCTGAGCCTCAAACGGGCTTACCCTACGAGCCCGTGAAGCGAGCTCATGGGGTTACGTAGCCTGTGGTGCGCGTATTCCGGTGCAATGGGATTGTTGCACCGGTCAGCGCACCTTGAGTAATACTGTTTCGTTCTTTATTTTCCAAAAACACAAAGAAAACAAAATAAAATAAAATCTTTTCCTTAAATCTACTTTGTACAATCCTTACTAGCTATTTTTTTTTCCTTATAGCTAGTATCCTTAATCTATTTACAATATTTACAGATCCGTTAACTATACTAATATCTTACTACTATACTTAAGTGCTATATTTACAAGGGGTGTGCATCCTCTATCCCCCTATAACTAAACTTATATCTAACCATAGGCTACTCAGTCCTACCTTATATCTATATGTACATATTTACAGTGACTCCTCTGGAACCGCCGATACATCGTTGGCTTCGGGTGAGCCTTCCCGAAGACTCGGCTGCTCACCCCGCGCCACCCCCCTGGATATATTGAAGTGCCCGGAGCCTTGTACCCTTCTCCACTCCCCGACGAATCTGCAGAACGCGGTGTATCTCACTTCATCATTCACCAGCGACGGCAGGTCGGACTCGTCCAGGCTGTACTCTCCTATCGAGCGGAGCAGCCGTGCTCTAGCCGGTTCTAACGCATAACAAGAGAGCACGACGTGCTCCGCGGTGTCATCCTCTCCGCAATGAGGGCAGGACCTGCTTTCTGCCCTCTTGTATTCGTACAGCCTGGCACGAAATCCGCCGTGTCCTGTAAGCACTTGTGACACCCAGTAGTCTGGGGAGACCCAACTTGCCCTCAGCCTGTCCTGGACTGAGGGAAAGTACTTCCTCAGGGTGCTCCCCTTAGTCGTACCAGTCCACCTGGCTCCCCAAGCCTCTATCGTCCATTCCCTTATGAGGGCCTTCCACCTCCCAGGCTCTTCCTCAATTCTTCTCCGTAGGGGAGGTGGAATATCTTCAATCTGCCCTCTCTTCGTCTTCGACCTGAGGCGCTGCTCCAGGAGGACCAGATCCACTGGTGCCGCCGCTGCCAAAACCTCCACCGCGTCCTGAGATACCGTCCTGTAGGACCTCGTGACCCGTACTAGTGCCATTCGCTGTATCCTCTTCAGGGCGTGCGCCTGCCCCTTGTTCAGGTGCGCCGACCATGACTGCGAAGCATACCTTACTATGCCCATTACCACAGCCTGGTAGAGGGTTCTCGAGACTGGGAACCTCACCCCCCACATCGCTCCCCCTATCCTTGCGAAGGAGTTGCAAACTGAAACGATCCTGTTTCCCAGGTATTCGATGTGGGGAGAAAGGCTAAGTTTCTTTCCCAGTCTCACCCCCAGGTACGTCACCTCCGTTCCCACCCTAACTCTTCTTCCTTCTATCTCCAGCCACATAGGGTGAGCACGGTCCATCTTGCCTCTCACCAGGGTGGCCGTCGTCTTTTCCGCAGCCATGGTCATCTTCATACCGGCGCACCACTCCTTGACCAAGTTGGCACAGGTGCACGCTCTTCTTGTCACATCGGCACGCGAATTCCCCACGATGGTTGCGGCGAGGTCATCCACATATGCCACCGCGGGGTATCCCTGCTCTTCCAGGGTCACGAGGACCTTATTAAAAACTACTTTCCAAAGGGCAGGGCCCAGGACTGATCCTTGGGGACACCCTCGCTCCACCGGTGCTTCAACGTCGTAAGACACTCCTCTGATGACCGCCCTACGTTTGCTGAGGTAGCTGCCCACGAGCTCGTACAGATTGCTCGGGGTCTCTAGCTCTTGTAGCTCCCTCATGACGTAGGGCCACCACACCCTGTCCGCAGAGGAGATGTCAAATGTAAGTAACAGCGCGTACTTGGAGAGAGTCGCCATATCGTCCCTTATCTTGTCTAAGGCATCAGCTGTGCTCCTGCCCTTGCAGGAGCCGTACTGTCTTGGGTGGTCCGCCTTCTCAAACGTCTGCCGCAACGCCGTGTGCATCAATCTCTCCAGGACTTTACTCAAGACTGGGAGGAGGCTGATGGGCCTGTAGCTCTTGGTAGCTGTCAGGTCCCGATCGGCTCCCTTCGGAATTAGTCTGAGCTCCGCTCTCTTCCATACACTCGGGAATTTCCCGCGGTCGAGGCACTCATTCATGATCGCAAGCAGCCTCCCCTCAATGAGTGGACACGATGCTTTGATCATTGCAGCATCGATCTCATCCAGTCCTGGAGCTCTCCCGGTCTTCTGCTTCTGGACGGCGATGCGCAGGTCCCAAATGTCCCATGGTGGGTACAGGTCCGTTCCGGGTGGGGCCTCTGTCAGGGATCTTACCTGGGAGTCTTCAGGCGAGTCGCTTTCTGGGTCATCCCTGGGGTATGTTTCCTCCATGTAGTAGGCCGCTGCTTCTTCCGGGGAGGTGGCCTGCCAATCGCCACTCTTCAGTGCGGCGAGTGTCTTGGACTGACCACCTCTGGCCATCGCTACTCGATACGGTATACCCCAGGGGTTCTTCTCCGACTCGCGTTGGACGAACTCATCCCAGGTTTCCCTCCGGGTAACCTCAATCTTTTTCACATACTCTTTCCGGAGGGACCTGTGTCGGGCCTGGAGGACTTCCCGGACCTGTTGGTTCCTGCACTTCTGGAACGCTCGCCTCGCCCTGTAGAGCTCTCTCTTGGCCGATGTGAGGGCGGGCGTCCACCATGGGTTGCGCTTTTTTCTGTACTTCCTTCGCTGGAGGGTTGCTTCCGCAGCGTCTCTCATGGCCTCTGTGAGGGACGCTACCTTCCCGTCGAGGCTATCCCATTCCAGGGGATCATCCCCTAGGATAGCCCACTCGTCGTCCACTAGTCTTCCCTCCAGCTGGATCTGGTAGGCGGACCACCTAACTCCCCGCGTGACGTACCCTTGGGCGCCAACTTCCTGTCTTGGCGCCCCGGTGACCACATCGAAGGAGATGGAGTTGTGGTCACTGCTGGTCTCGGCAGATATTCTCCAGTTCTCTATACGTCCTGCGAGGGGGGTCGAGGACATGGTAACGTCTATCCAGCTGCTACCTTGCGGCCCCGTGAACGTCGGGGGTCCTCGCTCGTTGTTCATGATCACCATTTGGTTAGCAGCTGCAAAGTTCGCCACCACAACCCCCCTCCTTGTAGTGTGTGTGGAACCCCACGCTGTGTGCCAGGCGTTGAAGTCTCCACCGATAAGGATCTCTCTATGTCCTCTTTGCCTGACACATTCCTCCAGCACCCCAAGCAGCTCCGACGGGTCCAAGTCATTTGCGAGGTAGAGAGAGGATACCAATAGCTTCCCCCCTCTCCACCCAATATGACACGTCGCCAGGTCCTCCCGACAGAACTGGTCGAGGGACATGACGTCCAGCGTGGGGTTACAGACAGCGATCGCCGCCCTGGGCCTCCTTTCTCTACTTCCCATGGCGACTACTCTCACCGACGCGCCGAGACCAGCAATCACTCCTCGCTGACAGTACGGCTCCTGCAGCAACATGACATCGTGGCGGCGGGTGAGGGCAGACAACTCTGTGGCCACCACCCGGCTCTTTGCCATGTTGACTTGGATAATCATTATTTTACTCATAATGCGTTCTCCTTACCAGGGCCTCCGCCTCCTTATATAACTGCGGGCACTCCGCCGCTCCTGACTGGTGCCTCGTCGTGTCTTCTTGGCGCCCCGCTCTGACGCAGCCCGCACATCTCGGGCGCTCGTCCTTCCGGGGGCATGCCTCAGCCGTGTGCCCCTCCTGGGCGCACCATCTGCAGGTCTTCTCTTTCCTAGTACAGGTGGCTTTGGAGTGCCCATAGCCCTGGCAAGTAACGCAGCGGGGAGCATCAAGGTAGTCCTTCACCACTACCCTGTGCCATCCCCCTACCCATATCCCTTCTCCCCCCAGAAGCACGAACCTAACTTGGGGGGACACCTCAGCTACCCAGCTGACGTACACCGGATCCCTGGTGGCCCCCATGCTGAAGACCAGTTTCAGTGCGCCGGGTCTCTGGTCTTGTGGCAGGCTCGCCAGGGTAGGGTCAACCCGGGACAACGCGTCCCACACCTCGTCCAGGAATTCCTTTTCTACCCAGGCTCTGGGGACCCCTCGGAATATCACCCTGGGTCCCCTCTTCTGTGCCAACCTCGAATTAAGGCCGGCCGTCTTAGTGGCTTCGAGGAGCCTTACCGCCTCCACCATACTTGGGGTCTCCACGAGGAGGCCTCCGGCCTTTGTTCCTCGCAGTATCCTGGACGAGTCACCTGATTCCTTTTGTGGCATCCTCTTCATGATATCTACCGGGTTGCCCTCAATGGTAATATATGTCTTCCTCTGGGTAGCCTCCTCCGTCCGCGCCTTCGGGAGTCTCGCCACCAGCTCCCGTACGTCCATTTTCTTCGCCGGTCCCGGAGTCGTCGTCTTCTTGACTTTTTTCCTCCTCCTCCTCTTGTCGACCAAAGTATATCTCTCCTCATCCTCCGTGGTCAGTGGGACCTCTGTCTCGACCGGGGCGGGGGCAGTTGCTACTCTCGCTGAGGGTGGTGCAGCTGCAGGGCTAGCAGCCACCACCACAGCCCAGCTAGTCGAGGGGGGAGGGATCTCTTTGGGACCTTGGTTGTCTTTGCCCTCTCCCGCTGGGGCTTTGGGGTCTTGGTGTGCTCTGTAGGCCCCGGTCCTCCGGCCACTCTGGACAACTTCCTATCGATAGACTCCACCGTTTTTTGGATTTCATCTGTTCCCTGGTCCATAAGCGCCAGAGTCTGCCCTACTACCACAGAGGTGACTGTTTCGGCCACTCTAGTGGCTATGGCCTGGATCAGGCCTCCATCTTCCATGATGGCTTGGGTCGCTCGCGTTACTGCCATGTCCAGCAGCTTTTGAATTTCGTCTTTGCCTAGTCTCGGGCTCCTTGGGGTTGTGGGACAAGAGGACGGGTTTTCCTTTAAGCTTTCCAGGAGCAATGCAGTTATTTCTGCGGGCTGGCGGACCATCGTCAGTAGTTTTTCGTTTTCTATGACGACCTTGCCTAGGTCGTCAACCAGCCCTCCTACCTTTTTGCAAATATGCTCCTGGTTCTTCTTGGTCAACTTCTTGTCCCGCAGTTCTGAAATAAGTTTGCCCAAGCCATCTCTTACGTCCATAGCTCGGTCGAGGAGGGAGGTCTTCGTCGAGTACTCCGGGAACTCGGCGTCTTCCTCAGTCCTCTTCCTCTTCGTACGGGTTTTCTGCGAGAGGACCCTAACATCCTGCAGGGAAGGGAACCTACTTGATTGTGACAGGGGATTCCCACCTCCTACCCGTGCTGCCACCAGGGAGGTGGCCTCTCGCTCGTCCCTACCTGGTGATCCCAGGCTTCCGGGCATGTCCCTAACTAGAGGATGCACAGAAAATTTATAATAAAGATCAATAATGTCTCTTTCTTCCAACTTGGAAGAAAGAGAGAAAAGAAAAAACAAAAAAAAAACAAGGGAAATTGATAAAAAAGACAAAATAAATTTAAAAAGCTTTCTTACCAACGGATCCACTGGGCTGTCAAAAAAAAATACAGAAACAAAAGTGATGCTGGCACTGCCCAGTATATGTTAGAATTTTTTTTTTTTAAAAAAACCAAAAAACAAAAATAATAGCAAAAATTAGTCCTCTTATCACCTTATAACTCTAAGTCCCCTAATCCAGGGGGGTCGGGACTTAGACGTGGAACGGCGATCGCCGCCAGGTACCGGATAGTCCACAGCAGGAGCTCTTCAATTCAGCTGCTTACTCGCCAGAGGCAGAAGAAGATCTGGACTGAAGAAGTAGCTGCAGCAGGAGTGGGGATAATCCGTAGGAGCACCGACATAGGTCTTCTCTCTACGAATGTCGGGGCCGTACTATATAGTATAAATCTGTTTTAAGTCATATAGTACATCAACTTAAAACAGAAAATTTAATTTTGCTGACAAATTAACAACTGGTATAAGGCCAAAGATTTGATGTTCTTATACGTGGATATATCTGAAATATCACAGGAAGTTAGTTTCCAAGACCGGCACAGATAAATCATTTGATAGGTTTTTAGACCACAATGTATTTCGATTTTACCTAGACCCTAGGGTCAAGGACTAGTGGCATTTTTGTGTTCAATGTCAGTCCTCCCCCTAGACTAGTAAATGTTAGCTAGATATATCCAGACAATCACCAAAGCAACAAGTGGTAAGCGCTTAGTGAAAGTTTGATTTAGTGCGTTATTAGGGTGGTTTTCAGACATCAGAATTTCAGACATTCTAATCTCCCTTTAGTACGCACCTCCTCGCGCCCTAAAAATCCTTTCTACCCAATAATTAGCACAGAGAGGAAATTAATTAACTGAATAAAGTGAAATAATTATACAAAGTATAACTATTTTATTGTTGCGTCATTTGATTTGCACAATTATCTCCTCAGTTTTGGGCAGATGACTCAAGAACACTCAATTCATTATAATTTCACTTCTTCTTCCTAGTAATCTTGTATCGTTGTTTTTCTTGAGTTAAGGCATTAGATTTTTTATTCAATATTGTTGGGAAATGTGTTAAAAAGTCATTCCATTGCCCTGATATCAAACTTTCTGTGGAGCTCAAATCGATATCAAAAATATAAAAATTCCCAAGTATAGCTGGGAGATAGATTTATATAGCGTATAGCATTTATATTTTATATAAATTAAATATAATGAGAAGTCAAGATGTTTTAAAATTTAAGAATATTGAATACCGAAATCGCTTGGGAAAATGGCCTTTTGGATCTTTTAAGCTCATTGGTCATCGGAGGGTGCCTGATGGAATACTTAGCGATACATTTTACTTTTTTATCTTCCATACACAAATTAATGTTTTTACAATCAAACCAACGTAAATTTGTTACCACTTGAATTTCAAAGCTCTTCTTGAACGAGCCAATCCTTATCAAGCTAAAAATATTCTTTCTTTTTTGTTTCATCTGAATGCTTGTATAGCGGTTTACTATTACCAACTATTCTGTATTCGATTCCCGTTTTGATGAAGGGTACTAATTTACTGAAACTTAACGTGAAACAAACCTCACTTCCAGATGACTACTGTTCTTAAACTATTTCACCTCACACAATTTTACATTTAACGAACTGACTAATTATTTTATATAATTAACATAATTGATAAATGAATATTTTTATCATGGGATGGTTTTAATTTTTTTTTGACTATTTTATATTTATAATTCGATTTTCAAAGATACTATACCATAACAATACTTGCCAGGAAGGGTAAGAACTATAGTGCACGCAGGGGAACTATAGTGCACGCAGGTGGTTTGGGCGTGGATGCGATGGGTTCCTTAAAATTGACCGGAAGAAACTTATTAAAATCCGAACGACATAAAACCCGCGATTGTTATTGTAGGATCTGTTTGGTTTTATTTAGTGGCTATGTTTTGCCGTTCGCTAGTTCTAGAGGGTTCTACGTCGATAGCACTTTACCTCCACCTTGTTCTCTACACTGAGCCAAGGCTTGGATGTATGAAGAAGCTGTTTCTTGCACGGTAGAAACTTTTGAATAAAGAATTAATCGAATAAAGTAGCTGACACACATCAAGAAGCAGCTTCAGACGGAATTCCTGAAGAGCTATGGGACGCTCCCCCGTATTCGTGGGTGGGCTACAAGTTTTGTGCGGACAGGGTTCATTCGCTGTTGAAGAAAACTAATTTATGAAGTTATTTACACATTTTAATGAAATTTGAAGAGATGCATGGTTCCTGTATAGGAAACGAAAAATCATAATAAAAACACAACATAGCTGTTCGAACAATGTTTTCTGTTTTTTACTCTCAACAAGGAAAAATTGTGTAATTAAATATGACCAGAGGTTACTTTCAAAATTCATCATTTTGAAGAGTTTTTCATAAAGTTAGGCCTTCACACCACGAAAAGGCTACATTTTTGAACAATGAATAAATATTAATTTATCATAAAATGAGTACAAATTCCTGTGAATTACATATCCTTCCATTTTAATTAAAAGTTTTTTTTTCAAGCCAATCATTTTTAAAGACCTAGCCCAAACATTACTGAACGCATTCTTTTAACTTTCCTATTAATCAGGAACTTTGAAAATTGAAAAAAAAAATATCTCTTTTATTTAAAAACGACAATACCTTTAGGCAGGCACCGTATAAAATAGTCTATGGTGTTAACAAGCCACCATTTTTAACCAGTGACAATTAATAGTTAGTGTTATTTATAGTACGATGTCATAGTATTCATACACGATGGGATTACTTAATATTTTAGATCAGGTGACAATGACCCTAGAGGCTGACATGCCCAAAAAAAAGGTTGAGAAGTAACTGTTTTTTGTGACCACCACTCTAAGGGAGTAATATTACAGAACAATAAAAATTTGCATGTGTAACACATAATAATAATCAAAACAATTTTTCTCACCCCTGAGGCACTGAAAAGTTAATTGTTATAAGAGATAAGGGTGTTTAACATGTACGACAATGTATTTATTGTTAGTTTTTTAACACAATGTACTAAACAATGATTAATTATTATGTCAACATGAGATGGAAATGTAACGAATGATCATTTCATCCAAAAGTTATTTTCATATTCGCACGAAGAAATTTTCCTGGATGAAAACTCAACTGGAGGCTTTAGGGGCTGTGATCCCTTGACATCCTCCACCGTGTTGATGGAGCACCTTAGATCTTAACATCGAGACCGAACGAGGGCTCCTGGTATAAACTTCTAGATCATTCTACCTTCAAAAAGAAAAAAAACAAAAACAGTGCAAAAAATGTGTAATTATTAAAGGATTTTTTAGTATTAATCGTACATGTATAATATATATACTATTTACTAGACATACAGTGATTTTTTATTTTGCTATACGCCCCTTTGAAGCTCTCATTCCGTGCCATTAATTGAACTAAATAAAAAACCTCAATCAACACAATGTCGAATATTATGGAATGCTGTTGTAAAAATTTTCTTGTTCCAATAGAAACAATTAATCAATTTTTAAATTTCAAAATCACCATTATTATAATTATTATTAGTGCATAGAAATATTTTCTTCTTCCGTGGTAGATAAGTGTGAAAACATGACATTGTGCGATGTGTAAAATATGAGTAAATGTCATGTTTTGAAAGACGCTAGTAGAAGCTGTGGTAGATATGCTTATTGAATCTTTGGCCTTGCATGAGTTTGCTGTTGTTTTTTGAATTTTACAAAGTTGGTATTAGGTGGAGTTTTACAGCGTTAAATAGTGGTTTATTTCGATTTTGAATACCAATACATGCATGTCATGTTCTATGTTATACAGACCTTGAATATGAAACATGTTCTTCCATAGGTGTAAGTAAAATTTTCTTTTTACCTGGAACAAAAAATTATGTTAGTGATACCATTAATTTATGTTGGTGTAACCTTTGCAGGGTGAATTGTATGGATGGACGTAAATGTTCGTTAATTCTTTTCCTACATGTTAATTACTTATTACTGTAAATTTTACATTATTATTATTGTTATTGTCACAACACAACCTCGATTATCCGGGGAGAGTATTCCCGGGTAATAAAAAAACATGGATAATTAAGCACGGTTTTATAGCCTACCTTTGGTGTAGATAATAAAAAAAACACCAATTTTCAGCTCACAAATATATTTTTATTTTGAAAATAGGCACATACATATAGAAAAAAATAGATACATACTCATCTTAATTAAAGTATGTTATAATCTGTATCAGTTTTTGTTTTTTGCTCTCAGATTCGATTTTTTAGACCTCTGCTCTTATGCTTCTTAAAGTTAGAATTTTTCCATATTGAAAATAGATGATAAGTTGGTCGATTTCCACTAGTATGAGCTGTCGACACTTTTTCAAAGGTCGAATCAAATGAATATGCCTCAATGTCCACAAAAGGAGTTTGTGTCACCGTTTCGTCATTAGTAAGCTGTTCGTACCCTTAACCATTCTTGCCACTTTCCATCCTCTGAACCATATCGTTATTATCTACTTTACTGAAATCGTAAATTGTTTCAATGTCGTTTTGTTTATCATAATGTTGTGGATTTGCTCTTCAACTTCCTCATCGGCTTTTTCTCCATGCAAGTAGCAGTATTCTTTAATATTGAAAATGCATCTTTTATCGTACAAACTTTCAAGATATCATTCAAGAACAAGAAGAAGAAAAGTCTTTCTGTACCTACTTATTAAACTGAGTGTAACACCTTCATCCATGAGCAGAATCAACAAAGTTACATTAGGTGGTCGATAGTAGAGATCTGTCCGTCATATATGTTTAAAATGGATTCAGATGGCTGAGATGGTGTATCGCCAATTAAAACAGCAGCCTTACTAGTAAGGCACGTTTTTGTACGCCAAATTGCGGACATATAGAGAATTTTTTTTTTTTAAAACATCTTTAAAAACACTTTCATTTATCCAATATGTGTAGTCCATATGTATGTATATGTAATCCATATAACCAAAATGGTGTTGAAAGTAAAGGATCATTACTTTGTTTATGTTGCGATTAATTTATGATTTGAATCGTGGAAGCTTAGACAGGATGTTAAAGAACCGCATCAGTTGGAAAAATCTGAACTAAATTCTTCGTCGTCTCTGGTACATATAAAACACATTTCATTTTGGCATGCCATGGATTTTAGGTATTAAAATATAAGTGAAGATATGTTTTCTTTATTTCTTAAGTTTCCCATCCGTTACTAGCTGTTACTACGTATGTATTTTATCATGTATGTAGTTATTTAAGTAAGCTATTTATGTATTAGATATTCGTATCTTAGCTATTTTAGTTTCGATTTCGTTTGTGCTTCACTACATCGTTAATAAAACATTTTTTAATTTAAACATATTTATCATTTTGTGTCTGCTTATTACTACAATTCATTAGTGATAAGGAAACTGTTCTAGACCTGCGTCTACCTAGCTGATATTTGATGCAAACAAATATTATTAGCTGAAAAAAAAAAAATATTTAAATTTGCTGTTGATGAATGGATGAACCAAGGTGGCTGGTGTTATTTTTAAATGTTGCTCAATGATGATGACCACGACTTCTATCAATAAACAAGAAAACCTCGCCTATGCAACGAGTACTACTTTATAGTTTCCGATTAAAGTTAGTACTTCGCGACTTGGTTGGACTGATTATAGATGATCTATCCGCGATGAAGAAGGTGGCGCTTAGGATGTGCAGTTAATGAATTAGAAATCGATTATCTGTCAACGGTGGTATCTCAGTTACACTCCACTCCCGCGCAAACCTCGCGCACTTTCCGGCCATTTCCTTATTAAATCATAAACAAAAGTGGGGGTGGCTCTGAGGTAGCGGTGCCAACTTGGTCCTGAGCCAGCCCTCCTAATCCTAGCCTCCTCGATCAAGAACCCACTTCTCTCGGCGCTCGATAGCGATGAATATTATTTTCCACTGTATGTTTATATTATTGCGCATTTATATAGTCCGAAAACCACAATGCGAGAATCCACATTGTAAGTAATGATCAATTTCGTCTTTAATTCTATTTAATCATAGCAGTTGCACAACATTCTGAGCACTTGATGATGACATTTTAGGCTGCTGAAAGCGCTTGTGAAATAGAAATAAAAAAACTCGAGGGAAGACAATACTGATTCTTATTTACTTGATCTAAACCTCCAACCAGGAATAAAACCATAAAGAATCTATATTTTTGCTAAAAACACAATGCCACTTCTAATCTTGCAGTGGGAACATTTCAAGTCGAAAACAGGTCAAGGACGCATTACAGCCAAATCAGGTCATATCATCATGACCTGTTACCATAAAGGCTCAATTTTTGTCCATATAACTATTATTTTGTCATTTTATGCTATGTGCCCTATCCTCTCAAAAATATTTGAAAAACTCCTATTAAAACGTCTACTTCCGATTGTTCTATCCAAAGCCACATTTGCAGATGAGACTGCAGTCTTGTCACCCCACTCAGACCCCGATGTAGCATTCCATAACCTTAAAAAAAAACATGATGAGATCGAGCATTGGTGCAACCATTGGCGGATTAAAGTTAATGAAGCAAAATGTTCCTACATTAACTTCACACTCTGCCACAAGTCTTGTCCACTTGTTTCTTTTAATTCTATTCCTCTCTCTGTATCCGAGTTAGTACGGTATTTAGGCTTCCATCTCGATAAACTGTTGACCTGGAACCCACATACGAGGGTAAAAAGACAAGAACTAAACAGACGCTTTGGACAACTGACATCCAAGGACAGACACCCCACCTCTCAATAGAAAATAAATTACTTATTTACAAAGTTATACTTAAGCCAATCTGGACATACAGAATAGAGCTATGGGGGACAGAAAAAAAGTCTAACATCAAGAGTATCCAATCCTTTCAATCAAAAGTCCCGAGAACAATAGTAAATGTCCCTTATTACGTCAGCAACAAAACCCTTCATAACGATCTTGATATACCTTACATTCTCGAACTCATCCCTTCCAAGTTCATGAAATTCCATAGTAACCTGTCCAACCACCCTAATTCCCTAGCACAGTCATTGCACTGCACCACTCACCCCTATAATCCTCCTCGGAGAATAAAACGGCTGTGGCCTCGTGACCAGCTGTATATGTGTAACAGTGGGAGTCCTGGCAATGGCCAATATCCAATCATGTCCTGCACGTCCGTCGTTCTCGCGCTCTTCGTCAGCCTCTCTCTACTGGCTAGTGTATCCAGTGACACGTCTGACAAAGGATCGTGGGGGACTTCCCAAGATTCCGCTTCCTCTTTCGCATGCAAGGGAGGTGACAAACTTGTGGATTTGGGAGATCTCTGGGCTGTTTGTAAATACTTTATGAATGAGCGAGTGAATGAAAATTGTAAATATGGTATGAATGAAAACATTTATCACAATTACTTATTGGCCAATGAGGTAGATTGTAATTTTATCATAATAAAGTTGTTTTATAAATTTTATGCTATGTCTAATGCCTATTTGGCTTAAATTCACCTTAAAATCTACTGTTCTGTCTGCGCATTACTATTTCGTTAATATAACATAGTTTACCAAACTTTAAGCTTATTCTGAGATGTGAGTTGATTAGTTTTATGAAAGCCTAATAAATTTCTTTCAACAGCGTAGAGCCGATCTCCCAGCAAATTAGTCTACTAATATATCCACTTATATTTTAAAACGCTGTTGTACACGATAGGTTGGTCTCATTACACAGCCTGGAAAGTATCATAGTATGAAAGAATAAAGTACCAGCTTGTAAATAAAAATTCTTTAGGAAGCTCAGCGTTACTTTAGTATTCTCCCCGTTCGTCCAGCACAGATGGTAGAGCAACATTTTTGTTTCATTTGGTAAATTAATTTTTTATAGCACTTCATTCACATTAATTAATATTGGCAATGCGCATTAATTATAATTGGCTATGTGCAATGTGACCGATCATACATCATAAAGAGCCAACGAGAAGGTCGACTGGAACTTACTTTGTAGATGGCTTACTCGGCCAACCAATTCGATAAAGTTTTAAGCCAAGGCTTTAATATATCCCTGACGCCAACTGTTTTTGGCTTCCCGCCATACCCTCCAAGGGTCAAAAGTGTGATTTATCCACACAGAATATGACCCATCTAAGCCCTTACCGATTCTTTCAAGTTCTTGGAGCTGGCACAAGGAAGGGTAATACCTCGTATGCTAAACAGCTTCAAATAATAAAAATGCAATAATTTTTTATTAGGGAGCTACCATGTTGTCCAGCAGATTAAATAAACTGAGAATTACTTTGTGGCAGTGCTATATGTATCGAATACAAATATCGACTTTATTTTTATTAAAAATTGTTACCACCACTGATAAATATCAATATAAAGTTGGTTTAGTGATTGGGCTCAGTTTGTAAGATTGGTGGTTAATGCTAGAAATCATGTAATGATTTAGTATATTTTCATAGTAAGGTTCATAATTACGAGCCAGTTACTTTGATGGCTTTGGTGGTTCGTGGGAGTTGCCTCAGGTCAACTAATATCGATTCCGGTGTAATAGAATATCAGCCGAAGGCATCTCTATTCATGGGCTGATAAGCGCAATGATTGAATCACCTATAACTATCATTTCAATTTGCTTTGAAGTATCTCATTAAAACGGTGATACAAATAGACTGTTAAATAAATAAAACTTGCAAATAAATGTAAGCTTTATGAGGAAAATGAGGTCGAAAATAACTTTTGAATGTAAAAATTTACTACAGGAAAACATCTCATGATATATGTTGAATTAATGAAGTCCTATTGTTTAGGCCACAGTCATTTATATTGTAGTGATGTTTTTAGGATCAAACTAAATTTATCTGTTAAAAGTTTATTACCTTTATTAGTTTATAACTTCGGGGTTACCCTCTGCCGCGTGATGCTTTCAGAGAGTCGCAACTGCGCAAGCAACATGAGCTCATGTTACTCAAGTTCGACTCGAGTATTTATTTTAGAGTGGTTTTCAAGCGTCTTATCATCCGTCTTATCAAGCGTCAAGCGTCTTATCCTTTTGATACTCACCTCTTTGCTTCGTGAACATCATTCTATGCAATGATTGCAACTGCTGGAAGATTAAAGACACTAAAGTCTCTTTATTACTGTTATGGATTTTCTGTAATGAAAATTCGGTTTCTCTTTCAGCTCTTATTTGTCTACGCTTTGATTAATGAGAAACATATGTTAAATTTCAACATTTCCGTTCACGAAGCTTCGGCTATTTGTGACTATTAACACATTGCCGCACACTTTTGACGATCGTGCTCAGAAAGACATTTTTTTTTTTCAATTTCTTATGACTGCCAGATGAAATCGAGTGTAACTTGTATGTTTGGAAGTGAAAATTATCACATTTGGCCACAGTTTTTCCAAAAAAACTGTCGACTGCTATAACCGTCATTTGCTCATCATGTCATTTTTTCTCCCCGGAGAATGACGACTATGACCGTCGTGACGACTATACGGCATTTGCTTTACTAATTCAAAATGATTTCTATGAATAAAAGAGGGTAAATAGGTGTAAATTTAACACAAGAAAATCAGTTTGAAACAAAACTATCGTTTGTAATTTATTTTGCTTATAAAATAGTAAAAATGAAATAAAAATTAATTCAGGAAACAAATTACGTGAATTCACCATTTCGATACATAAATTTGACGTCATCTACGCCATATATGTTCGCCCTTTTTTAACTTTTTTGATGTTACTTCTTTCGGATTACCTTTTCTGTTAGAACGAAGCGTTCCGGTTGTCTGTGTTTTATGTTTTAGCAGCTCTTTTGACAGCTCGATACTGTTGTAAAAATTGTAAATAAAGAGATGACGTCCTTTACTCAAATATGGCTGCATTAACCGTAAAACAAGACTACTTGTTTTTGATGTTTCCTGTATGTTGTCTGATTTTCCTTGATAAATTTCAACATTTAGAACATACCCGTCCGGCGTATTAAGTTCAAATAGTTTTATGCCATATCTTGCTTTTTTCCCTTTTATATATTTTGTCGGAAACTTAGCCGACCTCGAAATAACAAAAGGGATTCATCCATTGAAAGTGCTTTTGACGGTGAATATGCTGCTTGAAAATTAACACGAATTGGCTGGAGTATGGGGTAAATTTTGTTTTATTAAAATAATGTTTGTGTACTGCTGTCAACATGTCCAGTATAATGTCCATTGATGCATCGTAGTAGCTGTTCAAACCGGCGACCCGTCATAGTGTACGCAAATATTGGTGAATAGTAAAGAGGATTATCAGTAAACAAGTGTCGATTTTTTTCATTGATTAAAATGTGCACTAGCCGTCGTGTGCCTCCATATCGCCAAAGATCGGACGGCTTTAGCCGTCATTTGCGGCAAAGTGTTAATTAGGCAGGTCTTTATTAATAAGGAGGATAAATTCTCCTCTTTAAGGGGAGAAATTTATTTAACAGGCTTTCTGATAATAGCCACTTCATGGCCGGAACATCAATTATTGTCCGAGTATTTCACGATTATCTAAATGGTTCAAACGACACTACAAAACTCTGCTGCTACCTGTGAGAATCAAATCGGAGGAAACGACTGCTCCTGCTTGCCTTATGAATAACAGGAAATTGCTCACGTATACGCACAGCTATTATTCATTATATTCTACACGATATCGATTAGAATATCGATTGGAGGACCGTTATTAGTATGCAAGGACATCATCGAATAGAACAATGCGATCCATGTTACTTCTCGCGACACATGATTCACTGATCCCCCACCACCAACAGTTTACTGCTCCATCATGATTCTGATTATTCAGACGCGCTTGCGACTTTTTTTTTTTTTTATCTTTTAAATTTCGGAGGTACAGCGGATAAAAATGTTTCCCATCTTGCTAATAAGAGTTTGGTCTGACAACGCAAGAGGGTTCCTTGTGTACGTATTGTTTTGAATCGGAACAACTTCACGGCTTGGTGGAATTGTTTTAACAACAATATTACTCAAATTATCTCTGCTTACAAACTTTTTTCTTAAAACTTTGTAGCTCATACGTTCTTGCTTCTTGGTGTATTTTATGTTATGATTAAGTTAAGCTAAGTTATATGTTATGTTGCTATCGTTAAGATATAGACTATTAATAAAGACCTCGTTAAGAGGCAGAATTGTAGTAAATAATGAGGAATGTGATGAAGTCCTTTCAATGATTTAACAAACATTCAACAACTGTTGGTAGTATTTCTTGTTTATGTATGGGTTATTAGAAAGTGACCTGTAGATATTAGTAGGGAGGGCGTCTAGACACATTAGCTTCGTAGGTCTAAACCACCTTCGGAATTATAGGACCCACGTGTGCGATTCGTTGGGATTAGCCGTCCCTTAAGGACAATTATACTAAGACAAATAATGACCATTAATCATTTATATGCTCCTGCCTGAGGCACTTAATAGTTTTGGGCTGCCTCAAGGTTAGGGTGAACGGCAATCTGTTTCGGCCAGCTGGTTCTGACAGTTCTGGTTGAAGCTTTGACTTAAATCTTTATGCACACCACACTGGTTTTTTTTGTTAGGGATGGACGATCGAGTACATGATCATTTTTGTGATGTTAAAATAGTGATGTTTTTAATTATTAAATTTTGTATTATTATTTTCCAGCGCTTGTTAAGGTGTTTTTTTAATGAATTGCCTTTCGATTCTTTGGTACAGATAAAAACTACTTCCATCTAAAACTGTTACTGGCACAATAAATATTTCTAGCTATAAAATAAATGTTCGGACCACATGCCTTAAAATGGATCTAGTTGTTTAATGTACGAATTGATTGAAAATTTAATCCTATAATAGGTGTGCCTTTCACAGTTGAAACCTAATATGAACCACTTTACCTCCTTGTAAATAATTATTAGCAGGTAATCCATGGATCATTAACCTCTTAATTTCTTATTTTTTATTCTTACTGATCAAACCTGTTACTTTTCATAAACTTTAAAAACTATTTTATTTCCTTCTAATATTCTTAAATCATATAGATGCCCTCCCACCAGGCTGGACTGGTTTTAGAGGGTTTTATTCTATTAAAAACATTTACTGCATTTCTTATGGATGGATTGCGAGAACAAAGGCATCTCTGAGGCTGACTGGGGCCCAGGCGGCACCCCAGTCCCACCGGTCAGTTAGGAAATTATATTTATTCTGATTTTAAGGACACTGGGAGAAAAAAATAATATGTCCATGTATCGTCAACTAATAATTATTTACAGGTAGGTAAAGTGGTACGTATTACATTCCAACTGCCAGATTTTTTCCATCTTTGAAAGGCCTATCTATTAGAGGCTTGAGTTTCCTAAATTCCCTACTATACACCAAAAAAAAAACTACATCTATTACATGGCATGATATACAAATATTTATTTTCTAGATAGCAATCAGTTTTTGTGCATGCGCTACTTTATACAACATCTCTCTATTTCGCTCGTCCTTTAAATACTGTATACTACATTTTTAGGCCACAGTTCATCCACAAAATTGTTCTAGCATGCAACTTACGTGAGCTGGTCACGAGGGAGCCCTCAAGACGTTAGTAAATCTCTTATTAAATTTGTGTGGAAGCATAAAAAGTGAACCCGGACCGAGAATTCGGCCATATTGGCTTGCCATTAGCCGTTCACGGATCGGCATTAACACTAAGTGATTGGCTCTCTAAGCCAAACGGTCTGGTGGCTAAGAGCCAAGACCGGTGACTCTCCACTGGAAGTTGTGAGAACGAATTGAGAACGCTGATGAAATTGAAGATAAATAACCAACGTTTTACGTGAGGACAGACAACAAAATGAATCCACCAAAACGGCATTACCGTTATTCTTTGTAGATCTCGAGCGGACATCTGGCGTGGAGAAAATATACGACTTAACACACCTGTATTACACAAGAATACAGGTCGAAAAACCTTACCCCAAACGAGACATCGTCCAATGCCATAATTGCCAGGCATATGGGCACACAAAATCGTACTGTCACCAACCTCCCAGGTGTGTAAAGTGTAGTGGGCAGCACAAAAGCGAATTGTGCAAAAAGCCCCTAAAATCGCCTGCTGTATGCGTGCTCTGCCAGCAAGACCATCCGGCCAACTACAAGGGCAGCGAGGCTTATACAATTCAGAAGTCCAGGAGCGAGCAACGTCGTCGGCCAGAAGAAGAGAATCCAGTCACAGGTAGCTCAAGAAGTGCCCCCACCAGAAAATTGAGACCTTCAGTCTCTTTGGCTGATGCCGTTCGGAACAGAGAGCAGTCACAGGCACTGCCCACTACTCGTCCGCAAGTTTCTCTTCCCTAGTATTCTGCTCATCCCGTCAACCAGCAAACCCAATCCCATCCTCAACCACACATCTCGCATATTCCTCCACCTTCAAGCTCTTCAGATCTCACTAGCCTATTAACATCATTCCTTACAGAATTCAGAACTCTAATTACCCCTCTCATTTCCCTTCTTACAAATCTTGTCTCCTACCTTATCCCCGTTAAACAAAATCCATAAGTGGATCCTTCTGACTCCTTATCCATTCTCTTTTGGAATGCGAATGGTGTTCGCACCCACACTAACGAACTGACAGCACTACTCCACGACAAGAAGATCGACGTAGCTCTTATTACTGAAACAAGACTTACGAGTAAACGACCATTTACCGTTCGAAGGTACAAGACTTATCGAACTGATCACCCTGATGGAAGAGCTCATGCAGGTACTGCTGTCATTGTCCATAACTCCACATCCCACCACATAGTTCCTTTGGTAGCACATGATTTCCTTCAATCCACTGCAGTGTCAATCACCACCTTCACTTTCCCTCTTACTCTAGCATCAGTGTACTGCCCTCCCAATAAATCTATTTCCGACTTCCAATTCATCTCCTTTCTAGACTCCATCGGACATCGTTTCCTTGTGGGAGGGGACTTTAATACGAAGCACCAACATTGGGGGTCAAGAACCACGAATACACGAGGACGTGGGTTACTGTCTGCACTCACACGGAAACATTGCTCCACTATCTATTGGCCATCTGATCCCAAACGAAATCCTCATCTCCTTGACTTATTTTTCTAAAATAGTTTAGAAACACTAAACTATTCACTCACGCGGCTGAATAACCTCTCCTCCGATCATAGCCCTTTATTATTAACCATTTCCCTAAGACCAATTCACAAACTACCTCCTTCTTCATTTATTAGGGGCCCAGTCGCTTGGGACCACTTACGCCAGCTTCTTCCAGGCTCCGTTGACCTCAAAGAGTCCCTGAAAACATCCCAAGACCTAGACGATGCAGTGCATTCTTTCACTACTCTGGTCCAGAGGTCGGCTTGGGAGGCATCGTCACCCGAAAATCCACAATCATAATCGTTTACCTCAGCATCTCAAAGATCCAATCAAATCCAAACGCCGCTCCAGAACAGTGTGGCAAAGATCCCGGCGTCCTGCTGATCGCCACTCTTACAATCAGTACTGCCGGTTACTGGTAAAGCGGCGATTGGCATCCTTCCGTTCCGATTCTTTCAATTCCTACCTCTCCTCTCTGTCTACCAGGGATAACTCCTTGTGGAATGTAACCAAAAAAATCCTAAAGTATCAACCTGTTTCACACCCACTCTGTCGTGATAATGGGTCCTGGGCAGCTTCGGATGGGGATAGGTCGGAGGAATTCGCTCTACATCTTACCCATACTTTCACACCTCACCTTTCTCATCAAAACCATACTCACAGCACAACTGTGGAAGATTTCCTCACTTCACCTATTCCTCTCTCTCTTCCACCAAAAGCCGTTAACCCCTCTGAGGTCAAATACTTTCTGAAAAACTTACCTTACCGAAAATCCCCTGGATATGATCTTCTTACTCCTCAAATTCTCAAACAACTTCCTCCTAAAGCCATAATGTTCCTAACTTACATATATAATTGCATTATCCGAACGACGCACTTTCCTTTCCTCTGGAAACATTCCATTATTGTCCTATTCGCCAAACCAGGTAAACCACCCAATGACGCCTCATCTTATCGTCCAATTAGCCTACTCCCTATCCTCTCAAAAATATTTGAGAATCTACTATGAAAACGCCTACTTCCAATTGTTGAATCCAAAAACCTTTTTCCCACACACCAGTTTGGTTTCCGCCAACGACATTCCACTGCTCAACAAGGCCTTCGCGTTGTTGATCACATCTTCTCAGCCCTTGATACCAAACAGTATTGCACTGCTGCCTTGCTTGATATAGCTCAAGCTTTTGACAGGGTTCGCACGCAGGTTTGCTCTACAAGCTCAAAAGATAAAATTACCTCAGACCCTTTTCCTAATCCTACAGTCCTACCTTTCAAACCGCTTCTTCCAAGTCCGCTGTGGTTAAGAATATTCTAACTACTATCCCATAAATGCAGGAGTTCCACAGGGCAGTGTCCTGGGCCCCATCCTCTATAACCTATACACTGCTGATGTCCCCTCTACCCCCAATATCTTCTTGGCAACATTTGCAGATGACACTGCAGTCTTGCATACTTAGACCCTGATATCTGATATGACAAACTGTTGACCTGGAACCCACATACGAGGCTAAAAAGACAAGAACTAAACAGACGCTTTGGATAACTGACATCCAAGGACACCCCCACCTCTAAATAGAAAATAAATTACTTATTTGCAAAGTTATAGTTAAGCCAATTTGGACATACAGAATAGAGCTATGGGGGACAGCAAAAAAGTCTAACATCAAGCGTATCCAATCCTTTCAATCAAAAGTCCTGAGAACAATAGTAAATGCCCTTTATTATGTCAGCAACAAAACCCTTCATAACGACCTTAATATACCCTACATTCTAGAACTCATCCCTTCCATGTTTATGAAATTCCACAGTAGACTTTCCAGCCACCCTAATCCTGTAGCACAGTCAATGCACTGTGCCACGCATCCCTATAATCCTCCTCGGAGACTGAAACGGCAGTGGCCTCGTGACCTGCTATAATCACGTGACAGTGGGAGTCCTGGCAATGGCCAGTTTCTCCAATCATGTCCTGAGCGTCTGTGGCTCTCGCGTTCTTGGTCATTCTCCACTAGCTAGTATCCGGTGACGCGGCTGACGGAGGAGCGTGGGGGACTTCCCAAGACTCCGCTTTCTCTTCGCATGTGGACTTGGGAGGCCTTTGGGCTGTATGTAAATATTGTATGAATGAGCGAGTGAATGATGAATTGTAAATATGTATGAATGAGAGCATTTATCTTAATTACTTATTGCCTTATAAGGCAGATTGTAATTATAGCACAATAAAGTAATTTGAAAAAACAAAAAAAAAGTTGAGATAGCAATCGTGAATGTCACAATTTTCAGACGGAGTGAAGGCTCTTTCGGGCAAAATAATCAAAGGGTGATTCATTAAAAAATATATTTTTTAGATGGTACTAAAATGATGAAACATTGACCGAAGGTGAAAAAAAAAACCATTTATGCACGATTCATATATATGGCTGTTGAAAGTGAATTTCAAAGGGGCTGTTCAAAGTGAATTTCAAAGGTATACAAAATCAAGGGTATCAGAAAAATTATGATAATTCTTTGCATAAAACCATAATACTGTCCATTTGTTGTTTTATTAACTGGCTAAATAAAAAGGTCGAAAAATATGCTAGAAACTTTTTTTTGTGTTTTCCTATAGAATTTGAGTTGTCAATCAATCAAAAGTATGTATGCACCACCAATAAGATCTTAAGATGGAAATCCTGGAGGTGACTGACACGAGGCAGCAGTCGTTAGCTCTAGCGGCAACTTGCTCTAATGGCTTCTCTCGTTAGGGATCCGATTTAAATCCTCTGACAGTCATTACACAATGCACTGCTAACTGTATCGCACTTGTGGCTATCTAATAGTGCAGGCTCTTGGACCACCTGGCTCACGGTTGTGTCATCTACGTTTATACATTACCTCCATACAAAGGGGGGGGGGGTCAATGGGTTTCCGAAGTATGGATAACAAAAATTAATTTTTAGATATAAAAGAGATCTTGAACAATTTCATTAGAACTTGTTAAAAGAGATTAGGATATAAAATGAAGGTAATGATTGTGGAACATAAAGAAAAGACATTTTAAAACTAAATGGGAACATTCAAATCCGAATAATTAATAACGTGAATTTTTTATTTGTAAAGAAATATAATTACGTTTCTCCAAGTTTTTTTTTTTTGGTTCCCTCCAAGGTGATAGCCAATGAATGAGCGTTCCAAAATCTGCTCTACTTGGGGTACCACACTCACCCAGGAGAGGGGCTATGTATCCTCTTCTTTAACCATGGCAACAATTATTTTAAGTTCCCAATATGAAGACTTTGAGTAGCTTGAAATCGTATTTTTTGAGGTGGGCAGGATAAAATTGAACAATGGCATTTCCTATTACTTCACCTTGTCTTCTAGTTAGGAATCGTAGGAGGTAAAAACGAGAAGTTGACCGATGTAAAAGTGTACCTGTACGAATAATTTTTTCCAAAAACAAGCTGTTAGCCTTTTTGATTGGTATTGCGCACACAATGGTTTTATTGCCAAATTTTCTGCGTATTAGAATGCTCTATCTATCAAACCAGATATTTGTTTGTTTTTTTCATTGAAATTACTAACTAGTGTCCAAACCTATTCGGAAGGATTCATAAATAAAAAATAAGGTAATATAAATTTGTTTATTTTAACTATACAATATAAATAATTCTTAAACTCGAATATACGTTACTCAGCTATTCAGTACTCATGAAAAATATACCCCATGTCTTGTAGAATAATCATTTGTTTTAAGGCCAGTAAAATATTTTTCCAAACTAAGGCATTAATTCTCCCAAGAACTGTTTTATTGCTATTTTAAAAATATTTTTACAATCAACGTTTTGCCAATTCAGGAATATTCTCGAAGAATGAATCAACCAATAAGTTTTATTCTTTCAATTTTGAGATTTTTATTAGTAATCTTACCCATTTGTATAATTTCGACAAAATAATATCTTTTACCAATGAAGATTATTGGCTAAGTAAGCCAACTATTTGTTTAAATAGGCGAAATGTTGACTGCTAACATGTTTTGAAAATAATATTGTAATTTTGAACATATGTAAGTTATTTCTGAACGCATGTTTTTTTTTATTACTACCCATAAGCTAATGATAATTTTTTATACATTGGGTAAAATGGAATTATAATCTTTATTTAATTATCAATTATAATATTAAAAATAGATGAAAATCTGACATTTCTCTTTTATCAAACTACGCCGATTTCCCATTTAAATTCATCCCATCCAATTCATCCCCTCAGTTGTTTTATTAACATACAATTCTCCTACTCCATTTCAATTAGTCTTACCATAAAGTCTCTATGTTCCATGAAGAGGTAGGGCAGCAAAAGAGGTCAGCTAGGTATGCACGTAGCACACATCACTGTCCCCCATCCTTTGATGGTCAGACCAGATGGACATTCTCTGAGGCGGAACCATTAAACTTCAAAAGAGACTCCATTCAGCAGATATAGCAGGCAGTGAACGGTAAACAAGTTATCTTCCGTATGTTTGTACGGTATATGTCGGTTATGGATCCTCTTTGAACTGTTATTAGAGGAGAGCTAAGTGTTTTACGATCCATTTCTGCTGGAGTCCTTCAAAGCATGTCAGATCCATTATCTATCGTATATCTATCCCTTTCATCAAAACACATTTAATAAATCATTAATTGTTTATGTCCTTCATATATATATATATGTTAAGATCCCGGCAGAGCCAATACATAGCCTTAATCCCAGATTGTCGGGATGTAAACATCCCGAATGTATATATAGAGGATTAGGAAGTGGAATAAAGCAATCTTGTTACAACTATCGAAAGTGTTCTTATTTTATACCTTTTTCTTTTTTTTTGAGTTTAATAGCTCACAATCATTAACTTATACACAAATATATATATAAACATCACCTAATATGAACATATAAAAACTGTATGAAATATCATTGAGGTCCCACACATACGGTGCTAGAATAATATTTTTATTTGGTGGCGCTTATATACTTTATACGCAATAGGTTATGAAATAAATATTGAACACATCTGATTCCTATGTGCATCAAAACGACCTAGTCTTCTAACGTCGTATATTTTCGGTCTATTGCTGTCTGAATAATAATTTTTTAAAACTATGTAATACAATATAATTTGGCTCTTTTAGATATCACTACATCCATCTGACGACAGCAGACAAATATGTCAGTGGACTGTGATGCAAAAAGCTCTAATTAATACAAGGAGGGGCTGAGAGAAGAGCCACAAACACTGAGTCATTAGTGGGGCTAGTTCTTACCTCGCTTCCTGTGAGGCTTCTTATGCTCACTGTTGGATCCGGGGATTGGTTGACTCCATCTGAGATATGGGTGGTGGGTTGGGTATAATTCAACCTATATTTCAGCTTCAAGCAACCGTATTTAACAGCGACGAATTTTGAAAAGAACAGAAATTGTTTTTGCTTAAACTCTATAGTTATTGAGTCCGATTATAAAAATCGATCATATCAGAAAATAATTTCTAAAAGAAAACTAATAAAGTATTATTAGGTTTCTTGTTCGATAGAAATGTCTTGTCTCATTGGATCTTGGGATTTTATCAGTGCGGTATATAATGGTATAAGGGTATGAACGATGTCTTTGAAAGATTATACCAATCATAGTCCTGAAGGTGTGAATTGGTCAAACAAACATCGTCTAATGTAATAATAAAATTAATAATTGGAGGCACTGCAAAGTCTTTTTTGAAAAATTGGTTTTTTCAACATTGTTGAGCCCTGATAAAAAAAAAGTACAAAAACACCGTCAAAAGTGACATTAGGTGGCAAACTGCTATCAACGACAGTGGAGAACGATGGACAGAAATATAGAATATTTGCAAGACTCTATTATAGTAGTCTTTTGTCCAGATTGACAAAAAAAAAAAGGACGATGAAAGTGAAGAAACAAGATCGAGATTTACTTTTTTTTTTTTTTAATTCTACAACAATTTATTAAGATAAAATCACAATCTCCCTTATTAGGCAATAAGTAATTGAGATAAATGTAATCATTCCCAAAATAAAAAACCAATCACCTCTTTTTCATCAACCCAATAAATTCATCCACTCCGCTATACATTTACGGTTAATCATGAACTCCCGGCACCGTGATTTTTTTTTATTTCAAAATAGAATCAATTAATAATAAACTGAGATGTAATAATAATAATAAATGATATTGACATCCGGCAGAAAGGTCGTTCATTATTCAAGAGCGGGCTGAAACACTAATATATCCCTACAAGCGGGGACAAAAGACCCTTCTGGCACAAGTTCTGCACCCCTGGATATTGTTCCAGAGCTTATAACCCGCCAAGGGAAATGATTATTCCTCTCATAAACATCCCCCTATGCCAGGGAAATTCCTTCTCTCTTTCCGACTTATACATTTGTAAATATACTTAGATATTATCGTCTTCAGGTGCGTCTCACTTTACAATGACAGGTATTTTATTTCATCCTTTGAAATATTATAACTAAGGCTGGGATTTATGTGCAATAAAAAAATGTAAAGTAATTATTTTCTCAATAATATATTACAAATGAGAAATATGTAAAAACGTTTTACTTTGTAAATAGATTGCTTAGAGTACTTTGTTCAAGTATTTTTCAGTGAATTCAGAGAGGTAAACAATTCTCAGTATAATTATCCAAGAATCCGATTTCTTCCAGGAATCCAAAACGCAGATTATCATTTCTCCAAAATCCTCATCTTTTAATTGAAACAGACGAATTAATTTCAATTACACATTTATATATAATAAATAAAGTAAAGTAATCGTCTTCCCAATAATACGTAACTACAAATGAGAAATATGTAAAAAACGTAGATGGAATTACTATAAGCCTAGTGGTTAAAATGTTACAAAAAAACACGTTTTCTTTACATACTTTGTAGAGAAATTTGCTTAGAGTTTCAGCAGGTATTTTTTTTATCAATCAGTATACTTTTATCAAAAACTCTTTAAATTAGAGTAATTAATTTTATATCGACCATAATTAAAGCACGGCACAAGTCTGTATTGATTGTCGACTCACGTGATGTGGAAACAAGTGATGATGAAGATTTGCAGTACCAATGTGGTAAACAACTCAGAAACGCTGTGCAGTCAAAACTTGTCTATCATATCATGAAAAATATATAATTCCCACATCACTATTGAATGGTTCGACAGGAAAATCACGACTGGGTCTCGAATAGGTCTCACGTATGTTCAGGAAGTTTTGGCATTGTTCACCAACCACTTTTTCACTGTTGCTATATTAAATCACAGCTTGACAATTCAATAAGAGACATAACAATAGAAATTATGAGTGCGTAGTTAAGGGATCAAAGGAATCCGCTAGTTTAGAAAAGTAAACAATTCTCAGTCTAATTGTCCAAGAATCCGACACTCGGAATATCATTCCTCCAAAATTCTCATCTTTTAATTGAATTTAACGAATTAATGGGAAGATATGTATACATATAAATCCCGACCTTAATTATAACTATAAACGGTTTTAATTCCGGTTTAAATTGAAAAATCAAAAAGAATATGAGAATCAACGAAGCTATAAAATATTTCTTATTCTCGGGAGAAATCGATTGAAAATCTTGTGAATTTTCCATAAGCCCCTGGAGGTAAAGTAGGCCGTTAGCATTTGGTAGTTGCGTGACCAATTAAATATTTACAGGTACGTATTGATTTTTGTATTTGTGTTTTTTATTTATAGACAAGATCCTGAATACTATCACCTTTACTATGAAGTAATAATTAGATTAATAAGACTTATCCAGGTGCCTGCAACTTACTTATATGTTCGTGTATATAATTAATACCAATCTATATAATTATTAGAGATATTATTAAGGTGTTTTGCATACACAATAATAATAATAATTACACCACTGAGGAATGAGATGCACCTAGTAGCGTACCTAGAGGGATGGGAATAGGGCGGTCCACACAACAATGGGACATATTATGGGGTGGCATTTTTTGTCTAAATTATAATAAAAATAAACAATATAATAATGTTGTAGTCAAAAGAATCAATTATTGTAATAAGTATGCAATTTAAAATTAAATGCCTGACTGGACATCGACATTACTACACGTGCGTCGTATATTTGAAATTTGTGAGGGTCACATATAGATATGTCAACTGGTGGAAACAATCAGAAAATGATAAAGAAAGTAGTTTTTAGTAGATAATAGTTGCTAACTTAGAAGTAACTAATACAAATATTTAAAATTTTTGGTTGCCATTTAAAAGTAAAATTGACAAAGACTTTTCTTATAAAAATTCAAGAAAGATAAATATACAAACGATCAAACATTGTATCGTTATGTGTATAATCTGTTTACACGAAAAAAATTATTTATATTTTGTAATTGTTGATATCGCTATCATGTGGGGTTGGGAGATCCGTGGTCTGAGTATATTTGTCTACATGGTATGAGTTAGTGAGTGCTGAATTGTAAATATTGGATGAAAGAGTTCAATGATCACAGTTACTTATTGCCCAAGTTTCCGGGGCAGACTGTAATTTTATTTCAATAAAAAGATTTTCTAATTTAAAAATTATTATATGAATAAATAGGTGGTTTCAGATATAAATAACAATCAGGTTTTATAAGGAAAAGCGACACATGGTGTGATTTTTAGGAATTAATTTGAACAGAGATGTCTGCCGCGTGACATCTATAAACCGAGCGCGCAAAAGCGTAATAAAGTACGTCCGAAGACAAATGAGAAAACTGAAAATAAATAAACAGGACACAGTTGTATGGAAGGCGGCGGGAACGAAAATTAACAGCCCCGGCACAAATGTCGTTGTTAGTTTAGCAACTCGACAACAATGAGACAAACCTGCAACTCCAAATCTCTACTGGATGGTTTTTCGCCGGAGTTAACTTTAGCCCCTCTGCCTTCCCTCGCTCTGCATTAAACCGAGAATGCCACTGTAATTTTAGTTTTATTGTTGGAAGTATTCAGCTTATTTCACCATCTATGAGCAGCTGTCTTTTTGAGTGGAATCTAATTCTATCTAACCTAATGGCATCTAATTCGAAGCAGGAATGCAGCTTAGATGGGTGATAATTACCCATTTTTTAAAAAGTTCTGTTTAAATTAACTTGGGCTCAACGCCAATAAGGGGGCTGTAACCAATGAGTTTAGCAACCCCTAAAACTATAGATTTCACAATAATACCGTCGTATTTATTATATATATATAATTTTTTACTGTAAGAGTGCGTGCTGGAGATTTCTTACCGCGGTATTCTTTCCAGATTGTAAGTCATATGTGTTTACCAATTTGGTGTAAATTTTTTGAGGAATTTCAGAGTTATATTGACCAATACATACACCCATGCCTTTAGGTATGTACAGATTCTTGCTACTTCTTAGCGCTAATTCCCCTTGTTCAATTCAGTAAAACAGTTGTTTCAACAATTATTGACAATAGGTTCCTAATTAATTTTATCATTTCGTTACATAATATAAGACAATTAACCTTAAAAATTATTTAAAAAAACAAATTAAAATTATATAAGGAAAATAAAACAGCAGGAGACAGGGAACCTCGTGTACCTCAACTATCGGATCCCACCTTACCCGAGTATGTCTTTAATTAGTAGTAAATTAATGCCCTGCTGAGGATGTTATCCTAACTGTGGCTAATAGGCTCAGTGTCACTAATCGAATTATTGGCCTGAAAAAGTTAAGACTGGAAAGATGACAAGTATTTAGTCAATTTTGAGCTGCTTGCACATTTTGAGGAGTGAAATCTTCTATTGTACCCCTTAGTGTCAACTACTTCACCACGAATAAATGGAAGTTCCTCTCTTCTCGGCCCAAAAATGTCTACCTATGTTTTAATAATAAAAACGTTAAGAGAGGGGGAAACAAGTGGATGAAACAGCTGAAGCCCACTAGAGGCGCGGGTGACGCCCAGCCTCAGACCTGCCTATATAAGGGGCCATATTTAGGGCATTTAGGATATTTTTAAACCAAAGGCGAGCCCCATCACCTAGTCTATTGTTTTTGTAAATTTGACTGTAAAACGAAAAATGTTTTTTGTAATTCTACCCTCCTTCAAATGCATGTTATGCTATACAGGAAAAGGAGCCATAAATCGGTAAATTTGTTCATGCTATTGTTCATTTGTTTGTAAAAATATTTAAATAAAGAGAATTTGAAAAAAAAGGCATTTAGAACTCTCGGAACCCGGCACCAGAAGAACACTGCTCTCTCTCTATCTCTCTCTGCACAGGCGCTTGTTGCTCTACTCGAACCATGGCTTTCTTATTGAACTACCTCTGCATCTCTCTTTCATAACCTCACTATGTTTTAGTCCGGCGTTGTCAGACCCCCCCCCAACCTTCCTAGTGGGAATCTCTGCCTTCGTCTCGCTAAAACTAGCACCTCCTTGGAAGAGACCTCTTCCTTGTGGACGACGGTCGCCGGGGACCAACAAACTTTTCCTAGCACCGTCTCCCACGGCGATCCAGATCGCCTCTCTCCGGTTCACACTCGCCTTTGGAATCGGGACGGTTTTCGCCTTCCCTTACATACCGAGTGTGAATTCGTGGTCATTCAAAGAGCACATAAACTACCTATAGTACTTACCCTGTTCCTCTTCTCCTGGACATAGTGCTTTGTCGGGGCACACCTTCTAAGATCTTATGGAGTCAGATCAGTACGAATAAAACTGCTCGCCGACTAGGCCACCAGAAAAGAAAGGTCAACGACCACAGGTCCACTCATGTTATTCTCTTTCTTGACGCTCGCCGGACAGCGGCCGGGATGTAGTGACCCTAGTCCGCGGCGGGCCTCCTCCCACCTTAGGGACGGAGTCCCGACGTACCCTTTCTCACAGAATAACACCATTCAACCGCTCCTTTTTTGTTCGCTCCACCACTCTCTGGATCATTTCCCCGTCTCAATATCCGTCATGCTTCATCCTTAAGTACTGTTAAAATCCTCCTGTTCCATCACCTCTTTACTAATTAAACATACACTTGCAAACCTAGTTTACGCTTGCATCTTTGTGTTCATTTTTACTATTATTATTATCTTATTTTATTATGATTTTTAACTATATATGATTACTACCACCTTTTCTATTAATAAAACCATAGCTGCAAGAGGCCTTGTAAACGAGTAACCACTAATATTAATTTTTTTACTATTATTTTCCCCATTTCTTTTTGTTCTTTTAATTTTATTGTATAACACGCTATTTCCAAATTCTTTGCTGATATTTCTAAATTTCAGTTACTTGTTTTATTTTTTCACCCTTTTCGTTGACCAGCGCAGTATTTCTTTATGTATTGTTATTATTCTTAGGGGGCACGGTCTCAGAATAATGATGTCGAAGAAAACAAGAAGTTAAAACGTTTTAGAAAATTAAACGTTAAAAGAGTATGTTTTAAAACAATAAAACTTGGAGGAAAAACTTAACTGTCTTGCTGTGCCTTTCAATTATTATTCCAATGTTAATTATAACTTACTTTTCAATTTAGTATGAAATAATAATAGTATGAAATCATCAAAAAGAAGTAGTTGTTTTCCAGACTTGGAAAAGTCTTGCAACGAAGGGAAATAAAATAAATGATTTGGATGACCTCGATCTGAATTCCTACATGTTTTTTCTTTTCAAATATATGAGAAACATTTCGATATTAGGTTTTGAAGGAATATAAGCGATGGGACTTTAAGTGACAAGATGGATTCTGAATTCATATTGAAGTTAGTGTGGTACACCCCGATAATTTATGGATAAATTGCGAATCGGAGAATGTTCCATAATAAGGCCGGAGGTAGAGGAGCGGGCAGGAAGTATCCTATCCGAAAGGTGCTTAAACTTCGCCGACAGAGGGTTGCGGGACTCCAGGGGTGGAAATTTAATTAAAACAAGGTTGAAGGGTTGTCTTCACCCCAAACCTGGAATACCTGACATTGCGGATCCGCCGCAGTGGTGATTAATGCTAGGCGATATATATTCCGCTAATCCGACTGGGGGAACACTTCGGAAAGCGCCTAGATGCTTCGTCAATTACTGGCTTCGGAATAAATCTGAAAGTTTATTCAGGTTTTAAGTTCATTCAGCGAACTTGATGCAGTTGTGGGTCGAAAGTTTGTTGTTATAAATAGTTCAAACTATTGAAAATAAGAGACAGTATAAAAAATAATTGTTTTGATTTAAAAAACAAAAAGAGCACAATTTAGGTTTTAAAAACCACCAATAAGCATATAATTAATTGTCAATTGCTTTCAAGAGACTACACCTCTCGTCCGAAGGCACAAGAAAGCGATAAGAACTAAACCTCCATAGGTTGAAACAGTTGATTTGCCTTTTGAAGAGAAACGAACATTGGTGTTATTTAAAACCTAAATCCATATCATCTCTTCCAATATAATATCTCATTTTCTATACTCAGCACACACAAACATACAAGTATGCACATCAGAGTTAAAACTTTCCAATGTGGCAGTCATTGTGTAGATTTTATGGAGTGCAACATGTTTTTTTTAAAGTCATTACTACAATAGCTATTTACATGTTACAACAAAGGACGAATGAATGGCCAGACCGGTTTAAAAAAATAAAAAATAAACGCAGTAGTTTAAGCGTATGATAACTGCTGAAGGGGCTTGTGATAATTAATAATTTTGTGCAAAGATTAAACTGATAGTCCTATCATTTAATGAACAGATTCACAAAATTAAGGAATTACAATCGGGTAAAACTATAATATAACAATGTATACTGTTTATATCGTATTCGCGTCTAGTTATGGGCACAACATTGTTTTGGCTGAAAACAAGTCATGACCTATGGCTAATGAATTTCAGTTAATCATAGATAAATCACCAAGACGAACGTTTTTTTTTACTCAGTGGTAGGTCCGGTGATTTATAGTTCCTTCATCACACAATGGACTTAATGACTTTCGAAAGTAGCCATTCTTAGTTATGTTGACAGTTTTCTAATACATGACAGCAATAACTTGGAACGGGACTTGCAGGCTTTGGAAATTTTTCTTATTTCAATTCCGGGAGAAAACTTATCGGTTCAGTTATGTAAACACGGGGTAGCTTTTGAGAATGGAGTACAACCACTATATTAACACAGTTTTAATAGCAGTATGGCCATACCACCTTAAAACAGTTAATCACTATTCTTAAGTGAGCAACAACATTATGTATGATCGTTATACAGAAAACGAAACCTTATTCATATACCTTCAAAATCATATATTTTATGTACTAGATATTATTATAAAATGTGAAGAATATTGCTTGTACAACATTAACATTAGGGAAGTAAGAACTCATTCGTACTCAAACCCATTCCTTCATTCATTCATTCATCCATTCATTCATTCGAACCTGGTCGCAGCCGAGCCCCCCCCCTTCGCAAAGTCGTACAGTCATACATAGACATCGAGTAAAAAATGATATGTTTTATTAAAAAGCAAAGGCAGCTTGATAAATAAATATAAACATCTACTCTTTAATATATTCAGCGATTGATATCAGAACATAATTTAGAACTAGTTTAATTGATAACAAAATAAAATAAATAAACCTTAAAATAAAAATCACTTATTACGCCAGAAGATAAAAAATTAAAAGGACATCTCACATAAAAACCTAAAACCTAAACAACTGATATTGAAAAAGTTTCATTTTATATTTTCAATTAGAGTATTTAACCCGGGCAAGCTGGTCGCAAGGGCGTTGACAGACATAATGTTTTATGGCGAAGTGAAACTTAAGTACCCAACACTTCGGCCTAGCAGTAAAACCGAGTAATAACTCTTATTGAATCATAGCAGGGAGAGATTGAATATTTTCTTGAGCAAGTGCTCTACCGGCCTGTGGTCACAATCAACTCACCAGAAGGTCATAAAAAAATGTGTAAAATAGCACAATATTTAAAAATAAAAGCATTATGTTCGGGTGATATATCCTTATACAAAAATGATTGGCTAATGTGGACTCAATTTTTTTTTCTATCGATATAATGACCTGAAGCAGATGTTCATACGTATGTCAAAACCTCATTTAGAAATGCGTACGATCTAGCATCTCTTTTAACGACCTAAGCCGATTTCTCAACGAATAAATCAACTCAAATCTGAACTCACAGTTCACAGGTAAATTCTAGGCTAAATTTCTAGTTCCACATTTAAAAAAAAAAAAAGCTAAGGATAAAACAATATAAAAGACGGCACCATGTGTTTCTTAAATGCCTATCAAAAAGTTGTCAAACGATTTACATACTTTATACTATTACTAATAATGCAAACAGGCGTACAGAATGTCCCTTCGTGCTCGATATTAATAATCGAAGAGTGCGCCGTTTACAGGGGAAAAACAAGAAAGGTTTTCCTTTTTTATCAGAAACACTGGTTTCGGGATTGAAACCTCAGCTGACCTGTAGAGAAGGGTCTTTTTGTAAAGCCTTTTTAGCCATGACCCTTCGTATAGCCTAAAGTTTTGAGGAGACAACAAGATTGTAGTTCCGAAACCCTACCGAAGAATTCCGACCAAAGTAGAAAACCAAACGAACTTGGCATGTTTCTTTCTTAAACTCTTCATATTGTATATTCTTTAGTTTAGTGTTTGATACTGCAAATTAAAAAAAAAAAAGTTTAGTGAGTACAAATAAGAGTTTAATGACAAAAAGACAATTTGGTTCGTACAAGACTACGAGTACTATTTGTGGAAGATAAATTAAAAAGATTAATATTAGCTTGTATTAGTTTGGCCAATAGTAATGAAAAGTTAAATGGTAATCAGAAACGTTAAGGTTACAGTGACAAAAAAATGCAAATTCTCAGCCATTGGCGTTATGACTCCCTGCAGAGACCCACATATGCCCGAGGAAAATAATATACGGAATAAAGAATTATTCCAGGCCAAACAGTTTATGGTACTATAAATTAAATATTTTCTTTTATCCCCCCAGCATCCTGCTCCAGGCAGGAAATATATATATTTGTACCAGTCAGGAGGAAATAAAAATGTGCAGTAAAAAGGGATCCAGTGTGGTGGCAGTAAAAATGAATTTGTAGAAACCAAAATTAACCATTTCTCCAGACCCGGCCGACCTCATGATTGGATTAATAGAAATACATTTTTATTATAGGGAGGTTGCAGTTCCGATAAAAAAAGGTGCTTCGCAGGCCTGAAAGGTAATTTTTCATTCAATACTGGGACTGATACAAAAATATGTTGAATATTCATTTTGGAGTCTTAAATCTATGTTATTAAGTATGAAAACAGCAAAGTTATGCCTACGTATCAAAGTTGATAGCACTCATCTAACCAACAAAATTTCGTTATTTATATATTATTATTTAAACAATTGTAACTTGGTTTTATTTCTTTAGGTCATAGCTATAATATATCGTCTATCAAATTAAATTTGCTTATTAAAGGGAAATGAGTTTTCATTGGAAATCATCTGTATAGAGTGTTTAGGACCTGGTAAGATACCAAGGTACACCTCTTTGTACGTATTGTTCCATTGTTTTATTTTATATTGCAAAATTAGCTGCTCCACTAGCGCTTAAAATATTGTTTAAGTTTAGTACCATATAAGATTAAACCTCTAGAACCATTCAGGAGTTAGCAAGATGGAGTAACCCAATCGGATTCCTTCATTAATAGAATCTATTCTAGTTTTTACTAGAAGTGGTAAAAGTTTTAAGACTTGAGCAACTAGCAACCAATCTCGAATAGAAAAACTTTCAGTGATCGGTCTAAATAGATCAGCCAATAAATATAAAAAGCACAATATTTCATATTTTTAATCAGAGATACGTGACCTTCAGAAACTTACAGTTTATATCAGAATCATCAATCATCGTTTATAAATACGACTAAATATTATTTTCTCCCTAAAAAAAAAATGGAGGTGAAACATCTTGATAGCAATTTTAATAGAGCTACATAAATTAAATGTTACGGTTGAATATTTATTTCGATTTAACGCTCCGAGGCAGCGTCAAGAATCAACGATTCAAACCTTATTTACCCTGATTCGAAACACTACCACGCGTGGTGCTCCAATGCGCTGAAAGGGACTTCTAGGGGTATACACCATTTGAGGCTAACTGATGAAATCCGGTACCTTCAAATTATCTTGTGATGCCCCTTCCAGCCGACGAGATATGATGGTTATCTCCCCTATCCTAGTCAGATGATTGGTTTTATGGCAGACTAGCAACGAGTTGATATTAGTAGCCGAAAAAAAAAACAAAAAACATAAAGACTATTGCTAACCGATCCAATGTTTAAAATGAATTAAATAAACAAAATGGGGCAAATGAAAGTGGTCGCTATATAAATGGTTTCTTTAACGAGGTACCTTATACGAGGAGGTCGTAACTGACTGGGCGAGGGAGCCTCGCCTTGAATAACAATTTTTCGCGGGAGGGAAACTTGGGGATTGGTGGAGGGTGCTGAGAAAGGCAGTATTGCTATAGAAAAGCTTGTTTTACTTTCTTTTTTTTTTTTGGCTGGGACTGCTTGTTCATTCGCTGTAATCTCGAACGCTCTGGTTAGCGTTTTGATTGAATTGAATTTCTTTTGGTTCCTAGAATGTTTTCGGAGTTAATCCATTTTCTGTCTTTAAACTGATTTTTAGACCATGATGCGAATGTAGTCTTATGTGAAATATATGGATCACCATTGAGAAATCCAAGTATCGATAGTGGAGTATTTCAGGAGGGAATTTAAACTGCCTCTTTTTTGCAAGGTCCAAAAATTCCTCTTTTTTGTATTAGTGCATCGTCTATAATGGAGTCTAGCTATAAAAACCCAATTAAGAGGACTCTTGGAAATCTGCTACTGACATTGTTACTTTGGATTAAGAGGTATTTACTATCTAGGTCGTGTTATTGGTTATAGGTGATGTGTCTTCCAAGGATTCATAAAATCAGTAGTGATGGCTCGAGAACTTCGTATAAGTATCAATCAAATAGAAACAAGGGGTTTATGAGCCGGTGCTTGCCCTGTGAATATTGAACTTCATTAATTTTCAGCGTTGGCAGAAGGTGGCATTTACAATTTACATCAATGAATGATGCCCTAATAAAAGATGTCAGCCGGAAAAGGAAGTTGACATACATCACTGAGTTATAATTTAATTTTAACAACCCTTTATAGTTTGACAAGCCAGAAGAGAGTGGCTCTACTTTCATTCGCAATCGTCTTGTATTTGCTATCATATGTTCGTAAATAGGAGACTTAAAAATACGTAATAAGTACCCGTGGGGTAAAATAGCAACAAATGGTAAGATTCTCCTAGAGTATAAAGTTTTGTTAACTAATAATAAAAGTGACATTACGTTTTTAAGCCAGCTTTATTTATTTGTCTATAGAATACTTCAACCGTAGTCTTTTTGTTTATATCTTCAATCGTTGTTTCACCATATCGCTTTTTTTTTCTTAGTTTATATTTTATAGTTGCTCAACATTCATAAGCTGATTGGTTGGCGGTGAATATCATGAAACCACCAGCCAAAAACCAGTTTAGATAGAAATACTGTTTAAAATACCTTGAACTTAAAAAAACACAAAACCGATGCCTAATCGACATGAAAACGTCTTCACCATGCAGTATTCAACAGTTGAAAGATTTTGTTGGAAGACTAAATAACGAAACGTCCGCTGATTACATGCCCCGACAACAAATAAAATTTTACCACAGTATCACAAATCTAAATGACCCGTTACCTAATGCTCTACAATCCTCATCCAATACTACTTCGTACAATTCAAACAATAACGACAGTCTTCATGCGATCACAATGATCCAATAACCTCCTTGCCTTGCATAGTTTTCTCTAATTTCCTTCCTTAGCATTTAATTCTTTTCTAGCTTCATTTACATACATTGTGCACATCAAACCATTTTTTCGTTCTTATTCATATAAAGCTGCTTCTGCTGTGTACTATTATATTATGTATTTGCAACTCCCTCGGGAGAAAAAAGTATCTTTTCTGTATTAAGATTATTTATAAAATTGAAATTAAAGAAGAAGTAAAAGAAATGGTAGTCTGTTGCGAGAAATCACTTATCTTATTGCTATATGCAGGATACTGACAATGTTTTTATATATTTTTTTTTCCTTCATAGCCCTTTAAATTTGTTGATAATTATAGATCCTCAGGCGAATCTATTTACAAATTATTTTTGTATGTCCTGTAGCATCACTACATTATATGCAAGTTTTGTTATTGTATAAAAATTATATAATGGAATAAACAAGTATAATGATACACATTATACGTGAATGGTTAGTGAATAACTGACTAATAAAGGGGATGGGGCTCACCTTTTTGATCAAACTTTTATAGTTGAAAATAATCTACACGTCTTATATTGTGATGCACATTTCCTTAACATCAAGTGATTACGGGTAAGCCTGGTGGGATTTATTTTAAGGAATGTTTTACCGAAAGCTTTAGTTTTTTTAATTGATTTTCCTCAGGAACCGTTTTGCGTCAAATTTCAACTGGAATGTGATTGCAAACCGAATGGTGAGCTTTATGTCAATATTTAGCTATTTACACATATTTCATTTTTTAAAATGCCTATTTTAAGTGACCAAGTTTATTTTATTATATAAACAGAGGAAAGTAAATGAGGAAAACTAAAATTTCTTAGTTTGAATTTTCATTTACTTCTTTTATGTATATTATGCGCAATTCATATCATGAGACAAATAATAGGAGAAACCAATCTTTAAATAATATAAACAAGTGAGTAACAGTTAACTAGTAGGAACGCTTTATGCATATTGAGATACGATCCTCAGGGGCTGATTCCACGGAATAATATCTGTGCAAATGGCTGACTAGAAGTCCCTCGGAGGGAAGATTGCGCAGTGAGCACACAGAACAGAGATAATGGAAGGAGCGATAGAGGGATGGAGGGATGAAGATGAGAGATGGAGGGAGGAGATAGGCGGTGGTCAGTGGAGCGCACCTGCTGGCTGTAGTCGAGCCAAGAATCTCCAATGAGGCCTCTGCTGATTGAGTTAGCTTGCCAGTCCACCTCAGGCATCAGCTTCAATACTTACTTATCTCATTCCAATTTAGATTATACAACCGTACCTCTCCGAGTTAACTCTCAATAATAACTAACTATCCAGGCTGCCCTACCTCCTCGAGATGCCTATTACACCAACCCGTATATATATATATATATATAAGTTAAGATCCCGACAGAGCCACTACATAACCTTAATCCCCGATTATCGGGATGTAAACATCCCGAATGTATATATAGAGGATTAGGAAGTGGAATAAGGTAGTCTTGTGACAACTATCGAACGTGTTCTTATTATATACCTTTTTTTTTTTTGAGTTTAAGAGCTCACAATCATTAACTTATATATATATATATATATATATATATATATATATATATATATATATATATATATATATATATAAGTTATAGCCTTCCGACTGTAGAAGATCAGAAAAAAAAAAGAGAATATAGATGGTAATAATTCACACAGGTTCAATTGTTAACTGACTTCATTATCTTTTCATCCTCTGTCTATACACTAGGCCCTGTGGTATTAGGCTTAGCATTGTCTTTCCGCTAGCTATAACATATATATATATTGTGTGTGTATAGTGGATCTACCTATCTTAGACGGTAACCACAGCACAACACCTGCATGTGCAAACAAAATTAGTGCGGTTAGCAAGGGTATAAAAAACTCAAATTTACAAAGGTATATTACCGGTCCATAGTAGAAAAAAAAGGACACCTTTGCACATTCTAAAAACACGTTTAAGTTTTGAGGTTTTACGTGTGGCTGCATCAGATCCTAGAGTAAGCAGCTCCACAAAATGTTTTGGGCATGGGATGTCACCATCCCCTACCTGACGTACTAGTAGTCTCACAGGACCTGACGTAGACATACATGTTTAACAGATCATAGAGGCAATAGGAGATAATTGAGACGCAGACCGCGTAGCATGCAGCTGTGACGAGTTACGATCCTAACAGAGGTCAAGCTATTCCCCCCTAGTGTGAAAAATTAACGGTTTAGAAAACGCCACCCACGATGACCGGGGAATCAGTGGTATACACTTAAAAAAAACTACTATAAAACAAAGGGGGCGTATGCAGTACTCGGCATAGTAATTGATTCATACAGACACAGTTAAGCCTGAGTTGTGAAAATGAGATAATGTTATGAGCTCATATACTAACTAAATAGAACCTATTAGACTTCTTATAACCAGAGACCGGATTTTCGTGCAGTAAAAAACTCAAAATTTGAAAAATCGCGCAGTCAAAAACCTAAAGTGTCTAAAATTGTGTTTTTTAAGACTGGAAAGGAACGCACATCATCTTCCAAAGTTATTGGGCAATTTTCGTACCAGGCAATTATAGAAGGTTCCTACTGAATGGCGTCATCTTCAATCTTTTTCCCGTTAATGCAATCATTAAAATGTTTTCCCCAAATATATTTTGCATTTTAAATTCTTCCTATGCCTTTTTAAATTTTTCTTAAGCTCTCTTTAGTAATTTCCAGGATCTCAATCTGTGAATTCAAGTTGATATTTCTAGATTCTAACCTTGTGAGATCATTTGATAGGGCGAATAGTTGTGACTTAATAAATGCTAAATTGGATGTAATATACCGTGAATTAAGAATGTTTTTTATTTTTATGATCGATTGATCATTTCTATTCATTTTTAATTTCAAGTTAAATGAAATAAAATTAATACATTCCTGTTTAATATAAACATAATTTCATTTCTAAATAAAAATTTAATTTAGTAGATTTTTTTGCTTTGAAATTAAAAAAAAATTAAATTGTATGAAATTGGATCAAATGTGCAACAGTGTGCAAATAAAATGTGGAAATTAGCTTCCTTAGATCATGAAACGGATAAATGGTTTAGAAGACGTTTAACTTACGAAAACATAATATGCAATAACAGTTATTACTAATTTCTCACCAAGTTTGCGTTGTGAGTTTCTTTTTTTTATAATAATAAAATTCCTTTATTGTGCTAAAATTACAATCTGCCTTGCTAGGCAATAAGTAATTAAGATATACGATCATTCATACCATATTTACATTTCGTCATTCACTCGCTCATTCATTCAGGACATGATTGGAGAAACTGGCCATTGCCAGGACTCCCACTGTCACTTGATTATAGCAGGTCACGAGGCCACTGCCGTTTCAGTCTCCGAGGAGGATTATAGGGATGAGTGACGCAGTGCAGTGACTGTGCTACAGGATTAGGGTGGTTGGAAAGGCTACTGTGGAATTTCGTAAACTTGGAAGGGATGAGTTCTAGAATGTAGGGTATATTAAGGTCGTTATGAAGGGTTTTGTTGCTGACATAATAAGGGGCATTTACTACTGTTCTCAGGACTTTTGATTGAAAGGATTGGATACGCTTGATGTTCGACTTTTTTGCTGTCCCCCATAGCTCTATTCCGTATGTCCAGATTGGTTTAAGTATAACTTTGTAGATTAGTAGTTTATTTTCTATTGAGAGATGGGATGTCCTGTGAGTCTCGTATGTGGGTTCCAGGTCAGTCGTGTGAGTTTCTAAAAACTTGTTTTGATCAACTAAACTGTGACATCGATGCGAGTTTATTGTTAGCCTTCCACTCGGAAGGGTTCATTGAAAAATTGGCTCAGGTTGATAAAAGATAGTTTCATAAATTGATGGACGACGTTCCGAAATATGTATGTCTACATCAGGTCTTTTGTGTGAGTTGGTAGGGGATGGTGGCTGTCCAAAACATTTTGTGGAGCTAATTCCTCTAGGATCTGATGCAGAAATACTTGGTAGGCCTAAACGTTAAATAAATAAATTTGATTGCCAATTATAACTTGATCTCCCAACAGACTCTTAGATACTTAGAACTACATTACACATTAAGTCCCCAAACTTTACCATTTTAAATATCTTTGAAATTATCTTTATAATTAGCATCTTAATCATGGGGGAAAAATCTGACAAGATTTTTAGAATGGGTTATTGCATTCTAATAAAATACTAATCAGCATTTTATGATTAAAAAATCTGCATATTATCCTACCAAAATTTATTAATTAATTATTGGTTGGAACGTTTCGGACTGAAATCAGTCCATCCTCAGGCTACGTTTAAAATTTCAGCTTCCACAACATGTTTGTTTACAATAGTCAATATGTCACCGTAGATCTTTTGCTTTGCTGATAACATAATAATTGACTCATTCGAATATTTTTGGGACGGCTATATTAAAATCTATATAAGGCTGTCATATAGGAGAAACAGAACGAGTGGCCTACACACGGTCCGACGCAGTACCAGATAATAAAAAGTTCTATCAGACAGAAACTCGGCTGTGACAGAGTGAATTTAGTGGCCGACCCTCTTGAGCACCACTCTGACCCGAGAGTTACTTCTTCCGCAGTTTTTTTCTCTTATTTTCCACAGTCCTAGGAGGCTTTGGTGCTATCCCCTCCTCCTCCCTTTCCCCCACTTCCGTGTTAATAATGTTACTTTAGAGTAAGTTAAGTCTGCCGTAAATCATAAAGTTGAAGAGAGGCGTTTGTTAGCGAGGATAAGGTGAGTGATGAATGGTGATGCATTGGGGCAACCCCTTGCCGAATAAGCACTGATTTTGGGGTTAATTATTGCTTCAAGTTGGGATATATAGTGACAGTTCCGAAGTCATTTTTAGTTATAACGATGGTTAAGCTCAAAATTATTGTTCTTCCATCTTATTATCAATCTTCCATCTTGGTCTTTCAAACCTGAAATAAGACATGGTCTTTACGGTTTAAAAAATCGCATTTGATGTATATGTGTAAAACTTTGCAAAAAAAAAAAGTCAAGCAGAATCATAAAATGAACTTATTGCAGATTACTTCATGTGACTTCAGCGATCTGATAGAACTGCTGTATATAGTAATAACTACTACGTATGGTGTAATAGTAGAAAGCGGTTTGCCAAAATATAATACTTTGCGGAGAAAAGTTATAATAACTCCACAACGAACACTAACAGATAAGTTTATTTTTGTTCAATTTAGCACATTGGTTATAAAAAATAATCCATTTATTATTTTCATAACGAAACCCAAGTTGTTTTATTTAACTGTGTTATGTGACCTGGTCTTTATGTTGGTTCCGATCAATTCCCTAACTCCTTGAAACGTTATTTAATCACATTTAAATAATTAACTAATTGATTACTTGGTATAAATAACATTTTTTTTTCTATGTTATTTAGTTGGGAATATATAATTAATTGAAGGTTCAAATGTCGTGATTTATAATATTTATATATTATTGCCTTATAAAAGGCAGATTGTAATTATTGCACAATAAAGTTATATAATAATAATATTTATAAGTCAATTTTCGTTATCTCTGACTATAATTGCACTTCCTTTAATTACACAGTCCTCGATACTCTTAAAAACTCGTGTTTCCAAAATTAGGCATATCCAGTTCACGGAGAAAGATTTTATCTTCCAAAGATCTTAAAAATCATAGCGATCTCGTAAAAAATTAATTACATCAATTATTAAGCAAGTACTTAGTAAATACAAAATAAATCTTATAGCCTTTTTGCTTTGTTGGGACTTCAATTAATTTTAATTAAAATATTGGGAACATTCTAAACACTTGCAAATAAGACAGTATAAGCGCTCGTGGGAAAGAAATGAAAAACGTTTGGGAATACAAAATTGGACGTTAGTTATTTAACCCACAACCAGCAATTAAACCATAAAATATTTATGCTCCGTTTCCTACTGTCACTTTTGTTTTTGTTGAGCCTATTACAGCAAGTTTTGGTATATTTCGACAAAAATATACTACAGAATAATGCAATATGACATTACTAAAAACCCTCGCGTTAATATTGTCAAAAAAAGTTAATATAGAGAATATTCCGTTTCATAAAAATAACTGAAAAAAGAAATATTTATCTAATCTCGGAAACGGAGGGGGGGGGGGGAGTTAAAAAGTATATTAAAAATCATCCGAGGAGGAAGAAACGGACGAGGAAAATATTCTTTATTTCAGTAACGTCATTAAATGGAGAGGCGCCAACATCCTCCAAGTCCCTGTCCAGATATTAAATGGCCTAAATAAAAGTTTTTCCAATAAAAGCCTAAGTCTACTTTGGGATATTGTTATCTTACCATAGATCATAATTATCGAGATAATTTTAATAGAAAGTTTGGATGAAAACATAAACACCAAGACAGGTTAATTTCTTTCTTTTAGATTTGGCCTGGCACGGGGTTATTTACTCACAATTCAGTAGATGTATTTTTTTTTCATGCTTCAAAGATACAGATATTAAGATTATATAAAGGAAGCAAACAGAAGATTACAGGCATACAATGTTTTCATGCAGAATAAAAAGTTTGTTTAACTGTTGTCTTTTAAGTCTTGTATGTGGGGTTTGGATCACTTTACAGGCTGCTTAATATGAAGTCAGACCTTACTCTGTATAAATAATGGGATGAGTCGTAAAAAATGACGTATTTTTTGCTGATTTAAAAATTATTCTATTTTAACAGAATTTTTTTTTTAGTATTCAAAGAATATACCGTTGTGTTCTATGATTTGTTGCCATCTCGAAGCTACTAGCTGTTGGATTCCTTAACATTACCACTCTTTTGGTTTCAAACGCATGAATTCAGCAACTCCTTTTTGAGCCTCGTCCAGAGAATTGAAGGTTTTATGTACCTACAGTCCTTGACATTCATACTATCCTCTATGGTGGCCTCGCGATCTATTGTAAATAGATATGGGGTCCTAGCACTGGTTACTATCCCCACTCATGCACTCTTTCTTCGGCTATAGCGAAACGGTCGGAGAGTCAGGGAGTGTCGTTGCCCACGATTTCTACACTAGCTTCATTGGGAGAATGCTGGGGGTATATCCTGGGATATGCTCAGGAATGGGGCTGCTATTGGGGGCAACTCACTTGTTTGTATGGGAGTAAAGTAAATTAAACTAAGATTCAAAGTTACAACCTTCTTATCACGAACAGTTAAAGTAGCCACTACACCATAAAAGAACAATTTAGTAATTATATGCTGTGAATTATTATTGTTTTCTTCTTTGGTACCTTTATAGAAAAGGATGGATAACATATAGTTGGGAGCCACATGATACATATTGGATGAGCAGTCTGTTTAAAGAATAAACATAATAAAAGAACATTAACGAAACAGTATACCCAGTAAGTGTTTCTGAGGTACATGTTGAATGCAAGAACGAACAGCGATCTCCAAGAGGAAACATTAGCAGGCCTACCTCTTCACGGCTAAATGTCTGTCTCTCCTACCTCCTGTATATTCAACTCTCATTGTTCTCAGTGCTGCCAACCCCTCTACTTCAAGTAGGCACTGACTTCCTGCTAAACTCCAGGGCATTATACCAACTGAATTGGAGCCTGGGACTCAGTGTTGAGGAGACAACTCCAGCCCCGTACATGTGATATAACCAAACGAATAACCTTTTTATTATTTTTCCCCTACCACGGTGTCCCTTCATGGGTCTAGCTCACTGTAAAGTTGACGGGACCATGGGTTACTTCGTTGCCTTTGGTGCGTATATTCCAGTGCAATTGGGTGTGCTGCACTGGCGAGTCCACCTTTTGTTCTTTTAACCCGGTAACCAAACTAAAAACCTGCTTAGCATCAATATTCCATCACCACAGCTTGCTAATTATTAAGTATGCATGCTAAGACCCGGGTTTGATCCCCGACTAGCGCAACGATTTTTCCTTTGGGAAATAGGTCAAAATATTTTTTTTTTTATTTCCAAGTAATTAATTATTAAGAGATTCTTCATTCATTTTTTATAAGATTTCATTTATTTATTTTCAGCTTCTTTGGAGCATTAAGTATTCCTTTCGTCACCCCACTTATGAAACTGGCATCGCAACAAAATTGTGAACAAACTTTGATAACAGGTTAACTTAATGTAATTATTATCAATTTGAAAGTCTTTAAGAAGATAGATTAGTCGATATTCATGATAAATATTTTTAATTGCTAAGTGTTTCAAATATGACCAATCGTTATTTTTCTGTGTGTTATTTTTATTTTTAGTACCATCTGGTTATTGAATGGAATTACTCTTTGTAATTATATTTTTAAAAAGAAAAACAAGTCTTTGATTTGATTCTCTACTTATACACAAATATTTTATGCTAGTATCAGAAAGAATATTACTGACTTGAAAGCTCTCAAACGAGCTATAAAGAACTTAATTAAAAAACTTCTATGTCATTTTTTGTGTTTGTTATTTGCCTTGTGTCATTGTGTTATTTTCGTTGTATCAACAATTAGTTAATTGTGTACGTCACAAAGTTAGAAGCTGTCATCCCACTTCACTCACAGGTAAGGCCACTGTTTCACCCATACAATCCAGCTTTGAATTAGGGACAATATAACACTAATATACAATAGGAATATTTGGGACAGTGTAATACATGTTGTGTTTTTTCCTTGGAAGAGAGGACCAAAAGACATTAAATATATATTGGATATTAAATAGATTAGGAATATTTAATTATTAATTAGCTTACTTTGAGTTGGCTGTAAAGGAATAATTCTAATGAACAGATGGAGTAATCAAATCTCATGAATTTATAAGTTCATCTTCCAAGAACCATTTCGCGAAATTTATTCCTAATCATACCTATAATTTATTTAATACCCCCTGAAATATGCAAATGGATAAGTTTGTTTATTGGACAAACTTCCCATCTGCATAGCATTACAGGTTAAGATAACCCCGGTTTGAAATCGTTACTGGCTCAATGGTCTGCCTTATTAGATGTGGTTTAAAAAATTGATTTTCGTGAATTAAAAAAAATATATATATATATCACCCATTTAAACCAACTGGGCTTATATTTAAAATGTTTCATAACGACCTTAATATACCCTACATACTTGAACTTATTCCTTCCAAGTTCATGAAATTCCATCGAAACCTATTCAACCACCCTAATCCCCTAGCACAGTCATTAAACTGCTTCACGTCCCTATAATCCTCCATGGAGACTAAAGCGGCAGTGGCTCGTATCCTGACGCGGCTGACTTCAAGACTCCGCTTCCTCTTTCGCATTCAAGGGAGGTGACAACTATGTGGATTTGGGAGGTATCTGGGCTGTTCGTAAATACTGTATGGATGATCGAGGGAATGAAAATTGTAAATATGGTATGAATGAGAATATTTATCACAATTAAATTAATTTTATTACAATAAAGATTCCATTTTTTTGTAAAATCTTAAAAGGTATAAAACATTGTTTTTAATGATATGCCGGGAAATGTTGTTGAATACCTAACAACATGAAAATGAGGCGTATGATTACGGATATATTTTTCAAACCGTAATGATGACCTGAAAACAAAACTATAAAGATATGCTTTATTGCCAAACCATATATTGTACTTTATTCAATTTCTTTAAATATTATATTGTTATATTACTTATCCAAGTGATCGAATGGTCCTAAGATGAATACATAAATATATAATACAAGTTAGTTGATATGTTATTTTTCCCAATTAGGTCGAATTTTATTATTACAGCAAGTTTGTTTTTATAAATTATAGATTAAATGGAATTTTTGGAAATTTGGGGGGAGGAACGTCATCGAGAGATGCATAATATTTTAAATTTTAACCCTTTTTATTTATAATTTTTTATCGTCACCTATCTATTTCTTGACGGATATTTAGGGGATACAGTGCTGTACGCGTAAATAAAAAAAAAATATATATACACTAATGTTGTAGAAAATCCAAAACGATCTCACGTCACAACAATCAGTAGTAAAAATCATGGCTACAAGGATTAATATGAAATTAAAATAATAACAACACAGAAAAGGGGAAAATACTTTAAAATGCCGATTTATAAAATGCTAACACTAAAACGTATAATTTCCAGGTTATATGTAATAGCATACTCAATTTACCCCCACTAAAATGTTTTTTTGTTTTAACCAGTCCTCCAAAAGGTTGACTAGGCGTTACCATTGACGGCGATAATTTTTGTGAACGTTTAAGCATATGACATTGTATTCCCTATGTATTTAATACTAACTTTTAATCTTTTGTCATGTAATAGGTTCCCCCCCCCCCTAAGCTCTCTAGTTATAAATTCAGGATGAGGGAAAAATATAGAATATTTAGGTTAATCGGATCCTTATACTAGGAGTACCTGCTTGAAGGTTGTGTGAGAGTATTAAGGGGTGTGGGAAGCCTCGGTGGAGGTTGGTTATTTCGGTACAGTGGTGAGAGTCCACCGGTGGCTGGGCCTAGAGTCTCTCTAGGCATGTAGTGTAGTCATATTTAGTCTGATTTCAGTGATGGGTGCCCCTTAGAGGCTTGTTGTTGGTGGGTGTAGTGCCGTGATGTCCACCATATGTAATAGGTGTTTATTTATATTTTAATATTTTAAATTTTAATTGTTGTAATATTGTTAATGTTTTGACCATATTAATATTTTTCGAGTTTCGTCGAATAATTGTCATACCTGGTCTGTCCAAAGCGCCTAGCGGTGAAAAACGATGGCTGTTGCTTGACTAAGAAAGACAAACAAATCGACTAAATTGAAATGCACACCCAGCTCAAGGTGTGCTAGTTAGTGTTTATATGGAGACATCTGCCGTATTGGGTTTGGTTTAGGTTAGCTTCACTGTTTATATGACGCGGAACCATTCCACATAAGTGAGGCCAAGGCGAAGACTAGGGAAAAAACTGCCACGGATATGTGTTTATATTGGCCGCACTCGGAGGAGGCGTTAAGTGGAGACGCCAATGTTTATTTGTCAGCACTGATCGGTCTCGTGTCCTGGCTGCCTTCTGTCACATGTGGCGTCGGCAGGAGGGAGTCATTTCAAAAATGCAGCTTCGGTTATTTCGAATACCGGTATACTGCAGTAAGTATTCAAGTGAGTCGTCTCTCCCCTACTTCAACCTTACAACGGTCAGGATCTCAAGTTCACATTTGAAATATACGTATTGAAGTATATGGAGTAAATAACATCGGGGATGGTGGCGTAGTTTTTTCATTTATTATGCAAGTAGATTGTAAAATCTATTCTGTATTTCGGGCCTAATATGGATCGTTTTGATGTTTATGATTTAATTGCTGGTTGTGTGTTAAATTTAGTAAATAAAGTTCAATTTTGTCATCCCACAAGTTTGTATTTCTATTTTACCAGCACTTTCAGGAGCTATCTCAAGTGCTCAGAGTGTTAATAATTTTAGCTGTGTATTTGGCGGAAGTTTTTTTATAGTCCAATTTTTTTAGTACGGCATTCAGTCGTTAAAACACTAATTGAATATTTAATCTTCAAGTCTTTCCACAATTTGGTATTTACTCACGTTTTTGACAGCTCAAAGATGTCATCTTCAGTTGCTAAAATGAAAAGTCATAGGATAAAAACCTCTGAAATACAGTGAACAGAAGTGGAACAAACATGGATTCAGAATGTACAGGAAAGATGTGATGGCGAATGTAGCGATACATAAGACTTCGCACCATAAGGCCACAAGATGGGCCAGTTCCACTTCTTCATTATTAGATTACATATCATCCTACTAGACAGGGTTAACTATGACAAAGAGGTTAGAAAACATACCATGGAGCAACCAACGGGTACGGTACAGACACGACAACAAGAATCAAAAGAAAAAATTGAGTACAGAAGACCAAAAAGGATGAAAATAAAAATAACTAAATGAAAAAAAAATGGTGCACTATACCATATTTAGCAAAAAATTATGGCAATTCAGGAAATGTTTTGAAAAAAATCAGGCATTGGTTTAGCCTTTAAAAGTAAAATCATTTAACGCAACTCCATTTCCCACATTAAAGGCCCGGATCAGTTAAAATATAGATCGGGCGTGTATAGAATAGAGTATGGTGAATGGAATATATCTTATGCTGGTCGAATAAATAAAAAATTATCAATTAGAAGCAAAGAACATCTTACTATATACATAATGGTACATAATACCAGCTATTTCTTGCTACTCTATTCACATGAAGAAAATGAATTAATAGCCTGGAAAGTATTGAAATCAAATTAAATTTCCTATACTGAATAATATAAATAAAAAAGAAAAAAATAGTAAACACACTTAAGCTAACAAATTCACATCCTCCATACCTATAAATAAAGCCAGTCGTTGAGTGAAGTCTGAAGAGGTATCAAACCTATTTGAAAGTCTCAAATCAATCTAAACTATTTTGAATGTTATATGTTTTTACACACCATCGATTGGGCAAGTAGCTCCAACGTATTATTGTCTTATTTATAGTTTTTTAATTAGTTAATTATTTATTACTTGTGTGTTGAATTTATTTAATACATATTATTAACTATAATGAAAATAAGGACCACTTTGGACTTGGTGCAATTCAGCACTGTTAATATTGGAAATATATTTTATTAATTGATTGTTATCATTGTTACTTTTGATGATAGATTTTGTTTATTTCCATACGCACTGGCGAGGTTTTAAACATTTTACTTTTCATTTTAGCAACTAAAGATGACAGATTAGAGTTGTCAAAAACGTAACGCTAAACCATTCTTTAAGATGGCCTTTAAAAAAGAAATTTTGTAAAACAACTAACCAAAATAAATCATTGGACTCTTTGAATGATATGAAATACCCAAATCTATTGATGGCTCTATCTACTATATTTTTTATTTTTTAGAACTTTTTTTAAATTTTATTTGCAGTTTCATCAGTGTCAGTAAACGTGAAGGAAAAAAAAAAGTCCAATGGTTTTGTTCATAACTTCTCACAATTGCACTTTAATAAACACTTTGTACATTAAAATGATTGTAATTTATGCTCACTAAATTTAGAGGCATTGTATAATAAGTGATTAATATTTTAGAGGATTTACGATTGGCATCGTACAGTGTACATTTAGACAGATTGTGATAGACTAATGACAATTGTTCCGGACCTACTTGACAAAAACAGCACCTCCCTTTAGGATAGGCAACAAGGCAGTTAAATACAGAACAAAAACAATAATTGTATTTAATAATTCATCATTTATATGTACTCGATCCAGATTCACGTTGAATAATCAAATACAAATTCACTAATAAAAACTAAACCCGGTTTTTCAAAGAGTAATTAATTTTTTTTCTTTCTGGCAACCTCTCTCATCGCTTTAAATAACAAGGGATCAAATTAAATATCGATCGACATCATAAATGGTTAACAAATACATCCAGACAGTTCTCCTCGACCACTGGAATTTTACCCAATTTTTCTTCTCTCTCCTTAGAGCATAATTGAAAAGCTCTATTTGCCATTGAGTGAATTGATCTTCTTAAAATGTGTTTACTATAAATTTTTATTTATGTCATTAATTTAACCACTCTAACGGGTCATGAGTGACTACTCAAAATACTCTTCTTTATACACTTATCTTTTTTCTTTTCCGTCAGTTTTCTTATTTTCTCCTTTTTTTGTCCATTTAGTACCCGTTCTTTTATTTTTTCTTACATTCCCTTGCCGTACTTTCTTCTTCCATTTTCCATACATTTCTTGCCATACTCCCTTCTACCATTTGCCACACATTCCTTGCCGCACTCCCTTCTTTCATTTTCGATACATTCCTCGCCGTACTTTCTTCTTCCATTTTCCATACATTTCTTGCCGTACTCCCTTCTACCATTTGCCACATATTCCTTGCCGAACTCCCTTCTTTCATTTTCGATACATTCTTTGCCATACTTCCTTCTTTCTTCTTTTTTTTAGATAACATAATTAGGCAAGTTATACCTAATAATGAAAATGTTTCCATTTCATCTACTACCCTTGTCTTCTATACATGTGACCTATTATAAGATTAAACAATGTAAAGTAGATATTTTTGGCAACACAGGAGTGGGCTTTGTGGCTCTTAGAACTTCACCTGTTTCTTAATCCCCGACTCATAACTCAATACTTTGGAAATTCTCATCTGTTTCTATAATTTAAAAACATTTTTCAGTCGAGCAAAATATGTTTTGAAAGTACAGATGTCACTGACAGACACACCACATCATCATGACTGACGGATCATACCACAGTCATGTCACAGAGGAGACAAGGCGTTAGTACAGTTAATAAGTCAAGGTATCAAGTCTGTCGCACAGCCTATTTACTAAGCGGAGCCCCTGACAGGCTAAAACGGTCCCGACGACAGGCTAAATGTGGCCGGAGCACGGCCGATTTGGTGCCGATACAGCGGTAATTGGAAGGAAACTTCACCAGGACCACGTGGCCGCTGCATCTGCTGCGTATTTCTGGAGTCTCCCGCAGCCAAATGACTTTTGCCTGCTAACTAGTACGAGGGGGAAAGAGGATGGTCGAATATCATTTGATGCTCGCTGTTAGAGTTTGAGGTATAAATGTTTATACCGTACACAGATGAATACATCCAGTTTCCCGTGATGTAAATTCTCTGCGTTCAAACAGGTAAATAGTCTTTCCGCTGCCCTTCTATGTGTTTAAATGAGTATAATAAGTGTGTTAGGTATGTTATAATTAGTGTGTGTGTAGATAATTTATTTGTCTAGGAAGTCCTTGATTTTCTCCACATTATTTTGGTTTACATTTTGTACATTGCAAATTTTATTGGGATGGCTGAAACAAGTTCAATGGACCCACTTTATGTTAAATAAATTTTAGTTCTTAAAGGACATAGTCCGAGGATAATAAACATCTTGGTATAATGTTGTGTTTACTCAAATTATTCTATCGGCCTAAAGTTTTCAGGGTGAATTCTACAACGTGAAATACAGTTGACTAAAAACTGGTTAAAATATCATTTGTATACGGGATTTTATGTTTAAGTTTTATGATTCTCTACAGTGTCAATTTAATTTTATTAGGTGCTTTCGAAACGAGTTCACTTTTCATAATAAATTTTCAGTGGTCCAATTGAAGGATTATTACGCTGATGTTTATGTTAATTACTTTTCATCGTCAAAAAAGTTTTTTATCTATTCATTATTAATGCTATGTGATGTGGTTTTGTGTTTTTCTCAGCATGACTAGCAAGCAGTTGTCCATCAAAAGCGTTAGGGACTGAAATAGACCAATTGTGTAGAAAAAAGTAAAATTTTTCAAAAACCCATGCGGTTATTTGTGGATATTATGGTAATGTTGTAAATAAAAATTTATAAATAAATAGATTTAATAAAGAAGCAATACCGCACTGATATGTGTACAAAGGGTTGGTTTGCATGCTTAGTGCTAGCACAAACATGACCGTTTCCTACATCAAAGCAGCCGCTGGCCACCGATGGGTGATTTCACCCCCGCAAAGGAAAGGGTTACTCGATTAGCAGGCACAACCTGGTAATGGATGTTTAGCAAGTGAAAATGTTTGGCCACTTAATTGATTGTTAATTACAGTTTAATGTTTCTGTCCACAGCAGATCGTTAGCAGAGCATTAACGACTTCCTCCGACCGAACGATTTAATACACCGATCTCGGTTTATTCGATTGAGACCATAACCTACTAGGAACTATATTTCAACCTGTAATATACCACCAGAGCTTAGTGCAATTAGGATAACAACCAAATAGTTACTCGCTTATATTAGAGAGTTTTTGTTATTGAAAAATGTAACGATATTAACATTATTGCTTGTCGGGGTAACATCTTTGGTTTGCAACAAAGAAATTAGATTTTCAAAACATTTATTAATAGACAACGTTTCGACTCCACTATGTATGTTTGAATCAGGTCCTATTGAAGGATGGTTGGATGATGAAAATGAAAACAGATTCTAGGACTAAAGTCAGGTTAGATCAAGACATTAATATCGCTATGCCCGTAAACCAATGAGAGTATTCTTACTGCATGGTTCGGTCAGGTCAAGGCAAAACAGATCAACAATAACCGAAGACCTGAGCGCTCCTGACTTGGTTTGACCGAACTACTATAGTCACCGTCATAAAATTAGCCGCTTGGAATGAAGCGGTGTCGCTACATACGGGCGGATGGGGGCTAATCACTAATTTGCTTATTGCTTAATGATTGACATTATCAAAGTAAAGGGATCACGTGGATAGAAGAGAAGTAGTGCACAGAGCGGCAACAGGACTTGCCGTGTAGTGCGGGTTCTCAAGGTTGTGATGTCGTAACGGTAACATTAGTGAGAACGATTGGGACGGTAAAGTCAAATCAACATGGATGACGAACGTCTCATAAAGTTTCATAATATTTCGGGATTTCAGTGAATAGTGTTACTGAAAAGTATTGCAAGATAAGTAAATACTTTTTCATTCTACAAAAAATAATCCAAAACCATTATCTTTTTGATGATGATTTGATTGCTTTGACAACACAATCGCTCATTATTGAATGGGTAACTGAAATGAAGTAGCGTCATCTATTACTTAACCTGACCTGACCGCGAGTGTGAACGCTACTTGCGATATCTTGGTTCCTGAACTGATCTGACTTTATCTCCATTGATCTCTGGAGTGAATCGGGCATAAGATATTTGTTACTAATCACAAGAAATGCTGGAAAGAGGGAGGTTATGTCATGAGTCGTATCCTTGAAATTTTTCAATCATAAATACATAAATTAAAAATAGTTTTCGTGTACCTTACCTTTGGACCAATAATAATTACGGTTTATGAGGAAAGCGATGTTTACATTAAAAAACTAAACTGATATTTGGCTTAGATTGTATTTAGTACCTAATGTCACACGTAGCCATGAAACTATAGTATTATCAAAATTCAATATAATCTTCTAAACTTACAATTTACTATATTATTTAAATAGATATTAAGAATAAATTAGCGTTTAGTCCTAATCTTAATCTGCTTACTTTATTCATTCCACAACACAACATCGGGGCCAATTATTCGGACTAACAAACCTATTTTTTATAACGGTATTCATACATCTTCATACCGGCCAAGTATACATCTTCCAAACTAATTTAATTCATAATCAGAACTAATGGCCAACATTTTGTTTTGAAAGAGAAGAGAGAAATAAAATTGTAATTTGGTTCGATAATTAAATAATTTTGAGGCAAAACATAATTAAATAATATCTATCAAAATGTTAATATTCATTAAAATACTATTTTTGATAGGCTTTATCTTCCTGTGTATTACAATCGGGGATCGCCGACCTGCACCTTACAAACCCTGTGTTTAACACTATGACCCCACCACCAATCCCACATCGATGGCAACATACTGTCGGGGAAAATTAGGTTAAGATTTAGTTTAAGTTTTTATTGTCAGATGTAAATTAGTTTTAAGTCTATGATAAATAGGACTACCCCCCATCGCTTTTAATAAATTCAGTCAATTAATGTATAATGTACATCATTGTACTTCTGTACATTGCAGATCACTATTAGTAAAAAACGGAATTTGTATAAAATTTAGCCAAGCTACAAGAAACATAATAAAGCAATTGTAAATAGATTCGTTTGGAGAATATATATTTCGTAATATATAATGTATTAATTTTGTGCCAAGGGGATATGAAAAAAAAAATATTATATTTGCAAGAATATATGTTTTGTCTTATTGTGCACATATCGTTTCAATTTATCTTTTTTCTAGTATTCAATTGTGTTTATTAGAGCATTTGCAGAGTGGAAGCATTTTTAAGAAAATAAAAAAGATAAGTTTTTAACTCTTGGATCTATATTTGTCATTTTTATTTCCTCGTTCAAATCAGAAATTTTCGTGTAGTAGTCAATGTTTGATGCTATCCTTTTTCCGTGCTCATTAAGATCCAAACCAGGTACGCGTAACTCATTGTTGGCCATAAACACTGTTTATATATAAGTAATCTATTTTTACCATTTAAGCTTGATTATTCTTTAAAACAGAGGGGGTTATATTGACCAGTTTATATTTTTTTGTATTGAAAATAGGCTGCAGTCCTTCTTTAATTGGTAACCTAGCAACATATCATTATCAATGAAATCGGTGATATTGGAATGAAGAGTTTGCGTATGTAAAAACCTAACGAATATGGGCAGGTTCGAGAGGTGCGGTAAAGTTGAGTGCCTTGAGTGAGGGATAACTCGACGAACGGGACTCCACTGAGTTATGGCGGGAACTGTTACATATTTATGACTGGGCAGAGGTGGACTGTGCTGTTTTGTGGAAGCGCGCATGTAATCTGTATTGTGATGCAAACAGCACTCGTGGTCGTTAAGTCCGGAATGAGTACGTTTGTGGGTGAGAGTAGGTTGTAGAATTGCTAAATCCATCAGCAGATTGTGCTGGGTTTGAAATTTGGCCACTCATATTATGAAACAAATTAAAGTTGACTACCATTAAAATAAATGGTATAGAATTGAATAGAAAAATTGTATCCCGGTACGATTCCCTACGAATAACAATAATGTTCAGATATTAAATTCATAACTGACAAATAAAAAAAAACATTACATTATTAAAAGCTACAAAAATTGACTATGTAAAATAAAGTGTAAACATCTTAATGTACATCTTAATGTATTAACATGTAAACAAAGTAAAATAATAATAATAATTTAAAAATATTTAACTGAATTTAGAAAATAAAATCAAGGACGGATCCACACACAACTAGCAAATGTTTGTCTACATGGCGAGGGGGTGTTAGAATAGGAGGGTTTTAAAGGTTGGAAAGGATGAAACTCCAGAGGGAATGGAGCGAGCGAAGAAGGAGCGATCGTATGCTGACGTTTCGTGGGTTTTTAGAGTGTAATGGTCAGTGAGGTGGGATCTGGTGTTCCGGGGGTAGACTGAGGATTTGAACTGTAGAATATTGTGCATATATAAGGAGGGTGGTGAGAATTGATGGTTTGAAAAAGGAATGAAATGAAGAAATATTGTGCATGAAAATAATAGAAGACCCACTCTAACTCTGCGTTGAATAGTTGATACAATACAATTTTTTGTTCAGCTTTTAAAATGTCTATTTTTAAATCATCATTTAACCGTGGGAAAAATCGTAATTTAAAATCTTAATTGAGCATTTACATATAAAATATTAAAAGTTAGCAAAAGGAGAATGTCTTATTCTTCGTTTAATTTGATACTTCCCTTATCACCTGCAGTTTGGCAGATATACGATAACCGAATATACCTTTTTAGATAGGTGTATCTAGTTGAGTACATTGTGGAAGTGCGGAACTATCAAATACCAAATGCTAAACAACTATACACAACAGGAATTAAAGCAATCCCTCCAGATTTGAGCCAACGAGCTCTTAAAAGACGGATCACCGCAAGTACTTTTATTAGCAATGAGTAACCTCAAAAACAACTACTTAAGTAAAATTTATCTAATTCATCGTAATTACCTGGCTGTAAATAGTAATTACCCGATAGCTGAAATCATTGAAACATGTAAGAAGAAACAAATATCTGTCTTAAAATCCTTCGTAGTAGTATTTAGTTTTTGTAACATTGTTATACGTAGCATCATTGTCTGAATTGATGTTCAAATTAGTGAATTCATTAATGATAATATATTTTTTAATTTTCTTCAGTGTCCAGTCTTCTGAATTTTCTACCCACACAAGTGCATTGATACTTGAAGGGGGCAACCGTTGGCAGTGATATATTCCGTGGTTAACCCGAGTCAGGAAAATTGCTCAAGTCCCCTCCAACGCCTGAGGACCCGTATTAATTACCGTAGGAGATTTTAAGTCCCTTAAGTCCCTACACGAGGAGGGCCCTAAGTCCCCTAAGGGCTCAAGTGGAAGTTGGTAATCGGACTTGGGGTGAAGGAACTACTCGAGTGTGGGGCAGTCGGTGGCGACGCACTTCTGATGACGCCGTCGTGTGTGCACTGAAACGTCTTCCGGTCTATGGCGAGTGATTATCTTCTACTTAACGCTGTTGCTTTTTAAGTCCTGGCTTAATTACTGCAAAGTTCGTCGTTAAGTACAGTTAGGAGAGGTTTTATCGAGTGATTGAGTTAATTCAAACAGCATTGGGTGTGTATTTAAATTAAGCAAACAAACAGTAGCATTTCACCAACATTATTAACAATCCTACTTGATTGATGGCTACTTGAACAAGGCTCCATCCTTTCAGCTAGTACATAATGACAATGGTTCGAGTAGGCTACGAATTGTTATGTGAGTATATTAGAAGAAGAGATCTTGTCATTCATTTAATTTATAGTAATTAGTTTTTCCAGTAACATTTGGTTACATCAATATGTTTTAAATACATAAATAAATGGCGTATGATGAGAAAGAATGCATTTATTTTATACGATCTCTATTCGGAAATTACAATTTACTTATAACCCATTATTAAAGGATGTACGAATTCATATATACTTATGTGCAGTTTCCATTTATTTATATCATAATATATACATAACCATTTTGTCCTGGAGACACCCTTCACTCCTAAGGCGATTCCCTCACCATGGTGATGGAAAGGCTGGAAGTAGCAGAACTCCCCTCCTTCTCCGACCGTTTCATTATGAGGCGAAGACCACAGAGAGGTAAAGAGAACCACAAACGCTCAGTACTAGAATACTTGCCAGGCTTGTGATACTTGAGACAGTGCTGGGATATCGTGACTTACACATCTAATGCAATAGCTTCCACCATTTTAGGCGACGTGGAGGGTTGTAGGGCGAGTGTTACTAGATTAAGCATTGACAAGAGGGTGTGGATGAGTGAATAGGTTTCCTGGAATTAGGGAAACTTGAAGGTATGAGATAAAGTGCAGTTGGAATACATTAAAAGCTTTTGTGGACTACATCATTTTGACGACCGCTTTAACAGAACAGCTGACGAAACATTCAGACAAAAGACGTTTGAAAGTAGAGACTAGTCTTTTAGAGGCTCCCTACTGAGACAATTCTTTCCAAAAAAAAATATTACTCAATTAAATTTTAGAGCCACCGTTATAATACTTTAAATATGAGTGTGAATCTCCTTATCACCTTATAGAGAACTCAAAAAGTGGAGTATATTGTGTATCATTGTAGTAGTATTAATTATATAACTTTTATGGAACTCAGACCTTGTATAGAATGTAGCGATGCAACAGGACATAACAAACGTGATATGTGAATATATTCACCTGAGAATCTATAATGAATAATAATTTTGTCATTTTTAAGGGGATTGGGGAAAAAAAACCTCGTTTTGAGTAGACGGATTATTTATGAAGCTGGAAACATTAGTACTGCGTCCACATACAAGTTGAGTGTACAAATACGAATACTGCAAACGCGTGTGCGAAAATAATTCTTATTTGACCTACTGACATACGAAACAACAGTTTTTTATGAATGACACTAGATCTTCCCAAATGACTCGTTCGGTGTCCGCAGTGGCATTTTGCGTAGCCTTGTAAAGGTTATCTCGAGGATTTTTGTCGAAAAGTGCAAGAGTGAACACCAACCATAGGTCGTTGGGAACATGTCTCTCATTAAATTAAACCCGACAGTACAATAACTTTAAATGAAAACAAAGCGGTCAGAGCGTGACACTGAGCACACTATGGTCATTATTATCCTCCACTAAATGCACCTACTTCGCTTTTGTATCCGTCGGCCGAGTGATATTTTTATTATTTTGTTATTGTTATGTTTTTTATGAGAGCCAAGGAGAGGGACATTAAAGCCACATCACATCTTCTTTGTCTTAACTTATGACAGTCGTAAAATTTTTATACGCTATAAATCTGTTGCATGCAAAGGCCGAAAGTAATAAAACTAAACATAAAATATCGTCTACGACTTAATCTAAACATTTTGAATCAGTGTTGTCTGTCGTCTATATTCAGTTGGCTTGATCATTCTACGTTGCTGCTAAATAATAAGAAACAATTTGTTAAATAATTATTGCTTAAAGAGATAACGACCAGGATTCTAATCTAAAATAAATTATGTATTTAGTTATACTACATGTATATATATATATTGAAAATTGAAATATTTTTATTGCAGAATTAAAAGAATTAATATTTGAAAATAAATACACAATACCCACTAAAGGGAATATCATAACATGGCAAGGCTTAAAAGAGCGCCTAAACAGAATTAGTTATTTTAGCCTTGGAAATATTCACTATTTCATAAATAAAACCGATAAACCAATAGTCTTGTATATTATCAAGCTAAAAATTTTATTTTATTTGTTTTTCCTCATAAATTTAATATACTTAATTGTGTTCATATTTTAAAATAAAGTAAGAAGAACATCGTAATTTTTAAAATCTAGTCTGTTCTAACATTAGGAATAATTAATTACTTTTCCTGTGAATGTAACAGACAACCTTAACAAGAATATTTCATTAACAATTGTATATGCCACTAACCTAGGATCTTTGTATTAATTTTTACTACCATTATTGTATTTTTAATATAATTTTTTAACTTTCGGTTTAAAAGAGTGACCACTTATATTTATTTATTTAATTGTATTGCCATTATTTTACCCCCTTTTTTTAAAACTTTAATTTCATATTTTTTTCGTTGTATTTTGTATTTGAATAAATTCTGGAATGATATTGTTTAGGTTTAGGTATAATTTTTACTTTTTATTATTCTCCCATTGTGTGATATAAGGTTTCTTTTTTGTTATTATTATTATTAATATTATTCATAACATGGTCCCATATCTCAGATTCTATTCTATGATACATTTCTTGACTGACTTAAGAACATGCCTTATTTTATATTTTACTATTCCGAGGTACTTGTCCTGCCAATCGAGAGAAATCACTAATGCCTTTTTATTACAGAATATCTTGTGCTCCATTGAAGAGAAAAGGGAATGGTGTACATTGGAATTAATACAATTAATAAATGTAAAAATACAATTAACCACAAATAACCCCCTGTTTTCTGAAAAGGTGTGGTTTTTGTGTTATCCAAGCAGACGAGGCAGCGGACCACAGGACCCACCGACCCCCGATCCATATGAACTATTTAATCATGACCCGCTCACTATAGCCCACTATAATTAACTCCGTATCGTTCGTTAGCGGTGCCTCGCGTGATGGTTTCCATTAGTACATTTCCTCGCATTCGAAGGGTGAGTCTGTTAGGGCCGTTTCAAATATTGGTTATGGGGCAGCTACATTTCACTCTATTTTAGATTTTCCTAATAATTAAAAAATACATTTATTTTTATATTTCTAATAATAACTTTCTTCTGAAAAACTTATAAAAATGGCTAATTTTTAATTGATCTACAGTAGGTGCTACATTATCCGGACGTATGTGCTATTTTAAAAATAATATTAAATGAGCTATGGCTGAATTCAAATCAATTATTTGAATCAGCTATTTATTGAAAAGCCTAATATCTGAAACCATTACTCGTTGGAGTCAAAACTCCACAAAAATATCTTTCATGTGCACTCTGTGGTTCAGTGGCTAGCAGCATAACTGCTCCATGCTAGGAAAGATGGGGGTTAAACAGATGGGCATTGAAATTATATTTCATGTCGTAAATAGTAGTGGATTGCACAGCTAGAAAGTACAATTGACCTTTCCAGCCCTGAAAAAGAGTGCTAGATTCCATTAAACCCTAATTAAAAGAATAAATAAATATCCTAGGTGTAAAGGCGTCAAGGTGTAAAGTATAGCCCAATTCTCCTCTTTCTAATAATTCTGGATATTTTGGGTGTTACAAATTGGCCAACAAATTTACGGCAGTGGCCTCGTGACCTGCTATAATCGCGTGACAGTGGGAGTCCTGGCAATGGCCAGTTCTCCAATCATGTCCTATTGTATGAATGAGCGAATGAATGATGACTGTAAATATGGTATGAATGAGATCATTTATCTGTATTGTTATTGCCTTATAAAAGGCAGATTGTAATTATTGCACAATAAAGTTCAAACAAATTGGAAATAAATATTTGATTCAATATTCCCACGAATCGACCATATGACTGTTAACGACATTGCCTTTTGGCATAAGCCGATTCGTCCTACGAAATTTAGGAGGCAGGAATTTATCATGCCCTATTCCTTCCAGTCGTTCTTGTAGTCTAATTTTCTGTAGAGAAGTTAGGAATCGGCCGTCTTAGCCTAAATGCCGGAGTAGGATATATTTTTTGATCCTCGTCTTTATCATTAAATTTATTTATTAGATGAAATTTGTCACTAAAAATTCAGAACTGCATTTTAAATCATTATTTTTTAAAAACATCCTGTGGTATTTATTCAATTGCTTTTTACATGTTTCAACGCAAAAACGTAAGTATTGAATAGCTCCTCAAGACTTTTACGGATAAGAGTAACAATATTTACAGTAGCAATATAACCACGTCTCTCCGAATGGAGATACAAAGTGAATGTACACGTTCCCATCCCACGTCCCCAGTACACGTTCTCTCATATGATCTTCACCCTCTGTTGCTCATCCGATCCTTAAGTTTTGATATACAACCAACCCATTCTTACTAAATCCCAAGTCACCTATATTGGAACTTACCAATGATTCAAGCTACTTCTTCACCCCTACCCCATCCCCAGACAATCGTTCTAAAATAACACTAGAAAACAAGAGACTGGCTAACAACGATACTCCAACCTACCTGGTCCTGCGGAATAGAAGTGTGGGCGAGGGCCTAGCCCCAGTTTATTAACGCATCCAGTCCATGCAATCTAGACCCACCCAAAAGCCAATACTCCCTTCTATTTCAAAAATCGTAGCCTTAACTCTGATCTTAGCATCCCATTCATTAAAGATATAGGCTACCTCACGCTTCTAGAGCTTCCATTCCCACCACCCGTCCATCCTAAAAAGTATGGTAATGCTCTATACTCCTGTCTCATCCCCGGAAATCCAGAGCTGAGAAGTCGAAGGTGGTCTCGCGACCTCCTCTAAACAAACAACCATTTTGTTTATAATTATCTTCATCAGTGGTCAGTGGTGATCACTAAAGTGTCAAGTTAAGCGGTTTTGGTTAGTGAGAATTTTTTCGTATTGATTGCATGTAAAAATTTCAATATAGCTATATAAGAGCAATATTTAAAGGCATATTTGAGGTGGAAGATAGGAAATAAAATTATAAAAATGGCGTTTTGAGCAAGACTTAGGCGTGGAATCCTTGCCCGTGGCTAGGGAGATAGGCGCTCGTGAGAGCCGAAATATTCACAGACCGATTCCGGAAATAGCGGCACAGGCAGGAACGCGAAGTGGGTATATTCCAGGGGAAGTAATTAGGTAGATAATGGACGTTAACGACTCAGATGGAAGATAGTGGTGCAGATAGCGCTGTCTTTGCCGAGAGCTTAAAACTGTTAGATTCTTCTACCGAAGTATTCCTACGTACGTAATTTTATGGTGTATGTTTTTAGTAGCTTACTCGGGGTGCAAAAATGACATTTAAACCATCTACCCCTAGAAAATTTGCAGGGAAATCCCTATTAATCTGCTAAGCGAGCCGATTTTCAAAGTTACGTTGTGAATAGCTGTTCAACTCGCTAGTGACAACTGACATGATTTCATTTAGGTTTGAGGATATAAATTTAGGAAAGGAGTATTTATGCTTTTGGGAAATTTAAAGTAATTTTTCATATTTAAGAAAAAATCGAAGACGAATAGTAAAATTTAAGGTTCAATATACATAAAGTGAATTGTTTCTTGCAAGAACTCTTCTACGAGAAACGTTTTGTGAAAGGAAATAGTGTTTGTTAGCTCCATCCAAAAACTAACTTTTTTTGCATTTAACTAAATACATTTGTTTAGAGATGACTTGATACACCGACGAAAGATCTATTTCTTCGAATCGCAGAACCAAGTGGCAAACCCGGCGTTTAACAACATGGCAGCTCCAGCAGGAATCTAGGGAAAGTTAAGTTGGGCACACTGTCCTAAAACCCAAGGGTGACTCACTATGTCGTCTTTAACATCAACCAATTGAGGCAATGCCAAAAACCTCCTTAAACTTCGGCTTAGTCGTAGTACAAGGAATATAATGTGGGGTTTATTTAGATCGTATTTTTATCAATAAACGTTTTGGGGCTGATTAAATCGTAATAAAAATAATCATAATCGTAATAAAAAAATATGGTTTAACCTACACCTACTATGAATGTTCACGTGAATCGATTGAGTATGGAATCATGTATGTTTATACGCTAGGGAGAAATTTTGTAATATAAGTTTAAACGATGCACGATGCAAGTTTGTAAAATTAATTCGTTTACTTTAGCGTCTGATGATCTAGCCTTAATCTCCGTCCCGTGGTAATCATAGGGTAGAAAGGATGATTGTAGGCTTCTGATGTGTAACTACCACTCTATATAAAATTAAAATCGAACGTGTACATGGTGTGCACTACTTGTTGCTTTGACGAATGTTAAGAGAGTTCTCCCTTTGTTACCTGGTTTATAAAACGAGCAGGTTTATTGACACACACCCATCCATAGTAATGTGATGACACAAAAAGATCAAAGGGTACCCCCTCAGTACCTGAATAGGCCGTAAACACACTACACAGGGGGTATCAAGCGAAAAATCACTCCCTTAAAAACTATGCACGCCTAATAAATTAATAAATAGATAATAATTAATAAATTAATAATAAATAGATTCTAGTCTGATCCTATCAATATAAACACATGTGACTGTGGCCTTAAACAGTTTGAATTGATTTATATAATATGATTTATAGCTGCAGCTCATCCAAAACCATCATAACCGGATTGAAAATGATTTAAACGAATATCTACAAGATTAAGTGTAACGTCAAAACACATAGATATTTTTCAATCAAGACGTTTCTCAAATAAATATTCATACACATAAGCCTAAATATAACATATGATGAATGTGAGGCAAGTAGTGCAATCCATCAACGTCAAAGGATGTGAGCCTATGCGATTCCGTTACGAGCCTTCAGGTTCTAAAAGCGGGCTGAATCATCTGTATCAATGTTCGGTAGACATTTGCAAATATGTATTTTCGTTGTTTATATAACGCGTGAAAGCAGGCAGACTACGCTGATGCTAATTTCCCCGCAGAAAGTTCCCCCTCTGTAATACACTAATATATCCCTGTAAATAGATTCGTTAGGGCGAGAGCTGAAGACCCTGTTTAAAAGCATGTTTACACTAGAAGGAGCAACTGTTGGGGGTCCAATCAGGGTCTGAAAGGTAAACAGGTCAAAGTGGAGGCCACTGCTCGTTTGCTCTTCCAACTACCGGGAGTACACGAACGGATAATTTAACCGATTGTGCCAACATTGCACAGTTTCACATCATATATAATATATGGGATATTGGCTTTTATAGGTGGACGATTTTCATCAAATTCATTTGTGGGCAACGTTTCGACCTGCTATTACAGGTCTTGTCTGCATCAGGTCCTGATAGATAAAATATAAGTGAAATACCATAGCTATAAGAAATATCTCTTACATAAAACTGGTGCAGTACTTAAATAGTTGGCTGTGGGTTGAGATAAAGTAAATAACGTCCTACTATTGTTTTCCCACAATTTTTAATTCACAATTGATTTCAGCAGTCTATACTGGCATTCTCAAGTGCTACAAAACACAGAGCAAAGACTTCCTCAAAATAATTTGCATATGTGGCAATTACAATAAACTAAAACAATACATATAAAATTTCGTCCACATTTACAATTTATAAAACAAAATATTTTCCTGTCCCCTAATCAATAACTGGATTCAAATCAACTGCATACAACTATACATAAAACATTTTCCTCCCTTTAAAATACTGAATGGATAAATATACTAAATCCGCTTATTAACACCATGAATTCATTTTTCCTTGAAATAATAAATAAATGATTCAAAAATATACATATATTATTCAATGTATAAGTTTAACAATGAAATAACATAAAATAAAATATAATGATGAATGTATGATATTGGTAGTAATCCAGGAATATTAAATTGACAATTATGACGGCATATTTGTAATGTAAATTTGATGGAGAGAGTATAAACATAAGATATAATCAGTTTTTAGCCCAGGGAGATCGTTATAACGTTTGGTCAACAAGCTATTGTCATGACCTGCTAAAATATTGATAAAAATCTAAAAGGAAATTAACAACTAATTAAAAAACTACAACCATCGAGTAGAAATTGGTAGGCTGAGGAGTCCGCTGGCTGATCGGTGACTCAAGAAATTCGAAATGATATTTGAAGGATGATCTATAACGATAAGCACATGGCATGCCGGTGCAATTAATAACGTGAATTATAGGAATATAATTAATTATTATGTAAATTTGTTGTTTTTATTGTTGAAACTTCATATTTCGAAATTACTCTTCAAAATTGCGTATAATGGGTTATGTTAATGTATTAATCAAGTTAATCAGTTGTATAATTTCATGTATATTTAAAAATACACAAAATGTGAGAAGCACCAGGTGTAATTTAGTTCGTCACAGGTTCTCAATCAAGCTATGTCCAGATGAAGGGGTTTTGAAACAAAACAAAATTTCTTTTTTTAAATATTTTGAGAAAGGTGTATATTTAGTGACCCTTTGTGATATTATCGATGATATATATTTAGTGATCTTTTGTGATATCCCTGACGATAAATATTCCTCTTTGAGAGAGGGACAAAAGGAGAGAGGATACAAAGCTCTGTTAGAAAGGGCTGACATAGGTGAGGCACCGGTATTAAAGGTAGAGAACTTTTGACACCTTCCCTCTATCTATTCCAGCCAGTAATTTATACCGGAGGAATTGAAAGGGCGCACTTTTTATTCACGGTCTCTTTTCTCCTCTTCGATATCTTCCAATTGATTTATGAACTTTCATCACTGCCGGAACCCTTCGTCACACTGATCGGAAGTCGAAAGGGTTACCGCCCTCAGGGGCAACCGTTAGGGTCAGCAAAAGCCATTTATCAGTGATCCTAAAATGAAAAACATTTATATGACCGTCCTTATATATAAAGCAGAAATCCTGATGTGTGCTTATTTACAATAAACTTTAAACTAGCGCATTGGCAATAAATCGAGAGCAAATACTGACAGCTTTTTTATTCAGAATAATTTCAATTTAAAAATATATGACAAGGTTATTTTATAGAGATCTCAGTTCTAAATATCTGTTATCGCAGCTAGTGAAATGATAATTGAGCTGTCAAAAACTTGAAAAACTAATGTTCTTTACAATTATACACAACAGTTCTCCTCTCTGTTCACGAATATAAGATCCTAAAGGAATTGGCTCATTTTAACACATCTAGGAGAGCAGAGTCTTCTCTGCTTAGATGTCTATCCCGAGAGTCAAAAGTAAAGGAAGGCGACGAGCGAAGTGACAACTAGACTTTCCTGGAGGACTGACTGTTAAGATCTTTCATAGACTATAAGAAGTTATATGGAGTTGGTTCCAACTGAAACAACTCCAAAAAGCTCCAAATGAAACAACACCCTCCTACCCAATAAGGCAACATATCAATTTGAGTTAGTAACTCATTAGTAAGATCACTGTTTTACTAAATGTTTGCAATTAAGGAAACAAGAATCATCTTACGTATATCGTTGTATTAACCATGAAGAAGTGGAGCGATATAAATAAATAAATCCTACATATGCATATATTTGTTGATGGCACTTCAGTGTTTTTCAATCCACCTAAGACAAGGAAGTTGGAGAAAATGTTCAAAAATCCGTGATAGCTCTTAGTGAACCTTAAGATTATTCGTAGCAAAAGAGTTCCAAACCAGAACTTGCTTACTATTCATTGAATCTTCACTCAATTTATATTTTGGCCGAAACATTTGGAAAGAAATACAGTATATTTAATTTGGTGCTGAATGGAGTAGCGACTTTTATAGCTTGAGCGAATTCGCGCACATTTTTCATATTTATTGGTTCAAAAAAACGCGTGATAACGTAGGTTTTCTTGTTTCATGAGAAACCATTTATCATTGACTTATCAGTGAAAATTATAATATTAATGCTCAAAGGAGAAATCTGGGTACGTCATTACACCAAATTTTACAGGGGATAATTTTTAAAGTTCGACAGTTGCTGATTGAATTTCACTTTTGCCAAAATTATTGTGTCTTCTCGTTTGGAGTATATTTAATATATATTTGAACAATACTTTTTTGATTCATATGTTTTCCAGGCCAACAATTCATCACTTCTCATAACCCTTCCTACATACGCAATATCCAGTTCAAATCCTTACACCACCCCCGGAATGGAACACGAGCTCCCGTCTCTTTGATTTCACCCTTCTCTCGAAGCTATACCTAACTCTGGAATACTTTCGCTTCTAGTATCCGCCAAGCTTTTTTTTTTCCTTACTAATCTTCAAAACTATTCCAATTCCTCCTCACCATCCAGACAGATGCTTGCTAGATGGGAGCACTACTGATTCTATTAGGCTTATTATATTTTACTACGGCTTATTATATATTTATATCTCAAGATGTTTGGCTGGCATCTTCTTTATTTTTTTACAATTGTTTATTTATCTAGCGTATTATTATATGAAATGCATTAATTTCGGGGGTTTTTAAAAATTTAATCCTCTATTTTACTGATTTTTTCTTATTGGCTAATATTCTTATACTGTTCCAAAAATGAATTTATTGACTGTAATGCTCTTTTTTATTGGTCAGGTACTGCATTTTGCTTTTTTATGTGTAACATTCCTCTTTTGGTTTCTTGAATAGATTTTTCTTTTTTGGTATTTTTTGATTATTCCTAAAGGACTTGGGACAAAATTATGTTTTTTTTTCTATTTATTAACATTGCTATTTATAAGTGACCCACCCGACGTAGAACCATTGTTTTTCTTGTTTTTCTCGGCCACATTTTTGTTTTGCACGGTTTTTCACCTGGTGAAATGAGTGTTGAAATGTCCATAAACATTACTATCCTGCTTCAAAATATACAGCTACTAGATTTTTCTCAAAAAATCACCTTACTTAGGTTTTTTTTTTCGTGGCTATCGATAATTCCCTGATTTCCACTTATTCAAATACACTATCTCTCTATATATAAAAAAATATATATTTATGAATGAGAAAAGACCGGGGGAGGTATAAATATAAGCACTTCGAAAAAGATCAACGCACCAAGAACTTCAGTCAATGTTTTTATCAATTAAGGTAATAGTTTTAGGGATTTTGAATGGACATCAGGGTTTTGGGGACTTTTATCCACATTTCTGCCCCCCCCCCTACATGATGCTAATGACATCCTCCCCAGAGACTCGAGTGACACCAGTCATTAGAGACGACACACCAGAGACAATATCGACCCGGCAGACCGGATTGTGGCTGAGTAACAAGATCTCCAGCCAGCGGGCTCCCGCGGGTCGGCTTTGAATTGTAAATAGGACAAGAGCAGAGTTCTGGTCCCTCCCAGTCACATTGGTCGGAAAATAGAGCGGAATTATTCTATTTCACAGCTGTTTTAGCAATCTGTTCAATTTGGCAAATCTTCCTTGAAGCTGAATAGATTACCAAGAGAACTCCGGAGGCATTCGAGGACCGTTCCTATGTGCTCTTTGTTCCCCCGGGACTTCGTTAAGAACCATGACGGTTCTGGTATATAATTTCATTTTCAGTCAAACCAAAATCAGCAACCTTCAAATAGTTCAAAATAAGTGTTTACGAACAATAATATTTGAGAAACCAAGGTACACTAAAAACGAAGTACCATCCAAACCTCTTCTAGATATTTTAAAAGCGAAGAAGTATATAACATAAAAACATAGTGAGAATCCATTGCTTCAAAATATTGCTAACATTGATAAATTAACAAAACATAAGGGCTTTGGGCATATCACGAAGAAATGTTTTCCTGTTATTTAATTTTTTCCTAAATAAATATTTATGTATTTCAATAAAGACTTTATTCATAATAAAGAGCAATAATAAGTCTTTTGTTTTTAGACTAGATGGATATAATATTCGCATAAGATTATTTTTATTACATAAATTAATTACATTATAAAGAATAAACTAAAACGTATGATTTATAAATAACATTCTAATAAACATTGAGTATAGAGTAAAAAAATATTAAACTGCCTTATAAGTCTTAAGTGAGAGGAAAAAAAAATAACTCAATCTGCTATAAGTCCAATAATAATGATTTACCATTTGGATATCTATTAGAATGGGTGTGTCACGCTGCCTTGAAGGAGTGTCCCCTGTAAGCTGATGGGTCCCATCTTGCCCTAGGAAGCACTAACCGAGCAATGATCACTTAACAATTAATAACTAGTCCTTTCTATGTAGTCTGACGTAACTTGAGGACCAAGCTAATGTAATGAACGCTAAAATGGAATCCTATTTGTAAATAGTTTTATACTTTATAGCTAATTTTTACCAATATAGACTTTTCTTGTGGTCCCACTATTAGACTACCACAACGCAATCGTCAATATAAAAACGATGTATTATACTTTCGTATAATGCCATACCACGAGCAAACTAACACTGATAATAAAACTAAGGGTCACATTGTGTTCTCTGTGCCCATCAGGTACGTTACCGAGTGTACTTGCGATAGTTTGCCCAAAGAGATATTAAGATCGTTGAGAGGACGAGTTCGGGCTACCTCAGTCGGAAGATATTGTGCTGGTTTCATGTTCGAGGCCGGACCCTGCCAGTACATCATTCATTTCGCTGCTGATTATTAATAATTATTAATAACGAGGCGATCTATACAAAAATGAAACCTTCCCTTAAGTCAAAAATATATACAGCAAGTTTCGGGGTGTTTTGTACTATATTTTCGAAATTTCTTTGGTTTTCTTTTAACACATTTGACCGTAAATATGCACAATCAGCCTTTACTTTACTTTACACAATGTTAAAAATTGATAATATTGCTCACTTTATATTAATTATCCGCACTGAGAGACATATGGGATAGAGTTAATCAAGAACAAGAACCATATCAATAATGCTGGTGGTCACTGGAGCATGGCAGACTAGTCCTTGTGAGCGATCGCCCACCATCCGTCTTGGTATTAGCCGCTTAATTCGGCTTGACAAATTGGTACAAAGGAAAAAAAAAATTAATTGGTCCTATGAATCACTCATATCACGGTGACAATATCAGCGCAAGTATACGTGGTGCCGAACAATTTTCATATCGATACACAAAAATACGATAGTGTCTTACAAAACAAAGGGCTCAAATATAAAGTAGCAAACTTTTTCACTTTAGCAGAGTTGAAGTCAAATGAAGGAAAAGTAATTAAATACTCTTAGCCAATGGCGTACTTAAGCTTTTGCCACCTCAGACGGTCCCCAATTTACTGTTATTTCAAGTCAATCAAAATCAAGAGTATTTTTTAACAACTACTGAACATAAATAAATTAATTTCTTTTCTTTAAACACTTAATGATAAAATTTAAGCGTGTTTAAAAAGTCCATTTAAAAAATACTTTCTTTAGTGTTTTTTTTTAGTTTTATTTGGCCATCGCCAATTCCAAATTTACGGTGCACATTTTTGACTTATTAAGCGTAAAAATGTCATCGTCCAGTTGAACAGGCATTTTTTAAAAATTGTACACTTATTATAATTGTTGATTGCAACGTTTACTTATATATAATTTATTTAAAAATAATTTAGAGAAAAATATTATTAAAAATGTGCCACCCAGGGCGTACGTTACTGCTTCTAGTACTGTCACCATTATCATCCAAGATGAACTAGATTATTCATCTCAATGTATTGGAGTCAAATCTAGCTCACATAGCATCACATTGAATTATCTAGCATTATACATATCATTATCTAGTATTCTATTCGTTTGTTAAAATTTTCAGGGCTATGCGGAAATAAATCATTATGTTTTGTCATCAGTTTTCTGCTATGAAAAAAGGTGGTACAAAGAATGTTCGTCGAATGCAAACGAGTGCGTGGCAATGGTAAATTTCTCCTAAATAAATGGCTCATACTCGTAGCCTTGTGTTGAAAGCATGAAAAAAAATGTTTACTTACTATTACTTACTATTGATTAATCCTAATGTAAACTGTCTCAGAAGGTAAACATTTAAGCGACACTCACCTGGAAATATATAAAGGTAAATTTAATAAAACATATATATGGTATTGGTATTTTATAAGTTTTTTTGGGTTTTCTAAAGTTAAATGTTTCTAATATTCATTAAAATGGTACTTAACTTAATAGTTATAAACTCATTGTATTTGAGTGGCCATTTATAAAATTAATTTCAATACAATTTCTCTATAATTTAATTGCCTTTATTTCGTAGTAGTAGTGACAATTATGCTGTTAAAACGTGCGTTTGTACACTTTTTTTTCTAGTCACGATTCATAATTGATAGTCACTAGGCTGGTGTTAATGTTCATAAACCGACTTGCTCAATGCTTATTTTTTTGAGCATTCATGTTTGTGATTTGTTCAAAGGGTAATATTTAAATGAGTCCTTCTTAACTTCAAATCTATTTTCAATTGTTTCCGATTGATTATTGATGGTTATTGATTAATTCATACTGACTATGAGATGAGGGACGGCTTCCCCTGAATGCATCCATATTCATGAAGAGGAATTCTATATCGACGGTGCACTCCAAACGTACTTCTCAAGCCTACTCCGTCAAACAATGTCATTACTAGGCAGAATATTCTCTATCTTACTTGGAGATTTTATGTACTGTCCAAACGGTTTTCGATTTTATTAATATTAATCGCTGAATAATTGTAACATTACAAAGACGCCATGGCAACATAAAAGGTGCACATGAAGCTGTCATAAATTCGACGTAATGATACTTTGGCAATAGCAATCAGGATGTGATGAGTGCCTTGCGGTACTAATTACTTTAATTTACGATCTCTCAACAGTAATGACTTATTTATAGCTAATAAACACAGCTCACAATCACGGCATATTTTAAAGTAAGCGACTGGACCGTTAACTCTCTGAATAAAACACGGATTCACAATAGCACCACTCTAACAATAAAATATCCTTGCTACTACCATCTTTTAGTTTTTGGTAGTTAGCAGTTTGGTAAAAAGGTACTATAAAAAAAAACCCAAAATAAAATCGAGGAAGTTTTTAAATGCCAGGATTCCAAGAGTAAATTCTCAGGTATTTTTATAGATATATTAACAAACGTTTTGCCCTTCTAGGAAATTCGTTCCTAAACCTCTAATAAACATTTGTAGAAACAAGTGTTGAAGAGGGGAAACAGTGGAATCACACACCAGAACTAAATATAGAGTCGGTATATGCTCAATGTTTAAGAAAGTAAATTTTATTAATTATTATTACTAATTATAAACAAAGAAAATGTATATACTGTCAAGATCGGTCCCCAAGGATATAGGGAGATCCTAGGTATCAGTCCTGATCCAGTCAGTAAAGGCAAAATCTTGCGTTTGCTATTCTTTCCCTTTTCGGTTCTACATATATATGCGAACAATCTTTTTCAAGCATGAACATTATCAAGAGTAAACTGAGAAGTCGTCTTATTGATGAGAACTTGGAATCATGCCTATTTAGTGTACTACTTATTTAGTGTAATAAAAGTTTACTAAACAAGCAGATTTGGCTCCCAATTTTTTTTTAAATGGTTGTAATGTTTATATTTGGCTCTTGGGCCAATAAGTTTGCCGACCACTGATCTAGGTTTAGGTAGGGATAGCTCAGTAGGAAGAGCACGTGTGGAGATTAAGATGTCCCGTGTTCGCACTCTTTCAGCATCTTTTTTCTTTCGCACATAATTGCAAAAAATTAACCCTATATTAATTTGTTAATAGTAAAAGTCCGTTTTATAACTTTTGGGTTGGTCATAGAACCAAAAAAAAAATATGAAAAAATATTATATTTGAGAATATACGACCAAGTAAATCAAACACAACGCAGAAAAAGTGGAGTAAACAATTTAATGCACAGAGATTTTTCACAAAAATTGAGATTCATTTCATGCAGCAGGATAAAAACAGAATCCTAAAATGGATCTATTAATGTCAAGGCGTTTTTAGTATCATTCTAAATATTAATGAATCTTTGCAATTCGATAATGTAGTGCTCTCATTCTGAGTTAGACGGGGGAAAAGTAGGCAATGTGCTCCTCAGGGTTTTGCTCCAATTTATGACACACCTCTTTTCCTCTCAAACGGCCCCTAAAAAAAGTCTTTCAGTTAGCTAGCTATCCAGGCCACTTTGGAAACAGATTTCGGCTGTGGGCTCTGACCGCTTTTTTCCCTACTCTTCCTCAAACGACAGCGTGGCTCTTAAGTTAAGCACTGGCCCTAAAAGCCACTCCTGAAACCAGGCTCCCGGCGGACTAACGACGCGACTAATTCGCAAATCACTGGCGCTTACCTCTCGGCGCGTGTGCTTGAGGTCACCCCCTAGCAGTAGTCGCCATGGCTGCACTGAATCAAAAAAAGCGCCCATAAGGGTTAGCGACCCCTCGGAAAGGGCCACATTAGGGACACTTGTTACCACTCCGTACCCTTTTATCACCAGTCGTAGCCAGAGCTTGATATGTGGCTTTGGCGGAGTTATGTATAGAAATGAAAAAATGTATCTCAAATGTTTTCTTTTGGACCAGAGAAGCGTACCTCATGTCCATAGCAGGCTTCAGGAAATAACGAGACAACCCATATTTTCCCATAGGGTAAACTAAGTTGCCACAGCTCCCATATCTCAATGATTACTATATTATGGCAATAATGTGATGTGCAAATCGCTATTTATGTCCTCACTACTTCACCGGTATTAACTATAGATGAACTTGGCTATATAGCTGTATTTTATTATTAAATCTCTAGATATATGATATATGATGATGTGATCTCTAGAGATAATAATAATGAACAGGAATGCATCAAGTAATTAACTTGACTTCTCAAATTATAATTGAAAACTTGTTAAAATTTGTATTCTATTTTATATGGCCGTAATTCATATTTTAGATGAAGTGCCTAATTTTTTTCTGGTACCATTTACACTCAATTTTAAAATAACAGTTTTAAAAAAACCTTTTAAGAGATCAATATATTCGTAAGTATGTGGGTTCGCTTCTATAAAGTGATAATAATCTATAACATAAGACCTATTATTTAATATTCTGATGGTAGTTAAACCAAAACAAAATATTCATTCCAAAAATTTTTTATAAAGAGATATTAGACCAGTATACAATCATCTCTAACCAGTCAGAATATGCCCACAGTTCTTTGAATCTCATGTCATTAATTATTAAAATAAACGTTTCTTCTAATTTTTTTAAAAACTAGCATTCCATCCGTGGATGTATTCCTAAATAACCCGGCCCGTCCTAGATGAGATAACACCACTTAGAAAGCTAGAGTATCCAAGGTACGTAGGATTCAGGTAACCTTGAATACTTGTTTCGGAATAAGGGTAGCATAACTAAGGTTAGGTATTCCAGCTACGCAGAACCCGCCACCAGCCTGTGGGGTATTGAGACAGAGCAATAAAACGGACCCCCTACGGAAGAGGAGGGTTCGAACCCCAGGCGCCCTTTAGTAGCCGTTTTACGTAGCCCCACCAAAGGTCAGGGAGGGGGAGCCCTTCCAGATTAACTTAATTCAATATTTTTTAGGGTTGAACATTGGCTACTAACATTTCAACTAAAACGTTGACTACTGTCAAAGTTTTCAATTTTCGTTAACGCCGTGAATCCGCTTAGGACAGGAAAGGCGGGTTATCAACAGGTGAAATACCTTTTTGAGCCAGGGTTGAAATAACGAGTAACGTTAAGTACTTCTAGTTATGTATCGAACTGAAATCGTGGCGATACTATACTGCACACCCCGAAGGGGTATAAAATACTCTATACTTGCACTTAATTTAACAGCAGGAAATAATTCCTGGTACATGTCAAGTGCCTTAAACCTTAAAACCCTTTATTGATATTACTGGCATTTAAAACTTACTCTGCCCACTACTGGAGCATTAACCTGTTTTTATCTCTTTTGATTTAACGGTTCTACATAAGATTTATAACTAAGAGCTATACTAAAGCTGGTAGGCAAAATCACTCAAGTTTGGTAGTATTTTGTTTTGCAGTATTTATGTTTTACGGCGGTCATAAAAAATACGGTGATTCAATCGATCTGAATGATAATGGTCTCTTTGGTATATTACTTGAGGTATTAAAAATTAATAGTAAATAGATTAAAAATTAAAGTACAAAAAGCAATTAAACATCTTGATTAAAACGCAAAGGACAGCCCTTCTTAGGATCACAGCTCGTATGTCGGTTCAAGTACTCAAGAAGCTACCCTAATTGTCCTACTTCTGTTAGGAGAGCGTCTCCGAGGAAAAGTAAGACGGCGAGAAGCAGACGACCTACCACCCCCCACTCCAAGATATCGTCAGGGAAAGAATAAGGGGATGGCTTACATTTCCAAATGGATCGAGGAGAAATGGAAGTCTCATTCGACTTGATCAGCAAAGGGGAGGACTTTGTGTTTTTCCTAACGCTTACGGGTAGATTGAATGCTACAAGATTCATCCCAGATTACTGGAGTAACTAAGTGCTGCCAGGTAACAGGGGGTCTTGAGGACAACTTTATAAGTTTAAGAGTGCAGATAGCCCAAACAGTCCTCACTGCGGAGAGGAAGACACTGCGAACGAACACGGCGTCCTGACGTTATGCCATTGAACAAGGCAGAGCAATCTTGATGCGTAAAACCGGAATCTGATCTACCGGGGTTGGTGAGCAACGAGGGACATTGCATGGCATTTCACTCACCTCTTTGTTCATGAATGGAAGATGCTAAAAGGGACCAGCTCATTTCGACATATCCAGGAGATACTCCTGGCAACGACGGAAAAATCGTATATTTCTGTTTTTGGTACAGTTAATAAAAGTACGCGAAATTGCCTATAAAACTATTTGTATTCATTTTTTCTGTTGAGTCTTTGGAGCGGCGAGGAATAAAAAAACAGGAATTTTCACGTTTTTTGTTAAATCGGTTTGTTCATGAAAATTAAAATGTTTAAATCTAGTGTTTCCTAATCTCCTGAACCATTAACTCAACGACAAATATGAAGAAAAACATTTTTATAGGCAATTTCTCGTACTTTAATTTCGTAAATGTAGTAATTTTTTCTAAAATCACTTTGCGGGGTATTTGAGAAAACCGAAAAAATGACCTTTTAACCCCCTCCTCATGCGCACCCCCAACCTCGGGGACTTCAATGTGTTGTACAGGACACTCACTCCCCACATCTGTACCAAAAATCTAATTGCTATATTCTATTCTGGCCTTTGTTGCATAGGCTAAGAGCTGAAGACATCCCGAGAGTCAGAGTAAGAGGAAATGGTGTCGTTGTGGCAGCAAAAACGATAAGATTGGAGTTATTGTAAACTTATTAATAATCAGTTACAACTGTAAATATAGGATAAGTTAGCTTTAGTTGTAGAAGTGGGTAGTCGTTATAAGAAATTTTAGGTAGGTTAATAATTTGTTTGTTTCTTTTGTTCCTGTTTATAAATTAATATAATTTAATACTATATTAATATTAGTCAGTTTTTAGTTTGATTGAACAATAGAGACGGTTTGAGATACTAAAACAATGGTGCGGTGACCAATGCTTGCAATCCCAACTGCGGGGGGAGGATGCAAATTTAATTTCGAAGGTGCTCCAAAATATAGATTCAAGCTAGTCGTAATCGGTTGTTTAATTTAACGTCAATGTCCAAAAATACATAAAACTATAGTATTATCGGCAATACATCATCTACAGTCCACGTTTTGCCTACTCAGGCATCATCGTGACTGTAGATGATATATTTTCAATAAAATATTGTTTTGGAGATACTGAAGCGTGAACTACCCAAAATATAAAAAATTAAAAATGTGTGCGTATTTGCCTCTTTTTAAGTATTATGCTTTGAAAAAATAATATTATACAAATTATCTCGGAACACCAGTAGTTCCTCAGGAACAAACTTTGATAAGTTTTATGTTATGCCAAGGAATTTATTAAGTCCAAGGATACTTTGATTTGTAACAGTGTATAAAAACAAATGTATTGATACTGTATTAATCTTTGAACTGAGGGAACATTAATTTTTCAACAAAAGCCTCTCCAAAAATCTTTTATTATTGATATCACGTGAATAGTGACGTTTCACCGATTTTTCAGGACTATGATGGTAGTAACTTTAAACTCATATTTATTAATTGTTACATACCGAATTGGTAACCTTTCTATGTTACGAAAAAAACTTATTTAAAAGATTTAAGGTTTTAAAGAGCTAAGCGTGACATAGAAACAAATAAATTGCAGACACAAGAGAGACTAATAACACTAATAACACAGTAATAGGCATATGTTTATCTTTGGGAAGCAGAAATAAAGTTGGAGGGATGGAAAAGTTCAAGACTAAGATATATTTACAACACTATTAAGGCAAGATATTGGGGTGTTCCAGAAGGAGGGGAAGGGAAAATATGCAGGAGAAAATGGAGAATGGAGAAGATATTGAGTAAATAAGCGGTTATGCGGTGGTCCCTCAATGGTTCGCAGCTGCGTTGTAATCTCGCGTGAAATATGGTCGCTCCGGAGGTTAGGTGAGGGTGTGTTGGGGTCGCTCGTACCTCACCGGCTTCCGCTGATGATCCGAAAGGCAGTGGCAATATAGGAGGTGGTGCTCATCGTATTCAACAGGCACTGTTTATGCATTCGATGCTCCTGTATAATGTCCGTGCGACGCTGCACATCACTAGGATGGTTCGAGTCACTTGATCTACGCAGCACGGATTGAAAACTATCAGCGGCTTTGGTCCAATTAGGCTTCGTCACGTCAGTAACAGTTGTTATTCTCCATGCCTCCTTGATCGGATTTCTACAGTGCATGTAAGCGACGGATCGCTTTCATCATTGAGGATTACATGATTGCAGAATATCATCTCTACGTCCAAAGGGTTAAAATTAAAATTTTTAATAATTAATCAATTAATCGAACTTAATAATGCCAATGGCTAAGTGTACATGTGTTAAGCGACTTAAATAAAGTTTGCCACATATATGCACTTAGCCATCGATGTATAATATTCGTCAGATAATAGATTTGCAGGGACTAGAACAGACGGATATGCACTAAAATTAATACCATAAAACCGATCTTGAACGTAGAAAATTAGATGTTTGCAAAAACATGTTCACTATTAGGTGACGTTAATCAAACACTAATGCAAGGTAACTAATTAATATTTTTCATATCAAAATTGCATTATTTCTTTTTTAGTTAATATTTTGCTTTACGTACTGAAACATTGTAACTAGCTCGTAAGCAACGTCACTTTACTGCAATAGCTGAGCGATCAGTTATAATATAATTTAATTTAATAAAAACCTTTCTGAAGATACTTTGAATTCGTTGCTAGTCGCGAGTAGAAGAATTTGTTGGGAAATCATTAATTTGTTTTCAACGAGATTATTAATGGACAAATACCTATAAGCTCCCCAAACTGTTGTAAACAGTCACCATCTCACAGTAATTATCCCCTACCCTATCTCACGAGGACTTGATGCAGACATAAACAGTATGTCGAAACGTTGTCCATTAATAAATTTGATGAAAACTTAACCACTCCTTAAATTAACCTAAGACGATTTCCCAACAAACTCTTCTACTCATTCCATTAAGATACTTTTTAATATAATGCACTTCGGGAGCAATGAATGCCTTGTCCTCTGTTAAAATCAGGGAATATCTTTGTAGACGAAGAAGCACATCAGACAATATAGTAAGTTCATGTTTAACTGTTTATAAATAGTTGATTGAAAACCAAACTGTACTAAACTAACTAAAAAACTGTTAAAGAGTAAAACTGCATAAGAGTAGTTCATTCCTTTGATTCTTGTAGCCAGAAGAGGCCACATACAAACAACTCCCATTGTGCCTCATGTAAGGAAGAAATTTGTTACAAGGTGAAATGTAGCAGGGGCAAAGAGAATCTCTGCAGGAGTGGGTGCAATTTATCATGGAACTTGGCGCCCTAGAGTCTATACGGCGTGTACATCTACCCTCTTAAAAAAAAAATGCATTAATGTGGATTCTGAGCAGAAAACATTATTTACATTTAGTTAATCTACCGTCCGTTGCTAAGTGTTACGGGGCGTTAAACCCAAAATGGTCAAGTGAGAATATTAATCAGTCAGGTGAAAAATATTTTGTTTCTCTGTCTGGGACGGAGGTTTGGAAATGACTCACTTCCTTTCCAGTAATTCATTATGTCTGCCTCCTTCATATTCTGGGCTGGTCCTGATGCAGGCACTGGCTGAATTCTGAAACGTTATCCACAATAGCTGCAAGTCGATTCATCATGGTTGAGTCCGAATGGAGAGGCTCTTTTTTCATACAGGTATGGGTCAAGCGTAATTCGCCTCTATGTCAGCGGGCCAGTCAGTGTGAATAGTGGTCGTATGAGTTACCCGGTCGAAATATATTAAAAAAATGAATTTAAAAAAGTTCATTCACATTATAAGTCCTTAATTTTCTACGTAGCAAATCAGCAGCCGAAATTCCACAAGTCTTACATATAATCAAGATAAAATCCTATAGTAATTACTGGTTATGGTCACTAATCCCACGAGTTTTACTTTTATTAGCTAAATAGGATAATATTGACCTCGCAGGAGGATTCACACCCTCATCAATTAAAATCATAAATACCAATTATAGCATGTATGGCAACCATCTATTATCTCATGAGTTAACGCGGAACAGCCATTACTCCATAAACCATACTCTTAATCCAATCATTGAGCAATAAATAATACAAGGGGCTGGCCAATCACCGGGCCCTCCGCCGATGACATCCGGTCCAAGGCTTTGTTCCGGAGGACCGCCTCAGGCCAGAAGGAAGGGAGATTGCTCCGAGGTAATAACCTCTGAGGGCTTATCGACCGCCATATGCTCACGCTCCTGATTACACATTGCACTGACGCGCCAGGCAGTTTTTTTAAAGGCTGGGCACGAGGCCTGATTAGTGAGGTTGCTGGTGCGTTTTAGGACGACACCCGAAACCCTGAGCCTAGCACAGGCCTGTGAGGATGGGACTGATTTGTCTCTTGCTAGTTAGTCATAGCTGCAACCTGAACTGCGGTGTCGTCTGTCTTTGAGCAGTCTTTGAAGCCGGCCGGCGGGTCTTAATAGGCTATTAGCTTTGTAGACAGTATTACTTAAAATAACTAGGACAAATAACCTGCGGTCTTTTTATTACTACATCAGATGATCCAATATTCTGTTTGTTTAATTACTTAAATTAACTATTATTAGCGCAGCGAGATTTAACCGATAGTAAGTGACCTGACATCCTGACATGATCCGCTGGGAGAAAACATTCGAAGATCTTTATATATATTAAAATGTAAAGACAAGGACTATAGACATCCAGTAGATACGAGGACATGTAGGAAATATAGTAAACGAAACACCAGACAAACATGCAACACAAAACCAAGCGTTAAAGACGATTAACTTTAGCGGTCAAGTCAGGGCAAGGCAGGTTGACTCAATTCAACAAAAACGACCGCAATATACACAATGACTGAAGGAAGTGAACTGCAATACTTCATTCCAGGCATAACTCAACAAATATAGGATTGACTTCGACATATTAAGTGACGCAATATAGGTTTCTACATCCCTTTATATTGAATAAATTATTTGTCAATGTTGTTAATATAAATCGATACGTGTAGTATCCTTCTTGGATGAAGTTCATTCAAATAAAACTCCGCAATGCAGAGCTACCGTACAATGGGAACAAATATAAAAACAGAATAGGATTTGTTTATTTACTTAAATAGACCCCTAAACATTAATATGCAAAGGACTTAAAGGAGCTGGAACTAGAAAGAAAATAGAATTGATAAATACTCCACATTGAAGAAATTAACCAGAAGCTAGGTAATGTAGGACCAATGTTTATTGGTCGGTAACCAATTTAAAAGAAAGGGCTGAGGATTAAGTTTTACTTAGGCAGATAAAAGCGGAGGCTATATCGAGAAGTTAGGGGATGAAGGGGGTAAGAGGCCGAAATTGGGCAGTTACCATCCGACACAGGTTTAGGGGTCGGTGCTAAAATCTAACGGCCCCAATTAGTACTACCAGCGATGGCGGTCCGGCCCGTACATTTTGGGACCTAGACCCACAACCGCCCGGCCAGCTCTCTCCGATGGTGGATTATTAAAATATGTTTCCAGAGCGTTTTTTTTTTATATTGTACGTGTTAGGTTAGGCAATCAGCCTTTCTAGAGCTCTTTGGGTAATGAATGAGCGAGTCAGGTAAACGAGTTAGGTAGAAACCATTATATTATTATTCGATGACCCAGATTTTTTTTTTTTTACATTTTGAAAGGCTTCACTCTGATACAAACGTGTTTGCTCACATGCTTGCTACATAAATAATCCAATCAATCCAAAATTCCCAAGGTTACATTCCAGAACACTTCGGATTGTAGGTTGGATAAAATATAATACTAGGAAGTTAAAAAAAATCGGTCCCGTTTTACTAATGTTGTTATCTAATAAAAATATTTTCAAGTCACAGATGAGAGCAAGTAAAAAAACAACTTATTTAATTTTGCACGAGTGTATTTGTTTGGTAAATAAAATATCGAAATTGAGTATGCAGTTGGGTCGCAAATCCTTTCTACCGGATTGTTATTCTAGTATGGGATAATTTATTTATATCAAAATATCCAGTCGGACCAACTTAGTAATAATGAATATCAACTAGTAAACATATTCAAGTCTATTTCTAAATGTTTAAAAATGGTCACGGTTGATCGAATGAAAAATAAATTGGTAAAGATCTGAATGATGCGAGTACACCTCACTTGAGTCCTGGTTAGGTTATGGCCTAAACAACTAGTACTTAATTACCTCCTTACGTAAACAACTGAATATATGTAATAGAGAATTACTGTGTGTGGGTGCATTTGTTTTGATATTTTATTTTTGTTTTTGAGGCATGTTTTACTTTATATTTTTTCATATTGCATTTATTTAATGTCATTTTTTTAAATATTTCATTTCTGTACACAATTCTGACGGGACCAGAAACTGTCAAAGAACCAACTTCGAGTTTTAAAAAAATGCTTGTTCTTAAGGGACTTTCTCCTAGAATATTATAGATACCATTTTCGATGTATAGGTATAAAACGATTTGTCCTGAATGTTGTTAGGTTTTCTTCAACCCAAGCCGATCTCCCAACAAACTCATTTATATACTCACGGCTTAAAATGAACTAGTATCTGTAATATGCTCCCATGCCAGTGTCAATATATTTTGAACAATGAAGTACATTGCGGGTAAAAGGTAGGTAATTGAATATTGCCGCCGATAGAGTTGGCCGTTGAAAGTCTTTCAGAAACCCCCGCAATAAACCTATTCCGACTCTCAGCCCGCCCAACCTAAGAATAAGTGGGCCTGTTAAATGGCACACACTATAAGAGCAGCCAGACCCTAAAAGCTATAATATTTTTTTCCACCCCATGCTCTGCGGTTGTAAAGGGCAGACGGACATGCGATCCTCCAGCACCTCCAGGAGCCCCCGAGGCATGCCTACCATTAAACCCCCTCGTCCTGAGAGGGTGGTGTTCCTCCAGATATTTATTCTCCAGAGCTGTCTGCTCCAGGGAGGAAAATCTTTACTGCCAGAAGTTGAATGTCTTCTCCCCTCTTGTGGTCGTGCTTGTAATGATTAGTTGTCCCGTTCCGTCCTGTGATTTATCGATTGTCACTACCATAAGCCGAGCTTGCTACAGTTCAAAGAAAAAATAAATCAATGATTAATTATAATTTAAGAGATTTGGAGTATTAAAAAATGAGGTTCTATTTTTGTGGTTTAATCTACTTTTTTGTATGTTTTGGTCACATCCTTTCTTATATTTATAAATAGCATAATAATCTTTATTATTCTGGGACTATGTTCCTGAACAAGCATTTTATTTAGCATGGGTTATTTGACAGATTCAGTCAATGAAGTAGTTGATATAAAACGATATTTGTGACCAAGATAGAAGAAGCCTTTCATCACCTTTAAAGATGTTTCATATTGAATAAAATAAATTATAAAGAGGTAACGGGTGTAATCATATTTATTCACAAGTAATCTAAGAATAAATAATATGAACAAAACCTTATCTGTAAACAACTTTTTGCCCTTGTTTGAAATTGAAATAGTAAATTATGACAAAACTAACTAATTATTGAGGTAAAAATGTATATTACATTTTCTGTGCGGACCGTGAATTTGTCGTTGGCGCTGGGTTTATCGATGCCTGACGGAAAATTATGTTTTCTTGAAGATTACATACGTTTTCTGTATAAAACAAAGTACTTCCAGTGAAACGATTTCTTCCTATGTTCTTGAAACTATTATGACAATCCTTCCACAATAGAAACTATTAGCAATCAACGTAACATTATAATAAACCGAACAGGTTGTTAATGTTCAGAAACCAGCGGGGTAAATCATAGATTTATACCGATTGTTGTTGAAGGAACCCTAATAAAAAACATTATACATAAATTAAGAAAATTGCATTAAGTGGCTGAAAACCCACTTTAATTATGTGGGTAACCAATTAATTCTTATAGGAACTTTAGAGATTTCAGGTAATGATTTTTTACATTAAAACGAAAATATTTACAACTTTATTAGAAAGTAAAAATCAATTGAATTCAGAAAATATCAAAACAGAACTCAACTAATTAATAATTAAAACGTTATTTACTTCTTTTAGCTAAAATATAATTAAATTTTGGAGAAACTAAGTATAATCATAACTAAAAGTAGGTAACTGATTAGCATTGCATATAAAATAGTTGGAGCCTAATATGGGGTTTGAAAATTTTTTTTTAAACTTTTCACCTACCCTATTCTTTCTTCTCTGCTGCTGTCATGTCTTTCATTTGCAAACTGGTCGAAAATTTCACTGTTTTCGAGCACAAAACCGACTCGGGATGTGGTCTGAACCACTAACTAAATTGATTTTAAAACCGCCAGGTGGACCCGTTCACTACAATTAAAGGACCCGTTCACTCGATTTTCCTCTCGGAAAACGCTCCGGTCGCGTTCGTCATTGACCTTAGTTGGACCTCGTAGGGTCGGACAAATGGGACCCAGTTATTGCTGCGACATCGAGGTGCAAGGGTTTTTAAAACAAGTAACTGTCTTTAAGTAGTATTACTTAAGGTTTTGCGCTAAATACGACCAGAGGGATTTTTGAGGCTTTAAAAGACATTGGAATGTGAGTAAAGACCCTAATTTAATAATTATATTTATCCGTAATTATGCATGTAACGTTTGAAGAGGAGAGGGTTTTGGAAAACTAAAAATATTTACTGTAACTACCATAATTAATTATGTATTTTGAAGTCCCATTGTGATTAATGTAATTGTGAGTCAATTTTAATTTCAATATCAAATTAATATTTACTTATAGCAATCACGTCGTAAAAAAGAAGCATTCTTTTACTCCTATAAAATATGTGAATACACAATTAGTGTATTAAAGAACGTCATTGTTTTTTTAGTCAAGACATTACACCATTCTTTTATCAGTAAATTTTATTCCTTCACGGTATAGAATGAGCAATTTGTTGAACGACTGCACCGTTTATGTAAGTTGGATATTAAATACAAGAAAACGACAAAGGAGAGAAATGAATACAATGGATTGGCATCCCCTCCGCAGAAGGAAAAGTGGGATGGAACACGCTGTTAAATAGATGCACCCCTTCACGGCTCCGGCCTTTGAGAAGAAAAGGGGAAAATACCACTCATATCCATCCCTCACCTTTTCTTTCTTTCTTTTTTTATTCTAACTCGAAAAATCGCTTACTTGTACCGTAAGCAGTGCTGTACAATACTTTAGTAGGAAGTAATTTAAAATATGGCGATAAGGTCTTCTATTTTACAAAAAATTATAAAAAAGGAATTACCACATAATTAAAGGTTTTGACGGGACTGAAAAAAAAGGTTAGAAAACGATTTCGATTATTTTTGTATCACAAAATCAAAATATCGAGATATTTTATAAGATAACCTTAGAAATGATTAAAAATATTATTATATATTATTTTTTTAAATTATTAGTTAATTAAAACTTGCTTTGCTCTCCCTTACCGGGCTGGTGGAAATTTTGTAGGTGAATAGGGGGGTCTCCCGGTTTATATGTCTATTTTGTAGAGTGTAAATACGATATGAATGTGAGAGGAAATGAAAATGAGTCAATATTGTATGAATTCAATCTTATATGACAATTACCTATTGCCCTTTTAGAACGGATTGTAATTTCCTACAAATATAGATTTCGAAAAGAAATTAATAGTCACTTGGTGAAATGTTGTGGAGTTGGCAGTTTTCATCCCTTGAATGGTCTTAAAATGGAATCCTGGAGTAAAATAGTGTATAAGAGAAGGGACCTAAAATCACCAGAATAGGAAGGGTGAGGATAAAAAAAGAGTTGTTTTGAAAAAATAATTGTTCTACTTCTAATGAATTTCAAAGCATCTTATAATGTATAAACACATTAAAAAAACAAAACAAAATAAGACTAAATTGAACAACGGAAATTTTTAGGATACACATCTGACTTCTGAATCTCAACTCACCCACTCATACTACTCATAGAACACAGCAGATGTAACTAGGACTTGTTAATTTTATCGAACGAACCAAATTGAAGCGATTGCAGTCCTTTATTTATAATCAGAGAAAACACTTCGAGATGACGTGACTCAGACACACCTTATGAATAAAGTAAATATTTGTTTCAGCTTATCTCGAATATAAAAACTTTTCAAATGTAAGAGCTGAAGGACAACAAGACAAGCTGTTCGAGTAGAAATTAATCACTGGAGAATACTTGTAAACCTGGCTGGAACATGGAAGACTGGAGAAGGCCCAGCGTGAGGCCGACGCTGGACAGACAGCAAATAATCCTCCTGTTTGTAGCGGCTTGATTAGAGGAGCGGTGAACCAGGATAGGAACTGTGAGGGATACATAGGGCCCTCTCTGATGGGAACGGGACAATGTGAGGAATCAAAGCCACTGGTTAGAGAGACATATCGGGGAAACTAGCTGGCATGAAATGTAACGGATAATCAATTCTCTTCATTGTTAGCCGTGAGACTGTTAGTTAGTTTTTGAGGGGGGGGGGATTATTTCGGGGGGAAACACTCACGATATCAACGCCATGAATATTTAAGCTCATTTGAGGAGTTCATAGATGCTAGTACAATAAATGAGATCAGAGTGCAGGTTCACCTGAACCGGCAGGGGCCCAGGAGGCACCCCAGACCTACATGTCGAATGCGGTCACTATTGCACATGGGGTGAGAATTGTCACTTTGAGAAAATTGATATCTGCCGCTAAAATTTTATAAAATAAGATGTCTGAAATCTTTCCTGTGGAGTTATGGTAAGGCAATATTAATAGCAATCAATAGACTCAGTTAATTATAAAATAAATTTTACGAGTGCAACTTATGACCCCGACAATGTACCTGTATGGTTTGTGAAGAAAAAGATGGACTAATTCATATTCCCCGATTCACCTGAGATCAATACCGTTGACAAAAAAAACAACCTAGATAGAGTGTTAAGAACGAAGAGCCTGATTGAAGTTCAAAGAGTATGTGTTTTTGCACACAAATAGTTTCTTAATTTTGAAACTTGGCAATATTGTATAGGTAGCCATGGGACCATCGAGCGGTGGGGATCCAGTATTTGTTCAGGGTAAATTATATTTGGAAATAGGTAATAATGAATATTATAAGCAACAAAAATATCTGATTTCAAAAATATAATTTTAAGATATAAAAGTTATTGCTTATATTCTTATGCAGAAAAAATAATGCATACAAACGTTTACATGATATAACAATTCATTATAAAAAATATATAACTCAAAGTCAATGTAATCTTCAAAGTCAATTGTAATTCATTGGCCATCATCGCTTCATAATATGGAGAATATTATCATATTAATTCTCGTATCATCAAGATGTTGGTTTGTACTTTGATTTTCTGATATTCGTGGTTGATAAAAATTATTCACACAAGTTTCTGGGACTTAAAAATGATTATATATTTTATCATGCTTTTTTCCAGAGTCAAAACTCTGAAGATGTGGAAATTTCTGTCACCAGTTCTTCAGTCATTACTTGATTCGGCAATATACTCTTATGAAGATACTTCGGTTACATTTACTTGGCAAGTAAAATGGTGTGTGGATGCTCTTAAATTGTTAAAACCGCTTTTGAAAATGTTTTTTTTAAAGTAACGAAAGGTTGATTACAAATGATAAATAATTATTTATATTATAAGTATGCGTTTACATGAGCGGGCGGGCACACGTAAAACCGCCAGTGCGCCATATACCCGTGGGCATAGTGTTGGTGATCCTTGACATAAGCCTGTATGATAATTGATTGATTTTTTAGGTATTACTTAATAATGAGGGGAGCAGGTTTTAGATTTCTGACAAAATTGTAATGATTGTCATCATCACTTTGTATTCAACTCACCAATCATGTATAAAAAGCAGCAGATGGCCTATAAAACTGCCGCTTTTACTAGCTTCTCCGAGTTTTTTTATTGCATTCAATTTACTTAGCAGGTCATTCGAGTGCTTTTAAACTAATAGGGCGAGACCGCTGCATCGCGAGACACTGCAGTTGCGGATTTAAGAGAGGTTAAATAACTACTAAAAGCTTCTCGCCACTAACTCACCTCTAAGGTTCTCTCTTAAGTTCTCGGCCCAGCCTAAAGTTATCGGAGGGCTCTTAGTGCCTTCTATCTCGCCCTATCAATCACTTAGTAATAGCCCTTATCGATATCGGGCCATTTACCTTTCAAGTGTAACTATTATATCTAGAGTGAAGAGGTTTTTATGGAGTACAACCGCATTATGTGTATAGCTTAAGGATACGTTTTACTTCCTAAATAGCCAATGATAGAATAAGAAATATTCTATTTTTATAAACTTTCTTTTAAGATGTGAATATTATTGTTGTATGATTTAATTTTATAAAGCTTTGAGATCAATACCTACGTGTTTATTAACTTAACAAATAACCAGATAAAAATATAAGTATTTTATTTCACTCTTTTATAAACGTTTTTAATAAATTCGTATTTCATATTTATTGTAACTATTATTAAAAATATGATCCCTCATATTTTCTGTGGTGATGGATGCTAGTTTGGAAACTACAAGGAGGTGAAAGAAGAGACGACATTTATGATCGTTTATAATGTCGTCAACTAGCTTTTTTTTATTCCATCCCCCTTTATGTATCCCAGACAGTGCGGTATTCAAGCGTTCATCTTGACAAAAGGCTGACATGGAACCCACACACGAGGCTAAGCCGACTACTTCAAAAGACATCCTAAGTTTCAGTAAAAAATAAGTTACTAATTTACAAAGTTATACTCAAGCCAATCTGTACGGAATAATTCTATAGGGGACAGCAAAAAAGTCAAACATCAAGCGTATCAAATCCTTTTGATCAAAAGGCCTTAGATAGTCATTAACCTCAGAATAGTCATTGCCCTTAATTACATCTGGAAAAAAAACCTCATAACGATCTTAATATAACCTACATTCTTGAAATCATCCCTTCCAAGTTCGTGAAATTCCATCCAAACCTATCCAACCACCCTAATCCCCAAGCACAGTCATTACACTACGCCACTCATCCCTATAATCCTCCTCAGAGACTGAAGCGATAGTGACCTCTTGACCTAGTGTAAATACGTGACAGTTGGATTCCTGGCAATGGCCAGTTTTTCCAATCATGGCCTGAGTGTCTGTGGCTTTCGCACTTTAGGTCAGCCTCTACTGGCTGGTATCCGGTGACGTGGCTGACGGACAAGCGTGGGGGGCTTCCCAAGAATCCGGCTCCTCTTTCGCATGCAAGGGGGGTGACAACCATGCAGATTTGGGAGGTCTCTTATGTTCGTAAATACTGTGTGAATTAGCGAGTGAATGAAGAATTGTAAATATGGTATGAATGAGAACATTGAACAAAACTAGTTATTGCCCGATAAGGCAGATTGTAATTGTATCACAATAAATTTTTGATTTGTTATTTTAGTATACTATCTTAAGTACTGCTATAGAAGAAACCAGACTAAATAATAACTTTGCCCGCAGAATAAATGAACTGCTACAGATATAAACCTATATGGAGTAGAAAGGTTTTCGGGTCCCTCATGTCGTGGCTTAGAAGGGACTGACGTTTTAGCAAATGACGCAAGAGATGAATTTGGAGATTGCCACTTCGAGCTGACTCACTGGAGGAGATTGGGTGGTGGCGGTAAAAAAGAAGAGCCGGGAGTAGTTGGCAAGAAAAGTGAGCCGGGCTACTTATAGGTGAGAACAGTAAAATTTATCTTAGGTCTTTGGTCTATCAGCAAAAGAAGGCCAAGAAGAGAAGAAATATTCCTTTACTATGGACCGTTTACACGTTTGCCAACCTTCTTCTCCAAGACAGACATCCTTCCTCCGCAGTCACTAACAGTTCTGCATGTCTTTGTAGAGTGTCACGGAATCTAAACGGTGTAACGTAAAGTACAACGGATCGCTACAGGCCCAAAGAAAGGCCATGAAGGGGCCAAAGTTATACGTTTAATAAGTTTAAATATTTAATAAGTTATAAATATTTACCAGTAGATAACAGCTAATCGTTACTGTTATAGTTGCCTTAAAATAAATAAGAAAATAAAAATGCCCTAATTTTAAATTTCAGCAAACTAATAAACCACCGCGTGTAATGTAATTCTAACAACACATTTTCTTCCTCCCACAAGTTATTTATTTCTTATTCACAAGCGCTTTAGGGAGTCAGCTTAACACCGCTAACTTTAAGAACACTAATATTAAACGCAGCACTCAATAATGACAGTATCGCCGTAAAAAGCCTGTGAATAAGAAATAAATAACTTGTGGGAAGGACTTTATTTACTTGATCTGATGAATGAGAGTATTTATCACAATTACTTATTACCCAATAAGGCAGATAGTAATTTTATCATAATAAAGTTTATATATATAAATATATATAAGTTAACGATCGTCAACGAAAAACGAGAAGAAAAAGGAAAGAGGTTGAATGTAGTTACTGAACGAGAGTTGTCACAAGACTGTTTTTATTTGAGCTTTTAAAGCCTCTCTAAATACATTCGGGATGTTTACATCCCGATGACTTAAGGATTAGGCTGGCTGCCTACGACGTCCGAACCTTAACTCCCCCCTGCCAGTTTACGCATATCTCTTCGTAAACTCCAAGGTCCGCCGCACTCAGCACACAGCCTGTAATCCCTTACATCACGTTTACGGTCTAATATATTCATAGTCCTCACAAAAAAACAAAGAAAAGAGATAATACAGAAATAAAACAAAAATAATAATAACAAAAAATAATACATTCGCCCTGGACCCGGTGGCTGCCAGGTAAAAAAAAATGGAACATCCACAATATAAATAATGAAAACAAAAACTCTCTCTGAGCAGCACATGTGAATGTGAACATGTGAAACATATGATTCCGGATCAGTTGCTCCGTATCGGATCGAGGGCACACCATCTTACGCACATTCAACACCCTCCCCCCTGTGTTGGGAGTTTCAACTGTTCAATGTGAACGGTTCGCCTCTTCTTTGGGGTGGTCATACTCTCGATGGTCACGAGATTATGTTCCCGAATTATGATGACCTTAAAGGGCCCCTCATACCGAACAAGTTCCTTACTACGATTTGACACGACTTTTCTGTACACAACGGTCCCAATCGATATTGCTCCTATGCGATCACGCACCTTCAAATTTGCCCGTGCCACGCGCTTGGATTTTTCGCGCATAATCTTATCGCGTACTTTGTACCACATCTTTCCGAGCTGTATGTGGGTGTTATGGAGCTGTGCCACCATTCCCTCATCCGCCACCGTCTCTGGCCAGTTCCTCGGTCTCACTCGTAATCCAAACAATATTTCGAAGGGTGCTAACCCCGTCGTGGCATGTATCGAGTGGTTGTATGCCGCCACCGCCATTGGCATCGCTACGTTCGCCGACAGGCCTTTATCCACCTGGTACACGCGTAAGTGGTCGCTGAGGGTGCTGTGTAACCTTTCGATGGTTCCCCTGCTCTTGGGATGCCCGGGGGTATTAAAATGCCATACCACATCCCGTTTTTGCATTTCGGCTCTCACGGTTGCATTGTCAAACTCCCGTCCCCCGTCCGACGAGATCCTCTCTGGTATGCCGTAGAACTGAAACCATGTGTTGAGGGCTTGTAATATGGAATCTGATGACTTGTCTCCCACCGCGTAGGCCATAGCCACTTTGCTAAATGGGTCGATGATAGTGACCCACTTAAAACCCCGCCACGTGAAGGTGTCCACTTGAATCTCCGTCAGTGGTGCTTCTGCCGTGGGTGATTCCTCCTGGAGTCCCTGCGGGGGATGTCTATCATATTTCGTCTTCTGACAAACTTCGCATGCTCCGATTACCTCCTGAATAGTCCGCTGCATCCCCCACCAAAAATAGCGCCTTCGTAGTGCTTGTGCCGTCTCCTGCCCACCGCGGTGGTTGGTTTTTCCTTGGTGATACGCCAGTGTTACCTCGCGTTGCTGCTCCTCGTCCCGCAGGGTTTGGACCACGGAAAGACACCGAATGAACGAGCGATCCACCCCCAACAGCTCTTTCTGCCACAGCTTTTTAATTTTGTCCCACACAGTCTCGTTGCCCACGAATAAATGGTGTGTTTTGCCGGGTTTGGACACGTCCTTGAGAACCTGACAAATTTGATCTCCTCGAACTCCCGGTGGTGACCAAATCGTCGCGATCTGACTCCTACCGTACGTACTATGGAGTATTTTCAGAGCACCCGATGTTTGAGTTTTCCATATGATCTGCCTCCGCTTATCATTGATAATTTCGTCCGTCGTCTCCATATCACGCGGTCTCTCTCCTATAGACTCGTCTGATGGTGTGTCCGCACTCCTGTCACTATCTTTCCGCGTGCTGCTCCTGCCCGCTTCTCCAGGCGTCCATTCCTCAATGAACTGCCTCATACCGCTCGATGTTTCCCCTTCTTCTATGGCGTTCACCATAATAGCGCGCGACAGCCAATCTGCCACGACGTTGTCTTTGCCTGGCTTATATACAATATCCAGATTGTATTGGGCTAAGAATTCCTTCCACCTTGTTACCCTTGAGGAGGATTCTTTGAGTTTTCCGACCCATTGAAGAGGTCGGTGATCCGTATGTATTCGAAACCTTCTGCCAAATACATACGGACGGAAGTGCCCAATGGCCCACACTATCCCGAGGAGTTCTCGTTCCAGAGCGCTGTACCGCGCCTCCGTGTCCGTCAGGCGTCTGCTCGCGTAAGCCACCGGTCTTTCCCCGTCTTCGCCTTCTTGTGACAATACTGCCCCCAAGGCATAGTCGCTTGCGTCGGTGGTGATCGTGAAATCCTTCTCAAAGTTAGGGAAAGCCAAAATCGGCGCCTCCTGCAAACGTGCCAAGCATTTGCGGATATTCTGCTCTATCAGCGGCGTGATCATTATCCGTGCTCCTTTCCGTAGTAAATTGTTAATGGGTACCATATATTCTGCCATGTCCGGCACGAAACGGCGGTAGTAATTGAGCGTGCCCAGTAATCTCCGAATCCCTTTTACATCTTTTGGCACCTCCATTCTCTGGATCGCTTCTACTTTCGTCGAGTCTGGTTGAACCCCTTCCTGTGAGATTGTGTGCCCTAAAAAACTAATCTGCTCCTGCCCCAGTGACGATTTGTCTATTGACAGTTTCAACCCGAAATCCCTTAATCTCTCAAATACGTTCCGGAGGTGTTGAATATGTTCCGATTCCGTTCGGCTGAAGATCAGCAGGTCATCCATGTAAATTTGGCACATATTTTCGTCCATTCCTCTCAGAAGTTCGTCCATGAGACGCTGAAAGGTTATTGGAGCATTTTTGAGACCGAACGGCATTCTCGTGAACTCAAAATGCCCTCTTTCAAACGAAAACGCCGTTTTATGTTGGTCATGCGCAGCTAGTTTGATCTGATGGTACCCTGCTTTTAGGTCCAATGTGCTAAAAATTTTTGCACCGTTTAGTCTGTCTAGGATGTCTTCGAACCGCGGGATCGGATATTTTTCGTCCAGGGTATTATCGTTAAGTTTCCGAAAATCCACCACGACTCGGTATTTTTCCTCACATTCTCCCGGTCGACTTTTCTTTTTCACTGCCCACAAAGGGCTATTATACGGAGACGTGCTATCTCTGATAATACCTTGGCGCTTGAGATCCTCGATCTCCTTTCTAATGTGTTGTCTGAGCGCTTGCGGATACCGCCTCTCCTTCACATACGTCACCCGCTCTACTTTTAACGGGATCTCATGTAGCGTTTTCCCCGTTGCTCCTAGCTTGTCCCCTTCAGCGAAAAAAATATCCCTAAACTCGCTCCTCAGACTCTCCCTCCAATCCTCCACTCTCTTAACCGCTCCTATTTGCTCCGTTTCGCCCCTTACGCCCCCCCGGCTTCGATAGGTTCGCTTCCCTATTTTGATCCTCCAGTTCTCCCCCTCGTTTTTGATGCGCGCGCCTACTTTTCCCAGTAAATCACACCCCACTATTATCTGGTATTCCCGTGGCATGTCTTCCACGACGTGTACTTTTATGTCACCCATTACTTTCGCCCATTCTTCCAGCCCCACGACCGCTTCTCCCATTACTTCGCAGGGTCCCCCAAGAGTAAGTAATTTACACTTACATACCTTGATCTGGTGTGCCCTCTCTCCTCTACGCAACCTCTCTAACGCACCACGAGATATTATTGTATTGGTGCTGCCAGTATCAATGAGGCACCTCTCCCCCTTCCCGAACTCGATAATTGGCAAACCACACATCCTTTCCCGCACTGTATTGCACCTTAGGATGCGGTCGCCTCTCTGCTGCCACTCTCCTCAGGCCTCCGTACGCCGCTCCCATCTGCGCGAGGGATTCTTCTGCCACTCTCGTCGTCTGCTCCCGCTGCGCTTCGACTCCTCTCCGTCTGTCTCCGACGTCCCTGATGACTCGTCGCCCGATGATCCAATTTCTCTTGGTGTCGCGCTCCGCCTCTCCCGGATTTCCTGGTTGTTCACCTCCATTGGTTCTGCTTTGTGAAATTCCCTTCTACGAAACAAGTATGGACATTGTCTTGCTATGTGTCCTTCTTCCCCACACTCAAAGCACTTAGTGCGAGGGCACTGAGCTACCAGATGGCCCGTCTTTCCACAACCATGACATTTCCTTTCTTCTTTCCGAGGTGCGTACCTAGGCCTCGTCACTCCCAATCTTCTCTCTCTTGTCGCTCCCCTGTCTCTACCGGCAAACGGCGTTTCCTGTCTCCTCCACACTGCTTTTGGGGTCCTGTTTCTCCTATATGGGATCTGGCTCCAATCGTTGTCATCTTCGTTCATTTTTACTTCTTCTTCCCTTGCGCTAGCATCTATCATCGCCTGGGCGCATTCGAGGAACGATCGCTCATTAGGGAACCCTTCCTTCCTTCCCGTCTCCTTCGCTAATTGTACCTTTAAGATTGTTGACAGGAATCCCATCCTGCCCTCCACTTCATCGGCGCTAGTTGTCTCCCTCATTTTCTCATTTATTTTATTGTAGCGGACAACCAGGACTGCAGCATACTGTCCACTATTCTGTCTCGGAGATTTCATTTCTCGAAACATTTGGAATATATCCTCCTCTGGGGTCCATCGTCCCCCCCCATATGCTTTTTTCAGTCTCGTCTTTACTATCTCCCACGGGGTTTCCTCGTCCGCCTGTATCAGGTTCAGCACCTTCCTTTTCACCCTGCACACCAGGTCTGCCTTTATTGACTTAGCGTCACCTGGGTCGAGTAACCCTTCGTCCATCTTGGCTTGTATCCTCTCCATAATCCTATCTCCACCTTTGAGAAAATGATTTAACTCACCTATTTCCCCAGAAAATTTTTCGAGGTCTGAGATCATTTTCCTCATGTCCTGTGACGTCACTGCCCGCACCTTCATCCACGCCAGTGTGTTCGCATGGGCTTCAGCCATGGTTTCTTTAGGTAACTGTGGAACTTCAAACGCTGCCGGCCGCAATTCCACCATTACCTACTTTAATTAAATCACACGAAAGTGAATAAGAAGGAAAAAAAAAACAAAAACCAACTCGCACGTTAATGACTCGAACCCACTCCGCTCCCGGGTTTCGGCACCAGTTAACGATCGTCAACGAAAAACGAGAAGAAAAAGGAAAGAGGTTGAATGTAGTTACTGAACGAGAGTTGTCACAAGACTGTTTTTATTTGAGCTTTTAAAGCCTCTCTAAATACATTCGGGATGTTTACATCCCGATGACTTAAGGATTAGGCTGGCTGCCTACGACGTCCGAACCTTAACTTATATATATATATTTATATTTACTAAATCGAAACTCATAGCTAGTCGACTCAAAGTAACGCGGTCGTATCAGCTTTCGGGTTGGAGTGATGAGTGCAATATTGTGAAAGTTTTTTCACAATTCAGTACAGCGACTGTTTTATTGAATTGTTTATTTAAGGTGGTTTAAATCTTAAAAGGAAAATATTGTAATTGTAGGCTTTATTGTCGTTTCTTTTTTTTTTTAATGACAAACTAAATACTGTTTGTACGTATCTAATATTTTGTAAGTATAGATGCTTAACCATGATTTTTTTTATTTTTCCCTTATTCAAACATCTTCCTTTCCAACATGGGACAGAAGTGGAATTTACTTTTAAAATAAATCACTATTCTATAATTTATTAGTGTAAATTGTATCTAAAACGCATTCTGAACAGTTCTTTTACTTTTGACCAGGCAGTAGCAATCGAACCATAATTGAATTCTATAAGTATAGATGCATCCTTTATTTTTTTTCTAACGTCATTCATTTGCGAACGCGGATAATCGGGAGTCTTCTGTACGACAAATGTACTCAAAATGCTGTAGAGCTTCAAAGGGTTGTTCATTTAGAGAAAGACTGGGTAAGATCATACAAAACGTGGTAAGAAATGAAAAAAAAAAAAGAAAAAAAAGGAAAATGGAAAGGGAAAAGTATAAAGAAAAGCATGGTATAATCGCGGAAGGCTTTGAGTTGAAGAGGAGATACCTGACCGGAGGAATCCACAGACAGCCAGCGAGACAATATATAGCTGGGCTCTCAGCCCTCTCCACTCCCTTTCATAGGAAATTGAAAACCGACCGAAGCTTTTCTTCAACAGTTTTCCCACTTCTCCCTAGGGTCATATCAACATTTCGGTGAAGAATAACAGCCCTAGCAGTTTCTAATGGACCATTGTTTTCTCGCGGCAAATGTCTACGGATTAAAGTATACCATGATTTTTATTAATGTAAAAACAAATATTCTTTCTAGCATCAATATACTACCGTAACAAAAGAGGTGGGAAACGATTGGTGGACACTTAGAAGGGTAAAGACTTTTGGAAGAGAGGGACAGGTAAAAATATTAAATTTTGTTAAAATACTTAGTACTGATTAAATATTGACTCCATTGCTAGCCATATGCTAGCATATTTAACACCAAAGAGACCTACATTTATGCCAAACCAGGCGTCAACAATCCATTTTATGTCCATATAGCCCCCATACTAGAGCCCTGGCAATGGCCAGTTTCTCCAGAGTCCTGAGTATTGTATAAATGAGCGAGTGAATGATGAATTGTAAATATGGTATGAATGAGAACATTTATCTCAATTACTTATTGCCTAATAAGGCAGATTGTAATTATAGCACAATAAAGAATATTATATATAGCCCCCATACAACTACAATACTTCGCAATATCCTTCTTGGACTCCTTTAACCCCTCCATCCACAACGCTCCTTCGTTAAATGTGCTAAAAACAAGATTATTTGCTATCACAAACAAATAAGTAGTTGCATATAGTGCTAACTACTGAAAGAGTGTTGATTTTTATAACATTCTAAATATATAATGCAAGTTACTATTATAGTTCATATTTACTTAGTGTATTTTCATTTTTATTATTAATTTTTTAATTTAAATCTAGGTATATCGGTTTTATTGGTATTAATATGTGAATTCCTAATTGTGAATTAGTGTGTGAACCTGTATTGGTGTAGATATTTTTCTAGGAAGTTGTTGTTGTATTTTTTTCATATTCCTTTTGTTTGTATTTTTAATTCTTCAAAAATATGTTTCTTTTATTAGTATGAATACACTTTTAATTTTAACTTTTCTTATTTTATTTTTTAAATATATTTTATTTTACTTTCAAAGAGCCTACATTATATTAAATAAATGTTGGTTCTTAGGCCCCAGGAAAATATATATGAATGTATATGTGTTATTGCCCTAAAATAAAAATGTTATAATGGCTATAATAACATTTGGTGGGTGGGCAGAATCTGCAGCAATCACTCGGAGTGGCAAGGTGTTGCAGTTCATATGACACTATCCAGGGTCGGGTTTCATCAAGTGACGCCGGTTAAGTGAATTATGTGTTACTGTGGGCACGTGACCAACAGGAAAGTGGATTGATGTCCGTGTGGACAGGCGGCCTAAGGGAGTATTATATCCCATCATTCGTGATTGATGGGACATAGCAATCGATTATTATAGTCATTACTTACAGATGTTTGTAATGTGGATGGAATAGAATGGAAGAGTCATAGAAGGGAGTAAATGTCACTGAATGCTGGATTCATCATACAGTCTCCCCCCTTTGCTAATTACAGCTGAGTGGCTAAAATTAAGGACCCGCAGGAACAAGAGTGCCGTAAACTTAGTCAGCACTTGGCAGAGGTGAGGGAAATGTTTTAACTGCGGTGTTTCGTGCATCACAAGAGCAAGTGGAGTCTAGTACAGTTTAAATAGGAGTTGCTTTTGTTATATGGAATTAATTGTTGTTTATTAGTCAAGGTTAGGCTGTTAATATGCACTACATTTTTAACTGAAGTAACATTTGTTATAAAAAATAATGTCCCAGAATAAAGTGGTTTTATTTCATCGCATTGGCAAAATCAATCACTTACACCTATGGATTGGCTTATCGTATCTAATTTCCATCTGATAAGCCTTTTTGATTCGTACGCACATTCGTGGTGAGGCATATCCTGGCGCCACATCTGCCATAAACCTACGGGATGTGAATGTCAAACAGTCAACATTCCTGTGAAGACACGATTGTTTCGAAGGAACCTAATACATAATGGTAATAATAATATATATACATAGCCCGGCCTACTCTGAATACCCGATGGACCTAGGCGATTAGCATGGATGCTCCTGTAGAACCTATAGATCGGTGGGCTGTTCCTACAGCGAGTGATCTGAATATTCCGATCACGGGATCGTCTCCCCCCCCCCTCACCCCACCTGGTGATGGTCCCCGCGGGTCGGATCCGATTTCACTTTGATATCACGTCCGAGCCAATCATCGGGTCACAATCAGCATCACCCAGTTATCTCCTTCCTCTGTCCTTCATCGATCAGGGGATTAATCCTATCGGTTGGGTCCTTCTGCTAGCACTAGGAAATATAAAGATGGCATCTGATCTTAAGAAATGAGTAATTTTCAAACTACTGATGATAAATGAGACTAATTATATTTGAGAGGTTGTATTCTTTGGGATATTGGTCTTACTTTGAAACGAAGAGAATAGATTTTTATCAATTGGAATTGGTGGTCACATCATACTTCTATACTCAAACCGTATCAGGCAAGGATCTGATACAATCATACATAGTAGAAAGATCAATGAAATTTATTACATACTTAATTTACAATTAAACTTGTTAAAAAATTAGTATTAGTTAAATTCTCTACTCAACAGTTAGTTTTTTTAAAAAGCATTTTTTTAATAGAAGATACAAAACGTACATCAGCAGGGCACAACATAAACATAATAACGGCACTTGAGTGTCTATCCTCCTACTTTACGATATATATATATACATATAACACGACCTGACTGAGTCCAAGGATGGACTGCTAAAAATCCTTACTAGAACCCAGTATTGTATCTTGGAACAATTTATTAAAAAATAATTTTTTTATTAGTTGTATAATCGGAGCTTAGCGAGGACCCAAATTCACTTTATGCTTGAGCTCAGGGGCAAATATGAAATGTCCCTACGTTGTATTCAAGGCATGTAATAATTTTAAAAAGATATTTGCAACGGCAAATAGCTTTTTCATTTAAATGTCAAAGATTGCTTGGCAGGATTCCAAGTCAAAAGGCAGAAGTGGGTAAGTCTTTTTCCAGTAGTGAAATATTTCATTCTTTCTCATTTGGTAATGTCCTTCCTCCTCTTCTTTGCTTTAATTATTTTATATTTTTTTAAATATATTCTTTACAAGTTTAAACTTAATTTTTAAATATTTTGTTCCAGAATAGATGTCATATTAATACAAATGGCTGGTGATATTTTACTTGGTATGGCAACGCTTTATAAAGATCGTTCAAGAGATTAGTGCTGAGGCATGCTTTGGACATACAAATGGCTTTCAAGAAAGTCATGTACAAACCTGAAACCAAAAAAAATGCAGGGTTGTGTGTAAATCTAGCTAAAAACCCCTTAATTGCTCAATGGGTAATACCCGAGACTGCTTAACTGGGCTAACTTCGCACAGTTCATTTCACCTATACGGTTTTACAATATTAAAAGCGTATAAAATTTGCTAATACTTCATTTTTATAGATAGTAATACTTCAATAGTTATAGATATAATATTTTATTGTTAATTCGTATTGGTTATTAATACAGATGTGTAATGCCTATAGGACAGATAATTAAACTGTGTCGTTAGCAACTTAATTTTTTGAACAAATCGTTTCTCCCGCTGGAAGAGTTATTGTCAAGACATTTGGGTGTTTGGAATGCTACTTAGGACCATATCCCAAGACAACATTTGGAGACAACTTTACTCGACGCGATAGGTACTCTGTATAATTCTTATGATAAATTGTTTATTGATGTAAGAAACCTAAAAAAGACACTCAACAAAGATAGAAATAGCTGAATGCTAAAAACCTCTTTTAAACATATTAATATTTCTTGTGCCTGTCATATTTCAGACAGTTTGCCTCACAATCGCACTGTAATATATTATTTTCAAGTTCACTGAAAAATCAGAAATGTCTACTGACGGTGCACATTCAGTGGAAAAGAACCAAAGGGGCTTCTTATTGTAAGTAGTACAGTTTTAGGTATTTTTTTTATAAAGATGGGATTGTTTTATGCTGAATAGAGGAAATCCCCAAAGAACCTAAGCATATTGATCAAAAGCTCATTTGGTCCCATTCCACATGGAGATGTCATTCTCTTGCCATCAGCATCCTTCTCCCGGGATTACTTTCGGGGCTTGGCCAAGGATCAGAATCTTCGATCGAAATAAAAATCCGTGGGTTTCCATGCCTCCTCCTTTGGTTTATTCATCTTCGATTTAAATAGGCTTTAACGTAGACATGTTAATGTAACTTCTATCGTACCTGTAAATTTAATATTTGTAATGTAATTTATTTACAAAACTAAATGAATTTATGATTTTTAATAAACGATATTTTTGAGGACTCAAACGATATCGGTTAAAATATGTGCATATTAACCGTCCATTTTTTTCTTAATCAATAGTTTGTTGCTACATTACGGACTGGCATCAACCCATCCTTAGGCAACATCAACACAACCAAAAACACCTTTTTTAAGGATAACATTAGGTTACAATTCTGAAAAAAAAATATTTTTAGTTGTACAAGATGTTTTCCGAGGAAATGCGTGGAAAGCATGTTGACTACTTCCGTACAATTATTTGATGAATACTGGCTAAAGATATACTTATACTAACAGTATAGTGATTATTAACAGTAGTGAGAGATATCCCACGACTAAAATTGGTAAAATAGTTTTGTAGATTTTTTTTAGATCTATTGAAAATCAGAATAGACAATTTAGTAGCACTTACAGAACAGATTAAAAATATTTTTTCTCTTGTTTACAATAAATTAAAAAGACCGGATACCTAATTTTATGTCATTTTCAAGTTTCTATTGTCAAAGTACTGTCGAAGAAACCCCGACTGATGAAATGGGATGGGTGAATAAAAAATATCTCTTAAGACATAGTGAAATATACAAATAAATAACCAGCTAATATTTTGCTTTTAAGAAGTTCCAAACATTAAATATTGCATTAATTACGATTAATAATCTATTCAAGCTATAGTAGACCGATTAAAAAAAAAATCACTAATGTCTAACAGTATTGTAATCGTTTAAAAAATTGGCATGCTACTAAAATTTTAGTACTCAGGTAATCATTTATCCGTTATAGTAACCACTTAGTATATCAAAGCTGAGTGGTATTAAGATACCATTACCGGCAAAGGCTTAGGGTAAGTGAATAGAATAAATTACCATTGATGAAAGAGAAGGGTGAGTGGAAAGCAAGAATGAACGTTTGCCACCGAATGGTTCGCAGACCATTAATAATTTTCCGTACGATACAGAGAGGCGAGGACCTTGTACTCAGTGAAACCCGGAAGGGTGGAGGAAAATAAAGGCCATTCGCTACTGGAATCAAAAAAAAAAAAGAAAAAAAAAGCATTGAGGTGCAAATATTCATGAAGCCATTAGCGAGGCAAGCACTCCATTTCTGCTGCAAATACGGACAAGTGAGCTCCATGCGCTCGGTACCGGCCATATTCATAATGGATTGATTATTACTGCAGAGTGTGAAACATGCAACATATTGCCACAGCTCAAGGGATTAGAGGGTCCAGGTAGATAACGATAGGGACAGGGATTCAGTACGAGTTATGTACAACTTCAACAACAACAGCACAAGTAAGTTTATATATATATTATATTAACAAGGTTGTGAATCAGACAATTGTGGAGGTCCCGAATGCCAATGAGATCCAGCAAAACTATACACAAACCATATAATAGGGGTGTGAATTATGAATGAATCGGACACTGCAAGCTCGACCAGTGATTCTTGACGAGAGACATGTTCAGCCTGCGAAGTTTGGTCACCATCGATAGGTAACTCTTTTAGAAGATAATCTATTAAAGCCATTATGGTTTTAAAATCCACCTGCGTTGATTATTTTGACGCCAATAGACATTTTAAGGGTGAGCCGTTAAATACCAACAGGACCATCCACCATAGGTAGACTCTCACTACCTTCCCGAACCCACCAGCCTCCTTTAGGCATCCCACACTCCATATCCTTCTCATACATCCTTCAAATAGGACTCCCCTTAGTCAAAGGCACCCATCAATCCAAAATAATTTTCCTTTTATTTTTCCCACATCCTATTTTTTATAAAATTAAGAGCTATGGTAAAAAAAAAAAGAAAAAAAAAAAGACAGGTCATCTTCTGAAATATCTATCGAAAGGCTGCAGAGGGCGCCAGTCAATTAATCGCCGACAGGTTGCGAGATGTCCACATTCAAGTGAACCCAGCCAAGACTCAGGGTATCATATTCTCTTTCCAGCATGGGAAAAGAAAGCGTCCACCCAGCTTCACCATAGACGGGACTCAATGCAAACTTGCCAACAGCATCTGCTACCTAGGCAGACACATGACGTTCGGCACACATTTGCAGAAGAAATTGAAACGAGTACGCATAACTTACTACTCTCTCCAGCATCTCATCACAAGCCAGGCCATATCCCTTCGACTGAAACTCTTAATATACAAGAGCCCCTAGCTCTACTGTTTGGGACACCACTCTTTAGATTCCTACATGCCAGCACCATAACTCGACTCCAGAGCTTCCAGAACAAGATCCTGCGAACGGCACTCTGGCATACCCCCTTTCGTGAAATGAAGGCTTCCGACATGCACGAAAAGAAAATTCCACCATCACCGACGTCATCAAAAGAAGACACATCAAGTTCTTCGACTCGATGAAATACAGTCTAAACCCTCTATTCAAAGACATGACACCACCACCGCTACCGGCACGATGGCAACTCACAAGATCGAGTAAAGCAGAGGAAATGGAGGACATCACGGCGCTAGGCCCACCAAAAACAAGCCTCTAAGGGGCACCCATCACTGAAATCAGACTAAATAAGAATACACTACATGCCTAGAGAGACTCTAGGCCCAGCCACCAGTGGACTCTCACCACTGTACCGAAACAACCAACCTCCACCGAGGCTTCCCACACCCCTTAATCTTCTCACACCACCTTCAAGCAGGTACTCCTAGTTTAAGGATCCGATTAACCTAAATATTCTATATTATTCCCTAATCCTGAATTTCTAACTAGAGAGCTTAGAAAAAAAAAACAAGACAGGATTATCAAAAAGGTAGAGGCGCTTGGAAGTCTTGTTAGCAGGAGGTTTGGAAAGCATTCAACCTCAAATTTGATAAGTCCTGCTTAGTTAATTAATATAGTGATGTTTTTATTCTTATTCACCTATTTTAATGAATTTACATGTATGAGGTGAAATGTTGGTTGGGATATATTAGGTTGATGAAAAAGATCCCTTAGCTTTTCATAAAGATTTTTAACGGACAAGGTCTGACATATTATGCAAGTCTACAGTAACTCCTTGTTTGAGAAAGAGGTTGGACTCGACGGCCGGCAAATCATCAACCCAAGCCGATCTCCTAACAAGCTCTCCAACTCATTTTTTCAGTTAGCAATGAGTTCACTGTCGGGCTCAGATAACTGGGTATCCCCAAAGTGGGGAGGAGACGCCCACCGCAGGCTAGGGTTGCTACAACCTCAGCCGCCGTCTGGCGAGCGCCCAGAAAGAGATAAGGCGGGCGGACCTGTGGCCTAGTCGGAGGGCAGCCTAATTCGTTTTGATCTGACTCCATAAGATCTTTAGAAGGTGTGTCCCCCGACAAAGCCCCATGTTCAGGAGAAGAGGAACAGGGTAGGTAGTTTTTGTGGTCTTGGAATGACTACGAATTCACACTCGGTGTCTAAGGGTAGCCGAAAACCGTCCGGATCCCAAAGGCGAGTGTGAACCGGAGAGAAGCAGTCTGGATTGCCGTGGGAGACGCTACGAGGTAAGTTTGTAGGGCCGCGGCAACCGTCGTCTCTCCTAAGGAGGTGCTAGTGTTAGCGAGACGAAGGCAGAGATTCCGACTAGGAAGGTGTGGGGTCTGACAACGCCGGACTCAAACATAGAGAGGTTAGGAGAGAGAGAGATGCAGAAGTAGTTGAATGAGAAGACCATGGTTTTGAGTAGACCAGCAAGCGCCAGTGCAGAGAGAGAGAAGTGTTCAAGGTGCCGATTTGTTTATTTCAGCTTTTCGCCCTATGTGGCGCATCTTATATAAGCAGGCTAACCGTAGTGGGGAGCCATCCCAGCGGCTGTTACCCCCACTAGCTCCACCCACTCCGACTTTTTTTTTTTTCATAGTCCCTTTAAATTTACAGATAATTACATATATAGTTATAGATCCTCAGGCGAATCTATTTACAAATTATTTCTGTATTTCCTGTAGCATCGCTACAGTATATACAGGTTTTGTTATTTTATAAAAATTATATAATGAATAAACAAGTATAATGATATACATTATACTAACTGGACTAAACTGACTAATAAAGGTGATGGGGCTCACCTTTTTGATCAACCTTAAAACTAACTTACATACTAATTCTTAACCTAATTTTCCCCTGACAGTCTGTTGCTATCGATGCGGGAGGGGTGGTGGGGTCATAGTGTTAAATACTGGGTTTGTCAGGTGCTGCAACGAGTCAAAAAACTTAATGGGTCTCCGGCGGATGAACTCACCTACCGACGGCACACCAAGCAACGGGTGCAGGTCAGCGTTCTTGAACCTCTCGAAAGAGGTATGTCGGACCACTTTTCGCATGAACCATTCTGGAAGTGTTGGAGGAAATGTATTGTCAGGCAAGTGGGTAAATAGCGGGGCACCGTACACCAGAGCTGGCCGGAGGACACATTTATTGATCATCAGTTTGAGACAAAGCGACAGGTTGGGAGAAGTTATCAAGTGCGATAGCCGGTAAGACTGGTGCCGTACTTTTTCTATTTTATTACTAAAATGAGTAGAGAAATGGAGATGCCTATCCATTTTTATACCCAAATAGTGCATTGAGAAAGCTGGTGAGTTCTCTTGCCCTTCTATGCTATACGATTTTGGCAAGGATTTTTCCCCTTTTGGAGGGAGAATATTACGCAGTCGGTCTTCCCGGCGTTTACACTGATGTTTAACATGCCCAGTCTGTCACTGATAACGTTACAAACTGACTCGGCCTGTGTAAGAGCTCTTTGTGCACTCATGCTGCTGCTGTGAACCACAATGTCGTCGGCGAAAGCGATTACAGTAGCTTTCTTATAGTTTGTCCCAACAATTTCAGATGTGTACATGCTGAAAAGAACTGGAGACAGAACCGCACCTTGAGGAACTCCTCAAGTCAGAGGAAATGGGTTAGAAAGGCAATCACCCACCCGTACCCTCACGGATCTGTTCTTCAAGAACGAAAACAACATGGTATATAGCTGCTCTGGGTATTCCCAGTCACAAAGCTGTCGGCACAGCATCCCGTGGGACACTGAGTCGAAAGCCTGCGTGCAGTCCAACGAGATCATAGCAGTTGCTGTATTCTTGTTGATACCGAGGGTGGCTTCCGTTTGTACCTTCACAAGCGGACGTTCTGTACTCAGATGAGCCTGAAAACCTGTCTGCTCGTACGGAATGATAGCATATTCCGAACAGAACTCCTTCAGGTAGTTCAGTATTATCTTTTCGAGAATCTTCCCCATGTGAGGGAGGACTGATCGGGCGATAGTGGGCTGGGTGGTCGCCTCTCTTTGTGGGCTTGCGCAGCGAGAACAAGATAGCTTGTTTCCACGCTGTCGGGAAGTATCGCAAGCTGATACATGAATTGTACAGGTTAGCGAGTTGGGCAATCCCTCTCCTCGGCAGGTGTTTCAGCTATACCGTTTGCACCCCGTCGCCCCCTGGTGCTCGGTTTCCCTGACACCGGCGAAGAATCGCCTTGAGCTGCTTCGGGGAGACAAACATATAGGTCTGACCTGTCCTCAGCTGCTGAGGTTCGTGGTAGTTACCTGTTCTAGTGGCGTTGTCTGCGGTATAGTGGTCGGCCAATATTTTAACCTGTTCTTCCGATGTGTACAGGGTGTCTCCATCATGAAGACGGACAGCTGAGTCCTTCTTAGTAGTAGTCTTTAGGAGCCACACCGACTGACGTCATAATCTTTATTTGTACAAATATGGAAACAGATATTTTCTGGGACGAGATGAGGGTAACTTTTAATTATTCGTGATAAAGAGGTGGCCACAACACTCACAATATAATTTACATGTTACAAAAACTGAAGGGATTGAAAAACACGGCGTTTTTAGTTGAATTTATTTAGAACAGTCAGATAAATGATGTGAATAAATCGCTATTGAACTATAAAGACTGTATTGAATCGTTTATTGGCTACATCCTTGCGCTTGAAGAATGCAGTTGATATTTGTCTATCTACATCCAAAATTACAGATAAAAAATACTCCTACCCCGCTGTAGAAAATTATAGACTGCTAGGAACTAGGATTGAATTATTAACTGATGTTAGTTTATTTTTATGTACGCGCTTTCGTGCTTCTATCCACTTAGAGTAGTAGCTTTACGTCATCTCCTATCTAATCCCCTACCTGACATGTGGGCCTGGGGTGCCTGCCGGACCTCGGAGGGAAGCCTAGCCTCTCTGCTCTCACCCTTGCACAATATCCGGGTCACATCGGTGGGCTCCCAAAATGAGTTTAAATACCAAAATAATGGCGTTGATGACCTGTGGGTTTCACGAGAAAATAAATTCCACAAAACAAACATCATTTGTTATCTATTATATTACTGAAGAAGTGCCAAATTCTATTGTCCTGATCTTGTTGTTGACATTGCGTAATATCACACTGGAGCCACTGGAGTGGGTTAGATCTTTTGTTTTGTTTCATTTTTTTTTTAGAAGATCCACGGCAACCCCATTTCCCCCTACTCTTTCCTGTTAATCGAAATGATAGAATTGTACTGAAATAAATACGGAAAAGGATAACAAAGAAAAATCCAATGACGAGAAAGGATCGCGGTTCGGCCACAGAGGATTGTCCTGGCAATTAGGCTGATATTAGCCTACCCGGTGGATTGCGGATTTGAATGGAAATGTTCTGAATAAATCACGACAACTTTATGTACATATTAATTATGAAAAATTGCCGCCCCCCCCTTTCTCTCTCTCCTCGACAAAGTACATTATGTTAAATGGGGGGTCGTTACTGACTGCCACCCACTAGGATCTGACTGCCATTAGCCGAATTGAAAATTCAAAAGAATGTCCACACTGGTCACAACTGTAAGCACGGTCGGCAAATCGAGTTAAAACTCCATTCAATTTTTGTGATTGCCATTCCACCTCATTTTAATACATCTGCGGAATATTATCGGTACAAAACCAGGCATGAACTACATGAAAAACCACATCAAAGGCATGAAAATATAGATCATTTCCTGACACCGGCGAAGAATCGCCTTGAGCTGCTTCGGGGAGACTAACATATAGTTCTGTCCTGTCCTCAGCTGCTGAGGTTCGTGGTAGTTAGCTGTCCTAGCGGCGTTGTCTGCGGTATAGTGGTCGGCCAATATTTTAGCCTGTTCTTCCGTTGTGTACAGGGTGTCTCCGTCATGAAGACGGACACCTGAGTCCTAGGCTATGTTGAGCATGGAATTTAGAGAATGTAGAGCAATACAATTGCAACTATGAAATCAGAACGCTATAACTTGAAAGAATCTTACCTCAAGAAACTCAACATTTTCTTTACACTCTTCCACATTAACAGTTTTACCAAGACTACTCTTCTCTGCATAAGTTATGAGTTATTTTTTTTTTTTATATACATATACTCTTTAATGGGCTATAATTACAATCTGCCTTTTATAAGGCAATCAGTAATTGCGATAAACGCTCTCATTCATACCATATTTACAATTCATCATTCACTCACTCATTCATACAATATTTACAGACAGCCCAGAGACCTCCCAAATCCACTGCGAAGAGAGAGCGGAGCCTTGGGAAGTCCCCCACGCTCCTCCGTCAGCCGCGTCACCGGATACTAGCCAGTCGAGGCTGACCAAGAGCGCGAGAGCCACAGACGCTCAGGACATGATTGGAGTAACTGGCCATTGCCAGGACCCCCGCTGTCACGCGTTTATAGCAGGTCACGAGGCCACTGCCGTTTTAGTCTCCGAGGAGGATTATAGGGATGAGTGGCGCAGTGCAATGACTGTGCTACAGGATTAGGGTGGTTGGAAAGGCTACTGTGGAATTTCATAAACTTAGAAGGGATGAGTTCTAGAATGTAGGGTATGTTAAGGTTGTTTGTGGAACGCTTCACGATTTTGCGTGTCATCCTTGCGCAGGGGCCATGCTAATATGAGTTATTAAATCAATTTAGTTTTAAGGGGGTGTTCTATAAACCAGAACTACATAAACAACAAGGATTTCACAACAAGGATGTAGTATATAATATTTGTGTATGGTGGGCATATAATGTTTATTTTTTTTTGTATTAACTGGTTGAATTTAATTTTTGTTTTCAGGTTATAATCCATTTAAAATCAAAAATAAACATGCAATTTCAAGCTATTTCTTGAACGGGCTGAGGTATCATACAAGAAAAAACGAATTGTAAATGGATATTCAGCCGTCGTTTTAAAAATATATAGAAATAGTTCGTTTTGCTCGCCTCTTCTCTCACCTTGTCTCGCTCGCCTAGGTACTATCTTTAATTCACCACTGTGAATTAATCTTAGTCAGTGAATTATAGAAAGGCTCTTCAGATATTCTGGTAAGATTGATTAATGGTCAAATCAATCTTTTTGTCAGCTTAACATAAGCAATATTTCAATAGATAACTTTTTTACTATGAAAAGTTGTCAAGGATTTCACACGTGTGAATGTGTCTGAAAAAAAAAACTTGATAAGTGCTCCTGTCGCAGACAATTCAATAACCTCAGGACCCCCAGGAAGTCTCCACTCTTTGAAACAAACAAGAAAAAGAAGGACTCTTCCATCTATTGTGCTCCTGTCCAATTTATCAAGTGAAGAAAATGTTTTTCTTCAGGAAAACCTGGGATTTATAAATATTGTTGACAACTCCGGCATGTGTCCCATTGGCCCCTAGAGAGCGAGAGAGAGAGAGAGAGAGAGAGAGAGAGAGAGGAGATAACGTGCTTGCTTTTCAAAAATTAAAAAATTGACACCGAGTAAACAGGAGAAGAACCGGTAGGAATAGTCCAAGTAGGAATAGGTTTAATCATCTGCCATGTGTAAAAATCCTAAATATTCACTAAGCTAATCGAAACGATGATTATTTTATATTACGGACTCAACTCAAAATCATAAATTTTTAACTTATTCAGCACAGTAACTGAATAGTTTTATCAATCCATTTACAAACTGCATATACAAGAATAGATCCTCAGAAATCGATTTGATATAATGCTTACGCATCGAATAAAGCACGGAGAATATTTTAAGGGACTTAGTATATGTAATAACATCAGGAATTCATTAATTTACTGAAACTAAACCATGAATGAAAATATATTTAATCGGTGTCATTAATGACAAGTTTAGTAAATATATCTATTCTTATTGCCATGTCTATTCAACATTGCTATCAAACATGGGTTCCAATTTTTTTTTGCTCAAAGCCATTTTATTTTGACATATTTTGTGTAAAAATATTTAAAAGCCGTGAGGGACTTGCAGTTAGTGCTTCTTTATTTTCTATAGATATGCTGCAGTTTATACAGAATATAAAGTTATACAATTGCTTATTTAATGCATTTCTAGAACGCAAGTAGGTTGAAAATGGATTCCAAAAAATATACTAACAACATGAGTTAAGAATCAAGTCGGTCTATGTTCAGAGAAAAATAAATTTACATAGAAAGCTTATTTATTGTTTAACTCATTACTAGAGGAGTTTGTGATGATCTAATATATGATGTGTGGAAATGTTGCGGGAAATATCAAGCTTTGAGACAAGGATGCCTAACGTTCATGTAATACTGAGCGAATTCAAATAATTTCTAAAATGTTTATGTCCCTGCTTGCAGAGAACAGATCTACTGACTATAAATCCGTGTTATAGCGAAAGCTAATTCGATTCCATGGCTCCTCCATTTAGAAATTGAAAATCCTAAAGAGCCCTTTTTCACCCCCTGTACGGCAGTGATTGAACCCTGCACCCTATGGCGGGATTAAGTGGCAGTGAAGATATAGCTGCACACCAGCTGAGGGATCGGCTCCCTTTATGCCTTTTTAATGACCCAATCCTCTGCCCTTATCTCCTCTACAAAGCCGGGGGGTCCTCCAGTCCCAAGGGCAAGGTCGAAATTAATTTTTTGTGAATCTTCCTATCTCCTCGCTTATCTGTCGCTTATACCTTCATAAAACTGGATTAGCAATAAAAAAAAAAATCCCCAGAAGTAACTGCAGCAAAGCAGCAAGTTGTGGACTCAAATCCCTAGACCGGCTGTGATTTCATTTCCTTCTAAAAAGAATATTAGTCAGACAAATCAAAAAGGAGAAAACAAAACCAACATTTGGAGTAGAATATGGACATATCTTAATTTAAATATCTTTATTTTAAAAATTACAATTTTCTTGTACAGCATCCTTGATTGGGAAGTAAGGATTCATTCATACTTATGGATAATTCACTGTTCAACAGGAGTTGGCAAAAGGATTTTTGTAATTTGGAAAATATTGAAGGCATTACTGATTAACAACAACTTTATTATGATAACATTACATTCTGCCTGATTGGGCTATAAGTAATTATGATAAATGATCTCATTCATACACATTTTTTCATTCGCTCACTCATTCATACTATATATACAAACAACCCAGAGGCCCCCAAGTACACATGGTTGTCACCTCAGTCGCGTGCAAAGGAGGAAGCGGAGCCTTGGGAAGTCCCCCACGCTCCTCCGTCAGCAGCGTCATTGGATACGATCCAGCGGAGGCCGTCCAAGAGCGCGAGAGCCACAGGCGCTCAGGACATGATTGGAGAAACTGGCTATTGCCAGGACTCCCACTGTCACGTATTTATACCAGGTCACGAGGCCACTGCAGTTTTAGTCTCCGAGGAGAATTATAGGGATGAGTGGTGGAGTGCAATGACTGTGCTAGTGTATTAGGGTGGTTGGATAGGTTACTATGGAATTTTATGAACTTGATGTTGGAAGGGATGAGGTCACGAATGTAGGGTATATTAAGATTATTATGAAGGGTTTTGTTGCTGACGTAATAAGGGGCATTTACTGTTGTTCTCAGGATTTTTGACTGAAAGGATTGGGTACGCTTGATGTTCGACTTTTTTGCTGTCCCCGGTAGCTCTATTCCGTATGTCCAGATTGGTTTAAGTATAACTTTGTCGATTAGTAATTTACTTTCTATTGAGAGATGATGGGATATCCTTTGAAGTAGTCTGTACAGTTGTCCAAAGTGTCTTTTTAGTTCTTGTCTTTTTAGCCTCGTATGCGGGTTCCAGGTCAGTCGTTTGTTGAGATGGAAGCCTAAGCGCCGTACTAACTGGGATACAGGGAGAGGAATGGAATTAAAAAAACTAGTGGACAAGACTTGTGGCAGAGGGTGAAGGTAATGTGGGAAGATTTTGCTTCATTAACTTTAAACCGCCATTGATTGCACCAATACTCGATCTCGTCAAGGTGTTTTTGAAGGTTATGGGATGCTATATCAGGGTCTGAATGGGATGACAGGCCTGCAGTTTCATCTACAAATGTTGCCAAGAAGGTATTGGTGGTAGAGGGGACATCAGCGGTGTATAGATTATAGTGGGTGGGACCGATGACGCTGCCCAGCGGAACTCCTGCTTTTACGGGATGGTAGTTAGAATATTCTAAACCACAGCGGACTGTGAAGAAGCGGTTTGAAAGGTAGGACTGTAGGATTAGATTAAGGCATTAGGTCAAGTCAGTTGCCACACGGAGATTACCGTGAAGAAAAGAGTTTGATGACTACAGTTCTGAGGACTTTGGATTGGAATGTTTGCAGGTTTAGGTTGAGTGAGTTAGAGTTGCTGTTAAGTAATCTATATAATCTCTCCAAATTGTCGGTTTAATTCTTGTCTCTGTGAGGGTTCCGAGTCATCCGGTTCTGAGAAAACCTAGGTATCTAACAGCATTGGACGTGGGAAGCGGTATAGAATTGAAGGTGACAGCTGGACTTATGGAAGTTCCATAAGTGGCCCTACTCGATCAGCATTATTGTCATTATCTGTAATGTTGTTACTTTCAGAAGTCCCCCTTTATTAGTTTTCAACCTTACACGAAAAGTAATGATGAATGACTATTAAAGTGTTTAAAAAAATTTAATCGTTGATTTTATATAAAGTAGAATAATATTTTTTAAGTTGAGGTTTAATAGCTTTAAATATATATGAGTCTCATGAATAATGTTATGAGAAGGGTAACAATTTTTTTTTTAAATGCTTCAAAGGTGAAGAACAGGACAATGCAAGGGTGGTGCTGAAAAAATACGATTGTGTGCTCGTTCCATTTTACTGGACCAAGGGCTTAAAGGGGCAGGTTAATTTATTCCATGTACAAAACGTCCTCAAAACAAGACCGGCTTTAAAGTCCTGGAGGGTTGTTTCGGTGGTGAGGATGTTGTTTACTTCCTGAGCATAAATTAAATACAGTTACTTCCAGGTCAAAGCGGACATATAAACTAAAAAGAAACTACTTGTAATTTTGAAAATGTACAGAGTAGTTTTTCCCTCACAAATAATAAGCACAATATACATAAATACTACGCAAAAATGATTAAATTAATGAATAATCCCTCAATAACACATTCTGTAAAATTAGTAGAGAGTGATACCAGTATAATAGCATCAGCACAATGAGGGGAAGTCTACGATAAATCATTATTTAAAGTAAATACTGAAGGAGTCAATGATGGGGGATCTCCCCGACACTACTTCACCATCCATAGCAGAGCATGATGAAGGTGAGCACGAGAGCCGCAGACGCTCAGGACGATGACAAAACGGTCCAGTACTGGAACTCCCAATTACTGGATATTTACAAAAGATCTCAAGGTGTTTTCCACTTTACTCTCCGATTAAGGTTGTATGGACGGACGATAATTGAAATTGATCTTAATAGTTGGGTTTGGACGGTGAGATAATCTTTTATGGAACTTTGTGGATTTTAAGAAAATGTAATCTTTGATGGAGGTAATTTTAAAGTCATCATGAAAGGTTCTGTCATAAAAATTAACCAAGGAATCTTCCAAACCAATTCGGAGACAATATGGGTTATTTTGACAGAACGTTTTCGAAATGTTGGTAACTGTATCTTAAGTTTGATTCTGTAAAAAGTAGCCCAGTTCGAAAAATATTGATTTTTCTATACATGGTGGGTTTTTTTCAGGATAGTAATCTGAAGTATTGAAATCTAGTAATTTCTAAGAGAAGCCCACTATCGTTAATCTACCAGTTTTCCATGACGGTTGAAATTGATTCGTTTTTATATGGCTCAAAGAGTAAAACCAATTGCCCAACATCCGTCAAAGTAATAAATTAACAACCCGAAATAAATTACTACAAAGATATACATCAAACATATTACGAATATTTGACTTTTTGTATAGCTTGTTCTTGTTGCCGTATCAGTCGAGGCAAAAAAAACAATTCAAAATTATTTTCAATAGAGAAGCTTTAGGGAGTGCTTTGAAAATAATTAGTAGACAAAAAAGCTGTACCTAACGACGTGGAAGGCACTGATAGCCGTTGACGGATCTTCCGCGAGTTTAATATTGGAGGTTTAAAATTATCATTTGTGTAGATGGTCGTGAAAAATTGATATATAACATTTGTAAACAAAGATTTATGGTCCGTTGAGAATACTTGTATTATATACAACTGTCTCTTTTTTTTTTTCCTAGCCTCCAAAACATACCAAACGGTCTGGGAAACCATTACACAAAACAATTTATTTTCATTTCTTTCAATTTCAATTCAAAATCATACAAAAGCCGGACGAAAAACTACACAAAAGTTTAAAATCTTACCGTTGATTTTTTCACACCATACGTTTCAGGCACAATCTTTAATTTTGCATAAAAAAGGATAACTTGTCTTACCTGAAACAAAAAATGAATTAAAGAGTCACTCTGGAATCAGGTTTTCGCGTAAGAGTGTAGCCAATATCAACGCAAAAACTCTTACGAGGAGGTTTTCCAAACCTCCAAAGAAGTTCTCTGCCTAAAGAATGTAGACAATTTTTTATAAATTTTAGAAAAAAATGTAAAAAAAAAAGTGAACTTAAACTTAATGTCTTATAATATCATTTTAAATCTACTACATTTAAGTTTCTCTGCCACCAAACTAGTAACCCTGGATTGTGAGTAGACGTCTGAAATTGAATTAACCATTTGCTTCTTCTACTTCCATTAATTTGTTGATTTTGAAAAAAAAAAACGTCTAGTTCATAATTAAGGAAGAGTTATTACAAGGAGTTTTTAGAATTTTTATAGAAAAGGTAATAAGAACTAAATTTAATATTATTGGAAGGGTATTAAGTCACATACTGAAGTAGTTTAGTAGTTACCAATGACAAGATGGATTTTAAAAGATCAAACATATCTTTGGCCATGCAAAAATGTTTTTTTAGACCCCTATAAAATCAACATCTTATGACTTTCTAATGTAAAGGTTTCAATGACTGTAATAAGATTTTTGTCAGTAAACACAAGTATACTAAAACAAATTTTTTTGGAATGAAAACACGATTCTAGAGGCCACTGACCTAAAACCTAAGTACCCGCAACCGCAAAAAAAAAAATGGGGGACGGGGAAACGAGCGAAAATTGAAGATTCAAGTCCCAGGTAGTTGTGCCTGCTCAGATAGGAAGATGCATGTTCCCCAGAGACCGGCTGATTTACACCGGATTCCTATCTACCACCAGCGCCTGATGGCTAAGATTTTTCACAGACACTGATAAGGGTCTGCGTTCAGCTTGTGCTTCAGCTGTTCTTCTTCAACCGCCTGTTCGTTCGGTTGTATCCATCTGTCTGAGGGCGGTGATCTCATTGAATGTCAAATTACTCTTTAAGAATAACTTCCACCAACGGAGGAGCGTATTGTACTTCAGCGAAAATCACTCGTATCGACAGGATCCAATAAAGACAAACTGTATCAGTAGCTTCAGCTTCTTTATGTACCCAGCTCGCCTTTCATGAAAATTCATATACTTTATCATAGTTTAAGTATGTTAACTAATACTTTAAAAATTATTATTTAATTTTCGGGGGCTTTAGTTTCTTACCATCCTTCTTGAAATATCTCGGCCAACTATCTGCAAAGCTAAGAAGCAGATTGCTTGAAGACCTATGAAGTTTAAGAAGTAAGTTTCTAAGTTATTTACTTAGGAAATAATAACTAAAAATCATACCAATAGCCTTTGTATTCCCTTTTTTCGGGAGTAGCGTTATATTCGGGAAGATGAAAAAGTGCTTTGAAGTGAATTTGTTCAATGTGTGATGTTATAAGGCGTTAAACTCAGAAGACTGAAGAGATTTTCAAAATCATTCATGAAGTGGGTTTTGACATGAAGCTTTCCTTGATAGTTCTTTGGGGATGAAGGGTAACCGGGGTTAGTTAAGTAGTTAAGGGGGTACCCCCAAGTTAGCTACTTAAAAAAATATACTGACAGGATCAGGACTAACCAACATACCCCCACTCTAAAGTTCCATCTATACCAGGGGCTTTACCAACTGAACCTCGAATGAAAAAAATATTATTCAACACGATATGGGAGAGGTCTCGGAATTAAGTTCGGATTCAACCAGTAAATTTTTTATTCGGCTGTGAATTATCAATAGTTATAAATAATGGCATGTAGTTTACGAGTACAAAGTTCTCAATATGTAAAAAGTTTGTGTATGTATATAGAAAGTATATAATAAAATAAAAATCTCTTATACAAATAAAAAAAAAAAATGTATTATTTGTGAGATGTTAAAAATTCTAGCAAATTTATTAACGGATGTAGTTTGGACATACAATACACATACTCGTACATACATCATGTCCTAATGTGAGAAGGTTGCCGGAACAGTTAGAATATGTGGAAGGCAGACATCCTTCCTTGAGCCATCTCACACTGAGATAAACGCCATAAAATGATCGATTTGCCGGAAAAAAGTTCTAATTCATCAACCACAACCGACGCCCAAAAAAAATAATTTACTCGTATCTAAATTCACGAATAACAATAATCTTCCAGTAAGATATATATATTATATATTAAGTTATCGTATTCCGGCTGTAGTCCAAAAACAAAATAGAATGAATAAGGAGGTAGATGATATAACGTGATGGTTTGGTTTATAACTGGCTTTATTCTCCTTCTGATCCTCTATACACACGTTACGGGTTTGTTTACCTTAGGCTATGTGGCATTAGGCTTAACATTGCCGTACCACTAGCCATAACTTATATATATATCAATTGCATTAGTCGTATTTTAAGCATTGGTCAGATATACCAAAGACAGAGAGAAGCAACTGAAAAAACCTGAAGTCCTGGTCTGGTTGACTGTCAAGCAGGGTTGGAAGTGGGATTTATTTTAATTTCAAATGAGGGGACTTCATCGAGAGAGCATTAAAAACTGTTGAGATCTTAAAGGATTTCAATTTTACATAGCACTTTCTGCAAGTAGACTGGTCATTTAACAGTAAATTAATATTAAGTGCTTTGTGAGAAATTTCGTATGTTTAAGTTTATGTAGGTCATAACATAACTACATTTTGGTATAGAAAATACTCAAGTTTACTCCTTTTATAGTTGACAACGTGTTGAGACAATGAATGTGTAATGTGCATTATACTTATGAAATAATCACAAATCGCAATGTAAAGTAATTGCATAAAATGTAGCCAAGCTATAGGAGATATAATGACGCACTGTAAATAGATCCATTTGTGTAGAATGTATATTCATTTCCATAATTTATAATGACAAGGGGATTTGAAGGAAAAAAACCAAATGTGGTTGACTGTGAAATCCAGATTTTGCGTAGTTTCAAGAACTTCCTTGAGTTTTTTTTCAGATTTGCTGAATTATTGTTGTACTGTATGTACATCGTAAAAACCAAATTTACGGTTGTACATTTTGACATGTGCCAGAAAAGTTGTAGGCTTTTTTTCGTGTACATTTTTGAGTCATATTCATGCTGGTTATTTCCTTATTGTTGGTTTTTTGAAGTGGTGATATTTAATTTTGTCCATGTGTCTCTTTTCCTCAAGTGTTTTCACTTTAGAATATTAGCAACTAGTTTGTTACTTGTTTAACAGTTGTTGGAACTCTTTTAATGCATCAACTGGGGTACATTCAGCACTCCTAACATTTTTTGTTACGACGAATTAATATCGTTTCTATAAATAATTAATACTTGGGTAATTGAAATATTCGGAAAAAATATTCGGTCCTGTTTATCGAGCTTTAAACTTTCTCAATTAACAGCTCTCTAGTTATTTAAGATTTTAAGAAGTAATTATTGTCTACATTTAAGGAAACAATAATTTGTACAACAAAAAAATAATTTCAAGTATATTCCTAATATTATTTCACAAAACAATAAAAATCATGCGTTTAATACCGTTCGAGCCGGTTTCAATAGCATGTTTTGACCCACATAATAATTACTAACTATTAATAGGTAAAAATAAATCTATAAGTTCTTATTTAGTTGTGATAACATAAAAGGATTCAGCAATTATAAATAATAAAAATAGTCTGTCTTTTTTGTTTTAAAAGGAATTACTCCATTCCATGTTTATGGATTGTTTATTGAATTCCGTATTTGCTTTTATTATTCCTGGTATTTGACCCTTACGATAAAATGAAAAATTATATTATTCTTAAATCTAATTCCACGAAAATCTATCCTCTCATCCGAATACTTTTGTCAACTTCTTGTCGAATAACACTCTTACAATCCACATCGTCTTCTTAAACGACTCATATTCTGAGCGTCTGTGGCTCTCTTTGCCCCATGGCAATACAAACAGCAGGGAATCAATTCAAGTATATTCAGACAACTGATCGGAAGGAAGGGGGAGCCCGGTGTTTCCGGACCTTCATCTGTCTTGCTGCTGGCATAGTATTGGAGTGGGGGGTCTTCTAGATACATATTGCATGAATTAATAATTAATATCTATTAATAATGCTGCACAAGCGTAGGTTTCAAATAAAGGATCTTTATAAAAAAAAAAAATCTCATGAGTGACGATCAAAAAGTGACACCTGTCTATTAATATTTATACTGTAATAAAAAATAATTTTTCCACCATAGAAATAATTATGTATTTATCATGCCTGTAATTTTCCGTCAAGGACTCGAGTCCGTTGCTATGAGATAGTACGGTGTACTCATAGAGATATGATCAGTGTAGGCTACATTAACAACAAGGAGCGGAGTCTATTATCGCGGGGGGAAGAGGAATTAACAGCTCTGGGGTGTTACATCAGAAGGTCGCTACTAGGGTTCTACATCAGAGGGTAAGGTACGAGTTGCTGATCCGGTAGCCGCTCAACCTGAAACCAGAGATAACCTTATTTCTCTTTCTCTTGTACTTCTTCTATCTGCTACTTCCCTCTTTGTGGGAGTTTGTGAGTTAGCAGTACTGCCAGGCGGCTTTGGCCATAGACTACTTCTGGAGGTGGACCATGTTGCATTATTCGAAATTGTAAATACGCGTATACTAATAACTAATATCTCTAAGCTGAACATTTAAATGATAATGTGTTTTTTTGTTTTGTTTTTTTCATGTACAAATTTAGTATAATACTGTATGAATGAGAAAATTTATCACAATTACTTATTGCCCAATGAAGCAGATTGTACTTTTATCATAATAAAGTTGTTGTTGATTAATATTACAAATTAGTTAATTTATATATACTCCAAAACGAACCAATCTATGGATCAGGAAGGTTTTCAGACAAACAAGACCTATTAAACAGACATTTAAACGAACAATACCGTCTCGAAAAGTCGTCATATGGGGCGCCCCGCGCGCACACTAGGCTGCGACTTACTTTAGGGGGTTTCAGTTATTGTGTATTCAAGCATTTAATATGTCTCAATCTATTGGAGATCGCAATGATTGTAAAAGAAAACAACAATCGGAGCATCAGTAAATGTTACAACGAACTCTTATTTTATTTATCCTTACTTTTGGGTACTGCTCATATTTCACGGCATGTAAAATTTAAAAAATAATAAGTGTTTCACGCCTTTTGTTTCCATGGATGCGATTCATTTTTTATTAATAATTTGACCCCAACAACTCAACTAAAAAAATGGTATTAAATACACTCAACATTACAAATCAATTTTAAAATTAAAATAATATATGTTTAAGAATGATACATGAAATGTGGTTAGGCAAAGAAAAAAATGACAGAAGCTCGAACCATTGGCCACCTGTTCTCCATCCCTACGGAACTTATATATGTAATTCGCAAGGCTTACATTAAATTAGTAATCATTGATAGGTTTTCAATAAAATATAATATTACCATAATTTCCTCATTAAAAATTCAAAGAAGAGGGGATCGCCGAAGCTTCAAAGTAAACGTAATAGAATAATGTCTTGTCATCAAAAAACTTTAAGAACGTAAATTTTTAAATTGAATGACTAAAAGTTATTTATGTTATGATTCGGTAAGTGTTAAAGATGGTTCAAGGTGAAATGGAACTGTGGCAGTAGCAGTTTGGAGGAAGTTAAACAGTGGAGATGGTAACAGAATGTGATAAGTGAAGAGTATTTCATAGAAATTTATAGAGAAATTTTGTGGTTTTAACTATGATTTTTGGATTAAGTTCCAATTTTGGTACTTATGTGTCCTAATGTACCGCCGAAGCGAGCACTACCAAGTCCAAATAATTATAGAAAATCAGCAATTATCAAATCTCTTAAGCTTTCGTAAACTAGTTGAATTTTAAAGTTATTAATTAATTCTTATCATTTTATTAATAATTGTCCTAAGAATGAAAGAATCTTTGCCTAGAGGTACGGGCATCTTAGCTGTAATCAGAAGGTATTGATTTCAAATCCCAGCCATGTTTTACTTTTTTTTTTTTTTCTAATCAAATAACTATTGATATTTTGAAAATTATTACAGTTAGAGTAGTACAGGTAAATGTATCAAATACAATTCATCTCTAAACAGCATGGGCATGTGCACTGTGAAGGGCATACGTTCTAGACGTTTACGACCCTTCTACGAAGAAATAAGACGTATCTAGACCACGAAGCGTTCCGACATCTGTATTTATCGGCTAACCTTTTAACTAAATTATACTTTTAAAGTCCGGAAGGGCTTAAGTATTCGAGAAGGGCCCTTTTCGCTAGTAGAAACTTTAGCCCCGGTAGTTTATTCAAGGCGGACTTATTTATGAAGCGGGGAAGGATGAGAGTTATAATGTGAATTCAGTGAACAGTTGCTAAGGTCTTACCCAAAGGTTGCCAAAGTACACGATTTAGTTTGTCAAGTTTTTTTTTAGTAAATTATTTCCGTCTGAATTCTAAACGGAAAGTGATTGTAGTAAATTTTCTTTTTGTTATAGATCCCAACAAAAACCTTATCAATGGTTCCACTATTTTTTTTTTGTATTAAATTTATTTGAATCTGATGCAATCTAGCTCAGAAGCACAAATTAAACCTATTACATTCGTTGGTCACTGAGGCCGTATGTATGTCTATGTACTACACTCATTTTTACTATTAATGTTGTACATAACCTACATAATAAAACAAAAATAATAATAATACTAAATGAAATTAAGTCAATTTGATATAAATTTAATTTAATGTTATTCCAGCAGGATATGTCTTGTGCGCTTATGTATGTATCTTATGAGGGAATGCTTACTGTAATCGGTTGTTTCTCTTATGGTTGTATGTAATTATGGGTTTTCGGATATAGAAGTTAGAAGATGATAGTTGTTAATTATGCATAAACGGATATTTTGTACGACTTCAAACTCCCTGTAATTTGAAGTAAGAGTGTAACTACCGGTGCAGCATATTTCACTGTAAGGCAGATTACTGCTTGATGTAGCATTAATTTGTTTTGAGGGGTTAGTTTTGTTGCATTTATTGTTTACGTGGTTTGTGAAAATGAGGGGACGATCTAAGCTTACTCTTAATTAGTGAATGGAATGGGACCAGGGTATTTAGGGAATTGTTTAAATATAAATGGTGTGTTAATATTGGTCTACGTTTGGTGAATACTATTCTCTCTGTTTCAAGGGGTTGAATTTTAATTTTCCATTTATTGAGATAGATATGCTTTTTCCATGTGGGCCTGTAATCTATTCGTTATTGCGTCTTTTATGAATAACATTGCTGTGTCGCCTGCGTATTACGATATTTTTTTTTTTAAAGGTGTATAGAATAAAAAGAGTAGGAGTTACCTATGAATGGCTTTTGAAATGATCAAGATGATGGGTTAAACAAGAGTAAAATTTTAAATACCAACTAGTCAAACGATCAGTAGGCTTCCCATATCAAATCCGCTATTTAAGATATTGATTTATGACTAAAATTTGTTTACAACTGTTATGAATCTAAATTATATTTTCTAAAGGAAATACATATAAACAAAATAAATGATGCGAGAAGACATCGGAGTTCTTTAAAGGTTCATTACATTACAGCACTTTTCATATTTTACAGCATATTTCAACACAAACGAGTAACCAATTATGTTTGGTTGTGTCACTGATAAGGTTGAGATGTGACTACTTCAAAGGATCCTCTCCCTTACCCAGAAATCGGTACACCCTCATCCGTGCGTTGCCCACATCCCCCTGAGTAGAGTAGCCTGTGGTACGAGGCCACAATCACGAGGACACTCCGGGACAAGGACCGTGCGGGAGTGGAGATGCTAGGCTGAGCCACAATGGCAAGGCCTTATTAAATTTATCTGATCCTCCCTAGCGGCCCAATTACTGTGGCCATCTTCCATTCGGAGTTTTCAGGGCATGAAAATGACAGAAGCCCCCCCCCCCCACCCACCACTCCTACCTTTCCCAAAATCCTACCTCACTCGTGCCCTTTTCATCTTTTAGTTGTACCTTTAACCTATTACTTACATATATTGTAAATGATATTTTTAAGAGTAACACTAAATAATAGACACCGAAATATTTCTAATATGAGTTTTTATATTTGATAATTTTGTATGTTGGCAATTCGTATTTGATAAATTAACAATGCAAAGTAATAGTCATCATTAACAGGTTTGTAATATTGCTTTTTTTAGCGAGTTTAAAATTTATAATTGCTATGTTAGTATATGTATATACATATATGATAATTATGATATATATATATATATCATAATTTTCAAAAATTCACTGTACTCCCATGTATCAAAGGTCTTTATTTACTATTCATGCCTTGTGGTGAGGTTTCGGACTTAATTTGTGTATTTTTAGGCAACTCATGTTGTGGCGTTTCAAATTAAAATAATAATAATCAATATTAAAATAGACAAATAAATTAACATCCAAGCTATTATATATTAGTGACGATGTTACTTTTTTTTACTCTCTATTAGTGTTTATTATTAAGTATTATTATTTTAATTTCAAACGAGACAACATGGCTTTCCTGAAAATAAACTAATTTAGTCCGAAACGTCGTAACGATGAATAGTAAATAAATAAAGTTTACGGAATATTGTGCACAAAATTGATGAAAAATTATTTGTTTGTGTCGGGCCGTCACGAGGAGGGTGCCTAGTTACCCTAGCCCTAGTGACGAAGTGAGCGTTGATTAGGCTATGACCTGGACAATTGCTTTATGACGGGTCTTACTGCTATCTATCTCCATAGTACTATCAGACTCCATATTTGATAGGCCCCGACAATGCACTATGTTCGGGAGAAGAAGTATAGGGTAGGTATTGTAGGTAGTTTATGTGGTCTTGGAATGACCACGAATTCACACTTGGTATCTGAGGGTAGGCGAAAACCGTCCGAATACCAAAGGCAGACTGAATTGCCGTGGGAAACACTACTAGGTAAAGTTTGCAGGGCCACGGCAACCGTTATCCCCGAGGGAGAGGCCTCTCCCAAGGAGGTGCTAGTTTTAGCGAGACGAAGGCAGAGAATCCCACTAGGAGAGTGTGGGGTCTGACAAGGCCGGACTAAAACATAGCGAAGTTAGGAAGAGAGATCCAAAGGTTTTCATAAATGAGAATGCCAAATCTTGAAACATTAGTGCAGCAGCAGGTACCAGTCAGAGAGCCATTATTAGAATGATTTACAGAACCCCCCCCCCTAAGCTCTCTAGTTAGAAGATTCAGGATGAGGGAAAAATAACGAATATTTGGGTTGAGTGGATCCACAATGATTTACAGGCCAAAACCCGGCCGTACTTATACTCAGTGGTGGCTGTCAGTAGCCAATGATGTGTTATTCTGACCAACCATACCGCAAAGTTGCGGTGACATTTTGTTCTAGGCAGTGAGCCAAGCCTCGGTCTGGGTCGCTTGCTACCTGCTTTTCCCTTCCAGCCTCTAACTAGTTTTTTGCAGCTGCGCCTTTTATTGTTTACAATATTTACACTGGTATGACTTATGGTTTGGTAATGTTATTTGCATTTGTTTAAATTAACTTACAATATATATACAATAGAGTATAGGGTGATTTATCTTATGTAGTTAGCGGTCACTACAATTTGTTTTAAAGTATTTTAACGTTATTTATATTTGTAGATGGACAGATAAAAAAGAACTTATTACTAATTATTTCTTATACTTACTACTTATTTATTTGCAAAATTATGTGCAATAACAGTGTGATTTAATAAAATTACAAACAAACATCTTCTGCAACAGAATTGCTTTGAACCTAATAATATATGTAACGAGGGAAACATTTCCAGAACAAATTGTAAGTAGCGAAAATCCAAACAACAAAAAAAAAAACTCGTTGGAATTAAATATTTGATTTATATTGTTCCTCCACCAAAAATATTTCTAATATCTTAAACGATTTAAATATACGTAGAGAAATTAATATAAACATCAGAAATAGCTTCTTCAGAAATATACTGCAGGAAAGACGACTTACCGTTACTGTGTCTTGACTACATCACTCAATCAACTATTATGCATTATCTATTTTAAATTTCACAGTTTTTGAATCATCTTTAAGACGACTTTCATAAAACATGTATTCACAAAAAAAAAAAAAAAAAATGACAGTTGTGATGAGATTATATTGACTGTACTAAAACCATCGAGAATTGTAACAGGCTTTTTTTTTGTCATTAACGGTTGAAATTTTCCTATCTGATGATTCTCGAGTGTCCTCAAAGAAGTAAACAAAAAAGCGAAATTTTTAATTGGATACTGGAAACTTTCCGAACAAAAGACAAGTGCCCTCAACAGTTTTGAAATTTCCCATCATTCTCCCGGAGAGTCCTCCCACTCATTTATTTTTATCAAGGGAGAGGAAGACGGAGAAGACTTTCAACAAATCCAATATCCTTTTGTCTGTTTTTCGGTTAAGATAATTACGGCAAGGAAGATTCCTATTACCGCTTGAATAATGGGGAGGGGGCCAAAGAGGAGGAGACCGCCATAGATGAGCAATAATGAGGCAATTTGTAGCGAATCAGAGGACGAAGAGTTCTGCCCTTCTTAACATTCTTATAATTGGAGTTACTAATTAAAGGACCACGGTTGAAGGGACTCGAGTGAAAGACATTCGGTCTTTGGCCCTCAAATAAATGGCCGAGATGACAGAAATACAAAACAAAACGAGAAATATGATTATATCTCTGTCTACAAGTTCTTTTCTGATGGAGGACAATTGAGTTTATATTTTCAATAGTATAGAAGAGGTTCAATTCGTACTTCAAGATAAAACTCAGGAAATGGAGTTTAACTGCACTTCGAAGTTATCGGTTCAAAGAACATGAGTTCAGGTAAACGCCCAGCAAATCTTGCTCGTTGAGTCGTTGTATGCGTGAGGGAATTGATGGGAAACTCCGTTAGCAATATAATGCGGTGTTTTTACGTTTAACTACGGCTCAGTCGAAAAATCGGCTAAGGTTGATAAAATAGAGCTGTTAGGATTTCATCAAGTGAACAACGTTTCAACAGACCAAAATATATGTTTGCATCAGTTCCTGGTAACAAGAAATGAAAGGTAGATGTTAATGAAGTGTAATAATCATAATTACCAATGTTAAGTACAAAAAAAAATAGGTATAAGTGTAATATTATAAAAGATAAAATAAAATAGTTGATTATAATGAATACAAACAAAGGTAAACAGGTGTTTGTAAGAACAAAATATAAGATGCAATGAAAAAAGAGACTAGTTTTGACACCATATGGTAGTTTTTGCAAATGAGAAATTGAAGAAAGATGTGAGCGATGAGAGTATTTGACCAGGAATGTATTTAACAATTAGCATTTGGCGAGAGTTGGCAGACGATGTTGACTGTTCAAAACTTAACAACCTAGAAAATATAAGACAATCTAAAAATTGTTAATATCAGCCCAGGCAATGTTAATTACCAAATTATTGGCTCTCAAAACATTGTTTTTTGGAATGTATTTGAATTTGGTTTTTCATTAACAACTTCAATGAGTTCTTCAAGGTGAAAACATTAGATCCTAAATAGCTTCTGTGCTGTACTCAAGAAATTTAAAATTCATGTTTATGTTCAGAGTTTGGTTATACTGACCTTAGGATGATAGATTCAAATAAATTGAATATCGTTTAAATAAACATAGAAGAAAAATAATTCAAATTCTTAAAAGCTGATATGTACACAAAACATCTACGAGGTTGAAACATTTGAATTAACATAAAAATAAATATTTTTATAAATAAACATTCAAGCAGAACAACTAATCATTTACTTTAAACTAACTTTGAAGAGATAAACATTAATTTATGGATATTCTATGTCAAACTTTACATTAAACAAACAAATTGATTATATTATTGGACATTGTGGTTGGCGTAAATGAGATCTCTTACACATAGCAATTCAAAAAGGACACAAATTATTCTAAAAAAATGACAATTTGAATTAAGTTAAATTACATCTTGAAGAGGTGGCAAATTTTTTATATTTAATAAGCAATTGAAAATTATGAAAATGGTACCAGTTACCATTACTCCATAGGTAGCTGTTTCGTACATTTTTTTATCTTTGTGACATTCTGAGTCCCCGCAGAATACTTTTCTTCTGCTAAACCCTATATACAATAACTTCACTCCATAGTCTGAAATACATGGTATAGCTAGTTAAGGCACAACTAAGAGCTATCCAACGAACTATGATCGTAAACTATTTTTGGCCAGCTGACAGAAATTGTCCCATCTGATTAATGTCCCATTACTGTTGAGATGACTGATGTCTGGGCCAAGATATTTCCGTGGCACGTACCTCGGCCAAGATCTGTTACGAAAGGTTTCTTCTCCGAAGAGCTGAAGGAATGCCTGGCCAAAACCCACATCTCACCTCTGATTAAGCTTCAACTTCTGTCTTTCTCTCTTGAAATAGTCCAAAACTAGGGCAGTCTTATCGAAGATCTTTTCTTTACATCTGGGATTCCACAAGCCTTGATCAGAATGACCATTGTGAATTTTCATGCCTATCCTTATAGAGAAACCTTAAATTATTATATTATTTATTTTTGCATAATTAAGACAAAAATATAAAACAAATGGCGCTCCAAAATGGCAACCACCTCAGCCACCCCAATACGCTACTGTTTTGAGGAGCAACATATATGTTAGTATTTCATAATTTTGAATTAAACTTCATAATTTCTATATGGTACTACCGATTGCTATACAATGTAATGAAGTTGCTGTACTTTAGACCGTAACCCTTACTTCCCACTCCATCTAGACCCTAGAGCGCTGCAAGAAAATGGGAGTTGCTCCCGCAGCAGACTCCTGACGTCCCCGCTCCCCACGCTAATTTATAGCTTTAATTAGCATCCGAATAATAATCGTTTTATGTTCTCCCACCAGAAGTGGAGGGGGGTCCCGCACTCTTTATTCCCCCTCAGACCTGTTCTTATTGCCCTGCACATGGCACTTCTGAAATATTTCACCCGATTTTTTCTTTTCCCTGAATATTTGAATAATACTCGCTTCATTAAGACTTGGCGTTTTGAAAGGGTGAATTGATGCGATGGTTTTCAGCGGTTTTGCTTTAATTCTTTCACAAGGTTTACGGCCCATTGGATACTTTATGCCTATCCCCTTGGAGTTAGTTTTCTTTAACGCTAAGCTAATTAGTAACCACTTATTAAATCCTACTTTCTTTCTTGGTGATCAATTGTATGTATTAATCATTGAAATCAAGTAGGCAACTAAGTTAATACATGTGGGAAAGCTATGAAAATATATTATGGACATTCTTGCAAGCTCAGGGGTACCCAATCGAAGGCACGCGTGCCACAATGTGGCCCAGCCAGTAGGTTTTGAAAATTTTATATTCTTAATTTTGTGAATTATTTTCTACTTCTTTTTTTATTTACGTATTATTTATTGTTTGAATATTTTTACTTTCGTGATTTCCTCTAGAGAGACAAAAAAAGAAGATTGTGCAATAATATCAATTTGCTGAAAGGCTGGAATAACTTTGAATCAGTGGAAATCAAGGATTAGCAAGAAGGTTGTACATGATTTGATGAGGTTTGTACATGATCCTTGCATACATATTTATTGTATAAATAATAGTTATTAAGTGTTTTCATTATGTAGGTAATTAAATTGTTAAAATTTACAAACGTGAAAAAAACGTTTTAAGAAACAAGCACCTATACTATATAGAAATAATTATTGTGAAGGTGGGAGGATACAGGGGAGGGGGGCACGCTCAGCATAGTTCTGGCACGCCTCAATTTGGTGAGCCCTTGGATTTGGCACGCGTTATAAAAAGGCTAGACACCTATGGTCAGACTAGTCTTCTTAGAGCTCACCCAGCGTTTTTGAGGTTACCTTGGCCTTCCATGGGTTTGAGAAAGCCAAACAAAATGGCAGCTGGCCTGACTTAAATTGCGTTCTTTGTCTCGTTACAATGTCTTCAAAGAGAAAAAGAAACCAAGAAAGCAAAGTACAATAACGAGACATAGTTCATATAGGGGCAAGTGGTTTTTGATTTCTATATAGTTATTGGAAATTGCATTACAAAAACAAAAAAAAACAACTTTAAATCGCCTTGAGTATATTAAAATTGTTGGTCCTCCAAACTTGGAATAGTTTTAATAACTTTTGAGCAGTGTGATAGTCTGGACCAATTAAAATATACAGGATAGACTTTATTCAAATCGAATATTTGTCAAAGACCTTCCGTTATTACGAAGCGTAATCGGGAGTGTTGAATACAACTGTAAGATCCTGGGTAATTTTAACGCACGCTAACGTAGAACTGTATGTCAGGCGCAGCAATGATGGTTGTCCAGTACTTTTTCGAAAGTAAACCACCTCCGAACAAAATTCTTTTGAAACACAGACAGACATAAATTAACCCCACAGAAACAGAAGGGATTATCGGTGACTCAGTGGCAGAATCCGAACCAGAAGAAAGGGAATCCCCCTCCATTGAGTGCATGTTGCCATCTCAGCCTACAACTCGCAGAGCACCTGCAACTCACATTGTAACAACAAGATCGAGCTCCCCCCAGGCCATTAAACAAACTTGTGATCCCAACTCGGTCCCTCCTTAATCTCTTTCTTCTGCTGATGTGCTTGCGAAGCTCACCCGACTGTGGTGTAGATATCTCCCTCCACTGTGCTGCGTCAGCGGTCATTAACGGAGTGTCAGTCTGTCTGAGGGGTCTTTTAGTTTTCTCTTACCACCACCATTCATCTGACCAAGCCATGTTGTTGAGTTCTCTTAAGTGCACATGACTGCACTTTGCATAGATAGACTATGCAGGCAACAATTGACTCCAGATGGGTCAAGGGCAAAGTAATTAGGCATAATACTACTGTCGGTCAGTAAGTACCGGACACTCTTTCTGGAATGATAAACACATCTCATTAAATACAATACGATCTAAAATATGACAGTCACAGATCCCCTAAAAAATATAAAACATATTTTGTAAGGATTAATTAATTAATCTCAATATTAAATTTAATATTAAGATTGTCTGGAGTTTTGATTTGCCAAAATTTATTAAAATTCTGATCTATACTCTGTCCAATGAGAGTGAGCCAGGTGGCTATGAAGAGGGAAAGGTTAGTTCACGCCTATCCTTGAGTGAAGAACGTACTCCCGCTCATAGTGATTGGTTATTTTTAAATTATTGAAGAACAATTATACTACGAAAAAGAAAATTTCAAGAAATAGCACTGTTGCTGAAGAATCATTGGACATACCGACGACCAGAAAAGAACTAAAGGAAACGAGGAATGTTACAATATACAATAATAAGTACATCAAAGAGGTAAAAAACCTTAAGTTTCTTGACTAAAGTCTATACTTGAGATGTGTGTTCAGTATCACGCCCCAACGTTGACATGTCTTTCATAATCGTCAGAAAAGCCAACCAGATACCTTTGAAAAACTGAATAGGTTTTAGAGGTTCTAGAGGTGAACTGTAAAAATTTCGCACCGGCAATAAAAGAAAGAGAGAGATGATGGACTTACTTTTCTTTTCAACATAAGTTGAATCTAAATCTTTCATGACTTGGGTAGCTGCATTATTGCAATCTGATCATTACTCCAACTAAAACTAGAGGTTTATTTAATATTTCAACAAGCTGCAGTGTAACGACTGAGTTTTTTTTCATACTTTTAAAATACACTACTCTGTGAGCGGGGCATTTCAAACATTCATGTTTAAAGGGAAACAGATTTAGAAGACTTAATGTTGGAGATTTAAATGCAAGTTGTGGTCATGAAGAAGGGGCTTACTGCTCAACTTTTTGGTCCACCGCCGGAGGAGGAGATTGTGGTCCGCCTGGAACCGCAATTAACGAGTTTAACTCCAGGAAGTTTTCCCGACCGCTGTTTTCGGCTCAAAGTAACAAAAGGCTTCATTTCCCACCCCGTTTCTTTGTTTGATAATAATCCGGAATAATGGTGCATAATTACTTACAGGCAGCTAGATAGATGAAAGGACTGCTATTAATGCGTTATGGTGGTCTAGATCAATATCCCAAAATTACAATATGACAAAAAGAATGTCAGGTTGTATTATTTATACATCACTCGGCCCACTCTATGAATAAACAAAAAATAAATTAAAGATTTATTATCAATTATGAATCGCGTATTATTTTTCAGAGATCACAGTTAAAAACTCTTTGTAGAGGAGAGTATTTTAAAAGAAAGGAAAGCTTTATTATGAAGTACAATCAAAATACTGGTATATACAAATATTAAGAGTTATGTTACTACATACTGGGTCGGGTGTTGGGGATCGAGTGTCGGTGAACAAGAGGGGACTGGGACTAAAGCTGAGCCATATGTGTATAAGAGAAGGGCAGTTCCGAGGAATAGGGAGGGATGCGGTCGCTTACTTAAAAAATAACAAGAAACACCAGTGACTTCCATGAAGTCACGAGGCAGGTATACACTAGAAGAGGCTTTTAGCCTTATATACAATATTAGGATTACAATATTCTTAGCATTATATAACTGTCGATATCATAAAGTGTTAATAAATAGTTGACCGGATGGGTTTTGAGCAATACGTATTTTACTTTTACAGTAGTAATTTTTGTCTAACTGAATCCTTTATATGAAGAATCGCCTCAGCCTAGAAGTTGGTTTTCCTGTCAAAAATTTCCAAAACAATGTCTAAAAGATGTCTGATTTGCATGGCCTAACATTGGAACATGGAAGAAACGTTTCTGCTTATAATTATCTCCTGAAACATCACTTATAACGGATTAACAAAAGTAATGAATTCTTGGAAAACATTCTGGTGTTTCAAAAGCTGAAATATGTTTATGTTATTTTTCGATTACACTGTATAGCTGCAATATAAATTGACTTCAAAAGGAGCTTAGAATGACCCCGTAGTCAAGTGGTTAGTACGCCGACTGCGGAGTCCTGTCTTCAATCTCCGACTAGTTCTAATATTTTTCCTTTGGGCGATTATAAACAAGAGTTTAGTTAAGAAAACTAAATTTATTTCTATTTGAGAGGTTACAACGCATATTGCTGATCACACTAATACTTCAGCGCCACCTACCAACTAAAGCTCATCATTATTTGAAGAAAATTACTATCTGCCCTAGAAATGCAATAGTTAATTGCGATAAAAGATAGCATTCTAAATTTATGGGTGGGTGATACTTAAAAGTGACCTTGCTAGAGGATTTGGATAGTCAAATAATTTTCAGATGAACATTTAGAATAAATGTGTTCTTGGATAGTGGGATTTTTAAGGTCATTATGAAAGGTTTTATTCGTGTCATAAAAATGACTGATGCTCTTAGAACTTGAGATGTAAAGGATTGGATTCGCATGATGTTTGAGGGCTTCATTGATCCCCTTAGTTCAAGTCGGTAAGACCAGGCTGGTTTTTGTATGACTTTGCATGGATTATTCTGTTGTCTAGTTTGAGGTTAGGCTTAGCTACCCAAACCATCTGTTGAGCTCCTGTATTTTAACTCTCTTATGAGGGTTCCAGGTTAATCTTTTGTTGAGGTGGAATCCAAGGTATCGAACTGTGCCTGATATGGAAGGAGTATCGCTGAAGAGGACAGTTGGGCAGAGATCAGCGTTCTTGTTGAAGCATCGTTGACTCTTATTCTCTATTGGTTGCACCAAAGCTCATTTATGGAGAGGTAAATTCGTAGGTTATGGGATGCTATGTCGGGGTCATGATGGGATGAAGTGCAGTTACGTCATCATGAAAGGTGGCAAAAAAGCATCCGCAGTGGTAGGGATGTCAGTTGTATAGATGGTGTAAAGAAGAGGGCCAGTAACACCATCTAGAGGAGCTCCAGCTTTGACTGGGAAGTGGGTTAAGTTTTCAGAGCCACGTTGGATTTGGAAGTAGCGGTTAGAAAGATAGGAGCGCAGAATAACAAAATATGTTCCTGGGAGGATAGATCTCAGCTTGAAGAGGAATCCGATATGTCGGATCAACCGTTAAGGTTGATATTTATGTCCTCTCGAAAAGTGATTAGTTCTTGCATAATATCCTTTCTAAACTTAATGGGAGAGTAAAATCCTAATTTTTGAAACCAACAGGAAATACATTTTGTTTTGACACACACGAGCGGCTTCCTGTAGTCCCATGGTAAGAAATGCTTATGTGCTGGTCTCACTTCCAGTCTGTTTTCTATCTTGTGATGCTACTGTGTCTTCTCATTGAAGGAGGGAAGGAAAAAAACAGTTTTTTTTTTTTTCACCAATAGACAGTTTTTTCCCCCAAATAAAGACTAGATAAACGTTAAGGGGAAGTCCCTAGAACCTTTAACTTTTGTATTCGCTGAAAATTAGTACCGAGTTTGGAATGCTAAAGACTATACGATTCTCACAATAATAATGACAGATATTGAAATATTTTGTTATTGGGCCCCTTTGAAAAAGATCAAAGCTATTCATAAGCTATTCTTGCTCGTTTCACCCTCCATCGGAGCAAAATCAATTTCATTAGGAAGGAAGGGAATCAAGGAGGGGAATCGAACGTTTGGTCGATTAAAGTCATTTTATATTTTATCTTATCAGCTAGAACATTCCTTAAAGTTCTAGGAGTATATTTTCTATTTTCTCTTGTTATAATAATATAATGGAAATGAGGTAAGAAGAAATTGTTTTATTACTGATAGGCCAATAAAAAACCAATTACTGTATATTTAAAAAAATTCTTGTCTCATTTTCGAGTAGAAAAATTATTCTTAGAACTCGAGTTGATTAAATACATATTTATCCATTAGTTTTTTATTATTTGTAGACTTTATTTGCCAAATATATTTTACCATGACAATAAAATAACAGGAATATTCAAAATTGTCCTATGATGTTAAAAATTGCAACAGTTACAATCAGTGATCACTAATAAATGTTCTTCTTAATGTTTAATGTAATAATCATAGTAATTTTTTTTAAAAAATATCCATCGTAAGGAAACAAACCTTTTTTGACATTCCACCTCATAGACGTGAACAAATGATAGTGAGATTTGTTTAAATATATTTACCCATCGCAAGTTGTCCCACTTGAGAAAGACAATGACTCTAGAGAAGGGCTTACCGTGCTATAACTCTCAGGAACCACCTCGTCCAAACGCTCCTCTATTTTTGGAATTAAGCTCAAAAAAATGTTTTGTATTTCTAATAAGTTGATTACAAAAAACATATATCGATAAAGTGAAAATTGGATCCTCCCACGTCTAGCAATTACTAGATATTGGATTTGCTTCACATCTGCTCGATCGGGTGGGTACCATTGTACATAATGGGCGAGCATCGAAGCGTGAAGTGCGACAGTTGTTGGGTTCATCGCCGACAAGAAATGAGCCGCACAGAGCTGGAGATAATCGGAACAGCATTCTTGCCACGGACATCAGCGGCGTGACGTATTGGCCCTTCGGTGTACGAAGTCATGAGGCCATGCGGTAATTAAACTATGGTTAGATACAGTGACTTCACAACGAGACTGCAGTATGTTGTTGATACGTAGCCTCACCAAGTTTTCTCAACTATACCTGAATTATCATATGTATTAATTGTATTTTAGTGTCAGTTAAGAGACGTCATAGCCTCTGGAAACTATATAGAATGAACCCATGTACATAAAATTAAATAATGTAATTCTCTCTTCTCTCTCTCTCTCTCTCTCTCTCTCTCTCTCTCTCTCTCTCTCTCTCTCTCTCTCTCTCTCTCTCTCTTCTCTCTCTCTCTCTCTCTCTCTCTCTCTCTCTCTCTCTCTCTCTCTCTCTCTCTCTCTCTCTCTCTCTCTCTCTCTCTCTCTCCTCTCTCTCTCTCTCTCTCTCTCTCTCTCTCTCTCTCTCTCTCTCCTCTCTCTCTCTCTCTCTCTCTCTCTCTCTCTCCCTCTCTCTCTCTCTCTCTCTCTCTCTCTCTCTCTCTCTCTCTCTCCTCTCTCTCTCTCTCTCTCTCTCTCTCTCTCTCTCTCTCTCTCTCTCTCTCTCTCTCTCTCTCTCTCTCTCTCTCTCTCTCTCTCCTCTCTCTCTCTCTCTCTCCTCTCTCTCTCTCTCTCTCTCTCTCTCTCTCTCTCTCTCTCTCCTCTCTCTCTCTCTCTCTCTCTCTCTCTCTCTCTCTCTCTCTCTCTCTCTCTCTCTCTCTCTCTCTCTCTCTCTCTCTCTCTCTCCTCTCTCTCTCTCTCTCTCTCTCTCTCTCTCTCTCTCTCTCTCTCTCTCGACAAA